>CM037920.1:16960687-17560687 GCA_021346845.1 Apeltes quadracus | reverse complement strand
ACCCGTATGCTGAAACTGTCAAGTCATTGCTTGGGACTGATGGTCAATGTGGATGACCCGCTGACGGAGCTCCAGGTATCACGTAGTTTGTTAATCGGATGGTAAGAACCAAGATTCAACTTCACCCCTTTTACCCTGCACCGTGACCCGCACCCCCCCCCCCCCTCCCCGTCGTGCTCCCCTCTGTTTTTGGTTTGCATGGAGTTTAGTGTTGTGACACGGCTCTTTTTATTTTTTTGTATCTGTCGTCGGAAGGGGTTGAAGTGGCTTTTCTAGAAGAAGCGCTTCTGGGTCCGCCTTCCACTAGTACTCATGTTTCCATCTTTCCATCTAACTGCCCATCTGTGTTTTTTTTTTTTTTTTTACACAAGTGATAAACATCTAGTCTGACGAATTACACATGTCTTGGCAACGCAACTCTTGTGATTGCCGGTCCACGACGTGTGCGCACAACTTTAATGATGGCCATCGTTCATATTAACAGGACTTCTTTTCGGGGACAATAATTTCATAACCAGTCTGGATCGTGTCCACCTGGTGTCCACACCTCGCTGTGATCTGCAGATGACAGCTCTGATGAGAGCCAGGCCACCTGGGCCGGTCAGATCCGGATCTCACAGCCTGAACAGGCCTGACAGTTGATGAAAAACGTCTGCACTGGAAAGACACGTGTAAACGTCATCTATTTATCTGACAGCACCTGACATCCAACCACCGTTCATCATTGACAAAGATATCCAGCACACATCTTTTTGTCATCCACATTGTAGAGCTGTCACCCCAAAAAAGAAAAAAGTTGGAATGAATGAGACAATGAGGCCACGGATCTGTACAAACTATCCCAACGGAAGCCACCGAGCGTACCGGTGCTCTGTCCGTCCACTTAATGACCTGATATTTAACATACACATATTAGTCTATTGTCTCCATTTGGCACAAATGTCCGCCTGCACTCCCAAGAGTCACCGTGATGCAAATCTGTCACCGTGACGTCACAAATCGTATATTTGGCCCAACTCAAAAATGTGCTGGCTATGCGAATTATGGCAATTCCAAAGAAGAGAGCGGACGTTTTAAGGGATGATATTTTGGACAGAACTAAATTCCTTAGTGTCACAGCCCTACCACATTTGATTGTTCATAGAACACTGGATGGAAACCTAGCTACTGCGAACACAATAATCCAGTATTATGCTGCTTTTTAAACTGGTCACCAAAATATTCAATATCCCCAATTTCATATTTGAGGGGTGTTTTGCTTGGCTCTTTTTTTTTTTGTTTAACATGCCGCGTTTGTGTGTAGAAGGAACACTGATTAGCACCGCTGAGGGAGGCAGGCTGCTCCCTGTAGGAGGTGATCGTGGCTCTGGCTGATTCGCTCTGCTTCTTGTGTTCCAGCTGCAGAGGAGGAAGTGGCAGCTGAGGAGGCCGGCGAAGAGGAGGCTGCCGCTGATGGCGAAGGAGAGACCGTATCCGAGGAGGTCGCCACGGTCGTCGCTGAGGCTGCCGAGATCGTCGCCGAGGCGGCGGAGGAGGTCGCCGAGCTGGCGGAGGAAGTTGCAGAAGTCGCTCATGAAGTGGAGACTGTTGCGGAAGAGGTGGCTAACGCGGCCGAAGCCGTCCCCCAAGAAGCTGCAGAACCAGCCGCTGAGGAGCCCGGCAGCAACGGTACGACTTCGTCACCTGAGCTGGTAGAGGAGGAGGCAGCTGCCTCTGAGGCCTGAAGCTCTACTTGGTCATTATAGGGAGACACACAATCAGACCCACACACACATACAGAGACAAACACTTAACCATGTCTACATCACTAAAATAAAGAGCCACTGACCACACTGATAGAACCACTAAAGGTTAGCTGCTTCTCCTCAATGCCTGGATTCCCCACCTGTGCATCATTGTCTTTTGTCTTCCTAAAACTGTTTAATTTTCTCTCATATTTATTGGAGTGGCAATAGAGCCCAGAATTGTACAAATAAGCATTTTTTTTCTTTTAGGTGTGCAGCGTAGACCAGCGTGTGCGATGTCTATATTTGTTCAGCTTATAACCTCCTCCTCAGGTTCCTCCTGGTCTACAGCTGCACACCACAGTGGAACATTTCCGAAAAGGTCTTTATTTGACTCATTTGCAGTTATGGGTGAAATAAATGTGATCACTGAACACTTGTGTCCAAAGTTAACAGGAATAGAAAACAGGTGGCTTTGTCATATATACATATATATTTAGTTCAACCGATCACCAGGTAGATAGGAGTTGAGAATTGGCCCTCAATAACTGTTTTATCACTAGGATCTTTTGGTTATGAAGGCCATAAGGCTATTTGACAGTGTGTTTAATTCGAAACCCTCCTGTAATGTTGTACTTTCTCGCCATGTGTCGCAGAGCAGATGTGTTTATCCTACAGAAAAATGAGAAGACTAACTTCGGCAGTGTGCTATCTTCAGTATAATGTGAATCTCATGACAACTCATTGAGGGATTTAACCCATATGTGATCATATTTTTATTTGACTTATAACTGTGAACATTTCAGAGTCAGTCATAAAGCCACCAAATAAAACCTTTTATCAAAGTGGAAAGGTATACTGCCGTCTTTAATTTGTCTGAATTGGTCTTTTAATCTTAATCTCAGATTAGAGTTTGCAAGTAAGGACATTTTCTATTAATCCATTCCAGTTTAAAATGTCTTGTATTAAATGTATATCTACATAGGACTTGTAAACTTGCTCTTGCGCATGTCAGCTTGATTAAAATCCCCACTTAATAAACGCCTTGTCATATGCAGTGCATTTCCCTCACTGCTTTCTGCGCCCAACTCTACATCGCTGCACTTTGTCAGAACTCACTGTGACCTTTTTTGGTCAGGACGCAACGCTCCCTTTTGCACGGTTTGACATGTGCATGATGACCTAAAGAAAATTCCGCTTGCGTTCATCCCAGTCTGCACTAATAATGTACAGCATTATGTTTTGAGGAATATGAAATGCACGTTTTTCCACCACAGGAGTCTTGAGTATTTTCCTATTACATGGATGCCCTTAGTGACTATCTCTGCTTTCCTTTTGCACATTTGCTTTCTCTCATTCTTTTACTGCTGGGCACTGAGATTACACTTGCCATGGAGTCACGATTCCCCACATAGACCTGCTGGCACTCAACCACCATAAACTGAGTTGACGATGTAAGAAAAAACATGTATAACTTCAGCATCAGTGATGTTTGGATGGCTGGATTTTGTGTTTCAGTGCCGCTGGCAGCTGCTTCTGCTCTAGAAGTACCAAAGATCACTGAAGTAACAGAAGAGTTTGCCGCAGCCATTCAAGACATCGATGAGTCCCTTGTACCAGTTGAAGAGGCTACTAAGCCTGCAAAAGAGGCTCCCGCACCAGTAGAGACTGCACTAGTCCCAGAAGAGGCCCCAGTAGAGGCTGCACCAGTTTTTGAAGAGGCACCAGTAGCGGCTGCACCAGTTGAGGAGGCCCCAGTAGAGGCTGCACCAGTTAAAGAGGCCCCAGTAGTGGCTGCACCAGTTGAAGAGGCCCCAGTAGAGGCTGCACCAGTTGAAGAGGCCCCAGTAGAGGCTGCACCAGTTAAAGAGGCCCCAGCACCAGTAGAGGTTGTTGAAGAGGCCCCAGTAGTGGCTGCACCAGTTAAAGAGGCCCCAGTAGTGGCTGCACCAGTTGAAGAGGCCCCAGCACCAGTAGATGTTGTTGAAGAGGCCCCAGTAGAGGCTGCACCAGTTAAAGAGGCCCCAGCACCAGTAGAGGATGGTAAAGAGGCCCCAGTAGCGGCTGCACCAGTTGAGGAGGCCCCAGCACCAGTAGAGGTTGTTGAAGAGGCCCCAGTAGAGGCTGCACCAGTTAAAGAGGCCCCAGCACCAGTAGAGGTTGTTGAAGAGGCCCCAGCAGAGGCTGCACCAGTAGACGAGGCCCCAGTAGTGGCTGCATCAGTAGAAGAGGCCCCAGCACCAGTAGAGGTTGCAACAGTTGTTGAGGAAGTCTTAGTACCATCACTACCTGAAGTTACCACAGCAACCATTGCTGCAGAAGTAGCGAGCCCAGTGGTGGTTGAAGAAGCGGCTACTGAAACCCTTGCAGAAGCTTCGGAGAGAGAGTACATTGTTGTGGTCCTGGAAGGAAGACCTAAAGCTGATAAGTCACCCAAGGTGCTTGGAGTGGGGTCCATGACTGGTAGAATCATCCCAACTCCAGATGATGACGCCGTCTCTGCTTCTGAGGTATCAGATAATCTGATTTATTTTTTTTAGTAACCTCAGATAGATTAATCCATGGGTTTTTCTCATATGTCCTGATCTTGGTTTCAGTGTTGCAGTGTTTTGAAAAGGGGTTTTAAAACCAGTTTCTTTTCAGAATGCTCCATTATATATAATACAGTAGCTTAGCAACAATCTCTAACACGGGTTTTTAAACTGTACTACCCAGGGTGGGCGACGCCTTCTTAGGATGCAAATGCAGTAGTTCCAAATGAGGTACTGAGCCTTTGATGTATTTCTACACTGGTAGTCAGAGCATGTTGTGGACATGTCGCACTTATATACAAATAAGTATATAGTCACGTCTATATTCCTCAGGTGAAAATATTGGATGTAGGTTTCAGTTTATTTTTTATTGGAAAGTGTTCATGTAAGCGCACTGCTCACTATCCTATTTGCTTCTGTTCTTCATCACAGTAAGCAGCTTCCTGGAGGATGACTTTCTTTCCTGCAGAAGACGATGGACGTGCCTTTTTCCAATTATTTCCCTTTGGTTTGGTTATTACTTCCTGTATAACCAAAAGAAACCCAAACTGACACATACGGTAGTTCCAGTTTAAAGACGCACATACTGCACAGTGTTCAATGCCCGCATTGTTGAGCCATCAAACCGACATGTGAGCTCATTACTGTCACCCACCACACCAACCTGCATATCTTGAATCTAGTCTAGATGACCCCAGGCAGTAGCTGAAAAGATCTCTGGTACAGTATACCAGTATATCTCTTAGTAGCCTCAATAGCAGATTGTGTCACTTCAACTGAGCCATTTAGTCACTGTCAAGTGTTTACTTTCTCAAAACTAATAAATGTGTATTTTTAGACGTATTAGGGTCAGGGGGAGGGGTGTTTACTTCATCAGCATTCTTTACAATACCAGCCCTCAGGACTTTCCTTCCGCTTCTCTTGTTTTAAAAAAACAGCTGGAAAACACCTGCTGCACTGTTGTTATGAAGAAACCCCTGGAGCACAGCAGCCCCTTTGTACAGAATCTACCTCACTGATCCTCTTGTTTTCACTCCTAAAAATGAAAGTACCGACCTCTTCTCACACACTTGCACAAAGGTTACAGTTCCCAAGCCAACAGCACCATTTTTAAGCCTCTGACTTCAATAAGCACATCATTTCTTTATTTCAAAAGCAAAGTCATTCGATCACCCAAATTCCACTTGTATGCGCAATACTACAGCTGTCTGTAGGGTTAGGATTTCGGCGCTTTAAAATTGGTAACGTCACATTTTGTGTTCTTCCCCTTGGTGGGCTGCTTGAAGACACCAGTTATGAGCTCAGATTTTGGGGGACGAGGCCATGAAACAAGCCTACACGTTTGAAAGCAGCAGATGGTTTCCTTTAGCTGATGTTTATTTTGTAGATTCCCGATGATTATACAATCAATGTATAAAATATATTGGACATTTTCCTGATATTACATTGCAATGACTTTTCACTTAGCCAAAACCCTACTTAAACCCTTTTTATCCTCGTCATTCATCTTGATTCACAAAGTAACCCTGTTAATCTAGCTTGTGGGTTAGGAAGAGGATGAGCAGCATCATGTTCTTTCCCCCGTAACTATTATTGTCTTTGTTCTAGCGGTCAGATCTGTGTTGTGTGGTTTAAAGTTTTCGCAGCAAGTATGAACAATAATGTTTTTAGATGTGCGACATGAAATGCGTGTGTATGTGGTGAGGTCAAGGGTCCTGTGTGAAATGCTTTGACGGCTCCTGTTGTCGTCTTTTCTTGGATTTTCGCTTTCACATTTTGTTACCTCTACTGTTGGTACTGTAGGTATGGCTGTGTCAGCGGTATTTGAATTCAAGTTACTGAGGGAAGATTTGAGACTTGACCCAGTATGCATGTCAGAAAATGACACTTGTCAGTCTTTGCTGCTTGCAGGCAGGTTTTTTGTAGTGGAACGTGAGTGGATGCCTTTGACTTAGCAAAGGAACTGAGCTGAAACTGTGAATCTTTCACATAATACAGTTGTCCTTGTGTTTTGCTAAATAAAGTGGGACTAAACATGATTTTTGTGTTGTCTTTATTTTTATACTATTTATTTCACACAAGTGTAGACTGCTTGCCCCACCCTAAGTTAACATAAATGTAACTGTAAAGTCACCAGTACCACTTGATAGAGTATGCTTGGTGAAAATGTGACTGATTAAAGTGGGTTTCTTACTGGTGCTTATAACATTTATTTTTAATATTCAAACTCCTCAGACTGCACACACATACACAAGCTGGGAGGCTATGGTGGAAGCCAATGTGCATTTACACTTTTGGGAGTAGGAAAATACACATTCTGTCAATAAACCAGTTCAACAAGCATGAATATGCAAACATTAAGTCATGAAGTTGAACAGAGTACTGGTATAATTGTCTCCTATGAGTAATACGATCCTTAAAATACCTGTACATATCTGAAGAAGATTGTAGTAGTTCTCCGTCACATCGCTGAGTTGAGATGTATTTAGTTCGCTTTAATCTAGATATCTCTGTCACACGCTGTTCCTTTGAACTTACTGCGAGGAACTGGCAGTGAAACTCCTCACTTCATTATGAGTGACATAAGTATAGAACACCATCTGCTATGTCTACATAGTTATCATCTGCTTCCAAGCATGACGAATCTCGTACAAGTTCATCGGAAACCTGAGAGAACACTTCCTTTAACATCTCTTTTCTAGTCCTCCACCCACTCAAAGCGCTTCAACACTACATTCTTGACTAGTTCATGTCCATTCATACACTGCTGTGCATTTAGACTACTGCGGCTTTTACACATGCAGACTACCTTAGATCGGACTACGTCCCCCCACTTAGACTAAGCTGGTCTGCTTAATTTGCTGTTGTTTCTGCTGTTTTACATTAATTTGACTGCTATTATGCTTAAGTTCCCGCTTTAACTGACTGTACCACTAGCGTTGCTGTAGTTTCTGCTATATTAGATTAAATTGACTGCTAGCTGGCCCTGCTATCTCTGCTAGGGTTGTTAAAAAACACAAAACTATGTAGCAATTTTATTAATTTTATTTATAATGTCTCTTTGATGAAATTGCACTTTCTTGTTTCTTGTTCTTCTGGGTTTGTGTCCTTATGGTTAAAATACACTTATTGTAAGTAGCTTTGGATAAAAGTGTCATCTAAATGACATGTAATGTAATGTAATGCTGGCAAGGTACCACCTGCTACTATGTAATCATTCACACCCATTCATACACTTCCGACACAGCTAGCATTGTTCAATTTGCTCAATAATGAGTAAGACAGCCATTTCAATGCATTACTACTATTTTGACAACATTTGACAGCGCCGCAAGGGTACTTATTGGTCTAGACTCTAGGGCTTTTGGCTTCAATGCATCTAGGATAACAGACAGGAGTGCATGCCTGTAAACAAGCTGGTGATTTAATTTACTGTGTCCTGTTAGTTCCTACCAGCCTACCAGTCCAGTCATTTATTTTCTCAGACTTATTCATAATATATGAATATATATATATATAGACATTAGATATATATTCACATATCTAATTGGCTTCCATAATAATAATTATGGTATTTATTATTATCATCAAATGCTATCAATGTTCATAAAACTGTCGCAAATGGACGCAGTTTGGACTGGGCAGCCTCCCTTCAATCTACAGGAACAAAACATTTGGATGTCAAAGGTCAAGGTCAGTGTGACCTCATGTTAGCCCCATTCTGGTAAATGTGTTATCCCTGACATCCACTTCCAAAGGTGAACAAATTTGAATTCATTACAGATCCTAATAGTTTTCCAGGTAGGTTGTACGTTTACATTTCCAGCATAAGAGTTGTCTACTTCGCATGTGAACGAGTTGCCTGAGTGCATAAAAAAAGTATCAAGATAGAGCGGGTAATCCCACCCAAGCCTGCCAATTACAATATTTAACAAAAAATATATTTGGGATTTTATACTGGATTTTGTCACTCCTTTCTTCAATTAGTTGTACAAGCAGAGCTCAATGTTCACTTGGGTACCTGCACATTGTTTTCAGATGGATTTGAAAAAAAGGTGAAGCTATATTTTGATAATGACAGCAGGCTAATTGCGTTAACATGAGCTTTCATAGACCTATTATTTGATCAACGATCGTACCTCTTATTTCATTCGTACTAATGTTTATGTGATTATACAACTTTTGGGGAAGCAAATGTGTAACTTTTGATATACAGAAGGTGTTTACGAGTTTACACCTTACACAAAAAAAGCGCAGACGAGTTTGCGCCCATTGTTTGTGGATTTGTGCCGTCGTGACGTCACGCGCCGTGTGCCGTGACCCGCCTGGATCCGCTGCAGCGAAGAGACGCGCCGGAAAGCTACAGGATAGCAAGAAACGAGCTGGCATCAAAACACAACTCCAGGACCGCGTCTTCAGATCCTACCGGTGGCAGGTGATAAGTGCCTGCTAAGGAGGTTTTAAGGGACGCAGGACGAGCAAACACTGGTTTTATGCGAGCGACGCCAGCATTTTGGCCTTGACAGCTTGGCTACGTTAGGCCGCGGCAGCGTTAGCCGTGGAGCTCTTCTTTTGACGAGCAAAAGCAAAACAAGGTAAGGAGGAGGAAACTCCTTGCAATAACACATCGGCGATGTATGTAGAAGTGCTAGTGTGGCCTGCGGATCAGTCAGGGACAGGTCACTCCTAACTTAACTGTTACACGCTAAGTGCGATATTCGTGTTTGCTAGCCGTCTGCTAACGTCAACCGTCTCGAGCTCGTTCACTAAAGTTAATGCTAGCTAGCCGTTGCTGTGCTACCTGCTAGTGGGCGGTCGCCTCTTTTTAAGGAGACTGTGGTGGTTTTGTGTATTTTCACGAAGCAGAATGTGTGATGCTACGCGACCAAGTGCACAGCGCAAGCGACGGCAGCGAGGGGAAGGCTTGTTCGCTGAGTGAATAGCGGGAGCGTTGACGTTAGCCACGGAGTTAGCCAGAGCAGAGTTTGTGCAGCCGGAGACGCGCCGCCCGCTCAGGAAGTAAACACGAGCCCGTGCGGCGGAGAGGCTGCGCGGGGTCTCGGCTCAGGGGGGCGGCGGTGCGATGTGTCGTGCTGGCATTCACCCAACGGCACGCGGCTTTCTCCTGTTCTGGAGCTGGATGGGTCTCGGACAAACGTTACGTTATGAGAAGAGCCGTGAGGCTTTTCAACCGATCACGCGCGCACACCTCCGCCATCCTGACCCCGATGTGCGTGTCTGTTTTCTAGGAATGAGTGATGACCTCGGTGGTGGTGTCAGATGGTGGAGGGAACATAGTGGAGTATGTCACGGTGGTGGAGGAGCTCCAGCAGGTAAGCCTTCTTTCCGGGCTGAGGGAAGTTCTCAAAGTCCGTAGTGGGGACTAAAGTTCAAGTTGGGTTGCCAAGTACCGTTATGTTTACACACCCGGGTGATGATGCATAACAGTGAACACGGTGCGGTAGTAGTAAGAGTATTTAAAATAAGAAAATGGGTAAATGCTGAACGGAAAATTGCAAACAAACAACAAATAAAAGTACTTTTATAGACAGGTATGTTTTTTTTAGGTGTAAAGTGTATATTATTAAAAAAGGATAGTGATACAGTGCTTGCACTTTCTTGTTTCTTGTTCCTCTGAGTTTGTATCCTGATGGTTGAAATGCTCTTATTGAGAGTCCCTTTGGATAAAAGCGTCAGCTAAATGACATGTAATGTAACATATAGAAGCAATGATTATAGTGGGAAAGAAGGTGTTGCTTTAATTTGTTATGATCAAAGACATTTTATTTTGTTTGTGCAATATAATGGCCATAAAGTAATGAAACCATTGGCATTTCCAGTTGATATTAAACTTCGTCAATAGCAAGACGGTAAGCAGCCTTCTGGAAAACTAACTAACAAGAATCCGTGTATTTAAAATACAGTAAAAATATGTTTTTTATAACTAAGGCATAAAAGTAGATTTTTATAAAATATGCAGTATTTATTTTGTATATAATAACATCAGGACACTATCAGTGCAATAGAATAATCAACCGTACTTCTGCTGTTGATTAAAAGTGATGATCTTTTTACAAAAATCTGCGTTCCAAATAAAAGGGTTCAAGCCATTTTTTATTCTTGTTTGAACCATTTTCCGTTACATAATACTGTACATCCTAATGAAACCAATGGCACCCTGTAAGATGGCTTGAATTACTGTAAACAGCATCTTTTTCTCCACGAGGGCTGGACACACACTAACACAGCCGGACAGAAAGGATCCCTTATTCAAATTCAGTAATCAACTCCAAGCCAAGACGCTGACTGCTTTGGCACGACCTAAACACAACATTTAATGGCAAACCCATAGGCTGACATTTGATCAGAGAAGAGCTGCTGGTGGACACAGATGGTGACACGCGTGTTACTGTGACACACAGCCTTTACATCTGTAACGCCGCTTGTGTTTTTCAATGTATGACCTCACCTCATTAATAGAAATCTCCCTTTTCTCCCATCTTCCCACCGGTTAGTGTGAGCAGCCGAACACTGAGGAGGAGGAGGAGGAGGAGGAGGAGGTGGTAGAGCAGGAAATTGAAGCAGTGATCGTGGAAGGTGAAGAGGAGGTGGAGGAAGATGTGGAGGAGGAAGAGGAGGAGGAGGAGGAGGAGGGTGTGTTGCTGCAGGAGGACGGCTGTCCGGCGGTGATTGTGGAGGAAGTGGCCAGCGCCCAGGTGGAGGAGTGCTACTCGGCACAGGTCGTGGTGTACGACGATGAGCTGTACCTGATGCAGGACGTGGCCGATGAGCAGGAGGTGGTGACCGAGGTGGCTGAGACCGGTATGGACTTCTCTGACTAAATCTGACTTTTTTAGGTAATTGGTGGTGGGAAATATCTTGTCAGGGAGGATGTTTTCTCCACAAAGATTAATTTAGCCAAATCTGTTCTGTTCAGAGCACACTTTTGATTTTGCACGGCAGCACATGGAACAGCAAGAGTGGATACAAATTGAAAAAATATTTTTTTATAGTACTCTTTAGCCTAAAAGTACTAATCCCCTAACCATTGGGTTATTTATTTCTAGATCATAGATGATCAGGATTACACAATGCCGATAAAGCTTCAACATATAACATTCTGGATTTGACTATTATTTGCACTTTGCTTTCCGTCTAATCATTTACTTACTAAAATCATAAATGTATACCCACATGAATGAACCACAATTTGTGCAGATTTCAGAAGGGCTGATGCTAGATTTATAAATGGATCCACATTCAAGCTCATTTCAAATATAGAAATAGATTACAGGAGAAATTGGATCCTGTAGCTGTCACGTCAAACACTAAAACCTGCTCAAGGCAGCATGATAGGATATTTGACAGAGCTGCTCAAACTTTAGAAGACCAAATTAGTTCAGAATTCGGACTGTTAATGGAGTAATTACCAATGTGTGTGATTCCCACTCCAACTACACAGGACACAGTTGACTGCTCTCATCTGTGAATCTGCTTGTTGGCACCTGTTGTGCACAGAGCCATTGATGTGTGTGACTGCAGCAGGCTGCCCTCTGCTGGCAGCACACATACATGTCAAAAACACCAACTTCAACCACTGGATTTCTTCCAGTTGCTCAGCAAAACTGTATTTTTACTAGTTTACTTGGGAACCCATCTTGACAACTTTACCTGAGAATTGACCTTCTACCAATTTTCATTTTCACACAACAGAACTTGAACGCATCACAATGTAACTGACCAGTGTCTGTTTCAACGCCAGACACAATCCAAAGTCAATGTTTGAGCAGTCAAAGCTGTGTTTACTGTTGTGAATATAACATGCAGACTGTCCGCAGTGTGTGTTGGCATCGACCTGTCTCTGCTCCTCTTCTCAGTGGAGATGTCCGGTCATGACATGGTGTGTTTTGACAAAACCTTCGAAGCAGCCGAGGCTCTCCTCCACATGGAGTCACCTGGAGGGATGCACCATGAACGCAACACAGGTAAACGCAGCTCAGGGCTTGCTGCTGGGTGAAGGGATGTGGGCGTGGCCGTCAGTCAGTCACTTTTATTCAGAGTCTGTTTGTGTGCAGATACAGACACTGCTGCTGTCTGACACACATTAGTTAGTGCAAAATAAATGATCATGTAATAATCCCACCTTTTTTATTTGATCCTTTATGTATGCATGGACACTAATTAAAGTGTGTATTAATGTAAGGTTGGGTGTTTTGACCACTTTTTGGAGTTTCGATCATATACTTACCTATATTGGGATAATCATTTGAATCCCTATTATCATTTTCCAGGATCGGTGTGACATGACATTTCCAGAGAAGCATTAATGTGACCCAGTCCAACCAGTTAGTGTCAGATTGTGGAACTAAAAGTCTGCACAGCGCCATATAGAGTGAGCACATCCCATGGGTGTGCATAGAAGCTGTTTGTAGCCACGGGGCTCTAGCTAATATTTATGTTCATGGGTCACACAAACACATTGTGTGTCCCATGTGGCTCCACCATCCAGCAGAAAGGGAACAATGTGTGTGTTTTGTTTGACCTTGCCAGCAGAGGACGTGATGATGGAGACTGTGGTGGAGGTATCTACAGAGTGCGGAGCCATCGAGGAGGAGTCCTTCCCCATCCCTCCTGACTGTGAACCCGCTGTGAAGAGGAAGAGAGGAGGTCGGTAGCACCTCTGATTTCACACCAGATGTGTGCTTGAGGCTACAGAGCCCATTTAGTTAAAAGCCCCCGCCCCCCATGCTTAAATGCCTCCATAACGCCACGTGCAACACATGTGTCAGTGAATGTGCGCAGTTTAGGTATTAAGCATTTCAAAAATTGGTATGTAAAGGTCCACATTGACCCGATGTGTGTAATATGTGTGTGTGTGTGTGTGTGTGCATGTCAGGTGGACGCAAGCCCAAGACGAGCCAACCGGCCTCCAACGGCTCCTTTGACCTGGGCATCAAGAAGAGGCCGAAGGAGAGCAAAGGTTGGTCCCAGCTCGGAACTGCTCAGCGTTCCACACATGCATTTCTATTCCATGTTGAGCCTTGATAATGGAAGAGCAAGGTTCTTACACACATTTATTAGTAACTAGTTGTTCTGATTCCGATACTAGTATTGGAAAAGCCTCCCATACTGCCGAAATGCTTGTATCGGCTATCGGCGAGTACTGGAGTCCAGGCATCGATCCGATACCACATACCGTGTCAGCCGCTTTAAAAAAAAATTGCGTTGTGCTGCCATCAGCAGCTGCTGTTTTAGAGAGAATTGTTCAACGTTTGCTCAGGAGCTGACGTCAGCTAAACGTCAAAGGAGCTAACGTTTGCTCAGGAGTGGGCGTTCGCTAACGTCAGGCGCTAACATTAGCTCAGGAGCGGGCGTTAGCTAACGTTAGCTCAGGAGCGGGCGTTCGCTAACGTGAGGCGCTAACGTTAGCTCAGGAGCGGGCGTTAGCTGACGTTAGCGAGATCCAGCGTTCTACTAGCGTGAACCGCACGCACGGCAAACGAACCTAGCTAACGCTATCCGGGCACTCGTCTTAAGCAACTTTCGCTGTACCGAACAACACATTAGATTTGAACTGTTATTATTACGGGTCCGCTTATCCGGGTCGGTAACCGCTACTGTAAACGGCCGTTGGTCTCGGTGCTGCTCGGGCTGTCTTCTAACGTTAGCGCATCATGTCGGCGGTTTGGCAGTACTTTACAGTGGCTTTTCCCACCAGTAAGACGCCGACATGCAACAAGTGCAAAGAAGCAATTTCGAGGGGTGGCAATAGTGCAAATTTCAACAACAGCAACTTAATCAAACATCTGAAGACATGTCACGCTTAAGAGCACGACAAATTTACCAAAGTTAAGGGGACACTGGTATCGGTACTCTGTATCGGCCGATACTCACTGGACGTATATCAGAATCGGTATCGGAACATCTCTATTAGTAACATTTCAAAGGCGTGAGAATGTAGATTCATATTCTGTGTCTTTGTTAGCAAGAAAGCTATCAATTGTTCTTTTAACTTTCTTAGATCCTCTTTTTGTTCAACAGATGGATATTTAAACTTGGCTGATGGCACACTCTGCTTTGGGTCATTATTCTTTAATAAATATGTCAGATTCTTATGTATTATTTACCATTTAGGTATTTCGACACGAGAGAGAACTCCAGAGAAGATGTATTTCCCCAGCTTTGAAGTGAAGCTCCTTTATAATTTCTTCTCTCTTTTTACAATGACCCGGGGCTTTTAGTCTGTTTAACGTTCTCTGTACAGATGGTGCGTTCAGTTTCTACATTTTTACTTATCGCTTCAAGTTGATGGCTAACCTGCTGATAACCCTGTGGGAGAGGGACAGAGGGATGGTACATGGATGGAGGTGTATTTCTAAAGCATGTTGGGTTAGGGTTATCATGTGATTGAGATTATTTAGGTCTCATGTCATGGTGCTTTGATTCCCTCAAGGCAACACCACGTATCTGTGGGAGTTCCTTCTGGAGCTGCTGCAGGACAAGAACACCTGCCCCAGGTACATCAAGTGGATGCAGAGGGAGAAGGGCATCTTCAAGCTGGTCGACTCCAAGGCTGTGTCCAAGCTGTGGGGGAAGCACAAGAACAAGCCCGACATGAACTACGAGACCATGGGCCGAGCCCTGAGGTCAGCAACCCCACTAACAATCCTTTTTACTAGTACCGAGCCTGTGCTTTTTGAAGACGCAGCTCCCATATTGTATGTGTGTGTGTAGGTATTACTACCAGCGAGGCATTCTGGCCAAAGTTGAGGGCCAGCGGCTGGCCTACCAGTTCAAAGAGATGCCCCAAAACATCCGGGTGATCGACGACGACGAGGACGGAGAGGAGGTGGAGGACGGCGAGGGCGTGATCTCTGGCACGCTACCGATCCAGCAGCATGCCGCCGGCCTGGGCATCCACTCTCCCACCGCCGCCCAGCCTCAGACGACCTACGTCACAGTCATCCCCGGCAACGCTGGCACCAGGTCTCTGTCCGCTGTCTGTCGCCACACGCGCACACATGTATAGAAATGTACACGCACGTATGTATGGGTATAGAGATGGGGTGAGTGCCAAAGAACTACTTAAAGCACAGCTTAGCTAAGCTAGCTGCTAGGCTGCTTCCATCTAACATCTAACATTACTGCGCGCAGCACACAGCCTGCGGAGGACCAACACTGTACTCAAAAGACGTGGTTTGAAAACGCCCTGGCTAAATGTGGAGAGTTGAGAGCAAAGTGAACGAGGACGAAGAGTCCTTGTTGGGATTCTGACTCCAAGATGTCAAATGTGTGTAGTTATGTGTTTAAAATACAATTAAACAATAGTGTCTAAAAGACATATTTTCTAAAGTAATTACTCATTAATTATTTACTTATAAGATTAAGTCTATAGAAGAAAAACAGACTTAATAGCGATTGATCTAGACTAATACATTTCAAAATGTGAGATAAATTATTATTCATTTTCTTTTAATCTTTTGACAGCCCTAATGTTTGTGTATCTTCCTCCCGTGCTGCTCCTGATGTTACTGTATTGGAGCTGTGTAATAACTGTTCCTCTCTCTGCAGGCCCCTGCGAGCCATGCCAGTGGTCATGACTAACTCTCTGGGTCAGATGACCTTGAACTCCTCCTCAATCCTCACCACGGCGACGGGGGTCCCGGTAACGTTGGGCAACACCTCTGCTGGTGCTCCTCCTAAGCTGGTCATCCAGGCCCTGCCCACCATGCTTCCCGCCGGCTCCAAAGCAGGAGAGAAGATCACCATCATCACCATCCCGGCCAGCCAGCTCGCCACGTTAATGCAGGCCAACTCGTCGGGCCAGATCGCTCAGTTCCTCCAGCCCAAGCAGGCCAGCGGCGCCCCCACCTTTCAGCTGGCGGCAGGCCGGCCCACACAGCACCTCATCCTGGCCAAGCCGGCGGCGGTGACCCAGCAACTGCCACAGCACCCTGTACGGCTAACCATGCCCCAACTCGCCCCACCCAAAGCCCCCTCCCCGGCCTCAAAGCCCCCCAGCAGTCAACCCGAAGCAGTACAGTTGGAGGCAGCAGCAGTCAAGGCTTCACCAGCAGAAAGCGCCTCTTCCTGAGTGCTGTTGGGTCCTCTGGGTGGGGAACAGGAAGTGACTTATGACACTGCTGAGGACGTGCAGGACACATTATCCCCGCCCCCTACACGCGCACTCACACACATAGCAGAGTTGCTTGCTGATTGGCACAGACAGTAGTAGCCTGACGTTGGTCTCCATGGAGACACCTGCTTGTTACCACGGAGCTGCTGAAGCCCCACAAAGGATTAAAGGGACAAAGACCTTGAGCTCAGGAGACATGGGCGGCCTTAGATTGTAAATGAAAAACTCGTTTTTGTAATCAAACGTAATATAAATGCCTGACGAGACTTGTAAACAGAAATGTAAAAAACGCTTTTTTTGATACTCAGCATCAGTACATTTTGAATCCATGTCTTTGTTTCCTCTGTTTCATTTGTTTTTTTACAGTTCATAAAAAGGGAGAGAAAGGATGTCTGTCCAGAGTAAAGTACTAAAAAATGTGCTCTACACCCGAAGGATAATATACTATTTTTTTCCTTTTACTATCATTGTATGAAGTAGATTTTACTGAAATATGTATTATAAAAAAAAGCTAAATGTGAATTAACACTGTCTGAAGTCATATTTTTTATTAGCCATTCAAAAGAATTAAATGTTGATTATTTAGTTTGTAGTCAATGGTGCTGACAAGGCGTCGCCATCCCGGGTTTTGCGGTTGTTCTTCCTGGGGCCTGCACCATGAAGCTAGTTGAACAAACTCAGGGTTCCAGAATTGGTTGAGAATTGACAAAACCAAACCGAAGCAATCAGGCTTTATTGGTACCGTGACGCCGCTCATCAACTTACTTTGTCGACAAAGGCTTTGATCCTCAAACTCTTGATTACTCCGCTCGCGTGCACATAAAAGAGTGACGTCGGCACCGAACAACCAATCACGTTCGATATGGAGAGAGAGAGAGAGAGAGAGAGAGAGAGAGAAATATATTTTTCCGCAGAGGAGCAAGAAATTATTCCTCAGAAATATGAAGAATGTAAAAATGTTTTTCAAGCACGCAGTAACACCGTCTCTGCTGCCAAAGCAAGAGAACAATATTAGAGGAACATTGCTGATAGCGTTAATGCGTAAGTTAAATAATATATATAAAAATATATTTTAAACCATTTGCGGTACAGTAAGTGCGGCTTCGACGAGTCACATTCATTATGTGCGGCTCAACAAGTTTGCAAAGATAAGTTATTCCTTTCGCGGAATATGTATCTTTCATACAAGGAAGTATCAGGAAAGTCAAGGAGATTTTGTCGGTCCCTAAAAAGTGCTCTTCTAACAATTTGCGCTGAGATGTCCTCAGGATTTGGAAGAAAAGGTGAAGCCATTGCAACGCTTGCAACAGAGAACAGAAGCTAGGAATTAACTACGTCAGCTGTTTCTTTGCTCTCCGCTGATTGGTCAAACTTCTGACCGAGAGCTCGAATCCAGTTGAGGTTTTGCGACAGCGGAGACGATGGGCCGATGAGCCTAAAGGCCTCAGTATGCTTCTGCGTCGACCCTACGGCGTAGCTACGCCGTCACTCCTACGGAGTAGGAGCCGTTTCATGCTTCTGCGTCGGGTTGCGTTGCATTTCACCGTCAGAACGCAAGGGGGTGTGGGGGCTGTGGGGTTCGCGAATCTCTTTGCTAGTTTGTTTTGGTTCCGTGCGCCGTTTCCGCGTTTTCATTTCTGACAATGGCGAGCGAAAGAGAGAGAATGTGGTTGCAGCTGGAGCTAATCGACGTTGAACAACAAACGATCTCTTTCCGCGAGTTGTGTGCCATTTGGCAGTCTTTGTAGTGCGCTGAGGAGCGCTTGCGACACAGAAGATCGTACTTTTGTACTTCCTCGATCCAACGTTCCTCAACTTGGTCCATCGTTGAAAACAAACTGAAAATAAACTTTAAAACTGGCGGTATAGCGGTAGGGGGAAACCGGAAAAGCTACACTCTGGGAATGATGTATACTCTGACCAATCACAGCCCTGCCTTCTGCGTCGCCTCGACGTGTAGTTACAATGTCTTGGAGGTGCACGTCGAGCTACGCCGTAGGGTCCGCGTCGACGCAGGAGTGACGCCGTAGCTACGCCGTCGATTCAATGCAGAAGCATAAATCAGGCTTAAGAGAGCCTGGGCACTCCCTATTCGGGGCCATTATATCGATCTTGGTTGCAGTTCCGTTAAATACCACTGGAGGTGATCGCAGGCGAGTGCAGATTGTATTGGACTCTATAGAGCTAGACGGCTAAATGTAGCTCTTTCTCCTGCTTGTCGTTGAATCAACATAGATTTTATTGTTGATTCCGCAAGTTCAATATATAGGCCAAAAATCGAATAAATGAGTGCTTATGAGTCCTTTCGATTTCTTACAGGTTGGGCCGTTGTTGGCCGGAACACGCTAGCATTCTGCTAATGAATGCTGATTGGTCAGTGACGGATTGTGACCGATTACGACCAGAGACCCCGTTTGTTGCTGATGCCACGAGAAAGGAAGCCATGATTCTGAAGTGCCGAAGAGCTCGCCGAAGAAATGGCCGTAAAGCAGCTCCGGCAGTATGCAAATATGTGACGTCATCACATTTTTTGAACGGATTTTTAGAACAGATGAGTGAACTTAAATATTCAATTTTCAGCTGAGTGTATTATTCTAGCCCCTATTTTTGAATGCAAGTTTCAAATTGGAATTTAGAGGGTGAAGCCCCATATAGTCCCATGCATTCTGCACTCGCTTGCGAGCGCCCTCGCATGGACAGAGACGTGTTACTGCAGCCCATCCAGAACCCGGAAGTAACGAGAGAGTGCCACATCTCTTCATATTAGAATTTCTCTGGTAACACCGGCATTCTGGATAGAGACGTAAAGTAAGGTTGGTGTCGTGAATACTTGCGCATGCGCAGTAACAGTAACCTGTGGGGGAAAAGGGCGTTTTAAACCTTATTTTGGGGCAAAGTCATCAAACTTTTTCAGCGATTTTTATCATATTCTACTACTGTTTCTATACATGTAGTTTTTATGTCCCGATGACGCGTCGAAAGTGCAGTTCTGACTCTGTCTCTTCCCATTAATTGAGATAGGAGGTAGGTCTTGTTAGAGCTGCCCGCAGGCAGCTCTAAAAAGGCGCAAAATGGCGGCGAGTGGCATGACTTGCCTAAAAGGACTTCGGTACAACATATTATAATGATGTAAACAGCAGGTTAAGGTTTTATAAAAAAGCTTTTGCATTGACACTTATAGCAAAGAAATATATACATGATTAGCTTTTACCTTTTAGCGTACTATATAAAAAAGTTGTAATTCCAGATTATGAATTTTCTCTGACATAGGATGGTATTTTATGAAATCGATTGACTTTTGTAGACATAAGAAAATATAGCAAAGTGTTTTCAAAATATGTGTTCATAACTGAGCATACCATAAGACGTTTTTGTTACAACAATATAACATTACATAATACTATAGCTAGTATTTATTTACAGTACAATTGAGTCATGTTCAACAATATTTGGGCTTTAATGATGGCCTAATTGCTTAGAGCAACCCGAGTGAATAAATACCAGTATATGAGCTGAAGATCAATAACATTCCTCATTAGTGAAGGCAATTTGCTAGTACACTAGCAAGAATAAGTGTTTAAAATACATATACATAAAATGCTAAATGAATCTCGAAACGCTGAGATGAATTGTTTATTATTTAACCAACAGAAAGAAGTAAAGAGAACAATGTAATAAATTAACATTAGTTGGTTTGAAATGGTCAGGGCTGCCATTTCAGAAGTTGGGGGAAAAAACTGGGAAGCGACTCCTCTGAATCAAATCCCAGTTATTGCTTAAAGTAGGTTTCATCAATAGCACCAGAAGGGAATGCCTTTTGTCTCACGATTCTCACCAATCCAATCGTTCAGACTCCAGACTCTGATTTACAGCCCTCTCACTCAGCGCTCCTGTTGGTTCAGGGCTGCTGTGATGTTGGCCTACATCAACCTATGGGGCTGCTTCCTGAAGCTGATGTCACAGAGCAGCGACAGATGGTCGGAGGGGTAATGGTAGGAGGGGAGGCGGTCTGGGCCAATCTGCTCCTCTGTGGGGATGTCCAGCAGACGCTGCACACTCAGAGCCTCGTGGCTGTACCAGATGTAGTCCAGAGTGCTGCAGCTCTCTCCGGAGGGGCGGATCTTCCATGACGTGTAAGCGGGCTCCGTCTCTCCGTTGGAGCTCAGCAGCTTGTACGCAGAGTTCAGGCCAAGAGCGGACGAGCTGAACCGCCGGTAGACGTCCTCCGAGGGCTCCGCGTTGAAGTCTCCACAAACCACCAGGGGGACGGCACCCAAGGCCTCCTCGCCACGACTGCTGCCGCCGCATTGGAAAGTTATGCCACGCAGACTCTGGAGCAAGTTGGCACCCTGCGCACTTCGGAGCCTCTCCCAACCGCTACGAGCTTTTAGGTGGGTGACGGCCACACACAGACTCCGGCCCGTTTCCTGGCACTTGAGCGTCTGGACGATGGCCACCTGGTTGGTTGGCAGCATCATGGCCGACAGCCGCAGGTGAGCTGTGGCCTGGAGGGAGAAGCGCGAGCGGCGGTAGAACAGAGCGCAACCATCAGGGCCATTATTATGCTCTACATCCAGACAGGGAGACCACGGCTTGGCCAAGAAGCTGCCTTGATAGCCGAGGCTGGCCATGATTGGCTGAAAGGTGTCGTAGTAATGGTCCACTTCTTGCAGGCACAGAACGTCCGGCCGGTAGGTGAGGATCTCCTCCAGGATCAGGTACTTCCTCTCCTGCCAGTTGAGAGCGTCCACTGGACAGCGAACAAAACTGTCCTTCCCCTCACCAAGAGCTGGAAACCAAGAGACATGCATCGTTATGCTTCATCCATATGGGGACTATGACCCACTGTATACGTACAGTAAAGACTTACAGATGGCAGAGTAAGCAACTTCTGCAAGTTCTACATCTTCTATACACTAAGAAAAGTCCATCCTTACCAACCACAGTCGGTGCTTGACTAGATATCACTACCTTGTGCGAGTATATTCCACTGCATGATCCGTATGGGTGGGTTGGGCTCGAGGTGGCAATGCGCCACACCGCTGGGAAGGACCAGATCCCGATGCGGCCTAGCCGGACGCCCCCGCAGTGCCTCTTCACACTCTCTGAGCAGCTGGTCCGGGTCACACTCAACCACATCCTGTTCTGGGCTCTCCTCTGGGTCCGGCTCAGACTGGTCCAAGGGGGCGCTATTCAGGGACTGGGCCAGCGTACCAAACCATGTGCTGCCGCTGGCACCCATTGGACGGACTGATGAGGTGAGACAAGGGAGAAACATTTTGAGGGGTCACTGAAGGTGCTTTGTGTGGGTGGGCAACAACAGTCAACACAATCTACTGAGTAATACTCCACCAAGAGAGGTTGGATCAGCACAACCCTGAGCAGGCAGGTGTGTTAGCATGTGAATGCAAGATGAGGATTGTGGGTAATGTAGGAAGTCCTGCTGTAGTACAAGAACCGTGTGCGCTCTTTTTACAAGCACTTCAGATTTTGCGCAGCACTCTAATGAAGGTATGACTACGATTCATGGATTAATTACCCAGAACTCATTAAGTGAGGGGAAGGAAATGGGATTGGCATTTTGACACCAGAAACTTAATCAAACAAAAAAACCTTTACTCTACCCAGCGATGACGAAGATGAGCAGCACATCTTCACGCCAATGTAAACAAAGACACGGCCACCAAAGGGGGACAAAGGTTCCGTTCCTTTGGCAGTCACAGAACAACAAGTTCAAAAAGGTACGGAACGTCAATAGACTGGCTGTCACTGTCACATGAACTTTGTACAACATTCAGGCACGCATCAGGTCAGTTTTAAGCAATGTTGACATTTATCATTTAATAGTATCATTTAATTTTATTTTGGGCAGGAGGAAGGGCGACGCCCCCTTGCACTCTATTGGCCAGCCGCCATAGCATAAGAAGTGTGCTTGGATGAGCTTTTGACAAGACAAATTACATGTTAAAGGGATTGACGACCCGACCACCTTGAAAGGGTCTGCTTCCATTAGAGAGGCTGTCTACACCTGCTCGTGAAGTTTGATACTGAGGCCAAGTGGGTTTATGTTGCTTCTCTCTGGTCTCCACAAGGATACAAGGAACCAGCTTAATATTGGAATCAGTCTGTGCAATAACGAATAGGATATTCTAATACATATAGAAAATTAGTTCAGATGCTGTGCAGGTTGAGACCTTTTGCTTCGAAGTTCTATTCAATTTTAAGCTTCTGTACTATTGTTATTTTATAAGAATTTGAAAATAATTATTCATTTATTATTGTCCAACTATCAGCAGACCATTTTTCTGTAACCATGATAATTTACTACCAAAGTAACCCATTTTGGAAAATAGTAAATATTATTAGATAATAAATAGACTAAAAAAAACAAAATCTTCACAGCTTAAATGGATATTTGGTGTCTTTTTGGGGTTCCATGTAGCAACAGTGTTCCGCATAATCTTCACATATCTCTCTTGTCCAGCATAAACAACTAAATCATCCACATAAACATAGCATAAAAATTATTTCCCTTTCTGAAAAAGCAACACGTGCAATGGAACCTGAACATGTGGACGAATGTGATGTTCAGCCATGAGTCCAGATTCTGCCTAGCGGCATATGGATTGTACGGTGAAAAGTGAAGACTAAATAATAAGGTAAATAAAACTTATATTATTTGGAAAATGTAAATGAAGATACTCCAGTTTCAACTCTCAATCACCCCTAGAAACACACTACAATCCGCTCACTACGGCTTCATACAATGAAATCGGCTCAGCTCCACTCGAACACCACCAACTTCCGCACCGTCTCTTTGTGCTCCGTCACCTGGGGCAAACAATGCAATGTTTTCCCGGCTCAAACGAGGCGGAGCTGGTACCATCCTGATCATGTGCATGCACGCGGAAGTGCACGTGCACCGTGCTGGACACTGAATGGTCGGTGTCCTAACATTTGTACCTTAAGTGGAACGACGTGGCATTTCACATGACATCGTTAAGCAGTTTGCTTATTCTTTTTTTCTACTGGCTAAATAGTATTTTTACTCAAGTAGCTCTCGTCGTGTTTGAGTTACATTAAAAAAAAAACTATTACTAGCCCACTTTGGTTCGCTCTACAGATTACGATACAGCGCCACGTCAGTACAATACCTCTGCAGTGTTTTGTCAAGAGGTGGGATAAAATAAGAGGCTCATCATTCACGATGTAGGAAACCCCCCCTCAACAAAATAACATCCTCATTTTTTAGCTTCATACAACTTTTCATGGATTCCAGAAGTCTGAATGCAATTAACTCCATAATAAAACATAATCGTTCAAATTGCAGTTTTGCTAAGGTTTGCTAATAGTTCAAATAGTAACATATAACACCAACGGATACTTGAATGAACCAAATCGGATGAAGGAAACACACAAGTATACATACAGTTTCAATGTGGTTATCCACCTACGTCGTCCTCTCAGTCATCCCTTACTCGCCTTCCTGGATGCAGCTGTGGAAGCACAGTGTGACTCTCACGAGACAGTCCCAGTGACTGCTGCCGTGGCAGCCAGATTCAGAGGGGCACTCAGTCATGAACTGGCCCATTCAAGAACACTCTCCCCTCTCCAACAGAATGAGAGGTCTGCAGCAAAGAAAATCTAGGGAGGCGAGGCAAGAAACTGGAATGCCGGCCAACAATGAACAGCCACAATCTCTTGTGTTCATGCCATATTCATCACCACTAGGAAGGAACGCACAAGTGCCCTGTTTCACAATGGCCAGCAGAAAGCACCCTGAAAAGATTCTCAATTAAGTACAGTAAACAAACTTATTCTACAAAAAAGAAAATGGACTGTACTTGTGTTAAAGCAGTTGGTCAGAAGACAAGAAAAAAATACAAGGACGTCATCATTAACACACAATGATGACAGGACACAGCGCCACCTGCCCAGTATGTTACTTTCATACCATTATGGGGGCAATTTGGGGTCAAGGGACTTGCCCAAGGACAACTTGCCCAAGACATGGATGGACCTTATGAGTGTTCTGCTCTACAGTACGTTCATCTTCTTTCTCTGTTGCGTGGAGCACCATTAAAACACTTCAGTGAGCTTCACTGTCACCATCTCTGCATGAGCTTATTGTTCTACCTTCCTAACACTGCACCAATTGATAAGAACACTGTTATTCATGTGTTTACACAAGAACTCATCTCTTTCCCCAAGTAATTCGCCAGTAGAAGTTAATGGTGAACCAGATGTTGTAACTGCATTGTTTGACCACTACGTAAGCTTTGCATTAAAGCCTAGCACTCTTCCTGAGGGTTTCGGTTCCAACATCAAGTGACTTCAGATCACCTCCAAGTTTTAGTTTTTGTGCTGCTGTGTCAGCGCAGAAACTCAAACTCAAAGGATCTCCCTTTTAAGTAGAAGATAATGGGCCTGATGGATTGATGTACACATATAGTATGCACTATTTTGATCCATGCCCGACCCCAAAGCCCATTATAAATGGAGGCTGGTACAGACATGCATGTTAGATTAAGAGTTTAGCCTCAAGAGAAAGACAAAGTATTACAGAGGCTCAGTCTATTAGGAGTCACTTTTCTGCTGACGCAGGCCATGTGAGGAAGACGTGCGTGTTCATGACCACACCACAGTGATGAACGCAGAGATCAGACCCATTTTCTTTGAACAATAACTTAAATACACAACCATTCAACCTGGTTTGTCCTACTTTAAGACTTCAGAGTTAAACATATAGTACTATCTTGTTTTGCCAGCACACGTTTTAAAAGGAAAATATTTCAGTATAACCCAGGCTTCCTTAAAACAGTCGTATGGCAGCAGGTGTCAGTTTGGGTATGAGCCCAGTCCTGCTTATAAAAGGTTGTCTTTGGCAACAGTTCATAAAACAGCTGGTTTCCACACGCTTTACTACACATCAACTTCCCTCTGGTTAAGAGACAAACAAGATGGCTCCATACAGCAGCACAAAATGGACCATTTCTGAGAGGGGCCCATCACATTGCTCAAATTTTTTGTGGTCCTATTTGTGCGATGGCGTGGTGACATCAGCCACGTTTCTCTCCCATCTCCGCCTCTGAAGAACACTCAGTGCACTGGATAAGTGAGCATGGCGCCTGATCTGGTGTTCTCGTCAGGGAAATTAAACTAGGCTTTGAGCAGACAGACTGACAGGGCTTTGGTCATGGAATGGGTCCATATGGTACTTTGGTGACAAATATTATTTAGAGTAGTTGCTTGAGACCAAACCCGTTCTTAAGGAGTGGCACACGGACAACTGCAGAAAGTTGTTCCGTAGGAAAAAGGTGCACTGTATTAAAGAATATTCCATTGAACAATATCGAACCATTCCTCTACTATGACTGCTCGTTGTGAACAAAATAAGCTGTCGATATCGTTATTGTGTTTGATGCCGCTTTATATCTAATCTCTCTTCATTGAGGGGTGTAATACCTTTGCAATGTGAAATAGTGGTTCACACCAGGGCAAAGTACATTAACACCAGGTGGTGCTCTTCCTCTCCTCACAGTTCTGTCATTCTACTTAAGTGCAGCGTCACGGTTAGCAGCACCTGAAGGGAATCAGATTACCAGACAAAGGGAACCGCCTAAGAACATCAAGAACATCCTGTATCTCCGTTTCAGAGGAATAAATAGAAGTCGGTTCTCAGCACGAGAGCTAAGCACCCTGGCTAAAGAAAAGCCGATTACAGGTGTGAGTTTAATTAGGGCCGCTGATCAGTGTGTATTAGAGCTGAAACATTTAGTCAATTTATTAATAAGTCAATCAACAGGAAATTAAACAGCATATCATTTGATGTTTTAATTGAGGGGCCATAAATCTCAAATCTGAACATCTGCCATTTTCTTATCATAGCAAATTTAATGAGTTTAATGATTTTTACTACTACAGTTCCACATGATACATATTTTATTTTCATCAGCCGCTTTTTCACACACACACACACACACACACACACACACACACACACACAATTGAGACTTATTTCAAAAGTTAGAAGAGTGGATTGTCAATAAACTTTTTGCACAGGAACCCATGGAGCGTTGTCTAGAACAGTGGGATTTCCCTCTGGTGCTGCATGCCTGGCTATAAAGTAACAAAGGACAGATACAAGATTTACTGAATTTTGTTGTGTCAAATTTGAATATAGTAGAGTGCAATACAGTATACAGAATAAAACTAAATGAGTGACTGCCTAAAAAAAACAATTGTGCCAATTACAAATACTGTAGGGCAAGTTGTACAGACAGCATTGGTGGAAATGGTTGACTCAAACTCTTTGGTCACTTTAACACATCTTAGATTATCTAATCTTTCATTTACATATAGATATCTTCCCGTTAGAAACAATTATTGAGTAATGTTATTGATAAAACATTTCAGTGTAGAAACACAATGTAATTGAACCATGTCCAACGGGCCTGTCATTTAATAGGCTCCTCGAGGTCCTTAATGAATATGTGGCAGAGGTCCTGAGGCCCTCAGCAGAGAGAAAAGGATCCTGAGGGATCAAGACTGTTTGAACATCAGCTAGTAACCAAATGGCCATTCAGCCCTCCAGCACGGTTGGCCCAAGAGTTCAAAAAGTTCTAACGTTACATCAGAAGTATCACTGTCGAAGTTTCCCCAACGAAGCAACGCAAAATATTGTCGAAGCATTATGTTAATGAAGAGAATTTGTAATAACAAAAAGGAGTATGATATATACAAAAAATGGATCTGCCACCTGATATGACGTCAATGACGGAGGAATGGGTTTGTGCCAGTTTGAGCCGTGACTGGAGCTCCTTTTTGAACGATTAAACGACAGTATCGCTGTCAGTGAATACCGGAAGTAGTACCGAGGGATACCAGACCTGATGCTGCCCCAGAGATGGGTGTTCCGTCCGGTCTCTGATGGAGACGGGTGCCTTTGACTCCTCCTCCGAACACAACGGAGTGGCAGCCCCGTGTCTCCGCCCGGGTCGAGTCTCCTTTCGGGGGAAACGTTTCACGGCCCGAGGACACACGCAGCTGGCTGAGAAGAGCCGAAGAGCGGCGCGCTGGTTTCATTCCTCACTGCAGTAACTGTCAAATGTAACGGAGAGACGACTGTTAGCTCCCGGCGCTGTGATGACGTCCTTTCACCTCTACTAAACAAAACAAGACATGTCGGAAAACAAACGCTTGACACATTTCCTCTTTCACGCGGCTCCCGGGTTTAACGTTCCTTCTGCCCTCGTGCTATGGAAGGAGACAGAAAGCCGGTACCGGTAAAAGTTACATAAACTTCCTCGTGAGTCACGGAACTCCAGCAACTGAGGGTTGGGCTAATAATGGGCTAGTCCGTTACGCTTTGCCAATGACATGAACTTACGTTAGAACTCACTACATACTATAAGAAGGAAAATGGCCAAGTACGAAATCCATATCACTGTTTCTTTTCTTTTGCGAACGGTATTTTAAGTCTAATATTTAAAAAGCTACATACGTGGTGCCCCTCTTGCCTGAAGTGGATTGAGCCGCACTCACTTTATTACTACCCAAGAGGCAGGAATCTGAAAGAAGAGGGCGTTAATGTTCCATAAACAGGCCAATCGGCATTCAGCAAATTTGTTACACAGAAATGATGGCTCTGACGTCAGAAGCACGCAGGCAGAGTGTTATTTTCAAATTATGTCCTCAACCTGAAAACTAGTTCTGACACCGGCCTGGACTAGATCGACTTGTTAAACTATCAATATTTATACAAAGATTATTTGTGTGGGAGTGATGCAGTAAGGACAGACAGCAGTAGCAGTTCCCATCAGAGTACTTAATTATCCTCAATGCAGACAAACAGTTTAAGGAGTCAATGGGAAAAGACGTTGGGAACAGAAGACTGGGTGGATTACTATTATGGAGCCAAATCTAAACGTTTTGTTCATTTTGAAAAACATGTTTTGGTCTTGAAAATTGAAAAATACAACAATGTATTCAAAATAAAAATAAGTGCACGAAAAGTGTTTGACTCAGTTATATAATTTGTTTGAAAATATTTATAATAATTATATTATATAATTTTTTCATTCTTCACTTGTATTTATTTTTTAATATTCACTATTATATTTTTCGGTTGCAGATTTTATATTTTCAGATTCCTTTTTATTTTTATTGTAAGTTTCCGATCTTTTTTTTGCATTCCAATCTTTTTTTCCACATTTATACTTTTGACCCTGATGTTGCGAAGGGGGCGGGGCATCAACTGAGAGCGTGAGCAGAGATTTTCTAATATGATGAGATGTGGCACTCTCTCGGTACTTCCGGGTTCTGGACTGGCTGCAGTAACACGTCTCTGTCCTAGCGAGGGCGCTCGCAGGCGAGTGCAGAATGCATTGGACCCTATGAGGCGTCACCCCCTAAAGTCCTAAAGTTCTCAGGATATATTTTTTTGTCAAGCAATTTGAAACTTGCATTCAAAAAGGGGGAGCTGGAATAATACACTCAGCTGAAAATTGAATTTTTAAGTTCACTCATCTGTTCTAAAAATCCGTTCAAAAAATGTGATGACGTCACATATTTGCATACTGCCGAAGGTGCTGCTTTACGGCCATTTCTTCGGCGATCTCTTCGGCACTTCCGAATCATGGCTTCCTTTCTCATGGCATCAGCAACATGATCGACAACGATAACACCAGCTGCTATTTGAGGTAAACTTTGACAGAAAGTCCTCCTAAACTTTATATTTCTGATTCTGCTTTAGCTTCAGCTGCCATCAAACGGGGTCTCTGGTCGTAATCGGTCGCAATCCGTCACTGACCAATCAGCATTCATTAGCAGAATGCTAGCGTGTTCCGGCCAACAACGGCCCAACCTGTAAGAAATCGAAAGGACATAAGCACGCATTCATTTGACTTTTGGCCTATAATTTATATTGGACTTGCGGAATCAACAATAAAATCTACGTTGATTAAACGACAAGCAGGAGAAAGAGCTAAATTTAGCCGTCTAGCTCCATAGAGTCCAATACGATCTGCACTCGCCTGTGATCACCTCCAGTGGAATTTAACGGAACTGCAACCAAGATCGATACAATGGGCCCGAATAGGGAGTGCCAAGGCTTTCCTTAAAGGGCTCTGGCGTGAGTCACTTTGACAGGAAGACTGTCAGAGGAAGACATTTCCGCACTAAAATAATTTTTAGTTAAAGTAAAAAAGATGAGATAAGATATGCGCTTTAAATTTTCCATTGTTTAATTTTTTTTAATGCCCAAATGGTCTTCCATAGTTCTGTCCATGCACAACTCAACAGAGATGAAATCCAGCCAATACAAAAACTAGTTTTGCGGCGAAACGGTACGGTCGACGGGGACTGCCGCTGACGGTAAAGTCTGCCGTACCCTCACGCTGGCCGCAGCGGGCCGGATGTGGCACCTTTTAAGACACCTGCAAAATACAGTGCTAGCATTCTGGAGGCCAAACACGCTGCTTAACCAATACAAATAACAAGCACCTTTAGAACTGTCTCAATATTTTTTGTACATTGGTTTTCGATATTTATATATTCTTGTCGAAATGGTTCAATCTGTTTCTTCAGTAACTGAGACAACTCTCCATTGCCACAATGAACTTGTTTGTTAAGAAAGGAAAGTAGAGCAGGGGTCTGAAGTGAATCTTCTTATTCTATAAAGTGTATATGTAGGGGTTTTGAAGAGAGCCACAGCGAAGTACCCCAGTGATGCAGAACAGAAATAGAAGTTGCTGCTCAGTGCTGATATCACACTACATGGAGATGTGAGAAGGAAAGGTTATGACTTCCATCGGCATATAATGTATGAGCCGCGATAAGACCTGAAACACAGCACACCATGTCCTCAGCAGTTTTGTACCTCATTTGACAAAGTTTTGCTGAGAAAGCAAAATAAAGTGTGTTAAACGTTTGTGCATGTGTGTGCATTATTGTACATGTGTCTATTTCTAGTAAAAGCTGAGTGCCCAATCTCAGTAATATTTCTGGGTTATTTCCCAAAGCAGGGCTTATATCCTTTCTAATGTGGTTAAATCAGGGATCTGATTCTGAAGCCATGTCTCTTTATGCATACAATTTTAGAGCTTTTACTTGTTTTCTAGTAACAAAGAAGACAGAGCAGGAGATATAGCACCTTGGGCAAAACAAAAGCACATATTAATGGAAATCAAATTTTATTTTGAACGGCTTTTGCAACGAACATCACTTTGATAAATGAATAATGTTCTTGTGCTGGAGATTCTGACTATGGGGATTTAAGTAAGATGGTAAATGGGCTGTACTGTACTGTGCTGTAGAGCGTTGAACCATTCAAAGCGCTTGAACTGTTCACAGATGAATAACCACTGATGAACATACACAGTAACACCTGGCCATCAGTAACTAACATCAACATGGACACTAGTGGAGCCTGGGGTTTAACCACCGATCCCCTCATTGAAGCACGACCATGTGATGCCATACTTCTGTGTGGACACAGAGTGGCACCAAAGCTCCATGCAGAACTCAATACAAACTTACACTGAGCAGAATTCCGACAACCACACTGCTATAATCACATGGGGATAGAATATTTTTCAAATAAATGTATCAGTTTCACCTTTAGTTCCTGACATGTTTCCCTTTTATTCATGAACTACACTAATTATATTTGACACAACATAAATGTTGAGCCCCAGATCAAAAGCTGCAGGGGGTTTGAAGAGTTTGAGGAGCAAATGCAAATCCAACATGACAGTAATAAGGACCAGGGGAAGGAAAAATCCAAGTATTAAACCGTCTCTAAATAATTAGAATATTGAATAGTAATTTAATTTCCTCATGCAAATTAGTGGTTATCCAGACATTTTAATAATCTGCTGGGGTTTGGGTCTTGTCACCCAGCATAACCCAAAGAACTGCAAAACAAGCCAAACCATGGGATGCTCAAAGTCTTGTTTTGGCAAAACTCAAGTGTCAGAAAAGTCTGTGATGGATTTCCTTGAAGGATAACACCGACTTAAAACAGTCTTTTAAGTCTGGTTGGTTTGGGGTCATCACATAATTTCTTTGGTAATTCAACAAGTTTTATTTGTTTTATAGTTTTATAGTTTTATTTAATACCACTATACTAACAAAAGTAACTGATTAGTTCTGGCAAAAGAAGAAGGCACCAAACACATGCAGGCACAGGGAGAGCATGCAAACACCACAAACAGAGGTGCTGGGCTGGTTTGAACCCAGGACCGTCTGGCTGTGAGCCAACAGTGCTAACCACCCACCACCGTGCTGCCCAGAAATGTCAACAAAATTCTGAAATCTTGTGAAATGGTGGTAGTGACAAAAGTTGCGGTCGCTGCCTGAACAGAGTTTCTGCTCACAGCATGACAAATGTCTATGTCCCTTTAACCGTAGACCGTACCAAGACTGCCATACAAAGGTGGAAGGTGGAGACGAGATAATGTGTATCTAGACTCTCTTAATCTTTTCACTTGTAAGATCTTAAGACTTGTAAGAGATTTATCTGTTCAATAAATGCAAGACATTTAAGAGTTTTTCCATCATTTTTATTTCTCAACACGTACAAGACACCTTTTAATTTTTATGAGACACAATGGCTTTTAAATAAAACCTCTTCTCAACGGCAATATTTGACGCTCAAAGCCAAAGACCTCAGATCCATTCAGTCCTTCTATGTAAGTAGTTACTGTTTTCTGAATTGTGCTGGCATACAGCACTAACATGAAGAATAATCAGGATTTGTCCTTCATCTCCCAAATAAAAGAAGTTCCCTTTCCAACGTTCTCCGAAAGTAGAACAGAAACCAGAACCTTTGGCTACCATTTTCCTCCCCTTACTAACAAGCAGCACTTCCTAAGACACACTGAGCTACTCTCTCATCTTTTCTATCTCCTTTGTCAATTCATGTCCCAGCAATTCACATTTTCAACTTTACTTCTTACCGGGAATCTTTGTTCTTTCTCCTGCCTCTCACTCGGATCCTGCAGTCATTATCATTCGATTATTTCTACTGGTGTTGTTATATTTACTAGCAATCACAACTACATTATGTCTTCTGCTGTTATTAGTGGCACTACTACTGTTCTCCTTATGCACATCAATTTCCATCACATAGATGGTTGTGGAAGAGAATTTCGCATGCTGATGAATAAAACAGTCGGATCAAAGTTGTCTTTGTCCGTTTCCTTGCGAGGCGAAAAAAGGTAACACATACTCAGTATAATGTGAAGAACAACTTTCAAACACATATAGGCAGAGCAGGACCTCAGGACAAAATTAAGTCTCAGGAGTCCAAAATCCGATGCCAGCAACACTACATGCTGACATGTTCAACACATGTGAATCAACTTATTCTTACACTGCACAGCAGTATAACTGGAGGCATCTTGTCACTGTGAGACACTTCAGCTCAATACCTTACCACAGCCATCAATCTCTGCACATGCAGTCTATGAGGTGTTTGTATAATAAAACATTAATAGGGTTACATATATTTTACAAATACAAGATTCACCATGTTTATCATGTTTACTTTGTTAACATGATAAACATGTTAGACATGTATTATACTCTTGTCTGTCCTCTGACAGGGATCCCTTCTCTGTTGATTTCTCTGAAGTTTCCAGCTTTTTTTCCTTACTTGGTATAGAACAGAACAGAATAGAACAGAACTGAATTGAATGATTTCATTAAACTGAATTGAATGGGCTGGATGGCCATTCTCGGCGTAGCTTCTCTCCAGGTTCTTTCGCTCCAGTCCAAAGATATGTACTTAGTTAAGTGATGTCTCTTAAATGTGAGCGTGAATGGAAGTCTGTCTTCCTCTGTTCGACCTCTATTAGACGAGCATCCTGCCCAGGGTGTACCCTGCATTCATCCAGTGTCGATCCCCAAGCGGAATAATCGGTTATGGAAAATTAATGGATGGTTGGGTGGGTGGATGAATAGAACTTGAAAAGGCTGTGGTTGGTGGCAGATTGAGAGGTCATACAAACACAAGACTGATCACAAAATCATAATAAACTAATTCAGTTTAGAATGGTAATCAACAGAGTCATTGTCACGGTATTATTTTAAAGGAGACATATTATGAAAATTCCACTTTTTTACTGTTTCTACACATTCATTTGGGTATCTGTCATGTCTACCAACCCCAAAACTCACTTGGAAAAAAACAACTCCCAAGATTTGGTATGGCTCTTGAAGTCAGAAACGTCACGCTTGAGTTACTGAGAATGACCTTATCATTCTCTCGTCACTCTTACATGGGCTTGGCCCGCCCCATCTCATCCCATCGCCCCTCTACACTCACTATAGATACTGTAGCGTCTTGGGTGTAGTGGCTCACTCACAACATGGAGGCAAAAGGATGTACGGGCAGGAATCCTTTCATTCTTGTTCAGGAACACAGTGTGAAGACACCTCCACGCTCTCTCTATAAGCTGTAATGTTACTTACTCTGTTATTAACCGGAACTGTTCTACCTAACTTGACTAGCCCACAACACGGAAACACCCACCTCCCCTGATCTCCCCCAATCACTGGCCGCCCCCTGCCTAGCATGTACAGTTACTTCACATGATCGGCTGGAGTGAGGGGGATGACGTGAGACCCCAAGAAACTATATCAACTTGTGGTAAAATTGTTGTAATGGTGGGAATCAGAGGATCAGGACTCAGGTGCAGAACACATAGGAGAGGCGTTTTGAAATGCAAACAAGGTTGAGTTTATTCCACAATATAACACGGAGCAGGAGTTTAGTGGATGCGGGGCTGACGCCGACCAAGAAGCGTCAGGCGAGAGGCGAAAACCAGTCTTCGGCAACTGAGAACAGAGGAAAGAGCACAGGGTTAGAACGACGGTGTCAATCCTTCTTCCTTCACTTGTCTAGCAGCGACCGTAGCTACCACGTAGTGCAAGGGACGATCTGGCGACGAGTGGCAGGGAAACTCTGGTTCAAGTAGCGCTGGCCTGATTACAGATTGCCGGCAGCTGCTCCTTGCCACACCCGCCTCGGCTCTGGAGAAGACCACGCCTCCCGCTGACGGATCTGCAAAACAATAACAAGGAAACCAGCTGGCCCTGCAGCTGGCAGCGTGACAAAAATGGGCATACGATGGGTTCTTTAATTAATAGTGACTCACAAGCTATTACTATTGTAAGAGCTATTTAGTCATTGTTTTGTTAACCTGCCCTCCTTGGGGTTTCATTGGAGTGGTGTTGACAATTTGGAAGAACTGTTGATTAGACAGCACAACTAAGATGTCAGTAAAAATGTCTCTAATTACAAAGAGATATCAATAAAAGAAAGAAAGTTCCCAGAAATAGAGAAAGTTTCAGTGCAGCTTTGAAAAGGCCAGTAAGCAATTACGTTGCCTTTCAGGACACCCATTGTAACTTTGCCAAATAACTTTTCTATTGCTAAACAACGAGTAAGCTCAGTGAAAAGGAAACTTCGAAAGGATGAAAGTTTCAACAAAGAATATGCAAACGAGTATGCCTGATGATAGTATTTACTTACCCAAGCAGTATACCTCGGCCAGTTTGATCCTGAAGCCACATTGTCATTTCCCAAGCAAACAACTTTCAGCCAAATAAAGATTCTCTGCATACATTTATAAAACATTCTGAAACTACCCACTAGTACAACGTTAACAATATAGTGATAACTAGGACCAAGAAACTCTGGTCATTTACAATTGACCCAAGTTCCCTGGTCATTTAATTTATTTGTCTAAATACCAGTGTGACTCAGAGGAAATTTGAAGGATCGACTGTTAGATCTGTAGAAAAAAGTGTGTGTAAAGTTGCCTCACTACAGTTCTGGAGGTAAACGTTAGATAAACGTCCAACTGACATGAAAACAGCCCTAAAACATCATGCCCTCCAGCTTGAGAGATGCAGAAAGGACACTCAGTGAGACGAAGCAATCGATGCCTCCTCCCCCGCTCAGACCTGAGTGCTATTGATTTGCTCTTGCTGTGAAGAGGAGGTGTTGGACTGAAGGTGCTGCCTGAGGGAGTAGAAGAATAGGGGAAAGAAAGAAAATAGGGTCAACATGAGGGGAAAAGCCCTGTCCTGAAGGAGGGAGCAGGATAAGCAGTCAGGCCTAAAAAGCAGACCCCGAGAGGATAGATAACATGGACATACCCCAATAAAAAAGCAATCTTAATGCTGGCGCATGCTTTTGCGTCTGCGTCTTGCGTCGAAGGACTTGTTTCAATTCATAGTTCAAAAAGGCTTGCACGTGTTGCAAAGCAATTCACAGCCAGAACACCAGATAGATGATATAGAACTTTATTGATCCCTGAGGGGCATAATTTATAATTGCGCATAATTCATATTATTTATATTAAAAAATTAAGAATAAGAAAAAATAAAATAAGAATAAATAAAAAAATATATATTTAAAATTTGCAATGTATATTTACAAATGTAAGTCCAACAGTGTGCAAGGATGTGCAATTATGTTTTACTTGCACATATTGAGTCACCTCTCCCTGCCCAGAGGAGAGTTGTTGTGTAATGTAATGGCAGTGGGTAGGAATGACTTCCTGTAACGGTCCTTGCTACTGCGGAGCTGTAGGAGTCTGTGAGTCCTGACACTCTGCTGTCCGACCAGCAGGTTGTGCAGCGGATGTGACGTATTGTCCATGATGTTATATAGTTTTTGTAACATTCTGCGCTCCACAATCAACTCCAGGGGCTCCAGAGCAGACCCCAGCACAGAACCAGCCTTCTTTATTAGCTTGTTTAGCCTCTTGCTGTCACTGGCTCTGATGCTGCTGCCCCAGCAGATGGCTGAAAAGAGAATTGCGCTTTCTACAACAGACTGATAGAACATGTACAACATCCTGCTGCACACATTGAAGGACCTAAGCTTCCTCAAGAAGTAGAGCCTGCTCTGGCCCTTCTTGAAGATGGCTTCCAGTCCAGTCTGTTGTCAAGGTGCACACCCAGGTATTTAAAGTTTTCTACCACCTGCACCTCCTCTCCCAGAAGGTGAATGGTGTTTAGTGTTGTTCTCCTGGTCCTCCTAAAGTCAACCACCCTCTCTTTTGTCTTTGTCACATTTAGGAGGAGGTGGTTGGTCCCACACCACAACACATAGCGGTTGACCAGTCCCTGTCTCATCTCCATCTCTGATACACCCAACAATTACACATTTTCTTGTAAAAAGGTTTTTACAAATTATTTAATTGTATAATTTTAATTACTGGTCAAGTGATTCAATTGATAAAACTTAATTGATAATGTGTAAGAGTTCATATATTCACTTGTGTCACTGTGTTCTAAACCCAATTTGCATATGGATTTCTGGAATGTTCTGTAGAATAACGGTTAGAATTCTGTCGCTGTCATCTCCAGTTCTAGAATGGAATTTTTCCTGCCTATAAAAGGAAACTCACAAAACGATCGCACCAGCCACATTGATCCAAGCTCACTGATCGGTGACCCGGTGTATTTCAACCTTACCTTAGGGCGAATATGAGTTGTGGGATGTCAACGAAGAACAAAAGACTGGAATATGAACATACAGGATCTGGCCACTTCAGTAAAGTGCAGTTATATCCTGCAAAGATATCAGGTAAGAAAACATTTGCGCTGTTATTTTCTGAAACAACCTAATGGAATTCTACGTTTTGTGTTGACGTCCTTTTCATTTTAGACAAACATGTAAGCAAATTCGGATGAACAATTTTGAATGTTTAAAACGTTATTACATTAAAATCTACTCGGTGTTTACAGTGGATTAAATATGCAATAGGCGGATGAACAGATTTAACGTTATAACGTTTATATGAAGAGTTCGGTTAACGTTAGCTAACCGAACTCTCGTTAGCTAACGTTAACCGAACTCTTCATATAAACGTTTGAACGCTGAGTCTGTTAGCTATGGGTTCAAAGACCGTAGCTAACGTTAGCTAATGTAAAGTAGCTACAGCTAACGTTAGCTATGGGTTCAAAGACCTTAGCTAACGTTAGTGAGGTGAACTAGCTACAGGTAACGTTAGCTTGTTGGCATGATTCTGTCTCCCGGGCAGAAAAACATACTTGAATCCCAGCTAACAATTTATGGTTCCCAAAACGTTCTCTCAACGTCAGCTTTTGGTCACAGTAACGTTAGCGTTTGGTTCCCAGATGTTACCTGAAAGTTAGCTGTTGGTTCGCTTAAGGGTGCGATGGGGAGTTTTCTGGGGTATTGAGCGTAGATTGTTGAGGGGAAAAATTAATTTAAACGGTTTTAGCATTATGTTGCAAGATAACAAATGTGAAAAAAATGAACAGGTCTGAATACTTCTATACTAATTCTTTCTGTGAAATGTTCTATTTTTTTAACACTGCTAACCGCTAATTATAAGAAACTTTCTTGCATTTTTCAGATCAAGCATTGGAAAAACGTTTACGGGGGAGAACAGACACTCAACAACACCCAAAGTCCATCACTACATATCTCCAATAAACCACTAGTTCTGATCCTTGCATTGTGATTACTATATGTAGTATTAAGTATGATTTCTTAAGAAAAGAAAAAGTACATCAGTAAGCCATTTCACCCACTGGCCGTAGGAACTTTTCCTTCCTTCATCTGAGTTGTACGGTGGCTCTGAGAGCTAAGTGCATTGTAACTTAAGAATACACATGCTAACAGACAAAACAAGAAAATTAAGAAAAAACGTCACCCAATTGACAATACATGCGCAGCATTTAGAAAACACACTGCAAATTCAGCCAACACAGTACAGGAAAGCACTGCAAATACAGAAAAAGACTAAAGTGTTTCCAGTCTCAGCTTTATATTTGAGATTAAACAGATTTGAAACTTTACTATACAGTTCAACAGTGTGGAATGACTGTCTGTAGCCTGCATAAAAATCATATAGGCATTATTAAATATAAAAATATACTGAGGTATAGGTAACAGTAGGCCAAGATTCCCAGGAGACGTCCTTCCTCAAATAACTCCCATGCAGACAACTACTATCTTGTGAATTGTACACACCCCCCCTACCATCTCCACCACAGATTAAGGCAATGCTTATATGGCGATTTAATATTAAAACTGAGGTTATGTGAGAAACAATTCTGCTTCTTTTCCCCCATTTGAGTTGCATGCAGCGTTCAGCAAAAGTCAGTTCACAATGTAAATATAAATGGATAGTAGGAAGAAACTACTTTAATAACTTAAACTAAGTAATGAGTAACTAGCAGCAACAATTGAAGCATACAAACACCTTCAAATACAATCATAGTTGGTTGGTCTAATTTTTATGTGTAAATCTGCTTTTTTGTTTTGTTTAGCTACAAGTGTGTTAACCTTGCTATGATACATCTGATAAGTGTTTATCATTGTAGGGAAGTGGGTGGTCAGGGGACCCAGAATGAGGAGGCCGAGGCAGGGTCCAAGTACAAGCCAGTCTTTTATTTAACTCAACATTTGCCATTGCTTGCGCGTCGCTCGGCGTCTCCATGTGCTCTTTCCTCGAGCTGTGTGTCAGCCAGTCCTTTCCGCTCGCTCTCCCGTGCCTGTTTAAGTACTGGGAGAGAGCACACCGTTAATCACCCCCAGCTGGAGGTTAATTGCCTCCAGCTGGCACCGTCCCCAAACCGCACCTCCTCTCTCTCCGCTGCGGACAACCTAAAAACCACGCCCAGACCCCACAATCATGAATGGTAAAAAATGAAAGCCTACTTTCTGAGAAATTTTCAATAAATCTTAGTTTGTTCTTCTCTTTTTTTCCCCAGATTCACTGAGGATTGGGCTGATTAGTGGCAATTTGGAAAATTGTTTTCTATCTGCACAATCACTTCTGGTAAAGATTCATTGACCTTTTACGGTATGTTTTGATTTGACTTACTAATACACTGCCTAGTTGGGATTCAGTGTAATGTTTGTGCTCATATTATCAGAATTAAATGGAGCCACCTAGGGTCTGGAGAATATTAGCTATAACTGAATCGGAAAACAAGCTAAAAAACAAACATCCCCTCACTTCAACAGCCCAATGTGTTGCTTTCTCCACCGGTTTCAGTGGTGAGGTCAACACCTCATCATGATAGTAACCAACTGGTCAAGATGGAGAAATGCCATTTTTAGTTTTTAAATTCTTCCCGGAGGGATCTAAAATACTGTTTATGAATAATCAATTGATTGTGTAAATTTATTTCTAAAAACTATTTGTTTTTAAATCCATAGTGATAGGTAATATGTTTGTAATTGAGATTCCATCCGGTAAGTTTAATTGAAACATAGGAAATCTTCTAGATATGTCAATTTATTTGGTATTTTTATTTTATGAGAATGTGTGTTTCAGGAAGGATGTACAATAAGTTTCACTGCAGAACATCTAGTGATACTGCTTTATTGAAGGAATTTGATCATAATGATATGGGAAACGTCTGTAAAAGGTTTTTTCCTGCAGATCTTTTACTGATATCCCTTTAGTGAAGGTGTTTGAACGCAATAATTCAGGAAAAATCCGTTGTTTGTGTTTCGCCCTAAAACTTTTTATAATATCACTTCTTTGAAGCTGTTTGATTGTAATAAAATGGGAAGAATATGGAAAATATTTTTTTTGGTATTGTGTTATTGTGAAAGATATTCCTATCTTGTCACTAATTCATTCAACTGTATCTTTAAGATTAGGGTTTACAGCTGTTGTTCTCGGCACTGGTCAAACCATGCCATGCCAGTTTTAACTCAAATTTGATCACATTTCAGATAATATTAGTAGGGACAAATTAAGTCATGTTATTATATCATTCATATGTTTTTTGACTATTGAATATTATATGAGTTGGTATAATTTCATACATAAAAAGTATATATTTTTTATACTGCTATGGTAATTTTCATTGGCTGACATATAAGAATCTTATGAAAATGATATAACGAAAGCATAGTTTCTGTTTAAATTAAATATATTTTACACACAAAAACATATAAAATTGTATGTATTTACATGAGCAAATGTCTTTTAATATATAATTTATAACAAAAATGATATGGAACATATACATAAACATAATTTGCCATGCACTTGCCTTATAAACAACATACATAATGTTTGCTTTATTGATACTTGATTCCTTTAATTATGTTGTATGAGTGTATGAGCCAAAAGTGGCCACTTTCATGAGTAAATCATAGTATGAGACATATAACTCTCATAAGACATACAATACATATAAAACAAACATTTACTATTGGTGGCAATAGGAAATTCTTATATGTTTTTTCTGTTTCTTTTCCGTATGGGTAGCTTTATTGATTTCCAATCATTACTACTGTAGGAGCCATTTGTTTGATGTTGGCATGATTATTTATTTTGTTTAGATATATTTATATTAGTATTTTGGACACTAGGTGGCAGTGATTTAAGATGCACATGGGTCTATATAAGGGGCATAGGTGACAGGAAGTCGAGGAACAGGTAGGGGGAGCACAGACAGTTCTCACCTAGACCACAGATCATAGACCCTTGAGCATTAATTGGACACAAATCAACTGGTATTTTCATCTGTTTTACTAATATCTACAATAAACACAAACCTCAACTTCAATAACTGCTGGAACGTCTTTTTGTGCGACTGCGTATCAACTTTACTCCTACCGGTTCATGATGGCAAAGATACACGAGAGGAAACCACGCTAAAGGTACGGCCAAATCAGGATTGCCACTAAAACTACTAATTCTAATAGTTCCCGCGCCCCTCCTTTTTTTCTTTCTTTTCAAATAAATCTTTTCAGCCTTGAGTTTCTGATGGCATTTGGCAACAGATTGATTTCCCCCAAACTGCGTGCTGGACAGGAACTGGATGCAAATCTCATACACAAAGTATATAAATCGAAAGCCCTTTACCTCTGACCATCAACGCCAATTTTGGTAAGATATGTCACATTTTAATTAACCTACAGAGTACTGTTAGAATAATAACCCATAATTGGTGCATTCACATGCAGACATGATTATTAAATGCTGTCAATTTACCGCTCTGTAATCTGTTCTTCTTAAACTTTAATTTTTAAAGTTTAATAGTAGCTGAATGTTTACAATGTTCGTTCTAAGACCAGAAATTGACTAAATTGGCTTCTTTGTTGGAGTAACAGTCTATAATTATGAGAGCGGCCCGAGAGGTCACTCCTAATAGATGGATGGTAGAAGTAACTCTCGGAAATATAAAGACAAATCTTTTCCAGGTACTAGATGATGATCCTTTTAAGGATCATAGCGGCGATGATAACAATTCGTGTTCCAATCGCCAACCTAGATCTCATCTCTAACGCAAGCTAGACACTCTTGTGCATCTTCAGACAGTTTGACCAGTCTGACAACTGCCTTCCCATCAAACAATACTTCTGCAGTTTAGTCATTTGTCTCATCACTGGGACGTGAAGTGTTCTCCATTCATACTCCAGCCTCGACATACCACAGCAATATCTCACCTAACACCACCATTTCAGCAAGCGGTTCTTCTAATCAACTGCCAGTATGTCCTTCCACAAGTCAGCCGTCTACCCTACCATTTGGAGGAACAACTTCAGTTGATCCAACTCTGGTCCTGACTTGGCCAAACAGTATACCTAACAGACTAACTAACAGATGCAACGATTGTTACCTCTCTCTACTCCCCTCTGTTTCAGCCTCTTTCAGTGTGGCTGTTTTCTGCGGCTCATTACATATTCATGATCTGCCACGCCCACAGTTTGTAGAATCGGCTGTAGCGGTCGGCGGGCCGGGGGGGGGGGAGTGGAAGGCGGACTTCCGCATAAACTCGCACCGGCGGGCTGTGATTAGGGGTGGGAATATTCAAATATCTAGGTTTGTGACGTAACAAACCTGTGCAATTTTGAACAACTCGTTCAGAGGCTGAAGACGGGATCAATTCAGAAACCTGTATCTAACTCAAAACAGCATGGATGGATTTTCTTTCAAGTTTGTCAATGAACAATACACATGATACACTGCTAAAACTACATTGTATAATGTAACTTATTTAATTGATTTTGTTTCTAGGACCACAGGATGTTGGATGCCAGCAAGAGATATCTTGCAAGATCTTGCAACAAAAATAACCCAACAGAAGAGATGCAAGTTTAACATTAACCGATCAACACAGTCTTGGATGGAGCCATCAGAGGTTTAAAACAGGGGACATATGATCCATGCCACACTATTTCTGTCAGATATTCTGATGATGTGGGAGTACCTGAAGAGGCTGTGGACTTGGGTGGACCAAGAAGAAAATGTCTAACATTGCTTGTGGAAGCTTTGCCCAGAGAAGAGGGCAAAATGAACTTTTGACAGTATTGGTAAGTATTGATTGTGATCCCATCATTTAGGTGCTGAACGTTATTTTGTGTGATGATACAGGTACACTTAACTTTGTACGCTCTGTCCATGCTTTTTTCCTGTAGCCATAAGAGAGGACCATTATTTCATTGCAGGCAGGGCCATCGCAGTAAGCGTTGTACACAGTGGACCTCCTGCGGGCTTTCTGTCCCCAACTCTCTTCTCTTGCCTTGTTGACGGCCCAGAATTGGCAAGGCCAGTATTGGCAGATGTTGCAGATGGCGACCTACGTGACAAAATCAAAAGGGTACATTTGAATCTTTTTCAAGTCGTCTTTGCCTCTCCTAAGCTGTTTTTTACATAGGGGGTAAGGATGTACATTCATCTTTCTTTCTTTTTTTTTTTTAAAGGTGTAATATGTAATACTGACAGCTAGTGTTTCAAAAGGTTACTGGAGTACAAATTCAAAACACTGAATAGAGTCGTCGAGATCACTTTATTGGCTGTGTCTCAATTGTTTTGCGAGTAACCAACTCGGGTACTCTAGTTAAATAATTTAATATGAGTACACAAATGTTGAAATTACATTAAATGCCCGTCCCTAGTGGCTATGATAAATGAACCTGAAGCTAATGCTTACTTCTTCAGGAGGAAATGAGCCAACTCTGCATCCTTTTGGGGCTCTAAGCTGTCTCCATCTTTCAAATACATCTCCAATATTTACCAGAGGTTTGCTACGTCTCTGGTCACGCAACTGTTAAGATTCTAACTGACCTAAAAAAAAACCAGCATGTTTCTATCTCCATTGAGCCTGTTTGCTGCTTTCATGGCTGTACTAATGTTACAGCTGTTGATAACAACACAGAAACATAAACAGAAATTCCGTCACGGAACAGAAATTTCGAAAAGACATTAGTGTTGTCAGAAAAGATAGTATTTCAGCTTAACATTTTTCCTTAATATCTGATGCGGACCATTAAAATCATGGATAAACCTACTGAAATAGACAACACGCGTAAAATGTATTGGTGTTTGTCAGAACAGACTTGGTGAAAATGCTACCAATACTACACACTGTACCTTTTTCTTGACAGGATAAGATGTTTGTTGATAATGTATGTCTGTAGAGATTGTACTGTGATATTAACCATCATATCTTACCTCCTCAACCCTCAATACAACTCCCGTAGGAAAACCCATAACGGCAAAGATGGCAGTTGTATGCACATGTCCCGCCCCTCCCGCTGGAAAGCCAATCATCTGCTTTTTAACAGTCAAGCCGGGAAACATTTAAGCCTATCGTCTGGTTCCACTGACGCATGCGCACAGCTGAGGTTTTGTGACAGCGGAGACGATGGCATAACACCGGAATTCTGGATAGAGACGTAAATTAGGGTTGGTGTCGTGAAGCCTTGCGCATGCGCAGTAACAGTAACCTGTGGGGGAAAATGTGTTTTAAACCTTATTTTGGGGCAAAGTCATCAAACCTTTGCAGCGATTTTTATCATATTCTACTGCTGTTTCTATACATGTAGTTTTATATGTCCCGATGACCCGTGGAAAGTGCAGTTCTGACTCTCTTCCCATTCAATGAGATAGGAGGTAGGTCTTGCTAGAGCTGTCCGGAGGCGTTGCAAAGATGGCGGCGAGTGGCATGACTTGCCTAAAATGGACCGAGAACACTTGGTGTGCTGGACAAAATCAAAGCTCATCCGGAGAGTTTTTGCCCCCTTCTAAGGCTGGTCTCCTTCAACCCTCACAGCTAACCTGGTTGAAAGCCTCTTCACCATCCGCCTTTCTCCAGCTGGCAGCAATAAAAGGCATTCTGAAGAAGTTGTTGTTCATTTCTGGAGAGACTACCTAACAGATGCAGACTGTTATTGTAATGTTTAAATAAACTAAAATAATTACTTATTTGAAATTTGAATCTTACTGTATCTTACCATTGTGTATCACTTTAGAGTAGTTAGGTGTGTGTTTTAATCTAATATCTGATGTTTTTCTTTATGTAGAGCTAAGAAGAAACACAGAAGCTAGGGACGATTCTCGCCTTTGCCACTGGAGCCAATATTGTTCCACCAATTGGCTTCTCTCCACAGCCTTCAATGTAATTTCTTCACCAGGAGCATGATGCAGGAACTACCAATTGCAAACACATGTATCGATTGTCTGAAGTTACCACTGCACACTTCTTACAAAGACTTTAAGGAAAACATGGAGTTTGCATTGCGCAATACGCATGGCTTAATATGCATGCACAGAGGCCTTCTCAGTATTGTGTTGTAAGGTCTAGTTCCAGACACGCATATATTTGGTGTCTCATCGTTTGGGAGTTTTTGTGTGCAAAATACACATTTGTTCCATCATTTCATACTGACTACAGTTCAGATTCTCAGAGTTCAAAAAAGGTAAAGCAATATCAGAAACCTAATGGGGAGTAAGTAAGCATTGCTTTTGTTAGTGATGCCCTATGCTTGACTCTTGTTACTCCTGTTTGACTAATCACATGTCATTGTGTAAAATGTTAAGTCAATTTCCTTATTAACTAGTTCATTATTTATTTGGTATTAGATTTTTTTATCCTGTTCAACGGACATTAAAACAAGTGGTTTTAATTCAATTTAATTTTTTGAGATGCTCTAGATCCAAAAGCATGAAAAAACACTAGTTTTCACAGTATTTGTTTTCACCTTTTTTGAACATAAATGATACCATGACCGTATAACTGTGTTTTGTCACATAGGCAGTGAAAGGCAGTTTTGCTTTATACTACAGAACTATAGCAAGTAAATATCTTGTGTGCTATTACTATTTCTGATAACAAGTTATGCAGTATAGCTCCTGGATGGGTTTGGTTTCTTTTTAAGACCGCATTATGGTTACTGTTGTGTATTCACGAAGCGGACCACATGTGTCGTAGCGTTCACTTCACTTTAATCGGCCATGACTGCATAGAACATACAGCGCATGCGTGTTCATTAAAGGTCCAAAAAGCATTTTAACCGCTACAACATATAACTAAATGTAGTCAATATACCAGTTACAATATTAGGAATGCCTCTCAAGAAAACACACAAGGTTGCAAAATAAATATATACCATGATTTACATCATCTTCAAATGGATCAAAGGTCTGCTGAAGTGTCTCCATTGTTGTGTCACTGATGGTAATGTTTATTGATGGAACAACAACAGCATTGCTTGTCTGTAACTGTGAAAGTGGTCTGTCATCAATAGGAAAGTCACCGTTATGTCATAAACACCATTCATACAAGAATTATGCATTCCAACATTATTGACAATTCCCCTTTGCCACAGCTGAAGTGGAGTTTGACCTCCTTGTGTTGAGAGACCATGGTTGTTCCACTGGTTCTGAAATTCAGTTGCAGCCCTTTGAGTTTGTGGTAAATAAATATAATGAAGACAAAATAAATGGATTTCATTAAGTGAACCTAATACGTTATTCTGCTCCACAAAGTTAAAAATATAAACAAAATGCATGAGCATGAAACGGGCAACACCAGTGTTTTCCATTCCATGGTCACATCTCACCCTGGATTGTAATCCAAAATTCTGAACACAAGTAATGAAAAGTGACAAAACACTAGAGGCTCTGTTGTTGTCTAGACATGCAAGGTAAATGATTGCTCGACTAAAACCATCTACACAGCCGTGGAACACCATCCTCTATATCACAAGTTTGTGGTTTCCATCGATGTGCTTGAGAAAATTCGGAACAGGGGGAAAAATAAATTGTAAATTGTGCATCAACAATTGTTAAAATTTCTGTTTTGCTTTTTGCTTGATTTTAGTTTTTCTGTTGGGAAATTACTCACCATAATTCATTGGGAGTTGGAACACTGTATATTCGTCGGCAACTTGTATGGCGTTCATCTGAGGGATCGCCCAATGGGATCAATTTCTTGCAGACTCTGTCTGGCACGCCACCTTTTGAATGCATAACCCACGTGACCTCAAGCTTCCCTAAACATAACGTTCACCTGCATTTGTGGTTGACTGAAGAATTTCAGCGACCACTCTGTTCAGGTTGTCATTTGACAGTGTTGCATGTCAGTGGCTGAACACCAAGCAGCTGTCTATGCCTGTAGAGAGTCCGACAGTTTACTCGTAAGCTTGCGATGCTTTGCCGGTTCATTACCAGGGATAATAGATAAGAGATTTGATCCTGTGAAATGCTGTAGGCTTTCCTTGAAGCTCAGTCATCACAGGTGGTGGCAAAAGGGCATATCTGTTCTAAGACCTGGTTCTTTGCCTGCTTTCATGAGCACTCACCAAAAAATAAAGATATCCATGTAAAGACCCTAATGTATTGCTTGTTTCTCGATTTCTTGAAGCTTCAACAAATCTTGAGTTGGACATGAATCCAGATAAGGTTTGTACACGATCACGAAGTTCTCCATACAGCCGCTCATGAACAAAGAAATTTGTAGCTCCTCTTTGATAATGTCAATATATTGTTCAAAAAACTTACTCCCAAAATGAGAAACAGGAGTTTGAATAGCATCATTGTGTAGGCGGGCCCCTAAAATCCAGGTTACCAAGCTAAACAAGTCTTTTGCATGTATTTCTCAGTTTGGCATCCCTTATTTGTTCAATGACAGTCTTCTGGTCCCAAGACTTCTGGAATTCAAACCCATTCAGTGTATGTCCTTGTCCGTGTAACCGTTTAGTGCGATGCTTGACGGCGACACTGCTTGATTTTGGTTTGGAAGAACGATGACATTTTTGTTGAAAGTATTGTGATGTTGAATTTTGGCCCTACGAAACAAAGCAGACATAATTGATTGTGTTATGGGTTAATAAGAGGATGAACACATGGCACATAATAGGCTATTTTATTTATTTAAGTTAGCTGTTATTCAATAATTTATGTCCTTCAACATTTCATTAAAGAGGGTGACAGTGTAGGGTAGTTTAAGGTTGGGTATTCGAAATACATTCTTTAATCTTTAGCGACAACTTCAGGAGTGTGAGCGGCAGAAGCAGCAGGAGTCCGCCAGAGCAGACTTGGCCCGCATGCGGGCCGCAGACTTGGCCCGCAGCCCGCAGACTTTATGCCCGCCGACTTCGGACTTGGCCCGCGCCTGCTTACTTAATGCCCGCGGACTTCGCAACTCATGCGCGGGCATATGGACACCCGCGAGTACCGCTAGCACCCCCCCCCCCCAAAAATAGAGCTTATTTATTCGTATTTTTTCCTCGGACGACAGCCCCAATTGCCAAAGTGCTGCTGCGTTTGGTACTGCAAAGATTGCCGTGTTCCTCCGGTTTGGTCTTGTGTAGCTGCTAGGCCTGTAGCACTAACTTGGGAGTTGCCCCCTGGCCTGAAAAGTTGTCTTAGTTTACTTTCGGCCGTGCTGTGAACAACGTTACGTGCACATGTCCGTTGCTGCTCAGTGGAAGAAGTTGCGTCAGAGGATGTTAAAATTGTGCTTAAAACTCTGATGGCCTGGTGCAGAGCGTTTGCCTTATCTCCATCCATGCTGATCGCGATCTAAACATGAGTTTCTCAGCCAATCATAGGGTGAGGTTGACAGCCAATCACAGCGCGATGTTCTGCCTTCCGTTTCCACTATACTTTCTCTCACACACACATGTTCACTCTCACACACACATTCAAAATATATTTACGTAAAAGGAGAATGTATGTATATGAGAGTGAATATATATTAGGGCTGTCAAATGATTAAATTTAACAAAATTAATCTGAATTTTCAGTAGATTAATCATGATCACTAATCACTAATAATGGCAAATAATCACTATTTGCACAGGACAGGGTTAGGGAAAAGATGGTCTCGGAACATCTCTACCACTGCATGAAAAGTACAATACAATACATTATAAAATGTATTATTGCCTTTTTACAAAGTCCAGTAAAGGAGGCTAACATAAGTGAATGCGCTATAATTGGCAAATGGGTTATCACGATACTTATTATTTATGAGCTGAAAATCACACTTCCGCAAGCCAATAGTTTAACGTTAGCTATTTTAAGCTAACTAACGTTGGCCTACTACTAATAGCCAAACCTGGCCATAAACTATAGCTTTTCAAGTCACTTAAAACTACTCTATCACGGTATACCATATGTAGGATTTATCAAGTTTCCTCATCAAGATTTAATTTAACAAACATTTTTAAGAATAGAAGTAGGATAACACGTTCTTACCTTGGCAGCTCCTGATCCAAAATGGAGTATTCATGTGGCACTGTAGGGTCAGACGTTAGTGGCTGTGTGGGGTTACCTACGTGCTTTTGCAGGGGCCAAACAGCTATACAGTTGGGTCAACTAAGTTGTTACGCCCTCCTCTAAAGTGAGGATACCGTAACTCGCCGTCACACGTGAGCTGGTCACAGGGAGGGTGAGGTGAAATAAAAACAGTGGGCGCACGATCAGGACAACCAAAAAACACTGTACCGTTCAAACCAGGTTTATTTGACCTATAATACGGTATTGGGGGAAAAGGGGCTGAGCGGAACCAAAGCAAAGAAATGAATGAAAAAGACCCCTAATCTACCTAGTCCCAACACACGTTTGTTAAACTCTCTGAACAGTACAGGTGGGTGGTCCGCCCAGATCTTACCTAGTGTGTATAGACAGGTTTATCTACGGGTAGTATGTAAACCCCAGGGTCTCTTACCTACACACTCCCATGGTGCGGTCCCCTTTTCCCTGGGACAACTGAAGAAACAAAAAACTGAATAGTACAAACAATGGGTGAAACATAGACAGAATAACAAAAATAGCTTAACTGTGACCAGTTCAAAAGTCCAAACACAACACAAAATGAAATGGCCCATGAACACCCCTCAGCTCAACACAAGTTTGGTCGTTCATTCCCACAAGTTCTTGTCTCACTACAGTCCTTCTGCTCTCTCTCTCCACCCGCTCTCCTCTTGTCTCTCGCGACCTCCTTTTAAACCACTCCATCCTGCAGTTGATTGGCTGTGGGTGAGGGTGATTAGTGGCTGCAGGTGGGAGCTGGCAGGGGTGATTATTGGCTGGTGGGGGTGTCAGAACATCTGTAGGAACACAAAATCAAAACATACACACACCCCCTCCCACCAACAGGCCGAGGCACGTAACATAAGTTCAAAACAACCCAGCTGCTGTGTCAACCGATGGAGGTTGGGTTGACTACATTGATTAAACATTGATATAATGTTTGCAATTCAACCATTAAATCCCACCATAATTCAATTTTGATCCAATGAAATTTTTTCAACTTTCAATTCTTCAGTGGTTGATTCACCAACACATTTTCAACCATAACCATAAATCAACTATTTCAACCAAAATTCCATATATAAATAACATCTTCTGCTATTTGGGGCAGGTGGCAGTAATGTGTTGTATAAGATGAAGTGGATTTCCTAGACTAGAGGAAAAAGGTACTTTCGGACCTGAATAATTTGTCACACTGCCGTTGCGTGAAATGCGTTAAAAAAATTGATGTAATTACTGACAAACATCTAATTAACGCCGTTAACAAGGTATTTTTGACAGCCCTAATATATATATGAAAGGAGAATATATGTATGCGTGAGTGAAAATATATGTACGTGAAAGGAAGAATGTATGTATGTGTGAGTACCAGAATTAATAATGTCTTAAACGGCCCCTCATAATAAAACTTATGATTATACATGGCTTGCATAATAAACTGCGTACATGTTTCAGTGACCCTGAGCACTTTTCAACTAAAAACAAATATATACTCACAAAGCCTTCTCCTCTGCTGGCTCCTACCCAGGTAATATTTGTAAATAAGAGTTAGGGTAAAGTTAATAAGTGACATTATAATTTTAGCATCCTAAAATACATTGAGATTTGGGCTTGCCCTATGCTACGCTCTCGTCAAGGCGAGTCTCTCAACGCGCCGTTAAACAACATAACAAGAGCGGCCACCGGCAGTGTCCTGCCAAGAAGACCCGACCCGAACTCGGTACGAGAGAAGAACTTTGAGGTAAAACAGCTGGACCCAGATCAACCTGACCTCATAATGAGACAATTGACCGGCGTGAAAGGAAAGCCGCACATATGACGCTTCTGTCGGGACTTCTACACCGGGATGTTAAGCTTGCTAGTTAGCTTCTTGCTAACGCTGTAGTTTGTTGTAGCATGACATCGCCATGTTAAAGTTAACATGATACCCAGCTATGACGCGGACACAGGACTGCGTTAAGGACACATAACCGGACGTGGATGTAAACAAGCACATTTTATCCTAAATAATTAATTGTTTGACATTTTTTGGGGCTTCTGAGTTAGGCTTTCCTCAAATCACTGATTTGGTGTACAAACTAAGTTCATAGGTGCATCTCAATATATACATATACATGTAGATTTTATATAAATATATTTACAATGTAATATATTAATAAAATAATATTTATTTTGAATATTTATATTCATTGATATACTGAATTGTTTAAATAAGATGTCCTTAATAACTATTGGAATCAATTTTATGTTTGATACCTGGGATGTTCCCTGAAACTGACTGACTGGCCCTACCAAAAATCCAGCAGCTGCCACGGTGTTTGACGCTCCAAATTGCAATGTTCTGGAGTCTTTACGAAGACAGGGGCAGGTTTAAAAAGGCCAAATATATTTGATAATTTTTTTGCAAGGCTTACAAAACTCTACTCTGAGAATTTTTAAGAAACTGTAATCTGTTAAATTCTCAGCCACCAACTGCTTCCGCCTGGATGAGTTGGCTTGCTTAGCTTAGGACCTCGTTTCTAACGTCACTGTAACAAGTGTGGGTGTTGGGGGGGCTCCGGAATGAGGCAGAGGACGCGTCCTGGCGAGTGGAATATATTTTATTTCATATAACGTGAAAAAAAAGCTTGGTGAGGCTTGGGAAATATGTCAAGAGGGACAAGCGCACCTAATTAGGAGAGAGTCTAGTCTAGTCAAATTTTAAAATATATTTTTTCTCCAGAAAATATAGTCATATGACCCCCCCCAAAAAATTCTCTTCGTGATGTGGCCCGTTACCAATTGGCTTACGTACCGGTACTGTGGACCCCTGCTCTAAACCACACAGGACAACAACTGAGCACGGGGACTAGGAGCCCTTTGAAGAGCTCACTAGGTTTCCACAGTAGCTGACCCGGGTCGATTTTCACTTTTAGGGACATTTTAATCCTACCCAAAAAGGTTATGGTTAGTGCTTTCTGAAAGAACAGGAGCTTTGCAGGGATGACCGGTGCTGATCAATCAAACACACACGGTTTGTTGATAAAAGGTGTTACTCAAGCTATTTATGATGAAGGGAGAGCCTCTCGCTTTTTTGGAAGACATTCAAAATCAAACTTGGGCTTTGCTGTCCTTTTCCAACTCATTGGGAGTTCCTAACGATATATAGATGGTGGATTTGAGGGATATGGTTAACCATAAAGGCCACACATGGATCCAGAGGAGCTTATGAGCTCTAATTCAGTCAATAAAATGTACTTTAAACATCATAAAGTAAAAGTACTCATGATGCAAAATGACCCATTGTCATTGTTACACCATTATACTGTATAATATTATCTCTGATTGATCTACCAGATTGAAAATTTGTTATCAGCCTACCAAAAGCAAGAAACAACCAAAATGCAAACTACGCGGTAGCCTTGGGCCCTTAAACCACTAGGCGGTTTTTAAGCTGTCATATTTGGTTAAGAAAAATTTGTACTAGCAATTATTATGATAATAAAGTGTATTCATGTAACTTGTTTTTAAACGATGTTAAACAATGCTTTACAAAATAAAATGTCAACTAAACAAGGCAGATATAAGGAGAATTCTAGCCCAGAGGAAGAAAAGACAATACAATGAATAAGATGCAAAAAATAAACTGTTAAAAAATAAATCTACGTCAATTATTTCCAAAATCCTTTACAAATAGAGATATCATGGGTCTGAGTTCAGTGGGCCGCTTTTTCTTCCTAAATCTAAATTTGAGGTAATTATCATATCGACTTAAATTGGTTTATTAATTAACCTGTCCCAGTCTGCACTCCTCTCTCTGGATAGAGGCTGGTCTTGTGAAGGAATACTGAAGACTTGTGTGTCGGTAACGACAGAGGTGGACCATCCTCCCAGGCGCTGACAGGTGTTTTTAATCCCTGTTTTTTCATCTTGACCTGGTGAAGGTTGAGCTCCTTTTAAAGAGTTGGATGGAAGCGACGAGGGGGATGAACCTGCGTGTCACTGTACTTCAGTGATATTTTTCATATTTTTATTTTTTTCGACTCCTTCATGCCCAATTATTTTCCCACTTTCATCTACTCCGATAAGACTCTCATGTTTTCCTCCATCCTCAATTGGTTGTTCACTCAGGGGAGTGGTGGAGGCAAACTAGACCCATCACCTCTTTTCCCTTCACATGTCTAAATGTGAATTAATATTTTAATTTCTCTCCTTTTGTTTCCTTCCTGTCTCCTTCCACCCGTGGTTTCTCTTGACAAAAACTGCCAGGGCTACCGGGAATAAAACCAACTCAAATCAATAGGTGGAGTGGATTAGCTATGAAGATGCATTTTAAGGTGCTGTGTAGATTCCTTTGTGCTGAAAAAGAAGTGGGGGCGACACACTATCACACATTCGTCAGGGCAGGGTATTAATAGAGTGTGTGTGAGAGCGGGATCGTGCTGAGGGAGGTCGATGCAATCATCCAGGGTTGTTGTAGTGATTCCCCCTGAGAATAAAGTATAACGTTCCTTGCTGTTTGGCCTTCACAAGTAGTTGCTGCTTATTTTAAAATGATAATACACAGACACACAATAGCATACGCCTAATATTATATAAAAACACATAATGGCATTTTTTATAATATTAACTTAGCAAATGACCAAGGAGACCTTGTCACCCTATCTTTTTGGTTAAATAAGTGACATACACTCCTCTTTCTCAAATCCATCTCCTATTACCTGTGTCCCACCAACTTCACCTCTATTGCCCTCGCTTCCGTCGTTCAATTCAATTAATTTTATATAGCCCAAAATCGCAAATTACAAATTTGCCTTTACAGTCTGTACACATACAACATCCTCTGTCCCAAGACCCTCACATCGGCACAGGAAAAACTCCCCCAAAAATGAAAAAACCATTTAAGGGGAAAAAGGGAAGAAACCTTAGGGAGAACGTCAGAGGAGGGATCCCTCTTCCGCGACAGACCGCAATGGATGTCATGTGTACAGAGTGACTCATACAGATGTAGAATACATTCAAATTTCTATAACAGAAATGATTCAAATAATTCCAAGTAGCAAGTCAGGTGTACGGCAGGACCACTGCAGGGGCGACCACCATCAGACAGAACCACCATCTACAGAAGACTGTGGGGAGGGAAAGCACAAAGATTTTAGGAAATGGTGATGTTGGTTTATGATGACACAAATAGTAATATGAATCATTTTTAAAATAATGATGATGATGATGATGGCAGCAGCAGGTGTCAGCAGGGCCACAGCCGGAGTCAGAACCAGGGTCCTGACGGAACTACGATCTGCGGAGACCTGCTTAGCGAGAAAGCACTCCCGGAGAGGAGCTGAATTAGTGATGTGCATTAATGCATCATGGATTTTTGGAGAGTGAGAGAGGAGTTCGGTGTGTCCTAAGAAGTCCCCTGGCAGTTTAAGCCTATAGCAGCGTAACTAAGAGCTGGTCCAGGCTAACCTAAGCGAGGCCCTAACTATAAGCGGTATCAAAGAGGAACGTTTTAAGAAGCTCATTTTACTTTTAATAACTAGGAACAACAAGTATCCCAGCATCTATGGAGCGTAGCTGCTTTGCAGGGCAATACGGTGTTACAAGCTCTTTAGGATAAGAAGGTGCCTCACCACCTTGTAAGTGAGGCACCGCCCTGTCTCCTAACCAAGTTCTTTCTTTAGTAACCCGTGCCGTCTGACTACTTGCCCTCTTGACCCCATTCCATCCCATATTCTACAATCTATTGCTCCCGATCCTCTACCCTTCCTTACCTGTCTCATTAACAATGCACTGTTATCTGGCTGTTTTCCAAACTCTCTGAAAGGAGGCAAGAGTTAAACCACTCCGGAAGAATCCCACCCTCAACCCTTCTGAAGAAAACAACTACAGACCGGTATTCTACAATCTATTGCTCCCGATCCTCTACCCTTCCTTACCTGTCTCATTAACAATGTCTCATTAACAATGCACTGTTATCTGGCTGTTTTCCAAACTCTCTGAAAGGAGGCAAGAGTTAAACCACTCCGGAAGAATCCCACCCTCAACCCTTCTGAAGAAAACAACTACAGACCGGTCTCTCTTCTTCCCTTTCTGTCCAAAACTCTTGAACGTGCGATCTATAACCAACTCTCCTCCTATCTCCACAGTAACAACCTCCTTGACCCCCACTAGTCAGGCTTCAAGGCGGGCCACTCCACAGAGACTTCGCTCCTTGCTGTCTCGGAGCAACTCCACACTGCTAGAGCCTCCTCTCTCTCCTCTTACCTCATCCTTCTCAACCTTTCTGCTGCATTCGACGCGGTAAATCACCAGATCCTTATTTCCTCCCTTCAGTAACTAGGATCTGTGTCGAAACCTTGTCTTCTAACTACTGGAGTTCCTCAGGGTCCACTCTACATCCAGGACCTGGTCAAACCCTACATCTCAACCCGCTTACTCCGCCCTGCATCTGCCAAACTGCTTGTTCCTCCCTCGCTTAGAGCAAAACACTTGACAAGATCACGACTCTTTACTGGCCTTGCTCCGAAATGGTGGAGCGAACTCTCTGATGACATCAGGACCACAAAGAGCCTCTACATCTTTTGCCGCTAACTAAAGACACACCTCTTCAGACTCTACCTTGACTAAAAACAAAATCTGGCCATGACCCCCAGAGGACCGCTATTTTACAAACACCATCATTTGTTTTCTGCAAAAGCTGCCATATTGGTCCACACTGTCAACCAGAGACTGCACTGGTCAGTAGTTGACCTGGCTCCCACAAGTAAGCCTTTGAGCAGGAGAGAGATTGATGCAATGTCAGTGTGTGACTCCTTTTATAAGAAACTTGGTTGACTTGGTGAGCTTGAATGTAGGCTGTCAATCCAAGTTCTCCTCTCTTCACTGCATCAAATGCAATGTAATCTTTTACAGTGAGAAACTACAATCTTCATTAGTTAGTGGGTTATATACATACGCAGCACTTTCCATTTCAATTGCCACCTCACACTTGTCAACTTATCTAATGGAAATGCACCCAACTGTTAAAGCTCTTGCCACTGTGTGGTGAACATTGGCCAAGAAAATGAATCCTCTTTTGATAGCCGTGAATATGCTCAACAATGGACAACCCTCAGTTCCATTTATTAATACATTTGTGAGGTGGCTTTTGTGGCCATCGGAGAAGCTCATATCAAAATAGCTTATTCTTTGTCCTGGATGAAAATTTCTTCTCTGCCATCAAGCCCGACCTGCCCCCTTTTCCATCAAACGGATAGACACAACCCTGCAAACGACATGCTCTGTTGTTCAATGTATATGCAATCTGCCTTAGCGGTATACATACAAAATCCATGACTCTTACACTTTTGTGCCACCTTCTCTGTAGCTATTTGAAAAGGCACACTATGCAACATTTTTTAGTTAATTAATGTGTTCCATACCGTTTTGGATGATTAAATGAGCCATTTCAGGACGAACAAAAGGTTTTCTCGTCCGCCCTGGGGGTCTGTAGGGGAAATACCGTACATGCAATTGCAGGAGCGTCGGGTCGCCCCCACAGGCTCAGAAGTTTTGTTATCGCGAGAGTCAGTCGTTTTACGACGAGAACTGCAACACGCCCCCAGTAAAAGGCAGGCTCGTAGTGCAGTGGCGATATTTGTGCAGTTATCATGGCTGAACCAGCAACAAAACAGCGAAAGCCCACGTCGGAGCAGGCAAGAAAGAGGAAAAGGAACAAATCACCAGTAGACATGGTGATTCATTGAGTTTGCCTGTCTGCTGAGCTCAAAACAAACGCGCCTGGCTTGACGCCGGAGAAATGAGAACAGCTGAGCGTCTTTACGACAGCGCACTTTTATTTACGGCCTCTGGGGGGAGCCTCGCTGGAAAAAGCAACCCCGGTTGCATAGTGGGCCTTTAATATTTTAATCATATTTGCCTTTGTAGTTTTACCTTTTGAATTCCCCAAAATGTAGCCATTGTGAATTAAAGGAAAATACTATTTATATAGCTCAATACACAAAATGCCTACTTGGAAACACACAAGAAATTTCCTTTTTAAAAGGCTTAGAGAGAACGAAAACACAATACAGGGATATTCCCTTTAGCTCTCCCTCTCGTGCAAAAATAAAACCCATGACTCCATATCTTCGAGCCAACCACAACAACCTGTATTTGACACAAAGCAGGAAAGCTCCCATGTCTCAAACTTGGTTTGCTTCTTGGCTCCCAACTGCTAAACTGTCTACAAACCTTACCTCTGGGCTCAATTCATTAACTCAATAACTACGTTGCCTCAACAGCAATCTGTTAAGATTAAAATGGTTTTACCATTTTTCCTTTTAGTTAAATGAGTTATTAAGTTGCTCAGCTAGCTCCTTTTGCTGTAAGGTTAGTACAAGTATGCTCGGGGCAGTTTGGGCTGGCATGATCTTTTCGGGGGTCCTTACTGCTGCAGAGAGGTTATATCCAAGGCCACTGTAAATAAGGATTTCTTCCGAAATGTATATAGCCATTCTAATAAAATTTCTTTGACAAAGTAGTCCTCACTGAACTATAGTTCACAAGATTATATTTAAACCCCAATAGATATTTTTACTCAGTAGAGTTAATGCATGACCATTGATAAGCAAATAAAGCAGATGCTCGCACTGTTTACATTGCTAAACAACAACCCACCTCTGTCACGAGCACGTCTTCGAAGACGCAGGATTCAACACGAAAGAGGCTGGAGGATGTAGAATATTATAAATAAATTAGACAACCGGGTTCACAAGCCAACATTAATAAAGTACATCTAGTGTGCACCAGTACACTGCCATCATTCTAGAACTATGAAATCAATAAAGTAATGACTATATTGTAATATCCACTGTAACCAAGATAATATCAATGTACAGCTATGATTGTATTTAATGTACTGTAATCAGCCCGAACGCATACATGTAATAGTTGATAGTGTCTCCTGGGAGATACAGTTGGGGTTCTAAGAATCCGTTACATTGAACGCAGCATCCAGAGCTCACTACACCATTTTAGCCACAAAGTTCGCAGAATTCCCGGCAACCTTGAACACACCTGATGACGTCATGTGCCCAGAGGCGTGGACACAGCCTGTAGCACCAACTCTCCTCCTACCGCGGAGGACAGCCCTCCGACCAATAGCTCCGTTAGCATACCCTTTGAAAGCGTATAAATATACAGGCTTGAACATCAGCTCGGGATTTGTGGATCGGAAGCCCTGCAGTTAACCGCATTGTGGTCAAAGAACTCCCTGTGGCCTGTGTCGTAGATAGCCGCGGAATCCTTGATCAAGGGGTTTCTTTTTAGCACTGCGCTCGTTCTTGTTTTATTAAAACCTTTTTGATTTTAAACTTTTGGATCCAGCCGTCTTCTCTTCGTTCTGAGTTTTCTCAAAAGAACACGACGAGGTTCGCTGCGCGCTCTGGCTCTGGCTGCAGGACCAGGCTCGGGAGCACCGGCCCAACCCCTGCCCACTCAAGGGCCGGATTCCAGACGGCCCCAGAAACCCTTAAGGGCGGGGGAGAGAGGACCAGGGGGCAAGATCCACTCAACGGTGCTGTGGCCAACAAGCAGCTCCAGCACCCGGTCCCAGCCAGATTCTGCAGCCTGGAGACCCGTGGGTGGCCTCCTCCCTCGGAGGCAAAGTGGCGGGGAGAGTCGGGGGCACGGGTCGTGGGACCCAGACTGGCTGAGTCGGGGGCACGGGTCGTGAAGCAGAGACTGGCTGAACTGGGACGGGAAGTCGCTGCTGCCCAGCACGGGAATCGGTGCGCTCCGGCTCAGCTGGAACAGGAGGTCTCTTTGGCCCAGCGCGGAAGACGGTGCGCTGCGGCTCAGCAGAAACAGGAGATCGCTTCGGCCCAGCGTGCAAGGCTCAGCGGAATTGCCGTAGGTGGCCTGGAGGCTGACAGCCAGGCGCATCACCCGGTCCCAGTGCGGTGTGACGCCCTGAGGTCGGTAAGCTGGCAACTTCAGGCGAGGTCCGGCAATGCCCAGGTGGGTTCTGAGGGACGGGTTTCTACAAACCCTGCTGCGTCTTGGTACAATGTTGTTATTCTGTCACGAGCGTGTATTCGGAGAGGTAAGACGCAGGATGCAGGGTTCAACACAAACAAGGCTTTAATCCAAAACAGGAAAACTCAGGGTTACAGGCTTCTTCAGGATGCACACTCACGACACAACAACAATGCCAAGACAAGGACTAACAGACTCAGAGGGCTTAAGTACAGACGGCAGGTGTAGGTGATTGGAAACAGGTGGGAACAATCAGGCAATCACAAGGGAAGACAGGACAAGGTGAGAAGTGAAGTTACCTCAGGGACACCATAAAACTACAAAAATAGGCAGGAAGTAAACCCCAAACCGTGACAGCCTTCTTCTTTTTCCCCAGCACTGTTGCAGGTAGCTTGTTTATATATTAAGCCAAATGTAAAGTACTTGAAACACAACACCACCTTATGTAAAAGAAAAACATTCCGCAATTTGGTTTGTTTATCATTTTCCTTACCCAAACGATGCTGTGGGGCAAAGCGTTGGTTCTGTGGTTCAGGCCCATTAAATTAGATTGTTGCAGTGTTTACATGACATTTATTAAAATGTTGCCGGTTGGCTCGGCAGCTGTGCATGTTAATGTGGTTATTTTTAGCTGCTTGTAATGGTTTACAGATTATGGAAGGTTGCAGGGCTGACAACAAAGCCTCATAATAAGGACTTAATGAAATATATGCCTTCAGAGATATTCTTGTTTAAAAGCCGAAAACTCTTTTTTTCTTCATGCATGTGTGTAATATCACCGTGCCACCATTCCTTCCCTCCATTCCTTCCCTCCATTCCTTTCGCAGAAGAGGCTGTTGATCAAACTAACTAGCTTGAGAAAAAAAGGAGATGGATTACATTATACAGACACAACAGATTTTACTCCCATGAGTTCATAAAACTGGATTCTTTAAACAGCTGTTTAAACAAAACATGTTTTCTTAACTCTAAAAGGTTATCTGATCTAGTTTGGTCATGTGTTTAAACTACTGTTGCCCTCTGAATAATATTAATATGAATAGTGGCAGCAACCTTTTGGAGACAGAGCAAATTTTGAGGGCTACACGTTTGATAAATGCTTAATATATACAAACAATGTGCATTCTCTTGGTCTACCTTTTAAATTAAGTATTTTATTAAATGAATAGGCTTCATGTATTAGAGACTGTTCACAGAATAATGAAAGAATGCTGCAATCGATATAATAGTCCATAAAAATCCCTTTTCCCATGCTGAAAACCTCAAGTGCTTTTCTGGAAAAGCATCTGGGGTGTGCAGAGCATCGTACTCAGAGCTCAGCCTCTGGACAAGATGCTGCATTTAGTAGAATATTGTAATTATGTGGCCCTCTAATAGAAACAAGAAAAAAAATGTTTGACTCAGGAAAAAAACTTTTTATAACATGACATGCAACGGCCCAGTGGGTCCCGGATTTGCCGTGTTTTAAAGTAAAATGTCCCCTGCACCCTCTTATACCCTCACCTGCATTAAGAGGTCCTCCCTGGTACTTCAATTGCCATGGCAACCAAGCCACATATTCATTTGAGATATTTTTAAGTGAATTTTTAAGTGAAGTATAGAAGGCATTGCAGAGTAGCACCAGAATACCTCTCAGAAATGCTTTCATTTCATGAACTGTCGAGCCCCTCAGACCCTTTGGTCTTTCTCTCTTTAGCTGCTCAACAAGCTGAACAAAAACATTTTGTGAGGCTGCTTTTAGCTGTTATGCTGCAAGCTGTTAAACGTGCCTTCAACAGAATCTGAGAGTAGCTGAAAATATTAGTATTCCAAAACAGAAATACATCAACTTGGTGTGGCTTTAATGTTTCATAAGTTAATTATTTTTATTATAATGTATAATCATGCCAGATTTTATTATATTAGTGTTAATCTAAGGGATCATTATGGGCTAGATTAATGGTGTGACTTGCCTCGACGCAAAAAGACCGAGATGGTAGTTGAAGATGGAGAGAGCTTTTTGCCTTGGAAGTAAGTCAAACAGAGACGCGTCGTACAACTGTGAGGTTTCAACCCCGGCGTGGCGGGAGGAGGCCGCAAGGAGGCGCCGAGGGACGCATTCTCCAGGATCAATCACCGGAATTCTGAACACCTGCGAGAGGAGAGACCTACAATTCCAGCCCGACACATTGGGCTCGTTGTGAGGTATTGAAAGTACGCTTCTCTGCTGAAGCCTTTGTTTCTCTGACCTGCATTTATTTAGAACTAGTAAGAATCCGTGTATCGACCTTCCGCCTTCTCCTGGCTACGAACCTACCTATTCCCTGGATCAGATCTGAACATTGCTTCCTGTGTACCGAACTACTGACTGTCCCTGGATTTCCCGTATTGCCTTGTCCCTTTTTCTAACAGTGTCCCTGCCTTCCCAAATAATCATGAGAGCTCGGCTCTTGGGGCTGAGTCTGCCTCCGGTATCCATTTGTTACAACAACGTACAACTGCTATAATTGTAGTATTTTTACATCTATGTATATGTATAAAGTTGTGTGTGTGTGTGTGTATATATATAATATATATATATATATATATAAATAATTTATGACTGGGAACAAAACTCCAAAGTAGTCTATTGCGTTTTATTTCTGCAAACAATTTAAACATAAGTTGTTTTTAACAGCAGTATTCCCTTTCACATAATAGGTGGTCAAAATATTGAGTCTAAATTACATTACATTTACATAATTTAGCTGATGCTTTTATCCAAAATTCAACCATAGGGATACAAACCTAAAGAACAAGAAACAGGAAAGTGCAATTTTTCTTTTATAATTGTTTTAATAAATCTACATTTCCCCCAGCCCCACCTGTAATACCTACGTACCCCACTAGAGGGTCGCGCCCCACAGATTGGAGAACCCCCGCAGCATACTTTATTGTGTACAATTATTTTGTTGTAATTTGACTTTTCTAAACTGATTTACCATGATGAATTAGTTTTTAAAGCACTTTAAATTGCATCTGATCTTTGACCTTGATTGATTGTATAGTGCAGCAGGCAACAAATAACACCAAAAATAATAATGAGGTAGTTAGATGTCTGGTTACAAGTCAAAGCAAAAGCTGGGCTTGTGGGGGTGATTTAAACCCACCTGTTAATACAGCTGTGGTTGAGTATAAGCAGAGGAGTTCTTACATGACAGAACGTTAACAGTTGCGCAATTACTGGTAAGTGTTAATAATTACCCCATGCTTTCCCTCGTGCCGCCGAGCAGTTGCTTGGCAACTGTTCTGCTCAATGTATAAGCAAGCATACTTTGCTTAGAAGAAAAATAAATGTGCTATCAATAAAAGTTATTGCATTTTTGTTTGTGAATTGATTAATGGACATGTGTTAACCATTTTATGAAGGCAATACGCCTATTCAGGAGGTAAATGGGCAGGCCTAACAAAGCTTTAGTTAAATCAAAGAGGCTGCATGATAAGGGGAGGAGGCTGGGCTGACAGTGTATCACACTCAAGATGTAACTTTAATTTCATTCTTTCATCCATTTCAAATATTTCAACAACTAAAAGACTGAGGAGCATAGTGAATATTTCCTATTGCCTACTACATCTGTACTCCAAAGTTCACCAGTACTGTTATATACCTATACAATACCGATTAACAATATCGGAAATAACTAGGAGATAAAAGTGCGGCCAACTATGTTCTCCACTGGCTGTCCTTTTAAACACACGTGATTGAAGTAGGGCTTAAGTATTCAAATGGTGTCACACCAGTGAGGTTGTCTCGTCCTGGCCTGTCACTTCCTGTCTTATTGTGAAAGTCTACCCCTCCTCTCGTTTCAGATCACTTGCCCTTCCTCTTGTATCACCTGTCCCATGTCCCTGATTCCTGATTGTGTCCACCTGTTTCCCATTACCCTCATGTGTTTAATAGTCAGCGTCTCCCTTTGTCTTGTGCCGAAGTGTCTTTCGTCCGACGACTAAAGCATCGAAGCTCAGCCACCGCCACGACCACCGCCACACTTGAAGCCACAGAAGGACCGAAGATTTGGTCCGCCTACGAGAGGACAATTCCCAGTTGAACTTTTAGGAAAGCCTTTATTGTTTTGACATCAGATCCCCTTTTTTCCAGCCTCCCATCGGAGAAGAATCTCAGTTCCCCCTTTTTGTAATATTCTCTGTTCCCCTTGAATAAAGTCCACTTATTAGGACTCAATTGCTGAGGAGATGTTTTCCGTCCAGTCTGACAAATGGTAGAAGGCAACAATCTATGCCAAGCAGAAGTCGAACCACTGACCGAATAAGTTTTTTTACAGTTATTGCAGAGATCGTCAGAAAATATAGAGACCTGAAAAGCCAAAACAACTAAAAAGGCATTACGGTGACCTAACGATCCTGGCAGAGGTGGAAAGCAATCCTCACGACAGTTGGAGTCAGATTATATAATGTCTAAATTGTCATTATGGAATTACTCTGCTGCAGGACGAACTCTCCCAGCTGCACGTGCCCGACTCCACCTGCAAGTGTATCACTGACTTCCTGTCCGACAGGAAGCAGCAAGCTGGGAAAACACGTCTCAAGCTCTCGGTCCATCAGCACCGGTTCCCCCCAAGGCTGCGTTCTTTCCCCTCTGCTCTTCTCCCTGTACACCAACAGCTGCACCTCCAGCCACCAGTCCGTCAAGCTCCTGAAGTTTGCGGATGACACCACCCTCATTGGACTGATCTCTGGTGGGGATGAGTCCGCCTACAGGTGGGAGTCTGACCATCTGATGACGTGGTGCAGCCAGAACAATCTGGAGCTCAATGCTCTTAAAGGTCCACTATGCAACCATGGGTTGATTTTCCAGCGAGGCTCCCCCAGAGGCCGAAAATAAAAGTGCACGGTCGTAAAGATGCTCAGCTGTTCTCGTTTCTCCGGCGTCAAGCCAGGCGCGTTTGTTTTGAGCTCAGCAGACAGGCGACATGTCTTCTGGTGATTCGTTCCTTTTCCTCTTTCTTGCCTCCTCCGACATGGGCTTTCGCTGTTTTGTCGCTGGTTCCGCCATGATAACTGCACAAATATCGCCACTGCGCTACGAGCCAGCCTTTCTCGGGGCGGTGTGTAGCAGTTCTCGCCGTAAAGCGACCGACTCGCGATGCCGAGAGTTCTGAGCCTGTGGGGGCGACCCGACGCTCCTGCAATTGCAAGGACGGTATTTCCCCTACAAACCTCCAGGGCGGCCGAGAAAACCTATATTCGACCCGGAATGACTCATTTAATCATCCAAAATGGTATGGAACACATTAATTAACTGAAAAATGTTGCATAGTGTGCCTTTAAGACCATAAATTGGCTACAGAACACACCAGACTCCACAAAGACATTGAGACAAAGACTGGTGAATGAAAGCCCTAGGAAAGTAAGCACAGTGCTTAACAATGCAAGCAGTTCCTGTACACTAGACTAGAGGGCACAAGATGGCGGCATCACACTGTGAAAATTGAAGTCGTAATTAAATATCCAAATAATAGAACACAGCATCTCGTCTGAATGCCTGAAGACAGTGCTGATGACAACAAGCAGATGGAGGAGGTTAAGCAGAGGCATGGAGGGACGCACTGGCAGATGGTTGAATATGTAGACAGATAGATGGACTACGAGTGGGGGAGGTAAATATGCTTTAGTCTGTCTCCCTAGCTGAGTTGTTAACCTCTATGCTCCAGTGCTGATATGCCCTAAAAGCCAATGTGTACACACAGTGCCAAAATGCTAATAATCCTATTTCATGCTTGACAGTCACAGTCCAGATTTATCATGCTTCGTAAATTGTTTCTGTGAGGTTTAGAAAAGAGGATGTTACTGAGGTGGAAGAGGTAAGCACAGAGGGCCCATCGTGGCTTTCTGCCTTCAAGTGAGCTGGTGTTGCCAGTATATCTTGTGTTCATGATATAAACTAGAAGAGCCATGTGTAGAAGGAACCGGGTTGCTCTCAGCTAGTGCGGGCCTTGCATTGATACTAGAGCCGAATAACATCTGCTCTAGCACTCCTATAATGAAATATACATATAAATGAAGATGTTGGTGGCTCATTGCCATCCATCTAATACTGTATTTCATTCTGGTGGTAAACCAACCATCTCTTGAACAGTAGATCCATTAGCTGTTAGCCAAACACATCTTCCTAAACAATAAAAGTGATGGCCACTTGGGTGTGGAACCACACAAAACATGATGCGGTTTGTATATTTAATGTTTAATTAAGTAATGTGAAGATGGACTTGAGACCCGATAAAGCTGGTACAGTGGGGTTGCCAACCGCCCCGTATTTCCTGTACCATCACGAATTATGGGCAAATTTGATTTGTCCCCTCCGGGACAGTTCCATTCCGATATCGAGGCTTGCCTCATTAGGGGAGGAGTCAAAAATGCAAGACCGACACAGATTGTGCTTGCTTAAATGACCAACCAGTGAGAAATAAACAGCTCAAACTCACTCAAACTGTTGTCCCTGCATCATTCCGGAGCCTACCCAACACCCACACTCGTTACAGTGATAAGATGGAGCCAGCTAGTAGTGATGGCGAGATGAAGCCTCGCAACACTTCAGCTAATTGGTTTGAGAAAAGGTTCATTTCTTGATGCTTCATGGGCACATGATACCACCTACTGGCCAAGTGTATAATTACAGGCAGCTGTAACTGAACCACACAATGTGCTGCATTGAATGTTTGTGTCTGTTATGACTGTTGGGAATGACTACATTACAAAAATGTATCACCAAATAATTTCTGTACATTAATTATCACATGTGTGCATAATAAAACATGTTGAATGTATTCTGTGTCTGTAATTTTTCCCAAAATGGTAGCATCATATGATATGGCAGGTTGTGTATTAATGTTATTCTGTCACTTTAGGAAAATGGGCTTAAGCAGGCAGAGGACAGTGAAAGAGCTTGTGGAACTAGGAAGAGGGGACTGAATATGCTTGTGTAACATGGACAATGATGTACAGGACAGGGGATATTTTTATTCAGAAATAACAGTTTCTCAACAGTTTTGGGTTTTTAAACGATTCCTTTTTTTTGTCAAAACCTCTCCGGCCTTTGAAAACACCCTTTCCCAGGTACAGAAGATGCTGGGGCAAAGAAAGTCAGAAAGTCTATATTTCATTCATCCAGCTCTGGCTGGTTAAAAGAGAATACATACAGGGTCTGTTACCTGTCTCTATTTTCACAATAAACAAAAATGAACAGGGAAAAATTGTGATGGTGCATTTGTAATATAGTAATGACTTACCTTCGCTGGGTGAAGCTCCTCCTTATTCTCATGCAAGGCACGGTGATGCCTTAGCGTGGATAAAGTGTTGTTATTGTACCAAAACTCCTTGGACCACAATAAACACATCACCTTTGAATAAAATAAGAAACTGAAAAATACAAAATACAGTTCATGATAAGCAAACCTAATGTGTCTGAAATATAGTTAGATTTAGCTTTCCTTATTAGAAGTTATCGAATCAAAGTGTTCCCACATAGTGGAAATCCTCCTCTTCCTTGCTGGCTCCATCTTATCGCCTATCTTTCTCTCCTCACTCTCCTAACTCTCTAAACTATATAAACGCAATCCAAACGCTCGACTGACCCCAACTCTCCACTAACAACCCACCTTCTGAATGGAGCCAGAGGGGTTTATATTGCTGTCAAACCTCCCTGCAAAATCCGAACCACTTCCCGAAGCAGTCACGTGGTACAGCCGGGCAGCGAGGCTTCGGACGTCAATCTTGGCTCCTCCCCTAATGAAGCAAGCCTCGATACGCGCTTCGAGGAAACGCCCCCTCCATTACTCGACACACGCTCCGAAGCGTCGGCACCTCTCGTAACATCACTACCAGCTAGGAAGAGGAGGATTTCCCCTGTGTGGGAACACTTTGATTCGATAACTCCTAATAAGGTAAGCTAAATCTAACTATTCCAGACATTCTTTGCTTATCAAGAACTGTATTTTTCAGTTTATTTTATTCAAAAGGTGAGGTGTTTATTGTGCTCCAAGGAGTTGGGGTACAATAACACCTCATCCATGCTAAGGCATTAATGTGCCTTGCATGAGAATAAGGAGGAAACTGGAGCTTCACCCAGCCAAGGTAAGTCATTACTATAATACAAATGCACCATCACAATTGTTTCCTGTTCACATTTTATTGTGCAAAGAAAGACAGGCAACAGACAATGTATTTATTCTCTGTATTTAACCAGCCACCAGAAATCAAGAGCTGGACGAATTACTGTATCAAAATTTATATAGACCCTAGCATCTTCTGTACCCTGTGAAAGGGTGTTTTCAAAGGCCGGAGAGGTTGTGTTAAAAAAAAAAAAGGAATTGTTTAAAACTGCCTGAATAAAAATGAATGAAATGTCCCCCCGTCCTGTACATCATTGTCAAAGTTACACAAGCATATTCAGTCCCCTGTTCCTAGTTACACAAGCACTTTAACTGTCATTTTCCTAAAGTGACAGAATAACATTACACAACCTGCCATATCATATGATGCTACCATTTGGGGAAAAATATTTTACTATGCACATGTGATAATTTATGTACAGAATTTGTTCGGTCATACATTTTTGTAATTCATAGTAATTCATGCAACAGTCATAACTGACACAAACATTCAATGCATCACATTATGTGGATCAGTTACAGCTGCCTGTAATTATACACTGGGCCAGTAGATGGTTTCGTGGGCACATGAAGCATCAAGAATTAAACCTTTTCTTGAACCAATTGGCTGAAGTGTTGCGATGCCTCATGAGGCTCACCATCACTAGTGAGCTGATTACCGCTCGCAAGGGAGGGATCGCAACATCCTAATCCAGACCAGCCCCGTGGGACGTCGAGAGAGAGAGGGGGGGGGGGGGGGGTTCGGTCACGAATTCTCTTATTAGTGTTCAGCCTGCCTGCTTATTTTATTAACTCGGTCCCCAAACATTTTCTTGTGAGGGCCACAAAACCTATTACCTCTGATGGGGGCCGAGCGGGGTAGGGATGCGGGGATGCTAGCGGTGGACAGGCCTCTGCATATAGTCACAACGTCCGTGGACCGCACAAAGTGTGCCGGGGGGCCGCATGCAGACCGCGGGCCGTAGTTTGGGGAGCCCTGCATTATACTGACAGAATTAGATTGGTACATAAAGGGAGCAAAAACGTACGTGTTATTATATAGTAATGGGAACTCCAACTCAAAAAGACAAAAACGGTACAACTAAAAACGGTACAAAAAAAACACATTGTGTCCCAGAGGATTGATACGTAGAACAGTACTAGGAGGTCTAAAGGGATCATATAATACAGGAAGTAAAACAAACAATATACATCTAACTGAGATCCAAGCAGTGTCGGTGCTTAACATGTATCTGGTTACGCTTAGAGCAGCAATGGTGCCTTGGCAAAACAGTTAGTGAAGATAGTGGAAGGGGATATTGTGAGAAAGACACGCATACAGACAGTGTGCTTTCAGGGAGTCAACTGAATGCAATGAACTGTAAAAAATGGCAGCTGAACATTTTATTCAGTATTGATTTTGGGTTTTAGTCTGTAAAACAGGAATCCCTTAATCCAGATCTTACTAAATTTTGCAAGGTAGGTTATAGTTTAAAGAAAGCTAATGTGCAGCTACACAGCAGACACCTTCACAGAGTCTTGACTGAGCTTCTCAAACCACAACACTAGTTTTAGAAAACTCAATGGGAGGTGCCACTTTCACTTTAACTAGCTCCTCAGAAGAAAAAAAAAACTGATGAAGAAATGATTGCTTTTTGTTGTTCTGCCTTTACCTCCATCCTCCCACTGTTTTCGGCACACATCTCTCTCTGAAAGGGGTCAGCAGGGAAACTGAGCTGGTGAAATTGGACGCAGCAGTAGGTTGTAGCAGTTAGCAGAGAGGAGAGCTGTACAGCTCGTTTTTTTAAGTCTGATGGTGGCTCTCGAGGCTTTGCTATTAAACGGAATGTGGTCTTTCAAAACACAGACACAAGAGGATAAAACACCAGGTACCGGCAACAGGACAATTTCAGCAGCCTCTGCTAACTACAAAGTTGTATTTTGACATAGCTTTCTTTTGTTTATTATTTTCAGAAAATGTCACATGTTCTTTATCAGGCCTCCTTGCTCTTTGTAAATACAGTGTGCAGGGGAACTGCTTTGGGATAGTGCGTTGCATAATCCACCAGGACTACTACAGGGGAATACCCATGCGGTAATATGTTAAAACAGGACCTTCATTTGTTACAATGGGCAGAACAGCCGGATGGTCAGTCTGGCATTCAGGAAAAGACACATCAGCGCCGTACATCTCCCCAAAAGCCTCTGCTCCAAAAATGACATACCGCCGATTAAAAGTGTAATAACTCGTTCCCAGGGATTTTGCAATTTCCTTTTCCAGCGTGTGTTGTCTGCTTCTGCCTGTGCTACTTTTGATTTGTTTTGTAGAGTTTTTTTGCCAATAAAAGATCCTAAACCTGGAAAATAGTATTTTTGTTGTTTCATGCTGACGCTTTTATCCAAGCGACTTAATTCCCCGGTGGGAAACATTTTTGACACTGTTAAAATGCACATCCATGCTCATTTATATCGCTCGTAAAAACTGGTTTTTCAGGTGCAATCCTGAAGGTGGGAAACGGTCATGGAAGCAGCTGAATACCGTATCATATTTTAAATGTGAGAGTAAATATTCATTGGAAGTGTTTAATGTAATGTAGCCTTATCCAACAAAATTTTGCATACATGAATGTCCTCTCAGCTATCCAGTTTTGTTAATAAAAATGGCCCATTTAAAATAATGTGACAGGCCCAAAAAACGGTTGGAGGACCAGTACCACCACCTCTGACAGAGGCAGAGGAGCTAGCCCTTAGTCTGAACAAGAGAAGGGCGGTGGCTGAAAGCATGTCCGGTGGGAGCCTCTCATCTGAGGCAGCCACATCCCAGTACACAAGTGCCTATTATAAGATGAAATGGCCTTTTATTCATCTTGAATTCACCTGAATGAATAGATAAATTATTCCCTTCACAGGTTTTTAATTTGTCCCAACAGATTTGGATGGTGCTCTTTCCCTTGTGGACCCTCATGCCAGAGCAGAACACCGTGAAGCTGTAAGACAACTAAATACCCCAGACATGATGCAAGTAGTTTAGAGTCTACCAAAACAATGCTCATTACCACAGCAACAACTGCCAGAGATTCATAATGTTCAACTGTACCTTGATCAAGGTATCACAACATTGGATAGTTCCAAAGGAATTGCACGTGATCATCGGATGTTGAAGAAATTTGTCCCTGATTCACAGAAAAAGCGGGTTTGTTCAGAAATGGGCAAAATAAGGAAGATTTCTTGTAAAACAAATGTGTAGGGTTAAGATAGCAGCAAACAGGTGTTAGAAGCCGCCAGTGCCTCGCGAACTTCAAGATCTAGAATGCTCAAGAGGTTTGCAAGTGTCCTTAAACCTCTTATTCGGCAACCCCTAACCAAGCTCACAAGCAAAAAAGGTTGCAGTGGGCTCAGGACTACATGAAGACTAACTTTCAAGCTGTTTTGTTTACGGATGAGTGCTGTGCAACCCTTGATGGTCCTGATGGATGGAGTCGTGGATGGTTGGTGAATGGCCACCATGTCCCAACAAGGCTGAGACGTCATCAAGGAGGTGGTGGAGTCATGGGGAGGGAGCTGGTAAGCCCCTTCAGGGTCCCTAATGGTGTGAAAATGACCGTGGCAAAGTATGTAGCCACATTCTGACCACATTCTACCGTGGTACAAAAAGAAGAACTGTGCCTTCTGTAGCAAAGTCATACTCTGGCGCATTGACTGCTATGGGCATAAAATTAAGAGAAACTCATGGTGTGGCCCCTGACCGTAACCCTATTGAGAACCTCTTGGAGCATCATCAAGCCAAATATCTAGAGGCTATTATGGCATCCTGCAAAGACATCAAGAAAGAAACTATCAAAGAACTCACAAGTTCAATGGATGCAAGAATTGTGAAGTATATATCAAAGAAGGGGTCCTATGTAACTTGACTTGTTTTTCGATTTCAATAAAGATGACCTAATTCTGCAAATTCAAAAAATGACATTTTTTTTGTTCTTTACCATCTTTAAAATATCTTGGAATACTGCTTTTATGATTTCATTTTTGAAAGAAATACTGTTATCATTGGGCGGTTTCTTCAATAATATTTGAATTATACAGTTATACATTATACAATTATACTGCTCAGATTTGACTAAATAGTAATATAGTAAAAAAGTCAATCGGAATTTGCATAATAATGTGGAATGCGGTGTATTCCCAGTTACCTGCAAAGGACCTTTATAGATTGGACCTGTTCAAAAAATTTATAAAAAGTGACCTAGAAATGGTTTTGTTGGACCGGTAGTTAGGTGGCGATGATGGTGCATGCCTGGAGTAGAGAGGGTGTGCTGGGAGCCAGTGGTTTGAATCCTGGCTGCCCAATGTCCAAGTGTCCTTGAGCAAGATGCCTAACTCCTAATTGCTCCCTGGGCAAAATGTATAAGCCATGGGTTAAAAAATGCGATGTAAAATGCTTTGGATAACAGCGTCAGCTAAATGACATATAATGTAATACAAAAAATTGAAATCCTTAAATACAAGCTAGAGGTGGGTGCATGGTCACGGGTGATTTGTGTTAAATATTGGAACAACATAGAAACCCAACTGTTGCATTTACAGGAAATTGATCCTTTCCTGTCGCTACTCTCTGACTGCTCGTCACGGTAAGCGTGTTGCGTCACTTCCTGCTGGCAGCGTGCCTGATCTCACCTAACTTTTCGTAGCGCTAGCTTAGTTGACTGTACTGAAAAATACCACGGCACAAACGGCCCTCACCATCTTGCAAGTGTTTTTTGTTTTTATCAAAATAGTTGCTTAGACGTTGTTTAGCGTCAACGTTACCTCCATTAGCATTAGCTCAGCAGCTAACCTAGTGATGTCTTCCCTCCCTACCTCTCCTGCTTTTTCGTGTTCGGTGTGTCACATGTTTAGCTATTCCTCTGCCTCCCTTACGGATAATGGTACATGTAAGAAGTTGTGAGATGTGGGTTTCTGTTTGTGTGTTTTTTTATAATCTTTTGACTTGTAGAAAAGATGGTGTGACCGGATGAGACCATATAAGGCAGACAATGTGAATTGTGGAAGGGAGAGCACAGGAAAAATGAAGATAAAATATTATCTGAGATAGCGCACGTGTGGTCGGATGGAGAGCCAGTTTGAACCCATTTTCAGGGCAAGGCCGAAGGCTACGTGAAGGAGTACCAGGCACTCAGTTGTTCGGGGAAGGCAGAATGTTACAGAAGGATGAACTGGGTTGAACCAACGTTCAAGGACAAGAGAGGTTATAAAAAAGAGTAGAGTCAGACAGCGGAACGGACTCTGAGAGGGACAGCTTGCGAAGCGTGTTTCAGGTCTCCAGGTATACCTGCGGAGGATTGCTCATGTAGCACTTTATCTCTTCTAAATAAAATGTTAACTTTAATTGAGTGCCGTATTGGATTCTTCTCATCAACCAACTCGGGGGGATAGGAAATCCCAACAAAGTGTAGTATATTTGATAGATTGGAGGCGAGGCTTAGTGAGTTAGAAGCACGGCTCCGCACCATGGAAGCTCAGTCGGTAGCTACTGTTAACCTGCCCTCACCCGTAGCTGGTGCGAACCACATGGACGTAGCGTTCGCTCCTGATAGCCGTCCCCCGGCAACCCCCGGGCGGCCGGGAGGGTGGGTGACTGTCCGGAGGAAGCATAAGTCGAAGCCCACGGTTAACCACCAACCACTTCACGTTTCAAACCACTTCTCCCCACTCAGCGACACACCCGCTGAGAAGCTAACTCTGGTGATAGGTAGCTCCATTCTGAGGAACGTGAAATTAGCGAAACCAGGGACCATAGTTACGTGTATACCAGGGGCCAGAGCAGGCGACATTGAGTCTTATCTTAAACTGCTGGCGAAGGATAAACGTAAATACAGTAAGATTGTAATACACGTCGGCGGTAACGACTCACGGTTACTAAAGTTAACTTGGAATCGGTGTGTACATACGCTAAAACAATGTCGGACACCGTAGTTTTCTCTGGCCCCCTCCCAAACTTGATCAGTGACGACATGTATAGCCGCATGTCGTCATTCCGCCACTGGTTGTCGAGGTGGTGCCCAGTAAATACTGTGGGCTTCACTGATCACTGGAAGACGTTTTGGGGAGAGCCTGGTCTGATTAGGAGGGCTGGCATCCATCCTACCCTGGATGGAGCCCAACTCATTTCTAACAATCTGACCCAGTTTCTTAGTGGACCTAATCCATGACCCAGAGTTCAGACCAGGAAGAGTCGCAGTCTTACACACTTCTCTGCGCTTCCATCTGAGCAGTCACTCACCCGAACCATAATTAACTCTATAATTAACCCTATAGAGACCGTATCTGCCCCACGGACACCTTTTTGTTAAGTTAAAGGTAAACAACCGAGGAGTTATATTAAATAACTTAAAGTTAAAACCAGTAATGCAACAGTGCAACAAAATAGGAGAGTTAAAGGGGGACTTTTGAATATTAGATCTCTGTCATCTAAAGCTGTTTTAGTAAATGAACTAATATCTGATCTCCATGTTGATGTATTTTGACAAGTGGGATTTCTGGCACTGTAAATTGTCGTGGAATTTCAGGTTTACGGCAGTTTTTCGGCAATTTGCGGGCAAAGCCGAAAACTGCCGGAAATTGTCGGAAATGGACGTGGGCCTCCCTTGGCAGTTGGCCCCCCATGACTCCCCTCCTCCTAATTCTAGGGGAGGCTTTGACATGTAAATGAAAATGTTGTGAGCTATACAAATGCAAACCAGGGCTGCAGAGGGAGTTTTAGCCCAGGTGACATTTTTTTAAAAAGTAAGAAAATCTCTGATACAAATAGATCAGGCCTAATTATAGACTCTTACATTTGAGCTTGTATTGATTTATTTAATTTAAGTATGCTAGATTACTGTATATGCCATTAGCTATGGCAAATGTTATGTAAAAAAGATACACTAAATTATTTAAAAAATTAGTTTTAATCTGAATCAGCAAGGTAAAATGACCATTCCATGCAAACAACAATCTGCAGAGATCACATTCTCCTAGAGCTCAACTAATGTGCATAGTGGCAGGACTACAGTGACCTTTTCTGTAGTCTTACTTAAATGCACAGAGGACGTATTAACCACTACATCTCGCAGACATGATGCTTCACAGGCACCGCGGTCTGGTCTCGCGAGTCCTTCCATGTAACAAATACCTCGTATCTGATTGGAGGATCCGGACGTTCAACTCGCGTTCAGCTCCTTTTGAATGCGATCAACAACTTTCAGCCAGTCGAGAAGAAACTGCTGTTTGCTGTCAGCGGACTGTCCGTCAGCTGAATCACCATCCTGCCGATATGAACGAGCGGGAGAGACTGACTCAAGAAGAAGAGACGGCCGCATGAAATCCCAAGGTAAGAATATGTTTGATGACTGCTAGCTAAGCTAAAAGTAGCTTTGCCTAAAACCAAAGCTAAGAGGAGCCTTACAAAAGAACTAGTGAGCAGAACCCGCTTTATTGAAGTGTATTTTTGTAGTGTATAAGATTTAAAGAGCATACTTTCATTCGCGGTATAAGGAAATAGATACCATAGAATAGATCATAACTGTACATTTTGTTTTCAGACTAGTTTCTCCTCACAATGAGGTGCTGACCTCCTATTTGCTCGTAGCAACATCTGTAAGATGACTTTTTTTTTTTTTTTTTTTTACTGTTTATCCTTCCTTGTTTAATGTTACGGTGACTTGCGTGTTGATTTTTCTTCATACCACTTTCATTTAATTGTTTTCCAGCCGCCTGTAAGATGTATTACGAGACGGCACGCCGGAGCTTTAGGTAGACCCCGCCAGAAAAATCTTCGCTTTGTATATAATTGTTTGTTTTAATAAAGCTCTTTTTGCATAAACATGTTCCTGGCAAATGCTTCATTTCCTCTAAAAATTCATTAATGTCCTTGGTGGTAGTCTAATAATTGTTAAGTAGCCTACATAAGATAACAATAACATGAATATACAGTACAATATGAATGAATAAATAATATCTATTATATATATAAATTATTTATGAGGCTGGGTGACCAATAGCGAAAGCTCTGCCAACCAATCACAAGTGATTTTTCTTGTTTGAAAGTTGTGGTTTCATCCAATAAGGAGTAAGGATATTCAGCCCGCTCCGCTCGGCCACCCGCGGTTTCGCTGCATTCATATGCTAATTAGGGCCATTCGCACCTCCGCCAGCTGATCTCCACCTACGTCAGAGTCTGTTTCCGACAATTTGTGGCACAGACGAACGCGGCGTGCGGCTTGTAAATTGTCGAAAATTAGGGAGATTTCCGGGCGTTTACGGGAACGAAAATCCCACTTTTCATGCAGTGAGAAATTGGGTCAAAAAGAATAACCCAATTTTCTGGGTTGAAATAACACAGAAGTTGGGTCAAAAATAACCCATTATTGTTTTTTTTTTACCCAGGAGTTTTTAGTGTGTACACACAATTCTCTACATTTGGCACAATTTTCATGAAGAAAATCTTGTTTTCACAAGGAACGCACTGTCATTCAAAATTCTAAAGTCAATTGCCCTACTATGCACACTGACTCATCACATGGGCAAACACCTGTCACACAGTGTTGCAATTAGCAATCAGAGATCGTAGATGGAAAGTGTATCACCAAAATCCACAAATGCATATATCCCTTCTCCAAGCTATGGAAGACGCATGTGGAGTTGATGCTTTTCGTGGCTGGATTCAACATGGTCAGCGATATTTTCCCCGCTACTCGGCCATGGAAAACATTGCTTGTGATGTTGATGAGGTGCTGTGGCCAGACCGAAACAAAAGAGAGGATGATGCATCGTTTTTTTTAATATATTTTTTTTACTGTATCTGAATACAGTAAATTCTTCTGTTGTTTTGTATGTAGACCACTTTATGTGCAACCTTGTGTTGGTTGGGATGTACACTGTGTACATTGTTTTTGTGGAGAAAATAAAATATTTTAGAATATTGTTTTTATGTACAGTATGTACTGTCTGTAGTAAGTGTAAGACTGAACAAAAAAAAAAGGTCTAGGTCACTATGATGAATGGAGAAGTGTTTTCTATTCATCAGTGTTTTACATTGAGCACATCAGTGTATAACTGGTTCTTATAAATGTCTACTCATGATGGTTTGTGTGTGTCATTTGAAAACAAAATACCATTTTGAGAAGAAATAACATTTTTTTTAATGTAAAGTTTCATTTTGCCCACGGTGTCTGTGTTTTTGTGTGTACAGTTCTGAGAGTATGAGGCGTGCTTTAAGAAAATGTGTGTAAACAATCGAGGAAAAACTGTAATAGTGAGATGGGAAATATTCTGTTTTTCATTAAGTCGCATAATACATGTGCATACTAATAGTTGCCCAATATTGTGAACACATAGAAATTATCCTAAGAAAACCCAAACCCCCGTTCTGGCTTCCTATGACCCTGTGACAGCGAAAGAGAAATACAGAGGCAGAGAGAAGGCCCAGGAAGTCTTTAAGTTTCAGTTGAAGACTAAGCTTTTACTTTGTTAAATATTCAGGTTTGAGGTTTATTGTTATTTTGGATTGACCGAGAGCACTGTAGTTGTTTAGTAATAAAAATAAAACTTGACTAATTATTGTGCACAGTTCAGTTTTAACTCGGTGCAATGCAAAAGCCACAATGAGATAGTCTTTAAGCGGCTGTAGTAGTTACTTTCAAATAACCTTTGGACAGATGGAAAAGGCATAAAAAGGGTTTTTTCTAAAAGGCATATGGTCTTTTGTTTGTCCTGTACTCCTGAGCCAACACCTTGTGTCCCTGCATCCTAAAACAAATTAATAAATGACAGTGGGAAGAAGAAAAAAAAACGGAAAAGGGCAGAAAGTTCCATCTGTCTGAATCCTAATAAGGGCAAACAAACAGAAAATCTGTCTTTCACAACTACAGAGGTGAATTGTCAAAAAGAACATTTTCTTTTTTTCCACGACTGCAGGGAGGCAGGGGTGGAGAGAAAACAAGTACAATTTCTCAGCATCCACCTGCATGACAGGCATAGTCTGGACTGTTTTTTGGAATCCAACGAAGGATAAACTATCCCAACAGACGCCTGACTCACACCATCCGCCTGTTCATAGAGAGCAATGGTCAAGTGGGCTGTAGCATTCCAGCACAGCTGCCTCCTGTCCCAGGGGATTTTCGTTTTATCATGTGTACTTTTGCTTAGTGAAAATTGGCTATAAATGCTTGCACACCAGTACCCCGAAATTCTATTTTAAATATGCAGAACTACTAAATGGTTGTAATATGAGACCTAATTGTTTGTGTGGACTGGGTAATCGGTTCTACGTGTACCTGCACAAAAGTATCATCAAAGCATGTCATTTCTATAATCCTTCATGTGTGATGGGAACCTGGCACTTGACATTAATATTGGAACACGTGAGATCTGATTCAAAATATTACCTTTATTTATCAGACATGCCTGTTTTTGTGTACATTCAAGGTTAAGTTGTCAATGGTTTACAAACAGATGCTTGGAAGGGAACCAGAACTGTGTAGTGATGGCCATGTGCCAGGTGTTTGAGTAGGTGTTTACAGCCAGTAGCTTCGATCCACATTAAGCAGTGGAAGTAAACACCCCAATACATCAACCCACCACACACAAGCCCCTTCTCAGAAATCAGTAGGCTAGTCATGGGGAAACAGAGTCCTTTTGATGGTTCTCTCCTGATCCAAGAATATGATGATTCCTCCGTGCCCAAATGTAAAATGCTCTAACAGCAGCTGTTGGCAAGAGTTTCACTACCTTTCATAAATGAACGATTCAAACACCAGCCCCTAACTCATACAGATTTAATTTTTTTAATGCATTGGGATATTTCCTTCCTAAATCGGTTGTGAAAGCTAGCATTTTCCTAGACCAGTCATTTTTTGGCGATCAGAAACGAAACAATGTTTATTTATACGTCTGAAAAACCTGTGTGTATGTATCATTTACATGTCTAATTATTTTTTAGAGGAAAGTTAATTTGATGAGAGAAAGTAGTAAGAACACTCGGGCAAAGCTTTTATAGCATTATTTGGAGGGGTCGAAGCGGTGTCTCTTATGTTGACAGCATTGATGGTCATTTTGGTGACGCTTTAACCAATGTTCAATGTTTACAAACGAAACTGATATAACCAAATCAGGCAAAACCTTTTACCGTAACACCGGAAAATCTACTCAAAACATTACACGATCATTTATATCAATACTTTTACCAGAACACAAGCACATTAAAAGTTAGAACATTAGCCAGAACATTAGTTAAAATTAACAGTTATATGACTTTATGATGTTACATTGAAACACGATGATTGTGGACTTGAGGTCCACCACAAAGGATGATACCCTTTCATAGTAGCTTTTAAATGTTAATTATTGCTTAAATACATAATTTTCATGTGCTTGAAGCCGTAGTCAGTGCCCTGTCCATTGTAAGAGGCAGTGTTCACGGTGGAAAACCAGTAGCAAACATCTTTGTCACTATGTTTTTAGCTGGTTCCGATTCTGAAGATGTTTAATGGGGCTTCAGGTGGATGAGAAATGAAATGGTCCATGTTTCTTACAACCTTCATAAGAAGCTGTCTAATCGTTGCCTTATCATTTTAGTAACATTTAGTAATATGTCTCTGACTGCTATCAAGTAATATGTCCCTGACTGCTATCAAGACATCTAGAAAAAGAAGATAATGTTTTTTTTCAAAATGTACTCTTTAGTGTGTACAGTATTGGCAACTCCCACACAATTCCACCGTTTTGGATAAATCTTGGGACCTTTGCACTATGTTATACTTCTCGCTCTTCCTCCCCTGATTTCATCTCTGCAGGACATGATAGAATAGGGAATATACTGCAACTACAGTTGAAATAAAGTAACACTAATAAACACAATTGCACAAGATAGAAAGGACATTATTAAGCATCACATTATTTAATTTATATTGCTATCAAACTAAATCCTGCATACCCACTGTAGTCTGTAGTTAAGATCGCTCTCTCCATGAGGTAGAAGTTACCTCACTGGCCTTTTACCATGCATGATTAATCAGAGCTTTGAGATTTTTTATTTTTTTTATTCATCTTTTCATCATACAGATTCCTTGTTTTTCCAAGCCAGGCTTTTTGGGTGTAGTCTGATACGTTACACCAAGCATTCTATTTAATCCTCTCAGTCCTGCATGTTCCCATGCCTTCCGCACCAGATAAGCCGGTATTTAATGTATTAAAGGGTGTTGCAGAAGATTTAGTCCCAGCAGGCTTATCAGCAGTATACCGTATACCGTATTTTCTTATATTACTATAAGGCTGAGAGCCTTATAGTGCGGAAAATCTCCGAGTCTGATACTACTAAATCAAACGTTAGTGCATAACTCAACATTGTTCAGTTACATATAACACACTGTTGGCTGGCAGTTCAGAGATTATTCCTGCCTTCGTGAAAGCTCGGACCCCAGTTGAGATATATGTAACCCAGGCATCTGTAGTATCTCGGATACTTCCGGTTAAGGTAACCGTCATGTGTTGATACACACACACAAATACTACAGAATCCACGACCCATTGGCAGATAGTAGCGTAAGTCGCCCAGCGCTGTCTCCCCGCCTTGGTGACCGTGTGTTCGTCTTCTGTCATACAATGCTCCCACGCAGCTCGCAGTCTAGCTTTGAACACTCTGTTGACACCAATATCTAGCGGCTGGAGTTCTTTAGTTAATCCACCTTGAATGACTGCAAGCTCAAACTTAGTTTGCTTCACTTGTTTTTTGACAGCATCGGTGATATGGGCGTGCATGGAGACGTAACTTTGTGCAAAGAGCCACCTGGTCTCTTGACGTAAATTTCTCTCAGCTCAAATTTCTCTGCGCCTTATAATGCGGAGCGCCTTTTCTCTAAAAGGCGCTCCGCATTATAAGGCGCATTATTTGGCCCGCGGGTATTGAGTTCGACGCATGCTCTTGAAATAGATGAAAATGCCTGAGTGTCAGACGTTGTTAAAGACGACACAATATCAAACTAACAAAACCACAAAGGTGCCCAACTCCATGTTTACCAGTCTCCCACTCTGATAGCCACACAGTAACCACTTTGATAATACTTCTGCAATATGTTACTTGAGTCTCTATTGGGCTTTAGTTTTGGCATAACAAAACTAAAATTCTTTACAGCCATAATGAATCAGGCATGAAGCAATTTATTCTACGTATAAATATGTGTTCAGTAGACAGATAATGAGCCATAGTTTCCAATTTGACAGCTACAGCCAGTTCTGTTATAAAAAAGGCTCCTTTAACTGCTGTAATTTACATGCATAATAAAAATTAATTTTCAATTCTGCTAGGATCATTAAGGGTGGTAAATTATTCAACCAATCTGCCAGATTTCAGGTTCAGGTTAACTAGTTAAAAAACGCAGGAAAAAGAATCCTATTACATATTAAAGCCAAGATGACGCAGTCATATGCAGTAAATAGAGTTAATAGAGTAAACATTCACACATAGCTTATTAGCAAGATTTATAAAAAAATCTTGCTAATTGTCCTGTGGACAATTACCCTCCGGCTAACTGAATATCCGCCTCGCTAAAATTGATCTTACACTATTTCTTAAGTGGTTCATCTGATTCTACTGGAGGCTTTCCCTGCTTTTGGACCTGCTGCTTTCTCCTCTATGTCATGTCCCCGTCCCAGGACTCTCAGGTATGTTTGAATTTTGAACTGAAATGTGTTTCTACTAACCTGCTTCACATTAAAGTCACTACCAACAATTCACTAATACAATGAGTAACGGATTATTTTAATGGCAAGGGGAACGTACATACAGTAGTTGTATTTACCGGTTTTGAGATGAATATAGACTACAAACAAAAAGGAAAAGATTGTCTTGGAATTCTGAAATCACTGTGTTTGTATGGAACATGATTGTACGAATATGGAGTTTTCTTAGACATGAGACAATGTCACCATCTGATCCACTAATACAATTTTAGGTTTTCTTTGTAGTTATAAAGGAATTTAAATGTGACATTCAATTTGGATCTCTGCTCAATAGCATTCAATGGTTTTGGCTGTTACCTCAAAAGGTTTAGTAAAGTTCAACACCTTCAATGAAATGTTGTTAAAAAACATTTACTACACGCAGCCTATAAAACTTTGTAATTCATTCAACAGCTGAACACTGTAAAACAGTGTTATGAAGGAGAAAGTGTTTTTATCTGAGCAAGTTAGGTTCACAAATGCAGTTACCATGGTAGCTGAACCGGTGTTCAAGTAGAGAGTTTCCCTCATCTGAATGATCATTATTGCAGAAGTCTTCTTAAAACTGCCTCCTGGAATAAGCCCCAGGTGGGGCCCTCATGTCCCTCATGTCTCACTAAAATGTTTACAGTCAAACAGAAAAAACCGCATTCAGGCAGAGTTATGCACATCTTGGTTAACTCCAGGGTATATTCTCCAGAGGAACATAACATTGCACTGTGATTGACGTGACTGAACTGGGTACTTTAACCCAGTTATCTAAACCTCAAAATGTAGATAAATCAGTCATTGCCTTGCAACACTGCAAGTGCAAATAACTGTGATTCAATCACCCATTATATAAATATAAAGCATTTTGATTTGGCGTCAAATGTGCTTTCTTACGTGAAGTAAATCTCTGAAATCACCCAGAAGTCACCAGTAAAACTTGGCTTTAAACTAAGGACGGGCAACACTACACACATTTCAAAATGTGTCACCAAAAGAGGACCACTCAGAGGTTGCTTAATTGGAGCATGTTAATTTCTAAATTAGGATTCTCTTTTTGTGCATCATTAAAGGGTGAGGTGAAGCTGAAAAATAAAACTGACTTAATTGCAAGAATAATTTAAAATGTGATGAGGGAGTTAATTACTACCACTAGATTTGAATGAGCAACTGTTGCCTCATGAGACCAGTCAAGGTCAACACTCCTTTAATCAACAACACGTAGATCAGCCTGCTGCTGCCACACCTGCTCAGACTACAGTTACCGAGAAACAGGGAGAACATGCTAATGATGTGCTTGTGCGCGCACGCACACGGACAGACGCAAGTTTGCTCCCAGATTCTAATTACCTTCTTGTAGAGATTTTTCTCAACCAAGAAGATACGAGCTCAGATGGTTAAGCATTTGTGTTTATGTACTTGTCAGCCATGAAGATCTTTAATTGGACCCCAATTACCATTTCTATTTTCATAAGAATTAAGTAAATTATGCAGTGGCCTCTCCTCATCAGATGATAAAGTGCCGTTAATTACGGCTTAGTACATGAATAATGCAAATACCGGGAAATATACTCCTGGACGAATGTCCCTGCAGTACAACTCATGACATGCAAACAGTCTCTCAGATCAATAGTTTATTATATAGCCATTATCTTCAGTAAAAGCAACAATGCAGTATGTTTGAAATGTAGTTCTTCCAGAGGGTTCCAGCCATGTTTAGAGGGCTTACATGATTTTTCTTAAGTGGGCACAGTTTTACAACTCTTCCACAATTCCAGCTTATTTTATTATTGAACTGCAGGCTAACCATAGGCCTTTAGATTGCCACCAAATTCTCATTAGTACAAGTCTGTTAATGAACTGAACACTGAACGCCCATAATGAAAAGTTACTTCCTTCCTTGCTTCCTTGCTAGGTGTCAAACTCAAGGCCCGCGGGCCAAATCCGGCCCCCGGTGGGATCCAGTGTGGCCCGCTGGATGAATTTGCTATTGTGAGAACTTCAAAAAGACATACATTGCATTTCTATAAAAGTAGCTGCTGTTCCTAACGATTCCATTAGGGGGCGCACTCTGAGTGAGCGCATGTGTTCAGGGGAACACGGTCATTCACTAACTCCGTGCCGGTAAATAACCTGCCATTGGCAGATCGCTTCTGACAGACGAGAGGCTTGTTGGGTTTTTTTTTCGATTTGTTTTGCGCTCCCGGTACGCAGCGATGTTGTTCTGTATTATTATTGCGGGCGAACTGTCCGAGCGGGATTCTATATTCTTACATATATACATATATATATATATATATATACATATACATATATATATATATATATATATACATATACATATATATATATATTATACACACATATATATATATATACATATATATATATATATACATATACATATATATATATATATACACATATACATATATATATATATATTATACACACATATATATATATATATATATATATATACATATACATATATATATATATACATATATATATATATATATATATATATATATATATACATATACATATATATATATACATATATATATATATATACATATACATATATATATATATATATATATATAATGTGTGTGTATATATATATATGTATATATATGTACATATATACATATATATGTGTATATATATATACAAATAAATATATAGTATATTTATATATATTAAAATTTAAATATATAGTTATATATATATATGTGTGTATATATATATATATATATATATGTATATATACAGAGGGAAAGAATGCAGCTTGGGGGGAACCGGTGCTTATGGACCGAGAGGCTGTGGCGTGGTGTTTCCTGTGAGGCTTTTTAGGCACGGGGATGATGGTGGAGGCCTTAAAGCAGGCTATAATGTGGCACGTGTCCCGTGAGGTGTCGAAGATCGCTGTGAACACCGCAAACAGCTAATCATTATAATGCAACACATATCTTTATAGATAAACTAGACACTTGATCATTGGAATCCACTCACCAAAGCTTTTATTTGGGCACGATAAAGATGCACGGACAGTTTTAAGTGCATATTACATTATACAAAGTGAAAGTGTAAAAAAATAAAAAAAATAAAGAAACATTAAAAAAACGGCTCTGAACTCAAAATGAAGGTTAGTGTTTTGTTATCTACTCATTGAGCTGCTGTTATGGAGAGAGTATAGGCCGTGCAAAGAGATCAAACTGAATTCATAAAACATAAACAGACTGCTTGTTGAGTGTTTTTCAGATCTCATCTAACCTCAGTATTATGTCCAGGGCCCGGTTTTTCAAAAGGTTTAATCCGGATGAAATTTGATCCGGATTTAGTAATCCTTTTTTTGCGATCCGTGATCACGTAATCCAGTTTACTTTTGAGCCAGTTTTTCAAAGCGACATCGGATTGAATCAATCTGATCCGGATAGGAACTTTTCAGGATCACCAAATCTGGATAGCCAGTGCTCAAACAGGATAGGAAATCACAATGTATAACTATAGATATGTAAAAGTATATATGTAAAGTAGAATAGCCAGTGTGGGGTCAATATAAGTTCATTTTTATTTGAAATGAAAAGACACACATTTAAAAAATAACTAAAAAACAAGAAAAACCCCACCCCATCCTCTTGCAGCAGTCCGCTCATCTGATACCATACACAAACCATACACAAACACTGGACATTGAGGATATTTATAACACGTTTGAAATATAGATGTATTAAATTAAAAGAGAGACCAGCTTGTCTGAGCGTAGCCTTTAGGAGGCGGATCCCAAGTCTGGCCTTTGTTTACCGCAGTTTGGTACTAATCCGGGGGAGACGCCGCACCAAAGCCCTTGTCCCAGCTCTGTTATATTCGGCCTGGTGGGGAAAAAGTCACTAACGTCAAAAATGACGGTTCCTTTGCCCTCTGTGACGCCAAAAAGTACCCCAGTGAGCTTACGTTATGGGCGGGCATGGGCTGCCCGAAGCTCGGCTCTCAACTCTGGTGGTCGATTTTAACCCTAACCCCCGCTTCTAGCGCTGGCCTGTGCCCTGGCCGTGGTGCATTTCTTCCGCTCCCGGCACGACTGTCGAGCGGGGCGGACTGTCCTCAGTGCGCTCCAAACGCGTATAGAGTCGGCAGGGCGGGGCCGGCTCTCGTAGAAGGCGTCAGCCGCGATGTCGGCAAACCACCTGACCCGTCTTGAAACGCGAACCAAGGAATCTAACCCCGCGGCGCGATGAAAGTGAGAGCCGGCCTGTCCCGGGAGGGGGGGTCGCGCGTGTGCGCATGCGATATAAAATGTAAAAACTGGGTGAAAGGCTCATTATCCGTTTTTTCCATTTTTCATTTGAGCACACAATTGCAAATGGGAAAAACAAGTTATCCTTTATTTCCTTTTGGTTTTGGAAACGAATATTGAGGAAACAAGTCATTTATTAGTTTTTTGAGTTTTGGTTTTATTTTGAAAAACGAATGGTACACGGATTTAAACCAAATCTCTGATCACTCACTTTAATAAAGATGCCATTTGTTAAAGTGAGTGATAAGAGAAGTTGTCCATTTTCTCCATTGCGGTAGGAATTTGTAAAAAAGGAATTACATTAATTAATGTTTTCTTTCAAATGGGTCCGATAATTAAAAAATGATGCAGGACCAGTGTTGAGGATGAGCTTGTTATCTACATAGGGAAGTCCTCATGACAAGTCCATCGATCTGCAATTCAATGTTTTTACAATAGAACCAGACCAGACAAACCAGACACAGGCTCCAGGCAGACGCTTTCACATTTGTGCAAAATGTCTCCAAAAACCCACCGTAGTTTTGACACTCCTGCGTGAACTGCAGTTATCATGAGCCGCAGAATGCAAAGCGATCTTTCCCCAGTGCCCAGTAATCAACTTCAATAAGGACATATTGGAAATCTTGTATGCGAGCGTGAATAAATTATCATCTGAAAGCAGTGAAACAACCCATCCAGAACCGCTCTCAATTAGCTTTGGATGAAACTTTTAAAAAGTTATGTCATCACGGCGCATAATGATGCAGGCTGCGGTGAAGTCTCCTAACAAGTAGGATTTCTTAGGAGTACACATGGCGAAGGCAATGTATTTGACCCTTTATGGGGTTTGCGTCTTTTTAAAAACAAAAATACAATTCAGGGATAAAGTCAACAGCTGTTGAGTATTTTAACATAAGATTCATTTTGTTGAATTAAAAACCTCAAAATACAGCAGCTCCAAAAGACATGCAACACTGGCTGAGTAACAAAAACATGAACACCATACCGGAGTTATGAAGACCACACTGTATGTGATTTCCCCATTTTTAATATCCATACAGCTTGTCATTTACCTGCATTCATGTTGATTATGTCAGACGATATTGATATTTTCCAATAATGATTTGATTCACACCATGGCACTGAATTCAAGCAATTTCTTTCTTGTTTTGAGATGTCGGTCAGCAGAAATAGCATATCTTATCATTCATTCTGCCTACTCCACAGAGTTGACGGATTCCTCTAGCATCATGTCATTGACAGCGGTTTTTCTTGTTGGAAAAGCATAATAATGGGTCTTCCTCTTTTCCCCACTACCAGGAAAAACAAGTGCTGCAGCTTACAGTTCAGTATATACATTTATAGGAACAATTGTCGAAGAAATAAAAAGTTAGCCATTACCAAAATAAGTAAATAAAATGCATGCAGCGTCCCTAACAGAGAAGAGACAACAGAATGGGCTTCCCACCCCTACAACTAGCTTGATACCGGCTGGATTTGAAAAATAAGGTAATACTTTGAACCTGGTTGTTTTATGTTGTCTGCATTACACAGCACTGTAACAACACATAAATGAGGGCATCCAACATGCTTCTTTGTTGTCCATCTTCAGAGAAATTGTTGTTTCGCCCCTGCAGATTGACGTCACTAACATCTCCCGTCGCATCATAACGACGTAGCTTATGAAAGCGAGGTGGGATTCCAAAAAATCTACAGCTGTCTTTTCCCAACAAAACAAAAAGTACAATACTCACAGCCCCCTTGAACCTAAAGGGACACAACAATTTGTTACATGCAAAATTGGTATTAGTTTTTTTTTTTTTTTTTTTTTAAGCTTAAACCTTGCCCGCTTCCTCACCCTCAGTTTGTCACACATATCTGCTCAGCCACCACCTCAGCTGCAATCATTCCGGCTATTTGACCTGGAGGAAAACAAATTGGACAGTCCTTGATTGGCCGTTCTGTTGGCAGCATGCCGCACCAATCAGCCTGATTTGTATCTCACAAATACACTCAATTTCTGTAAACACAGGTGAGGGTGCCAACGGCAGCCGTAACACTAACTCATCATGAATTCTCATAACAATCTTTCCTTGACCCTGTGACGTTTTCCACAGAGGTCCAGGAATAGTGGTTGGTAATAGATGGTCAGAGGTAATTCTTTTGACAATTTGAATCCAGCCAGCCTTCAGGCTATAATCTATCATCGAAACAGAAAAGAATCTTAGCTTCAATGCACATTTTTACCCATTTTATTGTAGCTTATGCAGCTGTGGCTTAGTTTCATTTACATATTTCAAATGCTTTAAGATCGGTAAGACCCACTCCCCCCAAAAACCCTTAAGCCAAAATGAAGAAATCTGGGCATATTTGTTTCCCAACACATTCTGTACAGCAGCTTCATGCATAGCATGTGTGTTGAAGCTCCTCTGCTTCATCAACATTCAGGAAAGGGTTCAAGGAGGAATACATTATCAAACTATAATAGACTCCAAACCCCTATTCACACATACTAAATTATTCAGAGTTCTGTAAACTAACTCAAAGGCAATGATAAATGCAATCTAGTCACCATAGCGCTCACCCACACTTCATTAGGCCGGCAGTTGAGTGGAGTTGAGACTAAAATAACAACACAGAGTGGCATGAAGGGTCTTTGCTGGGTGCTGAGAGGAGGGCGCAGCGAGTGAGGGATTGAGGAGCAAAGGGGGAGAGGAAAAGAAAGAACGTAGAGTTGAAGGATTACGAAGATGTCAAAGACCCTCTAATACAGATTAATGTTGTATGTGTGCATAAAAAGGCTCCTGTGAGGTTTTTTTCTATGATTGCAGCAAAGTTACTCACCAAATGTGTATCAAATTAGACAGCTTCTCACTTAGGTGCAAAAGGGCAAAACGTTACACAACCTAGAATAAAAATAGTGCATGATCATATCTAAGAGCAGAGGTAAATGCAACAAATACATTGAGGAGAGACGGTGATTTTCTCACAATTGACAACTTTGAAATGTAAATGCAATTGTATTTTCAACTGCCTGAGCAGAAATAATTAAAATCTTGGTAAAGTAGAACGTATGATGAAGTGAGGCATTGTTTAATAACCATCATCCGCTTGTTAAGTCGCTACGTCACCACGTTCCAATTATACTGTTTCCGGGTCCAAAGTCCGGGTCCTCTCTACCTATTTACCGCTTTCGCCCGAGTTTTAACATGCCGCAGTGCTGTGTCCCGTGTTGTTTAAATAGATCGGAGTTTAAAAAAACAAGTGACATTCAACTGTCATTCTATCGCTTTAGCTGTGACGAGAAAGATAAGAGAAATGGCTGCAGTTGCTATGGGCTAACCCAGCTAACAATTTAAGGTCCCCAGAACGTTATTTTTTGGTTACGCTAAGGTTAGCGTTGACTGAAGGTTAGTTTGTAGTTCGGTGTTGTTTTTTCGGGATGGTTTTGTAACGTTCCGGTATGTTAATGTACGTAGGTTCCACGTATTCACACAATGATGACCGCAGCTAGCATACACACTGACACATGTTCATCAGTAACTCATATTCATAGCCAGGAGGACATGGATAAGCGGAGCCGAGGAGCGAACTGTGCTCTACTGCTAAGGCACTCCGTTGTTTCAAGTGGCTGTTTTCATAGATATTAGCCATGTACACAATCACAAACTACATTGCTGCCAGTGCTGTTTATCATAACAATACTTCTGTACTGTTGCTCGCCCGGGGCTGTGTCAGATCATACAACTAAAAAGTTCACTAAACCCTATAAAACCTGTCTGTATACATTTTTTTTAATATTCGTTTAGTTACATTCACAGTTATAGAAGTCCTGTAAAAAATACATTTTGAAATACCTCATCCAGAACAAGGAATGGCACCTTATTTCAACTAGCTAGCTTAACCTTACAGCTAACTCACCCTTAATTATGCCACCTGGATGATGCGCTACACTAACCACTATGTTGGAGTTAAAAGAATTTAAACCCTTTATGACCGCCACGGGTGCATCACTAAAGTAGAACGTGATCGTAAATAAATTAACAGGTTCGCCAGTGTTATTAGATGTGGACGAGCGGAGCGGTTGTACCCGGAAGTCCCGTGTGACGTCAGACTTAACAAGCGGATTAAAACACATAAGCAACAATTCTATACATTAGCAAATGTGAATTCTTTTATGCGTTTATGATCATTTATGCAGAAATAAAAGCGTAATTAGCTTTTGATTTGTCAAACCTCACCAATAAAACTTTTTTTAATGAGAGTGCTGTTTTGTTCATGCAGTGTAAAATGTGATTTTACTTGTTAGTTATTTCAGAGTATTATTCTATGTCAGTATGACAAAAGATTGAAGTTGTCATAACACAAAATTACTTAATAAGTAAGTAAAATGAATTACTAACTTAACTTATCAATGACAAAACAAATGTTTTGTCATTGATAAGTTAAGTTATATAAAGGTAAATTATATAAGTTATATATTAAATATACTGAAATCTTAATATTGATTTAAGATATAGGGGGCATTCTACTTTGATCAAATTGCTGTCCCCCAACAAGAAAAACTATTTAACAAAACAATTAAGTATTCAGACATGGATATTTACTAAGAATATGTTATGGCCTATTTAAAGCCAAGACATCCAATTAGATAATGATGATTATATATATATATATTTTGCTTATCACTTATAGGGTACTTTCTATTGGGAAGTAGCTGTCCCCAATCTAAATTTCAATTTCTGTAAATAACATTTGTAAAAAACACTGTAGTTTTGCAAAAGTAATCAATAGAATAATACCAATGTACAGCTATGATTGTATTCCATGTAATCAACCAAAATGAATGCATGTAATAGTTGATGGCACCACAACTTGTATTGACTGAAAGGAATTCAAAATCCGAGCTACATTGTACTCACCAGGAGACCACTTCCAGGGGGCCGTGGACACTGACTTTCAAACCTTTACTGATCTGTATAAATACCTGCAGCCACCCATTGTTCTTGAGTTCCCTGGGGGAGGCAACAGACCACACACATTTTTCTTTTTGACGACGTAAGTAAGGTGGCAGGCATCTGCTGCAAATGCCAGCAATGTTAACTTGGCGCAGGATCATGCTAAGTTCACATCGTCCAGTCATGACTCCCTCACTTACATTCCATGTGAAATCAATGGTATGCTTCACTTCACCGCGCTGTCCGACAGGCGTGATACGGATTTAAAAAGCTTAAATGAAATACAAAAGAATTGTTGAAAATACATACACAGCAGAAAATAAACACAGCAGAAGCTAAATACGAATTTCAAAAATACGGAAATGGCAGAAACTGAAAGCCGACGACAACAGCTGAGAAAAATAAACGTTTTTATTTTTTGTAGTAATTTTCATAATAGTTTTACGAGCAGAAGAAGAAGTAATAGTAATTTTAGTATTAATAGCAGTATTATCTGCTCTAGTACAAACACTATTAGTAATTGTAGTATTTGTAGTAACATTAGCAGTAGTTGTTGTATTAAAAGCACAAGAAATACTAGTATTGATAGTAATATTAGCACTAGTTGAAGTATTAATAGCAGAATGCAAACTAATATTACTTTTTATAGTAAGAGTAGTAATATCAGTTGCAATGTCACTAATACTGGTAGTAGTATGTATTTTTGGTATTAATACCAGTTGAAGTACTAGTAGGAGTATCAGTTGTAGAAGTAGAAACAGTAGTTCTAGTAATATTAATAGTAGTTGTACTATTATTTGAAAGAGCAATAAATATTTAAACAAAACAGCTCTGTTTCCAATGAAATTGAGCGTCAGTGGCAGTTCTGGCAGGCCAGGTAGTCAAGGCGCTGCTACGCTATTGGCCAACACACGGTCTCATCAGCTGGAGCCGATCAGCTGATCTGGATTAGCGCACCAGCTGGTCAAACCCCCCTCGCTAATGGCTACACTCAAACAGGGCGTCCTATTTAAAGCAGATTCAGCTTTGCTCCTACCTGCTTGCAGCTCGCTTCTCAGCCGCCCGCCACCTCCCCAGCTCCTCCTCGTCATACATAACGTGGCATTTGGTTCTATGTCATCGTTGCCGCTCTGTTCATGTGGTGGAATAGCTCAGCTCACACAGTCCTAAAACGATGTGAGCGTTCTCTAATGCCGCTGCTGTCATCTGACTCCCTGCTATTTCATGGTCCTCATGAAAGGTCGGAGGACTCCCTGAACAGAGCCACACCGCCAAAGATTTAATCCTAACTCCTGCCGGATGCAATCTATCTAATACAAATATTTTCTAAATCATTTTTATTGTCATGCATGTTCTTGACTTAATGGACCTGACAGAACTTCTAATTTTGTCAATCTGCAATGGTGAATATGAATATGGATGTTTTGGAAAATAGTAACTTCTAAAGGCTCTCATACCAAATATGCAATTAGGTCTTTGCCTGAACACCATCTTTTCACCACGGTGGACATTTTTTGATTCACTATTGTTGGGCTCATCAGGACAAGCTGTCCGTATGAATACAGACCACTGCATGGAATGTGAGAAGATTGACCATTTAAGTATGAACTTCATTTGGTCTACATTCTACGCTTGATACTCAAAGATGATAATATATAGGGGTGTAACGATTCGTTATAACAACGATTCGTGGTTGTTGATACGATTCAAGGACGATATTGGTTAATTTAGAATGCTACGATCCGAAACGATTCAGTGACTTGAAATCGATTTAGTAACTTTTTAGCCAAAAATTCCACCAATTTGACTGAAATAAATCCCTGGATACTGAACAGTGCAGGTGAAGTTTCCTAGATTCCTGTTGTTTCTTGTAATGGAATCAGCCTGATTCCATTAGAAGAAACCTGGGGCCTGTACCATGAAGCTAGATCAACAAACTCAGGGTTGCAAAATTGGTTCAGAATTGCCAAAATCAACCCGAACCAATCAGGCTTTATTGGTACCATGACGCCGCTTATCAACGGAGTTTGTCAACCCAGGCTTTGATCTTTAAACTCTGATTACTCCGGGCGCGCATGCACATAAGAGTGACGTCGGCGCCGAACAACCAATCACGTCCGATATGGAGGGAGAGAGAGACAGAGAGAGAGAGAGATTTTTAGATTTTTTAAAATAACACTTTATTTACATCTTTATAGTTTTCCCAATTTCAAAACAAACAATTAAATAAAGTGCAGATGTGCTAAAATTTTTCCTTCTTTCTTTTTTTGAACTAACTTATTCCATAAAAACCGGCGCAAACACCGATTCATTTTCTTGAACCGAACAAACAAGATCCTTAAAACACAACCGTTGTTTAAAAGTCTCCAATGTGTGTATAACAACAGAACTCTAGCCAGAGCCTGGCCCTGATGTTCAGCAGCCACACTGCCCCTGCCTCCTGCCCCTCTCCGTTCTTTACTTTGGCTTTCCTGCTTAAATAAATGGCCATTTTTCCTCCCCCCTGAGAGATAGTTGAGGAGCTGCCACTTTTCTTTTTCTGCTTCCTTGTAGGCAGCTCCCATGATAAAAACCTTTTCTGTAAAAACCACATTAAAAAGACTAAAAACCAATGTTAAAAGAGTGAAGAAACTCACAAGCCTCTTGCACTCAGTAAAAACATGATAAATAGTCTCTCGGAGGTCGCAGAAGGGGCATTTGCTCAGGACAGTGGGATTAATAACAGAAATAAAAGCGTTGGAGGCGACAGCACCATGTAAAATTCTCCACTGGAGGTCAGCAGTCCGTTTTTTTAGGGGAGGTTTGTATAAAATCCTCCACTGTGGGCCAGGTCCATTTTGTCCAAATCTGTTTGACCACACAGTGGGGATCCGGTTGCCTAGTCCAGACCTGTTTATGCACTTTACGCAGTTGAAATACAGAGTTCTCTTATCTGCTTCGTGGAGCGTCAGAGCTTCTGGGCGTGTTGTAGCGATCAGGGGGCTGGTGAGTTCCCCTAGCCCCGGGCATAGGTAGATCTCCGGAAAAGGGTCTGCAGGGTCCGGCTCCACTTGTCCCTGGCTGTATTTCTTGAGGAGCTGTTTTTCTTCCTCCGTCAGCCTCTGGCTCCACAGTTCCAGGAGCCTCCTCGCCACCCGGACGGAGTGCAGCCCTAGTAGAGAGCCCAGGGCCGGGGAATCGCTCAGCGTCGGCCCCACTGCGTCCACCAGCTGCTGTAGGCATACCACACAAGCCCTCAGCAGCGCCCCCGTCAGTCCCGGGGTACCACTGCTGCTGATGTCCATTTTTGCAGTATAAATCAAAGGCTCTCTCAACAACCAGTGCAGACAGGAAGACTGTGGGCATCTTTTACGATTAAAAAGGGCCCATGATTTAAAAACGCCCTGATAAAACGGAGGCCACCCTTTTAAATTTAAAACACTGGAATCAATTAAAAACAGAGCAGTATCCAGGCCCCAGGTTGTTTGCACGTCTGAGAATGCATCTGGCCAAGTCCCTCCACACCATCCCAACCGGACCTGTAAGATATTTCTTTACAAATTGGAGTCTAAAAGTGGTATTTAAAACCATCTTTTTTCCACACCAAGCTTTGGGGAAGAACTGGGAGACCGAGGGCCTCACTTTTTTTACAGTTCACCCTCGCTGCCGATACTGTGCTAAAATCCTTTACAATGTTAGTTAAAAGGTCTGCATCCCTCTGATCCCTAATAAAAACAACAACATCATCTGCATAAGCTGATAAAATCATGTTTCTACTAAAACCAGGTAAAAGTAGGCCTTCCAGGCTGCAGCGTATTTTAACAAAAAGAGGTTCCAGGGAGAGTGCATAGAGCATCCCCCTGCCGGATCCCTCTACACACTCTAAAAGCTCTCAACATCCCTGTACAACACTTTGATCTTAGCTATGAAACCAGCGCTGAAACCAAACTTCCCCATGACTTTCCAGAGGAAGCTGTGCTCAACGCGGTCAAAAGCCTTTTCCTGGTCTAGAGAAATCAGGCCAGTATTAATCCCCAACGAGCTGGAGACGTCCAAAACATCCCGAATAAGGTGGACATTGTCCACCATGGACCTGCCGGGCATACAATAGGTCTGGTCCCGATGGATGACCTGCTCCATAGCTTCTCTCAGCCTGGAGGCAAGGACCTTGGACAGGAGCTTGTAATCCACACACAGCAGGGACGCCAGTTGCCGATGTCCTGCAGGTTTCCCTTTTTTGGTAGCAGAGCTATTACAGCTCTGCGGCAAGACATCGGCATGGAACCAGAGGCCAGACTCATTTAATACGCCGAGGACGTCCTCCTCAAGGACATCCCAAAATGCCTTATAAAACTCGGCAGGGAGGCCATCAATGCCGGGAGCACGCCGTCCCTGCATGCTGTGCAGGGCGGCCCTCAGCTCCTGCATGCTTATGGGCCTTTCCAGCTGCTCGTTGGTTTCCTCGGAGACTTGAGGTAGATCGCTGGTAAACTCCTCCATTAGTGCTTCCTCCTCCCTGTGCTCGCTCGTATACAAGGAGGAGAAGAAACCCACAGCTTGCTTACGAATCTGGCATGGTTCCACTACCGGCTGTCCTGCGTCACCTAACAGTGAGTGGATCACTCGCCCCTGCCCACTCTTCTTCTCCAGACCGAAGAAGAAGCTAGAGGGAGTGTCCATCTCCGCGATGTTCTGAAACCGGGACCTGACCAGTGCGCCCTGAACTTTAACGTCAAACAGGTCGGCAAGAGACATTTTTTTTCCTTTTGAGGACTTCAAAATGTCCTCGATCTCCTGTGGACGCGCTTAAACGTTCTAGCTCCACTATATCAATCTCCAGGTCCTTCATAGATCTGGTGATGTCCCTGGTGACATTGAAAGTGTGCTGCTGACAGAGGAGCTTAATTTCAACCTTGCCGCGATCCCACCATTGCCCCAGACTGCTAAACTCGCTCTTCCTCAGCCTAAAAACACTCCAGAAATAAAACAGGACCTCTCTAAAATTCTTATCAAAAGTTAAAACAGAATTAAAATGCCAATATGCACTTCTAGGTAAAACATTTCCAATAAAAAACAGTACATAAAAGCAAAGAATGATCAGTAAAATCAGCAGGAACAATACTGCACATTTTAAAAATATTAAAATGCTGCTTAAACACATAAAACCGATCTAACCGGGCTGAGGAGAATCTACCTTCTCTAAGGTGGGACCACGTGTACTGCCGGCAGTCGGCATGCATTCTTCTCCACACATCCACCAGGCCATGGGAGTTGACCAGCTGCTTCAGAACGTGCTGGGAAGCTGGATGTGGCTCTGCGTGGTTGCAATCTAAAGATGCATTTTCTGTACAGTTAAAATCCCCCCCAAAAATAAAAAAATCCTCCGAGGCACAGCCATTTAAAACCTCATTAATTTTTTGTAAAAACAGCTTCCTCTCTGCACCGATCGTTGGAGCATACACATTGATAAAAACCTGTGGTTTTTATCAATGTGTATAAAGGTCGAACCGTGCCTTGACTAAGAACAACCTCCCCTCGATGATGTGTTCGACCTCCAGGGAGACTGGGTTAAAAGACCTGGAGAAGAGGAAGCCCACTCCTCCACTGAGGTTGGTATTGTGGCTCAGCAGGACTTCCCCTCCCCACTCCCTCCTCCAGTCGGCCTCGTTGGTGCTGTCGCTGTGCGTCTCTTGCAGGAAGAGAACATCTCTTTCTGGCTCATGCGGAGTCTGGCTGAGTTATAAAAACACAGCATGTTGGGGAAAAACTCCTATTTTTACATTTCTCTTGTTTTTTACTTTTTGTAGGAATGTTTGTTCTGCCGAGTACAGTTTTTCCCTCTGACTATTTGTTAAAAAGGCACTGTGCACATCGCTGCCATCTGACACACAGCCCTCACTCTCACTATCAGAGACCTGCCCCCCACCTGTTTCTTCTTCCTCCCCAACCTTACTGGCTTTTGCCTCGCTGCCTACGTTTTGCCTCTTTTTTTTTCCTTTTTGGTTGCAGATTTTGTTTCCCCTGCTTCCTCCTCCACCATCTCCACCTCTTCCACCTGCTCCACTGCCCCATTTATTTCTCTGCCCAACTGAACCTTTAAACCCCCTGCCCCCTGTACCACACTCGCCCCCTCACCCTCCACCACCTCACCCAAAGTGTCTCTCTCCTTTACCAAAACACATGTTTTTTGCGACAGGAAATCCCGGGAGGTCCCCCGCCGCAGCAGGAGGTCCCGGAGGTTCCGGAAGATCTCCCGCCGCGGCAGGAGGTTCCGGGAGGTCCCCCGCCGCGGCCAGGCGAGGCGGAGTCGGGTCCCCGCGCCTCGGGCAGGCACCCACGGTGTGCCCCTCCTCAGCACAGCCGAAACATTTCATCGCTGACAACGTTGCAAAAATCACGTACTCGTAATCATCTACTTTAACATGGAAGCGGAGGTTGAGCTCCGCATTCCGGTTGTTAAGTATCATATAAAGGTGTCTACAGTGAGACACTACGTGCTTCAGTAACTGTGACCTACATCCAGACAGGATCTTTTTAATCGGTGACACCACCTTTCCGTGTCTGGAGAGTTCCTTACTGAGGAATTTGTCGGTGATGAACGGAGGGACGTTTGACAGAACCACCTTCGTGGCCGGTTGTGACAGCGGCAACACCTGCATGAACATGTCGTTCACCGTGAGGCCCGCCTCGACGACTCGGTTCACTTTGACCACCTGGTCGAGAAAAATGACTACGGCGCCATCCATCCGAGCGGCCGACTTTACGCTGCTGTGCCCGACTATTCCCCCCACAGCCAAACCGATGTCCTCCACACTGCACGGAAAGCCGGGGCTGATCTTAATGCCGTGCTTTCGCGTGAGGTGGGACAGATTCTCTCCATTTACCATGGCGTCCTCGGACGCCGACCGGCGAGACACCGGCAGGAGGAAAAAAACACAAAACACTAAACCCAACGTAATGTGAAAAAACACCCACCTAACCACACCAAAGTAATAGATCTAAACTAAGAGAAAATAGCAAAAAAGTTCGAAAAAAACCAACTCGCTCGCTGACGCACTCACACACATCCACTCACTCCCAGCATGCACCGAGAGAGAGAGAGAGAGAGAAATTATTCTTCAGGAATTATGAAGAATGGAAAAATGTATGTAAGGACGCAGTAACACCGTCTCTCTGCCAAAGCAAGAGAACAATATTAGAGGAACACTGCTGATAGCGTTAATGCGCAAGTTAAAAAAACAAACATGTAAAAATATAATTCAAACCATTTGCGGTACAGTAAGTGCGGCTTCGACGAGTCACATGTTATTTGCGGCTCAACAAGTTCGCAAAGATTAGTTATTCCTTCTGCGGAATATCTATCTTTCATAGAAGGATTTTGTCTGTCCCTAAAAACCAAAAAAAAAATTGTAACAATTTGCGCTGAGATGTCCACAGGATTTGGAAGAAAAGGTGAAGCCGCAATGATCGCAACAGAGAACAGAAGGTAGGAATTAACTGTGCCAGCTGTTTCTTAGCTCACCGCTGATTGGTCAAACTTCTGACTGACAGCTCGAATCCAGAACATAACCTTCCCCGGAGCAGGTTAGCCGTGCAGCGTAAGTTACCATGGCAACGAATACCAATTGAAGCCGAGCCACTTTTATGGTACCGAAAACCCGGGGTTGCTGGAAAGTAAGCTGGCTAGCCACCTACACCAGCTTCATGGTACAGGCCCCCGTTTAATCAGGTATCAATTAAATATGAATATAAATAAACAAGTAAACAACAATGAATGGCTAATTCATTCACATTTTATTTGAATAAAGTGCAAACACTGCTGTAGCAGTGTAGCAGGAAAAACACCCCTGCAATAATGGTGTTTTGGTGTTTTCCACAACCGCTGTGGAATGTCTCCGGTTACGTATGTAACCATAGTTCCCTGAGGGGAACGATACGCTGCGTCATACACTGTGGGAACGCCCTGCGTGACTGCGTCATGAAGCACGTGTGAAATCAGTCCAATGGCGAGACGCCACGTCATAGGCGGGTGACGTTGAGACCAGGAAGTATAAAGCACACCCAAAATACCGGCTCCTTCATCTCTAAAAGGCCGAATCAAGTGCCACGGGCATGCCGGGAGTATGGCATAAACCCGCAGCGTCTCGTTCCCTGTCAGGGAACTAAGGTTACATACGTAACCGGAGACGTTCCCTGTCAGGGAACTTCGAGCTACGTGAAACGCTGTGGGAACGCCAATACCAACTTCGCCATACGAGCCAGTGTCCGTCGTGTGAAATCAAAAGCGCACATTCTGACGAAAGCACCTACGCTCCTGGCGTGGGGTTAAGGTCAAGGCGATAAATCTCACGAACGTGTGCGGAGAGGACCAGCCTGCCGCGATATCAACATCGTGCAGCGCTACAGGAGGGCTATAAAGCTGCCATACCCCTATTATGGTAGGCACGGACAGCCAGGCTGCCCGGCCGACTGAAGCCAGTGAGATGGTCTCAACTACCCACTTGCTTATCCTCAGTTTAGACACAGGACCCCGATGTTGGGTGGTCCGAAGTACACAAACAGCTGTTCGGAACGTCTACACAGGACAGTTCTGTGGACGTAAGCGTCTAAGGCCCTACACTTTTAGTGTAGAAGGCGATAACCCGGAGAAAAACCGCTCCTGCAGGAACTCCAGTACTGCAGACACTGGGCAGTTAACTGGGTCCAGTTGGCGGGACACACACCAGGAGGCGAAGTGTTTCCACCTAGCGGCTCTGGAGTGGAGGATGGTCTCAACGGCCTCGGCCAAGAGACCAGTTCCTAGGAGGCGGGCCCCCTCAGAGGCCACGCCCACAGTTTCCATAGCTCCGGGCGGGGGTAAAGGATCGACCCAGCCGCCTGCAAGAGCAGGTCCCTCCTGATCGGGATCTCCACACTCGGGCCGGCCAGTATGGGGCTACTAGACTATGGGGCAGAACAACTGGGGGACAGGTCTACCTCGGCACCACCTCGGGGTGGAGTCTCCACTCCCCGGGCCTCGGCCTCTGCCTCGACAGGGCGTCTGCTCCCTGATTCAGGTACCCCGGGATGTAGATTGCTCTCAATGAGGGGAACTTCCCGAGGGACCACAGGAGGATCTGGCGAGCCAGCTTGTACAGCGAGCATGAGCGCAGACCCCCCTGATGATTAATGTAGGAGACTACCGATGTGCTGTCTGAGTGGAGAAGGACATGGTGGCCCATCAAGGCTGGGCGGAAGTGTTTCAGAGCCTGAAACACAGCCAACATCTCTAGGCAGTTTATATGCCATGAGCGATGATGGTCTAGCCACAGACCCCAGGCTCAGCGACCACTCATGATCGCCCTCGGGGAGAACCACTTGGTTCTGAGCCACCACTGAAGCGGTCTCATGTACAGCAGGCCACACGGAACTATGTTCGATGCGGCTGCCAGCAGACCTAAAAGTCTCTGAAACTGTTTGACCGCGAGTGACTGGCCTAGCTTGGCCTGTTTAACGGCTAAAAGGGTCGAAGCTACCCGAGCAGGGAGACAAGTGTGCCCGCACCGTGGTCGAGTCCCAGATCACGTCCAGGAAAGTGGTTCTATGCAGCGGGGACAATACACTTTTTCTGGCGTTGAGTCTCAATCCCAGGCGGTTGATGTGAGCGAGAACAACATCTCGATGTTGAACCGCTAGCTGCTCCAACGGAGCCCCAAATCAACCAGTCATTGATGTAGTTTTACAATACGGGTGTCCTGGAGTGCAGTGGCGCCAGGGCTGCATCCACGCATTTCTTAAACATACGCGGAGAGAGAGGGAGAGCTAGCCGAACGGAGGAACCCGATACTGGTAAGCTTTGTCCCAGAAAGCAAACCTCAGGAACTTCCTGTGTGGAAGGATGGAACGATAAAGTACCGGCTGTAATAGCACAACTCCCTGCTGGGAGGCAGAACTCGTTCTATAGCCCCCCCCTACGCAGCAGAGTCTGTACCTCCTGCTCCATAGCCAGAGCCTGCTCGGGGTCTGCCACTGACTGCAGAACCCCTCTGAATCGCGGTGGGCGAGCCCTGAATTGAATGGCGTAGCCTCCGTCGATTGTGTGCCGGACCCATCGAGATACACTGGGGAGGGATCACCCACTCCACCAGAACTCTCTTAGGGGTACCAATCTCTCGAGACCGGCCTCTGGAATAGTCGGGTCTGCAGACACAGTGCCCTGTAACGGCCCGCCGGCAGGGAGACTCTGGTCTAGCAGACCCAGGTACCTCCTCGGAGGAAGCGAGCGGCCCTCGGGCCCATGCTCGCTGGGACTCTAGTCGGATGAGTAACTGGGACAGCCCTCCATCCCTCTTTGGGATAAACGGGCCTGCAGACACAGTGCCCTGTAGCAGCACACTGGCAGGGAGACTCTGGTCTGGCAGCCCTGGACTCCTCCTCAAAGGAGGCGAGCGGCCCTCGGGCCCACACTCGCTGGCAGCCCTTGACTCCTCCTCAGAGGAGGCGGGCGGCCCTAATGCCCACGCTGGCCAGGACTAGTCAGACGAGTGACTCGCCTAGCTTGGCCTGTTTGACAGCTAAAAGGGGGGGAAGCTACCCGAGCGGGAGACAAACGTGCCTGCACCGTGGTCGAGTTCCAGATCACGTCCAGGAAAGTGGTCCTACGCAGCGGGGACAAAACACTTTTCCTGGCGTTGAGTCTCAATCCCAGACGGTTGATGTGAGCGAGAACTACATCTCAATGTTAAACCGCTAGCTGCTCTGACGGAGCTAAAATCAATCAGTCGTCGATGTAGTTTAAAATGCGGATGCCCTGGAGATGCAATGGCGACAGGGCTGCATTCACGCATTTCTTAAACGTACAGAGAGAGAGAGCTAGGCCGAACGGAGGAGGCGAGCGGCCCTCAGGCCCACGCTCGCTGGGAATGGCTACTAGCTCTGGCCTGGCAGCCCTGGACTCCTCCTCAGAGGATGCGAGCGGCCCTCAGACCCACGCTCGCTGCGAATGGCTACGTAGCTCTGCGGAGGAGGCGAGCGGCCCTCGGGCCCACGCTCGCCGCTCCGAACTAGTGGCGGGGACAGTAGCCTGAACCCTAGAGGGTACTGAGTGAGTACGGGCACCGTATAATGCGGCGAAGACCCGCTCCTCCCGGTGGCTACCTCGCCTGAGAGCGCCGCGGCCACGCAATGCTCTCTCGCTGTGCAGCCAGGTGAGCCGGCTCATCGACGGCCGGGGGTGCACCCGCCCGGCAGCCCCGCGGATGTGGCGTCGACGGGAAAGAAACGTATTAACTGGCTCAATCACAAGTGCATCCGTGTAGCCACCCGGGCTCACATATAGCGGCCAACTGACTTGGCTGTCTCTTTAGCGGCACGCTGAGCCAAAATCTGCCGTCTGACACAGTTCGAACGTGACGTCACGAAATCCTGACGTCTCGAACCACGTCAGGATTTAATTCCTTCCCCTCAGCCACGTCCGAAAGCAGTTCCGCCTGCAAGTCACGTAGTAGCGATAGTATGCAGGCAGGAAGCCGCCTGCTGCCGCCGAATAAGCGTTTGCCCACGAGCCTTGGGCTCGTCCTAAATGACGCTGGTTCGGGTGATAAATGGCTCGCCAGTATCTCCTCCGCGACAGGCATGCTCGCGTAACGTACAGTTTAGCATCGGCCCTCGGACGAATACACATAGTACACGGGTTAAACACGCGAGCAGACACCGGCCTCTCCCGGGACGCTGACCTCAGTGTGGGGGTCCGGGAAGAGGGGCAAACACCGGCGAGGAGGTACTTTACAGGACGGCAGAATTATTCATGCAATTTACTAGTTGTTGTCCAATCCAAATGCGAATCCCACGTAGATCGTATTCCGTGGCAAGCGCGAGCCGAGCCGCAATCCTCAGAGAGCGGCCGACGGGAGCGTGGCATCCGCTCGCAATGCACACAGCCCGGCCCCTCAGAGCCAGCTGGGCATGCTCCTCTCCCAAGCAAACAACGCACAGTTGGTGCGTATCCCGTCCCGTCAATGCTGAGGGTGGAGCAGTGATCACGAAATGACGACTATCAGAGGGTTTTAAATGAAACAAAGCTTTAATTTTCCAGTATCCTTGTCCACTCTGATAACTAGTGTCCAAAAAAAATACTGAGGAGACCATTTTTCCCTCCTACCTGGCTTTGTAGCTTTAGGGTCAGATTCCCATTGCCACATTTTGCATGGTCTTACTCTTTTCATTCTCTTACTCCAATATGTGCTGGGACCCAGCAGAACTGAACTATGATCCATAAGTTTCTAATATTTGGCAGCAGCACCCATTCACCACTTGGCCCTTTGTGATGCCACACATGCAGATGTGTCCTTACTTAAGTAGAAATTTTGGGTATCTATACCTTACTGGAGTATTTTTTTCAGACAACTTTTTTTACTATCTATGCTTTCTACTTCTTACATTTAAAAAAATAGCCTCATTACTTTTGGCTTATTTTCATTCCGGCTTGTTATTGTTCAAAAACACACACAAAAAGCCTATCCGGATAGAGTGAATTTGATTGTGGTTGGATGAGAAGTATAATTATATACCATTCCGACATCGTATTGGTTTTCTTTGCGATGCACCTGCAGATGACAAAAATCAAAGTGACACCGGGTGCGAAAAGTGGTCGATGGAGCGTTCCTTTTTCAGAACGGTACAAGCCGATCTCAGTTGGGTATTTAGCGATATGACCCTCCTGCAAATTCCATCTTACATTAAATGGGTATCTTTACGACCATGGGTTTGCCGGAAAAATGTTTTACTAACTTTATTGAGAATCTGGCACAACACAGGGACTTGCAAGTAGCGCAGCGTCCTAAATAGATGTATGCCTTTATGCAAGGCTTAAACACAAAGGAAATAAACACAAAGGGAATCTGTATTTGCCCATAAAGCCTGAAAAAACTGGTTATTTGGCCAATGTTTTGAAAAATGACCGCTGCCAGTATTTTCCCCATCATTATAACAGCGGTGTGCCCGCCTGCATCCCCAAGAAGTTGTAAACCCAGGGGAGACACTGCAGTCTACCTAATCAATCGGAACAATGTGTGGGTACGTCCACTGACTCATGTAATTTAGCCGTCACTGTTATATAACATGCAGGATAAATATGCCCCTTTGTATGCCCCTTTGTTGTTTTAGCGTTGCATCTCTGAATATTGCCAGCACGTAGCTCCAGTCTCCAGCAACTCCTGTTTGATGATCTATTTCAATATGAATTTACAAAATGAACATCCAAACTATCAGAACCGCGCTTCTCGTGGGAAGTGTTGAAGGCTGTTTTTAAAGCTCCTGGTGAGACATGGAAGCCAACCTACAACCGATGGTTGCTTGGCCTCACAAAGAAAAAGTGCCGGGCAATGTCAAGCTAGTGGCAGGGAGATATCTCACCAAGGGATGCACCCAGGTGGCTCTCACTGACCAGCTGGTCTGAATTACTTAGGCAGACTTGTTTTCTTCACAGTCTCACAAAGAACCCTTCTCAACAGCTATGTAGCGTAAACTCTGTCGTCTCACGTTCTGGCCTGTAGAGTCTTCCCTAACCCTACCCTAACCCCCTAACCCTTTTATAGAAATGCAATTTATGTCTTTTTGAAGTTCTTACAATGGCAAATTCATCCGGCGGGCCACACTGGACCCCACCGGGGGCCAGATTTGGCCCGCGGGCCTTGAGTTTGACACCTATGCTTTACATCTTTTGCCACAGACTAAAGACACACCTCTTCAGACTCTACCTTGACTAAATACACTAACAAATTGTAGCACATTTTACTCATGATGGCTCTTAATAACAAGTTGTAAATCGGCTTATTTGATGAAATGGCACTTTCTTGCTCTTTGAGTTTGTATCCCTATGGTTGAAATGCTGTTGAAAGTCGCTTTGGATAAAAGCTTCAGCTAAATGACATGTGATGCAATGTACAAATAACTTATACAGGGTGGGTTGTTTCTTTGATAAATGTCTGACTGTGCGGGCATATTTTAACTTTATCTATTTGTTTCGGTAATTGTGTTTCCATCAATCCAACTCCTATACGGTACATTGAAAAACATGTGAAAGGATGACATTGTCTTAATAACATGCTGTTTGGAATTATTTGTAATATAAAATATATTCATGAAATTGTAAGTGATATTCTTTAAGAATTTACACAAGAAAAAAAAATACACAATCAATTCTCTTTTAAAACCTTTTAGAATCTATGTTTTTCCAGGCCTGCAAGAAGGTAATTTTGAAAGTCATAGTGAGAACCCTGCTTGTATTTTCAATTATTTGTTTCCATGTGGATTTTCTTCTATGCTGCTCTGGCTTTGGTCAATTCTGTCTCAATCTAAACCAAACTGCCAGTGTGAAGAGCGTATTATAGCCCTTATGTCTGGGATGGCCCATTCTCTCTTTTCTCTTTGTCTCTCTATAAGCCCTGACTCCAACAGAATCAAAGGCAATACACGTATCTCTTATTTTATATATCTCCCACTGCAGTCTCGAGACACATATTTGGATGCCTGAAAAGGGTCTGAGATACAAGGAAGCAAAAAGTAGAAATATCTGGGGGATCAAAAGAGACCGATGGAAAGAGAAGAGGCAGGTGATTTGGTCACAGAGCAAGAAGAGAGGGCTGCGGATGTTGATGTCCATATGGCCTCAGAGACACGCAAGCATATGTGCCACGCCTACCGGCACACAGCAGCATCTGCCAGGCCCTGCAGAGGCTGGAGAGGATGCTGGCAGGGTCAATGGCGACACACAGACCTGGACATGGCACATCATGTCCGCTGATGATCAGAGGTAGAGTGCAATGACCTGACAGAGAGAGTTCCAAGCATGTTGTCATGTTGTGTAAAGTCCTCTTTGATCGAGAATAAAAGAGACACATGGTTGCATTGTCCTGATTACATTTTTATTTTTTCAAAAGTGATAAAAGGAACAGATTTCAGGTACATATTTATGTGATGCATTCTGCCATCTAACACACAAACCTTTTTGCGATTGGTTACAATAATATAGAAATAATTTCTGTACTAAGAACAAAGCAGCCAGTCTGGGAGCATCAAGATTTAACACCCAATGATGTCTTTGAAAAGCAAAGGAGACTTTATTTTGTGCAGTGCACTTACGTACAGTCAATGCAAAAAGTATAAAGAATCCAAATAAGCAAACTAATCTGGTGACCAAATGTAGTTGTTGTAGAGATTTTGGTCACTGACATCCTGACATTGAATGAGAAACAGAGGATAACTGTAAATCTCTCTGCTGTCCCGTGTCAGGTCACCCATTGCTCTATATAGCACACGTGGACATACAAGACATCTAACTGTGGGTTAGTTTTTAGAAAAATTGTTTATTTGTCCGCTAAAAGGGTCAGCGCCAAGTTACAGGTACATTCCACCCCCTTTTCTGGTCTTCATCTGGTCTTTCCCTAATGAAGGATCCCTTGGCTGACTCCAGTGTGTCTGTGAGATTAACTCTTGAATCTCATGAACCTCTGCAGAGGGACACTTGACAAGTTAATAAACAGATAATGTGAGGCTGGACAGAGCTCCACAAATAAAGGTATGAACCATAAACCTTTCTATGATTTAAAAAAACACTGTGCTGCCGCATCTATGCCTATATGAAGCTATTTTGTGTGGGGATAGAACTGCCACAATTTTAGCATAGCCTAGCACTGATTGATTTATATTCCATTGAGAAAACTAGCGCGTCAAAAATTGCTTATTTTGAATTCAGACTTCATCATAATGTGGTTCATATTTTGTTTCAAAGCAGTCCACTACCGTAGAATTCATACCATTAAACAATCTTGTTTTGATTTAATATTTGTACTTTGGCAAAGTGCCAACTCAACTAGTACATCGATTTCCGAACTGTTTCTTAGCCGCACAACATTTTTCTTTATTTCTGACTGGCCAGAATTGTCAGAATACTACACGGGTCCCTTGTTTGTGTAGTTTCCTACAGGGTTGACTTTTATTGACTATGGAGAGGAGATAATAGTATTTTCAGATATTTGGTTTGAGTGAAACTTCTGTATTTTTTTGTCTTTGCCATGCCTAGATCCCATTCTCTTTTAGCTTACTGGCACGTTATATTCTCCTTCTTATCGAAGCTTAGCTCTGGTTGAGCCCGCTCACAACCCTCCACAAAAGAAAAGATTAGTGACTTACTAATGACGATCCATGAGAAAGAGTTAATCTCTTTGGAACCCTCACATGCACTGCCTCCAAAAAAAGACACAGATGCTATCTTAGTGTTCTGAACCATTTTACTAATTAATAGCTTTGCAATTCATTTTATCCCACTTGTAAGGGAAGAGAGAGAGAAGGGAAAGAGAGAAATGAATCTGAGTGGAAAGATTTTTTTTAGCTCAGACTCCCTTTCATTGTTTAATTGTGTCAGCAAAGTGGAACAGTGTGCCAATGTGACCTTCCACTGCTTGAAATCCCATTTTGAAAATGAGCCTGGATTCACAGGATGGGATACCAGCGGCAGACATCTAGAACATGCTTTTCCATTTTTTTGCCCAAAAACTGCAACAGTAAGGAAGCAAGGTGTAATTTTAGGCAACTCCAGAAATCATCAGCACTTAGGTGATGCGTTACTCATGCTGCCTTGCGGGCCCAACTGTTTAGCAGACTTGTAATGGCATGGAGATAGAAAGGAGTACGCTGGTGTGAATGTGTTAGAAAGGTGCTTCTCCTTTGTCTCAGTTACCATCAATATAGTGTAGTGTTGTTTTATTGCCCACATGTAATGCAGTACGCCTTTATCTTAGGTTTGAGAATCCCTGCAGTGTAAACTCTTGCCCAGTTGTGTGCAGGATTCACTGTGGGGTGCGAACCCTCTGGTGCGGCACGAGGGGCTGGGGAAAATGTAGATTTTTAAAAATTATTCTTATTTAAAATCCTTTTATTAATCGACATGGGGAAATTATTCTCTGCATTTTAGCCATCCCTAGTAATTAAGGAGCAATGTGCTGCTGTGAAGCACTGGGGTTTTAGTGTCTTGCTTAAGGACACTAAAACATGCTATCTGTGAAGAGAACAAAGATTGTGTAAAACCTCACATACCTGTTTAGTTATGTCCACGTATTTCTTCTCTTTATCTTAAAGAGCTCTAAAAGTTTTAATTTGAACTTAACTGTTCAACTTAAAACCTAGTTAAACATGCATACAGTTGTGTTGACTTCTTTGAAATGTGATCGTGTTAATTGAGCTCTTTAAGATCAGTTAAAAAAAAAAAAAAGGCTGGAGTGGGGGTTTAAAAAAACACCATTCATTCTGGTTTACATGAAAGTGACTTTCATTTTCTTTGTGTGCTTTTATTAATAGAATAGAGTCACAAAATGTTATTTCAATACAAATTCAGCATGAACCATTTTGTTACATTTTTGTTGGGGCCTGTTACGTCCTGCAATGGGTCCCAGACATGCAAGGGGAGGCTAAGGCCCGTTCAGTGCTGCAAGCAGCCCTAGTTTTGTATTATAACCTCACCGTATTCGTTTATAGTTTTCGCTATAACATTATAGTGTGACATTTGTGCCAATAATCTTCTAGCACAGGTAACTCTGCGTGGTGGGAGGGGGGCCCCCAAATCAAATCCTGCTTAGGGATTATTTTTAAGTTACTTTCACCAAAACAACTGGAAATATAATATATATACACAGGGTGCGATTTGACAAAAAAGCAGAGGGGGGGGATGTTTTTTTTCATAGACAAGAACATTGGACTTTTAGCTTGCATAACTAGGGAGAAGAACGCAAAGGGTTAGACAGGCCCTTTTTCGGGTCTGTGGATTAGTCCCCATCATAACATGGCAACACTTTTAATGTTAATTTAGTTGTTTTATTATTAGGTCATGCAAAGTAAGACGATATGCTCAGTGCCAGCGCTCCGCACACGCACTAACGCCAAAAGATATGGGACGTGGAAAATCATCACAGAAGGCTACTAGCATAAATAACAAATAAAATATGTCTAAAGCATGTTAATATGCAAAACCAATACAAAAGTAATAGGCCATCACTCACAGTAATGCAGCTCCGCGCTGCTCTTATTATTAAAGAGCTGGGTCCTATTCTCTGCTACGGAAACCCTCCCCACCCCCCTCAGCGCAATTAAAGTTTCCCCTGATGGCATCCAAAGTCCAACTGGCTTGATGCTCACTTTTACGTGCACGGACGGTTTGGCTACGAGGAGGAATCAGACGCGCGCATAAAGAGGGGAAACCGTTCCGCGTCACGAGCTTACACGCACCCCTGCGAAGTTCCCGCACTAAAATGTTACAATGTTTTTGTGACTTTTTTTTCAAAGTGTTTCTCCTTCCTTGTTTAATGTTACGGTGACTTGCGTTTTGATTTTATTCATACCACTTTCATTTAATTGTTTTCCAGCCGCCTGTAAGACGTATTACGAGACGGCACGCCGGAGCTTTAGGTAAAACCGCCAGAAAAACTCACTGCGGGCGGAAGAGCGAAGAGTTCCGCGCAAGAAGAAAGCGGGTAAGAGTTTATTTGGTGACTATTTTTCACGAGCATTGATAGATATGTTGTGTCCATACGCATCACACAGTACTGATTCATTGTTCTTTTTTGTTTTTTACAGCTGCTGGAATCGAGATGACGGGTGGAACTCTTGAAGTCCGCCACCGGAGACCTCATGTCTGCCAAAGAAGAGGGCGCTGTTGGCAGGGTCTCTGGGTGGATTGTACTCTGTATTCTGAACAAACAAACCATCAACGGCGAAATAAAAGCCTCGTATTAACGAGAGCGATGTGAAAGACCTCCAGCTTACAGCGAGGTCTCTGCGCAAGACTGTCCGCCCGACGAGCGAGCGGCCGCGTCAACACAAGCCGGCTGTCACCGCTTCATGGAGCTTCTCATGTCCGATAATGGAATCATCCTTTTTCTCCGTCTCCTAGCACCTCTTCTATTCCTGGCACTTCTGCCTGCACTTACTCGGGAACAACGTGCAAATAGTGATTAATCCACTAAAAATTCTATTTTCGATTAAACATTTTAATCATTTGACAGCCCTAAAAAATATATATTAATAAGTCTGCGATCGAGAGCTTTTTCACTGGTATATGCTGAGCAGAAATTGGCCTTCTCTCTGTCTCTCCTCTGTTTGTGCCTGTAATGTTCCTAACAGCTCGATTTTCCAGCCAACAATAGCTATCCTCTCCAAACTTTAGAAGGCACGGATGTTGTGACTTGATAAGACAGTGATATCTTATCAGGACAGATAGGAGATAAAAGTATGGACAGATGCTGGGCGGTTGATTGCAGTATCAATTCAACAGATCTCAGAATTAGTATCTGCGGTGGAGCTTGGTGGACAAGGTCTGGTTACAACACTTTCACACACATATATAGTCTTAGACTAACGGTCAAAACGCTTCAGTCATGACATCAGAGGACAAGGACAGACCACTGATTAGACAACAATAAAAATCAAGCTTACATGCTTGTGCAGAATCACGAGAGAGTGCCCAGACGAACGTTAATCGTTTTGTTTAATCAAAGGGAAAAGAATGCAGTGTCCAGTAACTTCTGGATAGGGAAATCATTTTGAAAATAGGCATTGCTTTGTGTTTTTAGATATGGATTACCAAAAATTCAATGTACTTTGAAGCAGATCAGAAAAATTAAATTTTAAACATTTCTTTTTAGATTGAGGCAATTGAAGTTGGTTGGTGTTCATGTCATTTTTAGGCTCAAGTCTGTCCAGATTTCAAGACCTGTAAAAATTTACTCCGTGACGACAAACTGTCATGATCCCGGTTTCTCTGTCTCTTTGTTTTGTTTTCTTTCCACCCACACACACCCACCCACACACACACAGCCGATACTCATTATCTCTGCGCTCGCTCCACGCACCCACAGCTGCTTCCCGTAGTAATCAACACTTACACTGATTCCTCGCTCACCTGCTCCTTCTTACTGCTTAATTTCTTTGACTATTTCTAGTCACCGTTTTCGCCACCTCCCAGTCAGATTATTGTTGTATGTTGAGTCTTCGCGTGTCTCTCCCAGCATTGCCTCTACGAGACTTTCCTCCTCCAGCCCTGTCCTGCCTCGTCCAGCTGTTTGTATTGTTTGTTAATACACGTGCTGCAGCATTCTTAATCAACTGAAGAGGTTTAAGAGATTTGCAGGAACACCCTGCAAACAAAGAATTACAGTAGTCCTGTCTGGAGGAAACAAATGCATGAACCAATATTTCTGCATCACATTGAGACAGGAAATTCCTGATTTTCGATATATTACATAGATGAAAAAAGGCAGTCCTTGAAGTTTTCTTATTCTATTATTCTCATATATATATATTCTCAACTCTCATATATTTCTTATATGAGAGTTGAAGGACATATCCTGGTCGAAGAGAACTCCAAGATTCTTGACGGTGCTGCTGGATACCAGAGAAATTCCATCCATAGAAACTATCACGTGACAGCTGACTTCGAAGGCGCTCTGGGCCTATCAAGATAACTTCTGTTTTTTCTGAGTTTAGCATCAGGAAGTTGCAGGTCATCCAAGTTTTGATGTCTCCAAGACATTCTTGAAGTCTAACGAGCTGTTCGGTCTCCTCTGGCTTGATTGACAGATACAATTGGGTATCGTCTGCGTAACAATGGAAGTTGATGCGGTGTTTTCTGATAACGTCGCCCAAAGGAAGCATATAAAGGGTAAATAAAATGGGTCCAAGCACAGAACCTTGTGGGACTCCGTGACCAACATTGGTGGTCTTCGAGGATTCTCCGTTTACAAGCACAAACTGGGATCGATCCGATAAATAGGATTTAAACCAGCTAAGTGCAGTTCCTTTAATACCAATCAAATGTTCTAGTCTCTGCAGCAAGATACGATGATGGTGTCAAATGCGGCACTGAGGTCCAGCAAGACAAGAAAAGAGACAAGTCCTTGGTCCGATGCAAGTAGGAGATCATTAGTAATTTTCACCAGGGCTGTTTCTGTGCTATGATGCACTCGAAATCTAGACTGAAAGTCCTCGAACAAAGTATGGGAAGATTAGAGATCGGTCTGTAGTTAGCCAACACCTCCGGAGCAAGAGTAGGTTTCTTAAGAAGAGGCTTAATTACAGCTACCTTAAAGGACTGTGGTACATGTCCTGTCAACAATGACAGATTCATAATATCCAGTAAAGGCGTGCTAATTAAAGAAAAAACTTCCTTAAGCAGCTTAGTTGGAATAGGATCCAAGAGACAAGTAGAAGATTTAGACTTTGAAATTGTAGAAGTCAGTTTATCCAGGGTGATGGAAGAGAAGCCATCCAAGTAGGCATCAGGGCCCACTGCTGCACCCAGGGTTCCTACATCCGAGGACGGGTCGGCACTAGTTGAGGGCAGGAGACCATTAATTTTCTCTTTTGATAGTCAGAATTTTATCATTGAAGAAGTTCATAAAGTCGTTACTGCTGAGGTCCAGAGGAATACATGGCTCAACAGAGCTGTGGCTCTCTGTCAGCCTAGCCACAGTGCTGAAGAGAAACCTGGAGTTGTTTTTATTTTTCTCTATTAGTGATTAGTAGTAAAATCCTCTTGCTCTCCGGAGAGCCTTCTAATATGTTTTTAAGGCTGTCTTGTCAGACTAGCCTAGATCCTTCTGATTTGTTGGAACGCCATAGTCGTTCAAGCTTCCGCAGTTTGCTTTAAGTTGCGGGTTTGAGGGTTATACCAAGGTGCAAACTTCCTACTTGTTGCCATTCTTTTTTTCAGAGGAGCAATAGCGTCCAGCGTCGCTTTCAGAGAGCCTGTAGCAGTATCGAGAAGATTATTGATTTGGGACAGACTGAAGTTTTCATAGTGTTTCATAGTGGTGCTCAAGCACCTGCCCTTTTGCCCTGGATGAGAAAAGTTACCCTTCTGCTGGAGCACAATTCTTCCCTTCATTTATCAATATTTTAAAATAAAAACTCATCAATTACCCCCAATTGTAGCTACATGACAGTCTGGTGAGATACATTGTGAACTATTATTAGTGTAACGCTGCTCATTCTTCAATTCAGAACTAGTCGGAAACGGTAAATTGCCAAAAAACGGACTGCCTCGCCTCAAGTAACTTCAATTAGATCAATTATGTTAAATCTCATTGTTTTTTTATATTTTTAAGAAAATAATTTGGGCAATGGGTGCCCTTTTATTTTGGGTGGAACACCTGCTCCCCAAAATGTCTGTGCACTTGTGGAGTTGCTCTGAAACAGCTGTGTGTGGAATGGACCGCCATGAAGCCTGACATAGGAGGAGAGTAAGTTAACATAGCACATTCAAGAGTTTTGGACGAAAAGGGAAGAGACCGGTCTGTAGTTGTTTTCTTCAGAAGGGTTGAGGCGCCTCGAAGCGTTGAGGCGCAGGTCAGGGCAAGTCGCTTCAAGGTAAAAAACATTGAAGAAGCTACAACACAGGAGGATAAGAGCAGCACCTGCAGCGAGACGCCAACCTTTCATGCTGACCCGGACACACCCTCCTCCCCTTCCTCCGACGAGGCGTCAGGCTGGCCAAAGTGGAGGAGGTTGTTCCAAGAGGATGACGTGGCGGCCAACATCGAGACGGAGATCCAGACAAAAGTGTACAAAGTCATGGTAGAGCCAATGACAGCGAAGGTCTTCCCGTTCTACATGGCCAAGCCTACGGCCCCCCTCTTGCCAGCCCCCGGTTACCCGTCTCCTGAGATGTCTCCCCCCTTTCCCCCCCTCCTGTGGAGATGCCTCCCCCTCTGTTTCCCTCCTCCCCCCGTACCCCCCTGTCAAGATGTCTCCCCCATGTTCACCCCCTCCCCCATGGTTCCCCCCCTGTCAAGTTGCCTTCCCACCCTCTGCCCTCCCTCCCCCCTTTCGGGAAGGCTCCCCCCTGTTCCCCCACTCCCGCCTGTCCCCACTCCCGCCTGTCCCCCCCGTCGCAATGTCTCCCCCCTGTTCTGAGAACCAGGCTTTCAAATGAGTTATAATCTAGTTTTGGTTGAAAGTTTATTAAAAGGCAGGAGTCATAAATAGCTGCTACTCCACCCCCTCGGCCTGTGCCTCGAGGGATATGAGTAATAACATGACTCGAAGGAGTCGCTTCATTTAAGGTAAAATATTGACATCCATGTTTCAGTAAGACAAAATACATCCACATGGAGATCAGATATTAGTTCATTTACTAAAACAGCTTTAGATGACAGATCTAATATTCAAAAGTCCCCCTTTAACTCTCCTATTTTGTTGCACTGTTGCATTACTGGTTTTAACTTTAATTACGTTTATAGATACAGCAGATACAGTCTCTATAGGTTTAATTATAGAGTTAATTATGGTTCGGGTGAGTGACTGCTCAGATGGAAGCGCAGAGAAGTGTGTAAGACTGCGACTCTTCCTGGTCTGAACTCATGGATTAGGTACACTAAGAAACTGGGTCAGATTGTTAGAAATGAGTTGAGCCCCATCCAGGGTAGGATGGATGCCGTCCCTCTTAAATCAGACCAGGCTCTCCCCAAAACGTCTTCCAGTGATCAACAAAGCCCAAATTATTTACTGGGCACCACCTCGACAACCAGCAGCGGAATGACGACATGCGGCTAACATGTCGTCACTGATCAAGTTTGGGAGGGGGGCCAGAGAAAACTACGGTGTCCGACATTGTTTTAGCGTATGTACACACCGATTCCACGTAACCGCGAGGCGTAACCGCGAGTCGTTACCGCCGACGTGTATTACAATCTTACTGTATTTACATTTATCCTTCGCCAGCAGTTTAAGATAAGACCAGAGACTATTTATTAAGGAGACATTCCACTTCCTCAACCCTCAATACAACTCCCATAGGAAAACCCTTAACGGCAAAGATGGCAGTTGTATGCACATGTCCCGCCCCTCCCGCTGGAAAGCCAATCATCTGCTTTTTAACAGGCAAGCCGGGAAACATTTAAGCCTATTGTCTGGTTCCACTGACGCATGCGCACAGCTGAGGTTTTGCCACAGCGGAGACGATGGCGTAACACCGGCATTCTGGATAGAGACGTAAATTAAGGTTGTTGTCGTGAAGCCTTGCGCATGTGCAGTAACAGTAACCTGTGGGTGAAAAAGGCGTTTTAAACCTTATTTTGGGGCAAAGTCATCAAACTTTTCCAGCGATTTTTATCATATTCTACTCCTGTTTCTATATATGTAGTTTTTATGTCCCGATGACCCGTGGAAAGTGCAGTTCTGACTCTCTGCCCATTGATTGATAGGAGGTAGGTCTTGCTAGAGCTGCCCGGAGGCGTTGCAAAGGTGGCGGCTAGTGGCACGACTTGTCTAAAAGGACTTTGAGAAGACTCAATGTCGCCTGCTCTGGCCCCCGGTATACACGTAACTATGGTCCCTGGTTTCGCTAATTTCACGTTCCTCAGAATGGAGCTACCTATCACCAGAGTTGGCTTCTCAGCGGGTGTATCGCTGAGTGGGGAGAAGTGGTTTGAAACGCGAAGTGGTTGGTGGTTAACCGGGGGCTTCGACTTAGACTTATGCTTCCTCCGGACAGTCACCCACCCTCCCGGCCGCTCGGGGGTTGCCGGGGGACGGCTATCAGGACCGAACGCTACGTCTATGTGGTCCGCATCGGCTACGGGTGAGGGCAGGTTAACAGTAGCTATCGACTGAGCTTCCATGGTGCGGAGCCGTGCTTCTAACTCACTAAGCCTCGCCTCCAATCTATCAAATATACTACACTTCTTACATGTACCATTATCCGTAAGCGAGGCAGAGGAATAGCTAAACATGTGACACACCGAACACGAAAAAGCGAGGTAGGGAGGGAAGACCTCACTAGGTTAGCTGCTAATGCTAATGGAGGTAACGTTGACGCTATACAACGTCTAAGCAACTATAATGCCTCACATAGATAATTCGCCGTTTGTACTGAAAAATACCACGGCACAGTCAACTGAGCTAGAGCTACAAAAAGTTAGGTGAGATCAGGCACGCTGCCAGCAGGAAGTGACGCAACACGCTTACCGTGACGAGCAGTCAGAGAGCAGCGACAGCCCATATAAGGCAGACAATGTGAACTGGGAAAGCACATGAAGAATGAAGATAAACTATTATCTGAGATAAAGCACCTGTGGCCGAAGGGAGAGCCAGTTTGAACCCATTTTCAGGGCAAGACAGAATGCTACGTGAGGGAGAACTGGTTTGAAGCCTGACGGTCCTTCAACTCCTCTTGGACGCGATCAACAACTTTCTCGTCAGCTGTATCAACATACTGCCGATATGAATGAGCAGTTCACTCAACTGCAGAATTTGGTAAACTCCAGGTTGCTGTCCATAGAGGACAAGTTCGCGGCTCTGGAGTCAAACAACTGCGGGAGAGACCAACTCAAAGAAGAGGAGAGCTTGCGGTAAGATTATGTTCGATGAGTGCTAGCTAAGCTAAAAGTAGCCTAGCAGAAGAACAAGTGCGCATAACCAGCTTTATTAAAGTGTATTTTTTGTCATTTACAGGAAGTAGTACGCCGTCTTCACGAGACAAATTACAGGCGCTACGAACCTGAGCAAGGGTAAGATTTAAAAAATATGCTTTCATTCTGCGGTATAAGGAAATGGATACCATAGGATAGCTACCGCCTCATAATGAGGCGGTGACCTCCTATTTGCTCGAAGCAACATCTGCATATCCAGATCTACACAATGTTGATAAAGACAAAATTGTTTGTAAGTGACTTTTTTACTGTTTCTCCTTCCTTGTTTAATGTTACTTTGACTTTTGACGTTTGATTTTTATTCATACCACTCTCATTTAATTGTTTTCCAGCCGCCTGTAAGACGAGAGGGTACGCAGGAGCTTTAGATATACTGTGAGATGTGGGTTTCTGTTTGTGTGTTTTTTTATAATCTTTTGACTTGTAGAAAAGATGGTGTGACTGGATGAGACCATATAAAGCAGACAATGTGAATTGTAGAAGGGAGAGCACAGAAAAAATTAAGATAAAATATTATCTGAGATAGCGCACGTGTGGCCGAAGGGAGAGCCAGTTTGAACCCATCTTCAGGGCAAGGCCGAAGGCTGCGTGAAGGAGTACTAGGCACTCATTGTTCGGGGAAGGCAGAATGTTACAGAAGGATGAACTGGGTTGAACCAACGTTCAAGGACAAGAGAGGTTATAAAAAAGAGTCAGACAGCGGACGGACTGTGAGAGGGACAGCTTGCGAAGGGTGTTTCAGGTCTCCAGGTATACCTGCGGAGGATTGCTCATGTAGCACTCTTCTAAAATAAAATGTTAACTTTTTTAACTTCAATTGAGTGCCGTATTGGATTCTTCTCATCAACCAACTCGGGGGGATAGGAAATCCCAACAATTTCCAGCCAGAAAACTCATTGCGGGCGGAAGCTGCGAAGAATTCAGCTCGGAGTTGAGCGAGAAGTTTTTCCTCCTGCGAAAAAAAAAAAAAAAAAAAAACCCGTGCACACATGCTTGGTTTAAAATAAATTTATGTCCACACGAAAACGCAAAAACAAGCTATCACGCGCTGTCAAGTACATGCAATCTTCAGCAACAACCACTTCGTTCTCATAGTTATCCCACCAACTAGAGGTCCGACCGGGTGTCTACCAAAACCGGCGACGATGGCGCATCTGTGTCGCGGGACTGGGAGTGTTGTCATTAGCACGCCTCTGTTCCTCAATATGGTGATGTAACTGAGCATGCATCTGTATTAGGGTTGCCAACTCTCCCAACCCCAAATCAGGGACACTTTCGGCGGAGCTGACTGACTGGGGGGAAGCGGTTGGCGGACCTCAGCATATGGTCCGCACAAACTCCGCCGGCTGTGATTGGAAAACGGGACTGGAGCTGTCCCAGACGGGACAAATCAAAATTGCACATAATTCGGGATGTCCCGGGTAATACAGGACAGTTGGCAACCCTAATCTGTATACATGTTAGAAGACCTGTTAGCAGCACAGTTATAAGCACGATTTGGGCTACATCTGCCATTGCACAAAATCGTCAACAAAGTAGTCAGCGTCGCACAATCTGACGTCTAACACAGCGGATAACGGCGCTCACTCTGACGTTGCAAGGCAAAAACCCCGGTTATACTGTCCACACGACACCAGTGCAACCGGCGTTTCTAAAAATGCTCAGCCTGGCCGGAGTTTTCAAAAGTGTTCGGTTTCCGTGGCCTGAAACTGCGTTTTTGTGTGGACGGAAGGCCAAACCGCATAAAAAAACTCACGGTTCTAAAAATACCTGTATCCAAGCACAGACCGAACAAAAGGAGCAATAAGGACAATGACAAATTCACAGGTTCAGAAGAATGGTTACAATTAACCATACATAGTGGCTAAATTATTGAAACATCAAAATGTAAAGTTACACATCACAACTCATCATCGGATGAAGGGAAATTTGAAAAGAATTGAACATAGTAAACCACAAATAGTGGCAAATGCATAGTCTCAGTGTCACGGTTTTGTCCTGTCCTCGCCGTATTGTGTAGTTTCCTGTTGTCGGTCACCCTGGTTTAGCCTGCCCTGCCCTGTCCTGTCTTCCCTCGTCAGTGTCTGATTATCCCCACCTGTTTCCAATCACCTGCACCTCCCGTCTGTATTTAAGCCATCCGCGTTTGTTAGTACTTTGTCGGTCCTCGTTGTACGTCACCCGTGTTTTCTGTCTGGAATAAAGCCCGTTTGCAAGAACCCCTGCGAATGAGTCTTCTCTCAGCGACCATGCCGCACGATCGTGACACTCAGACTCCAGCTTCAGATGTCCATCCGTCAGTTTCCTGATTTCCGCCAAGCAAAGCCAAACGTTAGCTAGTGTGTAAGTAAAAGGAGGAATTTATTTATTTATTAAAATTTTAATAATCTTACATAGTTTTACAGGTCATTTTGTTTAAAAACCATATAGATTTTTTACAAACTATATATATTATTATTACTCCATTTGACCACCGTTACATGTTTCCTCACGCGCACCCAAGTGGTGCCCGCACCACACTTTGGGAAGCCCTGCTTAGTGTATGATGGCAATGCTAAGCAGGATAGATGTGAATAAGTGCACCCCCCCAAACTGATGTCGTTGTCTGCCTGCCAGTGTCCCCTCCTTATTCTGCCTCTTCAAATTTATCTGCCAACTTTTTATCCGTCTCTTTCACAGGGTTTGATGTGTGTAACTGTGTTCGTCGGCGCTTTGGCAAAATCAATGATGTAAAAGTGGCACCCCAGGTTACACCTCTCTGTGGTGGTTTTACATCATGTAAGCCGCAAGGACAGTCAAAGGCATCCTCGATTTGAAAGTTGCAATGTGCTGACGTTCTAATCTCCTTCTTTCATGATTGCTGAGGCTGTTTTTTTTTTTTAGCTCTCTCCAAACGGCATTCAAGAAAGGCATTTTCAAAGGCTATGTCCACGAATTCAAGGGGACCCTGCTCCCTTTGCAGTTCTGTTTCCTGAATGTTTTGAAGGTTGATTTCTCTTTGACAGAGTGGCTTAAGAACTCTGCTTTGAACCCCGTTTTCAGTTTTCTAATGTGCTCTGAATGGAATCTAATGCTTGACACTCCGGTCATAAAGGGATGGACATGGTTACCAACAAAACTCAGGTAGGCTGTGGCTTTGACACAATGCTCAATTGGTACCAATGGGCCCAAAGTGTGCAAAGAAAATATCCCCCACACCATTGCACCACCACCACCAGCCTGAACTGTTCATTTTTGTTTATTTTATTTTGTATAGCCCAAAATCGCAAATTACAAATTTGCCTCGGAGGGCTTTACAGTCTGTACACATGCAACATCCTCTGTCCCAAGACCCTCACATCGGCACAGGAAAAACTCCCCAAAAAATAAAAAAAAAACCTTCCAGGGAAAAAAGGGAAGAAACCTTTAGGGAGAACGTCAGAGGAGGGATCCCTCTCCCGGGATGGACAGACTGCAATGGATGTCATGTGTACAGAATGACTCATACAGATGTAGAATACATTCAATTTCTATAACAGAAATTAATCAAAGAATTCCAAGTAGCCGGCCAGATGTATGACAGGACCACTGCAGGGGCCACCACCGTCAGATCGAACCACCATCCACAGAAGACTGTGGGGAGGGAAAGCAAAGATTTTAGGAAAGGGTAATAGTGATATGAATCATATTTAAAATTATGATGATGATGATGATGACGGCAGCAGCAGGTGCCAGCAGGGCCACGGCCGGAGTCAGGACCAGGGTCCTGACGGAACTACGATCTGCAGAGACCTGCTCGGCGAGAAAGCAAAGAACTCCCAGGAAGGAGCTGAATTAGTCATGTGCATTAATGCAACGTGGATTTTAGTAAAAGGAGAGAGAGAGAGAGAGAGAGAGAGAGAGATAGAGAAGTTTGGTGTGTCCTAAGAAGTCCCCCGGCAGTTTATGCCTATAGCAGCGTAACTAAGAGCTGGTCCAGGCTTACCTAAGCCAGCCCTAAATAACTGTTGATACAAGGCAGGATGGATCCATGCTTTCATGTTGTTTACGCCAATTTAATTTCAGCATGTATCTATCCCGTGGGTTAAAATGTTGGAGCCCGCTAAAAAGGGCTTTAGAGACACACCTGCATTGAAAGTGTTTAAGCGGAACATATAGACATTCTCACGAATTGTTCATTATGTGTTATGGTTAGTTTTCTGTTTTACTTTGGACACAGGTGGAAACAACAATCACCTGCACCTTCCCAGTGTATTTTGTCCTTTGTCACGTCATTGAATGTATGTCCTGAATGTGGGTTCCTGGTCCCCGTCTGTTTATTTGAGTCCTGCCTCTGCCTACACCCTTTGTGACATTACGTGATCGACTTCTCTTACACAAACAAACAATTTAGAGCAAACATCAATTGTTAACCGATCATATCGATTAACTGTTAAAATACCCAGGGAGATGTTTTTATTAAAAAGATTATATTCTGAAAAAAGTGAGAAAGCCAGGCTCCCCTTAGCCACTGGGAGAATAGTGGGACGAGAATAGGAGTCGAGTTACGTAGTAGCAAAGCAAATTTATGCAACGTTTTACCTCGCCCGACTAGTTGTTAGTTATTTCGCTTGATTCGCACCTGAAAGGAAGCATGGCCTATCTCCGTTACTTGTCCCCGTAAAGACCTTTATTTGTTGTGTAAATTACATAAACGTCGGGACCGCAAATGGTGTTGTATTTGGGTCCTTGAAATCAACAGTCACCGCACACAGTTTGAATGGTTGACTGTAATTTGAAATGCTCCAGGCGGTACCATGGCCTATCCCTTTTAATGAATGGAGACACTTGGGAAGGATGGACACCAATAGATGGTCTAATTAACAAAAAAAGGTTAATTTAACTTCTTAACACGTTATTTTACAGTCCGGTGCTGGGGCCTTTACCATGAAGCAAACTCAGGGTTGCAGAATTGGTTCAGAATCGACAAAACCAAACTGAAGCAATCAGGCTTTATTGGTACCATGACGCCGCTTATCAACTGAGTTTGTCAACCCAGGCTTTGATCCTTAAACTCTGATTACTCCGCGCGTGCGTGCACATAAAAGAGTGACGTCGGCACCGAACAACCAATCACGTTCGATATGGATCGAGAAAGGGCAACATATTCCTCCGTGGAGGAGCAAGAAATTATTCTTCACAAGTATAAAGAATATAAAAATGTATTTCAAGTGCGCAGTAACACAGTCTCTGCTGCCAAGGCAAGAGAAGAAGCTTGGAGGAACATTGCTGATAGCTTTAATGCGTAAGTTAAAGAACTACATTTTATAGGCGAATAATGTAAAATAATGATTTCAGGCTAAGCAAAAATGTATTACATGAAATGAAAATGTGAGTGTGTGTAAAATGGGAATGTATTGGCTTTGACATCCTAAGAAAGATTAATATGATTTTTTTTAGCTGCAAACCCAACTCCAAACGTTCTTGGCAGCAGATCAAGACAAAATATAAAAATATAATTCAAAGTGGTGAGTATTTAACAAAACCTCTTATTATTTCGGTGAACAGTTTCTCTCAAACACTTCTTTGCAGCAAACCGGAAAAAATGTGAACTCCGCAAAACTGGGGGAGGCCCACCTCCTGCTGAGTACACTGTGGCGGAGGAGTTGACGTTGGACAATAATAAGGGCCGGCCAATTATGGATGGGGTTTCAGGTGCTGCGCAATCTGACCCTGGTGCTGGATCCTCGACGCAAGTAACACTGGCTATGTGTGTTCAATGCATTACAAGTCATTTCAAAAAGGCTTGAATATGGCTGACTCTGTGTTCTGCAGTAGAGGGAAATACAGTGTTCCTGTTGAAGCCAGCACACATGCACACAGTCTCCCACATAGAGGTCAGTATGAAGCAGACAGAATGTACCACTTGCAAAGAAACGCAATGCAATACATACCATTTGCGGTACAGTGAGTGCACGGCTTCGACGAGTTGCATTTGTTATATGCGGCTCAAGAAGTTCTCAAAGATAAATGATTCCTTCCGCGGAAAATCTGTATTTTTCATGCAGGTAAGTATCCGGAAAGTCAATGGGATTTTGTCTGTCCCTGAAAACTCTCTTTCTACGAAGTGCTCTTCTAACAATTTGCGCGGAGATGTCCACAGGATTTGGAATAAAAGGTGAAGCCATTGCAATGATTGCAACTGAAAACGGAAGCTAGGAATTAATGACGTCAGCTGTTTCTTTGCTCACCGCTGATTGGTCAAACTTCTGACTAAGAGCTCGGATCCAGAACATAACCTGCCCCGGAGCAGGTTAGCCGTGCAGCGTAAGTTACCATGGCAACGAATACCGATTGAAGCCGAGCCACTTTCATGGTACCGAAAACCCGGGGTTGGTGGAAAGTAAGCTGAAACTTAGCTGGCTAGCCACCTAAACCAGCTTCACGGTACAGGCCCCAGGTTGCTTATTTGTCTCGCGAGATCTGGCAACACTGTGACTGTGGTTATATTCTTATTATCTTTCAGCTCCTTGATTGGCTGTTTGACTGTAATAAGGGCGACTGTGGCGCATGGAGTACAGAGGGTGTGCTGGGAACCGCAAGGTTGGTTGTTCCCATGTCGAAGTGTCCCTGAGCAAGACACCCAACCCCTATTGGCTCCCCAGGCTAAAATGTAAAAAAAGACCATGGGTTAAAAATGCAATGTAAGTCGCTTTGAATGAAAGTGTCAGCTAAATGACATGTAATGTAATAAGCTGCCGATCAGCAGTATTGAGTGAGTTGAATCTTGTAGAATCTAGTCGTCCTGGGGAATTTTTAGCAAATTATTTAAAGGCTTTAAACTGTCAGTAACCTTCTCTGAAGGAAAAATGATTATCAAACAATAACCGTAGTTTACGAATTGTCTAATTATGTCATCAGCATATTCGTTCTGAAAGGGTGTGTGGCTTGTCAGACAGTTATCATTTCCGCTATCCACCATGGAAATGACCACTTTCTGCTTGTGAAAGACGTAATTGGACGTTGTGTTTGGGTTAATGACAATCTGTCGCCGCACAAAGCTTTGTGAATTTGATCAACTTCTCTAAAAACTGCGTCTGGATAACTGCCATAACTTCCAGCGCTACTTTAAGCTAACTAGTTGCCCTAAATCGCAGCAGGATGGCAGTGATGATGGGCTCAAATGATTTGCTCTGCCCCATTTGCGTACGTGCATTGACTTTGCATGGGATTGACTCGTGTGAATAATTTGCTTTGCTTTTTTGTGAATGTAGCATCAGGGGCCTGTACCGTGAAGCTAGTTTAGGTGGCTAGCCAGCTATGTTTCAGTTTAGTTTCCACCAACCCTGGGTTTTAGGTACTATGAAAGCGGCTTGGTTTCATTCGGTATTCGTTGCCATGGTATCTCACGCTGGGGGCTAACCTGCTCCGGGTTATGCTCAGGTTATGTTCTGCATTCTAGATCTCAGTCAGAAGTTTGACCAATCAGCGGTGAAAAGATAAAACAAGTTAGACGTCAATAAACCAAACACACTAAACACAATAAACCAAGCGATCTGGCAGTGTTATGTCATTTATTTTGCAGAAGGAGACAATCTTACATTTTGAAAGAGGAATTGAACCGGTACTAGTTTTACTGATATTATTGTTGAACTTTAACAGGTTGTGGAAGACAGCTGTCCTGCAACTTCACCTAAACATATCAAGCACACCTCCCAAAGTCTACACACAGACCATCACAACCTGCACACAGGAGGCGGAAGTTCAGCTTAGCCTAAACAATCGCACATGAGGAGCAACCTTGTGTGGTTGGGAACCTCAAAGTAGCAACTTTAAAAAATTCAAATTACAGTAAATGCCAAATTGTAGCACAAAAGTAGAAATATTTTCCTACTGACAGTTTATTCCAGATGAGCTCCTTTTATTTCAAGAAGACTATTCCGACAGTAGCTTTTATTCCGTTTACATGTTTAACACCTTAAAAAAATCAGTATATAGGTGCACTAAAAATCACAAGCCTGCTTAGTTGATGACAGATATCCAAGTGTCTGCTGAGTTGACCGCAGTCATTAACTGCAGGCGCAGCAATGTGGGATTAAATGACTTGCCCCAGGACATCGAGACACGCTCCAGAGTAGATGGAGAGCAATTCTCTGACTGAAGGTAAACCGGCACCTGCACTGAGCCGCGGCCCCCCATGTACACTATAGACTGGAAATAAAATGATTGACAGCTTTATATCCTCATTATGAGTCTTACAACAAAAATAATCGTATCTAACTTTTTCTTTTCAAATGATTTCCAGGATGGGGGACACTAATTGTTGCCATAAGATTGAAAGGAATCACTTTGTATGTGCCTAACGTGGTGACACTCCTGCATGATGGATGCACTGTCAACAAAGTGAATGCAATATTGGGAAATCAGATTACATTAACATCTTGATATTGGCCACTAATGGATGAATGTGGGTGTGTAGAGAATGAGATACGAGGCATACAATTAAACTTCAGCTGCAGAGTTGGTTCTGTGTGTTATGTTTATGTATGTATGTTCAAAACTGAGCAACTGAGCAATGTTCACCCATCATTTCCTTGCACGAGGGAGGCAGATAGAGATGCTTTTTAAATCCACTTCAACCTGCTTAAGCGATGCTCCACCGAGAGAACTTATTGTCCCCATTCTGTCACAGAGAGGGAGAAGGAGACAAGGTGGGAGGAGACTAAAACAGAGACACAGACACTGTGAAACCTAATGATCCATCTGGAAGCCAATAAACATTCCCCAAGCTTTCTCTCTGAAATTCTGAACATCACTACAAAATATCACTTACCATGTAGCCCCAGTCATTGCAAACAATACTTGCATAAGAAACACTCCCCCCAAATGGTCATTTGGTCTAATCTAGAGGTGATGAATTGTGTGGTTATACACTGTAAAAAGGGATTTGAACAAAAAGTCATAGTAACTACTTTTTGTTACTGTGTACTGTGTTTACTTTAACTTATGAGTTATACAATTAAGTTTTCAACTCTGGTTATTAAGTTCAAATTGTAAATTTCAACAAGTTTAATGAAGTGCAGTTACTCAAATGGCCACTTATAAAAGCCATTCAATTTCCATTGCATCCCCATATTAAATTGTCACAAGGAAATACAAATGCATATATTCTGCTACTAAAAAACAGGTTTGTTTTTTTAACTGTGTATTGTGTGACTTTTTAATTATCAATCTAAATTACATTGAGGCTTAAAGTTATGTATAACCGAACTGTACCAGGTTGCAAACTACGAGCTGTCTGTCTGCTCAGCTGCATCACTAACGAATAGAAATACCAGACGGCAAACTAACCTAAACCAAGAGGCGGATTAATACGTTCACAGCCGGATCACAACCGTGACCTGGACCCTATTACGAATCCGTGTACCATTCGTTTTTCAAAATAAAACCAAAACTCAAAAAACTAATAATGACTTGTTTCCTCAATATTCGTTTCCAAAACCAAAAGGAAATAACGGAAATGGGAAATAACAACTTGTTTTTCCCATTTGTAATTGTGTGCTCAAATGAAAAAAGAAAAAAACGGATAACGAGCCTTTCACCCGGTTTTTATATTTTATATCGCGTGCGCACACGCGCCGCCTCCCCGGAACGGGCCGGCTCTCACTTTCATCGCGCCACCGGGTTTCGTACCGAGCCCTCTGACTCGTGCACGCGTTAGACTCCTTAATCAAGTGGCAAACCAAGTGGCGAATGAATATTGTTAACCAGCAAGATAATGAACGCGAGTCGACGTTTGAAAACCGGCGCGACAGCTCGGAAAGGAAAGCCTGAGGGGAGTGGATCCACCCAAAATATCATTCAACCCAGTTAGTAAATGTAAAGAAAGTTGTGGTCATGTTGATATATTTTCCGTAAATGCATGACGCAAAGAGTACAGTGTTAAAGTAGCGTTAGCTTTCAACAATTGAACTGCGTAAATCCCGTTTACCGGACTGATAGGTCTTCATATATACTATTGTTCAACAACCGCTCTATCAATATTATTTTTTCAGAGGACATTTAGAAAAATATAATTTAATCAAGCCAACGTTCTTGTAATGATGGATGTTGTGGCTAAAGTGTGTCTGCATTTGTTTTGAGCGGACGCGCAGCCTCTGTCCACCGGTGTTTACACATACATACACCGTCATACACTCACCGGCCACTTTATTAGGTGCACTGCTCCAACTGCTCGTTAGCGCAAATTTCCAATCAGCCAATCACATGGCAGCAACTCAATGCATTTAGGCATGTAGACTTGGTCAAGACGATGCGCTGCAGTTCAAACCAAGCATCAGAATGGGGAACAAAAGGTGATTTAAGTGACTTTGAACGTGGCATGGTTGTTGGTGCCAGTTGGGCTGGTCTGAGTATTTCAGAAACTGCTGATCTACTGGGATTTTCACGCACAACCATCTCTAGGGTTTACGGAGAATGGTCCGAAAAAGAGAAAATATCCAGTGAGCGGCAGTTCTGTGGGCGCAAATGCCTTGTTGATGCCAGAGGTCAGTGGAGAATGGTCAGACTGGTTCGAGCTGATACACTGCATGAAAAGTGGGATTTCCGACAATTTCCGGCACCGTAAATTGTTGTGGAATTTCAGGTTTACGGCAATTTTCGGCAATTTGCGGGCAAAGCCGAAAACTGCCGGAAATTGTCGGAAATTGACGTGGGCCTCCCTTGGCAGTTGGCCCCCCATGACTCCCCTCCTCCTAATTCTAGGGGAGGCTTTGACATGTAAATGAAAATGCTGTGAGCTATACAAATGCAAATAAAGGTTTCAGAGGGAGTTTTAGCCCAGGTGACATTTTTTTTAAAGGTAAGAAAATCTCTGGTACAAATAGATCAGACCTAATTATAGACTCTTACATTTTAGCTTGTATTGATTTATTTAAGTATGCTAGATTACTGTGTATGCCATTAGCTATGGCAAATGTTATGTAAAAAAGATACACTAAATTATTAAAAAAATTAGTTTCAATCTGAATCAGCAAGGTAAAATGACCATTCCATGCAAACATTAGAATCAGAATGAAGGCTCTGCAGAGATCACATTCTCCTAGAGCTCAACTAATGTGCATAGTGGCAGGAATACAGTGACCTTTTCTTTAGTCTTACTTAAATGCACAGAGGACGTATTAACCACTACATCTCGCAGACATGGTGTTTCACAGGCACCGCGGTCTGGTCTCGCGAGTCCTTCCATGTAACAATGACCTCGTATCTGATTGGAGGATCCGGACATTCAACTCGCGTGCAGCTCCGCGATCAACAGCTTTCAGCCAGTCGAGAAGAAACTGCTGTTTGCTATCAGCGGACTGTCCCGTCAGCTGAATCACCATCCTGCCGATATGAACAAGCGGGAGAGACTGACTCAAAGAAGAGGAGACGGCCGCATGAAATCCCAAGGTAAGAATATGTTTGATGACTGCTAGCTAAGCTAAAAGTAGCTTAGCCTAAAACCAAAGCTAAGCGTAGCCTTATAAAAGAACTAGTGAGCAGAACCCACTTTATTGAAGTGTATAAGGTTTAAAGAACATGCTTTCATTCTGCGGTATAAGGAAATAGATGCCATAGAATAGATACCGATCATAACTGTACATTTTGTTTTCACAGACTAGTTTCTCCTCACAATGAGGCGCTGACCTCCTATTTGCTCGGAGCAACATCTGTAAGTGACTTTTTTTTAACTCTTTCTCCTTCCTCGTTTAATGTTACGGTGACTTGCGTGTTGATTTTTATTCATACCACTTTCATTTAATTGTTTTCCAGCCGCCTGTAAGACGTATTACGAGACGGCACGTCGGAGCTTCAGGTAAACCGCGCCAGAAAACTCACTGCGGGCGGAAGAGCGAAGAGTTCCGCGCGAGAAGAAAGCAGATAAGAGTTTATTTGGTGACTATTTTTCACGAGCATTGATAGATGTGTTGTGTCCAGACGCATCGCACAGTATTGATTCATTGTTTTGTTTTTTACAGCTGCTGGAATGGAGACAGCGTGTGCTCGCAGATGACGCGGTGGAACTCTGGAAGTCGGCCAGCGGAGACGTCATGTCTGCCGAAGAAGAGGGCATGTTGGCGGGGTCTCTGGGTGGATTGTACGGTCGCCGTCATTTCGTAGGACGGAGCTCTCTGAACGTGGCGTGCGCGGCCTGTAAATTGTCGGAAATTGTCGGAAATTAGGGAGATTTTCGGGCGTTTGCGGGGACAGAACCCACTTTTCATGCAGTGATAGAAAGGCAACAGTAACTCAAATAACCACTCGTTACAACCGAGGTATGCAGAAGAGCATCTCTGAACGCACAACACAACTTTGAGGCGGATGGGCTACAGCAGCAGAAGACCACACCGGGTGCCACTCCTGTCAGCTAAGAACAGGAAAATGAGGCTACAATTTGCACAGGCTTACCAAAATTGGACAATAGAAGATTGGAAAAAGGTTGCCTGGTCCGATGAGTCTCAATTTATGCTGCGGCATTCGAATGGTAGGGTCAGAATTTGGCGTAAACAGCATGAAAGCAGGGATCCATTCTGCCTTGTATCAACGGTTCAGGCTGGTGGTGGTGGTGCAATGGTGTGGGGGATATTTTCTTGGCACACTCTGGGCCCCTTAGTACCAATTGAGCATCGTGTCAACGCCACAGCCTACCTGATTTTTGTTGCTGACCGTGTCCATCCCTTTATGACCACAGTGTACCCATCTTCTGATGGCTACTTCCAGCAGGATGACGCGCCGTGTCATAACGCGCGAATCATCTCAGACTGGTTTCTTGAAAATGAAAATTAGTTCACTGTACTCAAATGGCCTCTACAGTCAGCAGATCTCAATCCAATAGAGCACCTTTGGGATGTGGTGCAACGGGAGATTCATATCATTGATCTGCAGCCGACAAATCTGCAGCAACTGCGTGATGCTATCATGTCAATATGGACCAAACCCTCTGAAGAATGTTTCCAGTACCTTGTTGAATCTATGCCACGAAGGATTAAGGCAGTTCTGAAGGCAAAGGGGGATCCAACCCGGTACTAGCAAGGTGTACCTAATAAAGTGGACGGTGAGTGTATATATGTGCAATGTTTTGCCTAATCTGTTCAATATCTTTCTAAGGGGATCTCCTCACCGCTCCATGCTGTCTATTGTAGGACGCCTTTTACGGCTTCTGGTTCGCTTACCCACTGTATGAAAAGTGGGATTTTCGTCCCCGTAAACGCCCGAAAATCTCCCTAATTTCCGACAAAAATTAGGATGAAACCACAACTTTTAAACAAGTAAAATCACTCGTGATTGGCAGTAAAACCACACCTGGGCAGGCCTGGCTTGAGTTTCCTTACTCCTCATTGGATGAAACCACAACTTTCAAACAAGAAAAATCACTCGTGATTGGTTGGCAGATCTGTCGCTATTGGTCACCCAGCCTCATAAATAATTTATATATACAATATATATTATTTATACATTCATATTGTACTGTATATTCATGTCATTGTTATCCTATGTAGGCTACTAAACAATTATTAGACTACCACCAAGGACATTAATGAATTTATAGAGGAAATGAACATTTGCCAGGAACATGTTTATGCAAAAAGAGCTTTATTAAAACAAATAATTATATACAAAGCGAGTATCTGCGCACACATGAGTAGATGATGATCCAAAAACTACAACTGTCCGTTTGCCTCCTCGGGGTTTTAGGTAACTGGCGGCGTTCTTTCTGAGACAGGTCCGTTGCGCAGACGCACATTGTGCGCGGCTCTGTACTTTGGAGTCGCCTCTCACCGGGACTGCAGCTTCGCACAGAGTTCAGAGAGCTCCGTCCTACAAAATACGGCGACCGTACGTGGCTCTGGCATCAATTGGGCGTTCGTTTGTCAGGTTGGCTGCCTGATAAAACAGAGTTTGGAGCTCCCCCCATGTGAGGGACCCTGTGCCTCCCTGTACCTCGAAAAGATCAGGGTGAGTACTGCCAACAGCTTTGCCCTATGGGCCGTCCCAGAGGACTAGATCTCCCTCCAACTTGATCAGCTGTGGAACTAAACAACCTTCCCTGTGGCTGCTATTTCGTGGACAATTAATTTGACGCTCTCACCAATCAGTCCAAGGCACTGGGCAGCGTTGTTTGTTATGTAGTTGGTGTCAGAGGCAAGGTCAATAAGAGTGCCTATCAGCTGGCCTGAGTTAGTTGTCACTTCCAGCAACATCATTATAACTGGGTACTCCTTCAGTCCACCTCCAGCAGTGCAGATTGTGGTTGAGGCTTTGTTGGAAAATGCCTTCCTGAATTCTGCTCTTAGTTCCGGAGTGACTTTCGCCAGGACCTCTTCTTGCTTGCTGGTCAGCCCGATGCCTTTTCTCTGCATCCATTTGGTACCTTGCACCTCGGGGCCAGCATCTTTCTCTTGAGGGACTTGATGGACTTGGTGAGGCTCTTCTTTGCGGCAGTCCATTTTACTGCAGATGGGCCTTCCTCTTCAGGAGATCTATTTCCCTGAAGTCTTTGCAGGCAAACAGCCTGCCAGCGTGTGTCTCATCGGCACAGGCAGTGCACAAGCCCAAGCGTGGCTTCCACTGAGACGACTCTCTTTGGCCTGAGGTAGCTTTGGAGAACGCTTTCTTGACTCCTCTTTCTGGCTTGTCTGCTGTGCCTTTCACTGAGGAGCTTCTCTCTCTTGGGCTCGCCTCCAGCTGATCCAGCTCTTCCAGGATAGCTTCCTGCTTCTTCAGGAATCGCAGTAAGCAGTCGATGTGGTTATGTGTGGCTGAGGCGTATCCGACAATACGCCTCAGCCACACTGCCTGCCAGATCGTCCTGAGTGTTATTCTTGACTTTCCAGTAATATGCCAGATTTCCCATTACCAACCATGCCTGTTTCTTGGATTCCCTCGTCTTGTCCCCGCCACGGTAACAAACTTTAAGACTTTTGTACCTCACCACGAGTTTTCCTTGGGAGTCAACAAAAGACTGTGTTTGGCAATATTTTTCTGTGTGATTAAAGCCTGGTTAAATAAACACATCATTGTTTTTGGTGTGCTGCTATGAGTTTCCACCACAACTGTTGCATTAGGTGTTCTCTTCCATTTACAATAATGTATAACAACACTCTCTCTTTGATATGGAAAAGGTGACTGGTTGTGAGCTGGTCCTACCCTCCTACTTAAAGTGTGTATTATCTAAAACCTTCTAACCACTATCCCTTGACCTATGTAGGAAACGTCCCGGGGTCAAAGAGAGATGCTTAGCAGACTTCATGAGTATTTAGGAAAAGAAATCGGCTGAACTGAATTGAGAAGCAGGAGGCAGGAAAGGAGTAGAAAGTTTGACCTGGCGTGTACACTGGATCCAGGAACTGATACCCGATAAAGCTGGTTACCAACCTCAACAATCGGTGTCGCTGCTTATCTACGTCCGAGACTCACTGGGTAAACCAGAAGTTCTTACAACATTTGTATATCAAATTCTATGTAACACAAAAAGCTTTTTGACATCAAGTACATGAGGTCCCTTGTTTGTACACACAAATTGACCAGAAATAATAACCTCTGCGAGTCCTGGAGCAAGTTCAGAACATTCGTGTCACTCTACGGGTAGTGATTACGCTCAAATGATGAAATATTACTCCCTTAGAGGGAATTAATCATATTACTTCCGTGTTTTCCCTGTGTATATTTTCTCGTATCTTAGATGACATTGTTGTCACAGTGCTGAGTCCTGCAGACAACACAAAAAAGGTTCAAAGTATTACTTTATTTATTCGGTTGTAATATAAATGAGATATGGTTGCTTACATGATCTGGATTTCTCAGTGATGATCGGAAATTTTTATGAACAGACACGTTTTTCTGTTTAAATATTGCCTGTAAGTGTGTACCCTAAGTACACACTTTTTTTTAGGAGCCAATTTAAATGAGATTTTTATGAGAAATTTTGTTGTGTAACACAGCAAAGTAAGCCTTGTTATATTATAGTGCAGAAAAAAAATACATATTCAAGTTCGGAGAGCGTAGGAGAAACAACATTTTAAAAAACACTTACAAAGCCACATTGGATACTTATCCTTATGAAATCCTCCCATTTAAGGTCAATCTCATTTTTTTGCTTTTTAAAGCTGAAATACCAAAAGTCTGTGGGACATTTTCTCTGAATACAAAATCCACCTGCTAACAAGCTCTCCCAAAAAACAGGTGTATTAAAATGCCTTGCTTTGTGTATCATCATATTGGTTATAGTACACTACATACAAGATGAATAAAAGGGTATCAGGTTTTTGTGGGAAAGAGAGAGGAAGCAAAGTGGCGGGGTGTCTGATCGCCCTAGTTGTCTTTATAGTGCTACTGTGAAGAAAAAAGGAAATGTCACTCCTGTGGCTTTTCCATAACAACCAAACACACTCAGGCTTTCATATACAAACACCACATCCCTCTGTCTTCAAACTATTCATTGAAAAGAGAACGTTGTTGCATGTTAGTGTGCTAGACATGGAGAAGAACGTGGTGTTCAGTTTTTCTCTCCTTCTCCTTCTTTTCACTATTGTTATTTAGAAAACTGCACGCACAACATTTTGGAGGGAGGATTGAGAAAAAAAGAGTGATGGAACAAAGACATGTCTTTAAAATGTCATAATATTTTTCCCCCCAGGTAAAATACGCCTCAGTTTCGAATGATTTAAATAGTTCTAAGACTTTTATGGCCTCTGCTCCAAAAATGGCATAGCAATAAGAACGTGTAATAACTCTAACTACTTTGTTTATCTGGAAATTTTCTGTGGGGATAAAAGAATCCATGTGAGTGCTATGATGTGTAGGGATTAGTTTATATGTTACAGGGGAAGAAATATCAGTATTACACACACACAAAAAAGTTAAAATTTTCAAATGAAAATGTCACTAACAGCCCTCGTTTTACTGCAAAAATGACATGCATTAACCTTGTTGAAATATTTTATCGCGTTGATCACGGCCACAATAAATCACTTAGATTAACGCATTAACTTTAAACAATAAATAGTACTATAAGTTTAACATTAGACATTTTTGGGTGCTTCATTGGGTGCAAGGATAAGGGAGATGCAGAAGAACATAAAATCACAGTGCCGTGCTGTGGATGACTTTATTTTATGCAGCCATCCCTCTGTTAAGGCCCATGCGCTCCTCACATTTATTGTGTAAATCTCCTCTCTTTTCATCCTCTTTTCTAGAGCAGAGGGAGGATGTCCAGGGTTACACCTAAACTGCCAGTAACCAGCTTTAATCAACGACTCAGCCGTTCCTTTTTATAGATTTAGCCTCTCAGTGTGCTACACAGCATTTCTCCCTACCTCCCTCTTTTTCCTTATCCTTCCTCTATTAGCGGATGGTTCAAATTAAGCGTGAACTCAGTGAGTGTGAAAATAAAGGGTGCACAGCTAGCCATATTTAATTAGAATTACAGATGTGTGCCTGTGCCGCTTTGTATTGCTTTTCCTTCTACACATATAAGGCTAAGTGAGCATGACATATGGCCGTGGTGTTTCGGGCATGGGGTGAGGTTTAATGAACCCTACTTCCTGCTTCACTTTGCATGTTGGCCAACAGAGCAGGCCCCTGAGGGATGGTATTGGGAGCCCTATTGGTTCCCTTCTGCTTCTGTTTAGAAAAAGTACGTAAGGCCAGAGCTTCTTAGATCCCTGTGTAAAACACACAGAAATTGGGGATATTGATGTGAATGTGCTTGTGATACCTTTGAACCATTTCCTGAATCGGTCACGTGTTCGAGCCGGCTTGAGAGGTTTTCGAGAGTTAGCACATACATCATCAACACAATTAAATTAGCTGCCACTCTCATACCAAATTATCATGTACCCTTCTAACTCGAGGGTGCCCCAATTGGGGTCTGACACTCGCAACTGTTCAATACAGACACATGGTGTTAACTAAAAACAAAACGGATATATGAATGCTGCATATCACTGGAAACGTCACAGTGTGGGCTACAAAGCCATCACATCCGTTTGAACGTGCTCCAAACACAACTAGAGCATTGCACAAAAATGTAAAAAGAAATCCTTAAATATCGCTCGCAAAAACATGCTACCAAACTGACTATTTTACCGACTACCAATCGAAGCATCGTGCTAACAACAAAACCGAGATAGCTAAAAGCAAGCCAATAACACACAGATTACGGCAATATGTGTTTCATATCCCTCAGTCAAACCTTTCCCAAGGTAAATCCAAACAAGCACCAGGCACAGAAATCTCAACTTTGCTTTTCAATCACAATTATTTACTTACCTTTGTTGTTTTCATGCAAAACAAATGATTTATCCCGTTTTTACTTTGATGCTAAAAGCTAACTGGATATTCTTCTTCTTTGATTTGTTGGCGGATTACAACTCTTGTACAGGAGTGTGCAAAGGGATTTAACAGATTATCCTTGGAAGAGGAAAATAAAAAGTTAATTAAACCTGTTTCATTCAGGAAAATAAATAGGGGTTCTATCTTATCACTCTGCATTCCTTCTTCAAGGATGTTCTCGATCCCACTTTCAGCCTCTCTTTCCATTGCTGCCTATATACTGTGTATTTGTTGCAATTAAATAAAATATGATCAACGTCTTCTATAGCTTGACATCTGTTACATACACCATTACTTTTCCCAATTAACCGTAGCGTGCCATTAAGACCTGTATGACCCAGTCTACTATAAACCACCTCTTCCCTTCTATTGAGACCTAATGTAATTCTTTTCCTCCATACATTTTCCTGGACCGTGTAATAATGCCTTGCATTGTTCTCTACCTTCCATTGATTTTGCCATTTGATAAAAACTTCTGATTTAGCTTCTCCCTTCCCCATTGAAATATTAATTCCTATTTGTTCGTTTCCCAGCATTTCCTTAGCAATTTTGTCTGCCACTTCATTTCCTTTAATCCCAACATGTGCTGGAACCCAACAAAACTGAACTATATAATCCCACAGTTCTTTAGATTCAATAAAATATGCCTTGTCTCTAATATCAAATCCTCTCTTATTGAGTTACTGGATATGCAATTTCACCCCGAAAGAACTTTTATACCTCTCGGGGTCAGATACGTGGTATTTTTAGGGTGGGATTTGTGACGGCCAGTTAGACTCCGCTGCATCTTATTGGCTAAAAGAGCTGCCAGTCTGCTTTAGCTTTGTTTACTTCAATTCTATTGGCTCTGATGATTAAAATTAGGTGTCAATCATCAAAATCAAGCCAGGATTTGCTGAGATGTACCTACAATACAAACTTGCTAGTTTGGAACTCTCGCCTGACCTCTCTTTACTAAAGCCTCTCTAGATTTGTTCTGCTTCACTCAATTAAATCAAAACTTTGCACAGTTACTGTCTACAACCTGGGCTTTGAAATGGATGCGTTTCTAGCCTTGGTTCTCAATGTTTTATAGTGATGGATACACTGTACATTTTGTTTTTCCAGGCGGACTTTGGAAATTAAAGAAAAAAAGTGTTCCATCTTCATTTATTTATTAATTAGTGACATGTATACAGATATTGCACATCTTCCGATTAATATAGGTTCCCCTTTATCCTACAGAAAAGAAATAGTCTAAATAGACTAAGTATTTACAAAGTTATTCACTTTTTATTATGGGTATGCCATTTTCGGAGCAGAGGCCATAAAAGAGGCTAGAGCTTAACGTGTCACTATCGCTCTCACAAGTTTGATTTCAAACCCTTCTATGGCAGTTGTTTAGATGTTTAGAAATGGTCGACGAAATTGCAACGGTGATTTCAATGAAGTCAGTGGTGAGGGTGATATATGAAGTTCCATTCACCTGTGTTTCTTCCTGCACCACAGCATGCCCATTTCTGAACAACTTGTTGGATGAAGAAGCACTGATATTGAGACATGCTTTCAGGGTGTTTCGGACAATTCAGACCCTTTAGCGTTTCCCGACGAGCACCTGCATGAGAGGAATAGATTTACTGGAGATAGAATCCGTTATTTGTGCTGACTGTTGGGTCCCAAAATTCAGAACCGCACAGCGCAAAGCCAAGCTCTCACCATCCCACAGATGGGGTGTATGTCACTGCGCTTTTTTGCAAGCGGCATGTTTTTATGTGCCGAAACTGTAAACAAAGGCAATATTTACCACACTGAAATGTGTGTTTGGCACTGAAGTCCTAAGCACAGATCTTTATTACCTTCCCTGGCCACAGAAGAATGCGTTACATCAAAGAGGATTTCTACAAGATTGCAGGTAACATGAATTACAGATTACAAAAAAGCGTTACGCAGTGGGCTGCACACATATCCACACTAAACGGCCCTCAGGGGCTCATGAGGGAATGAATCAGCAACATTGCATTGCTTCAGATGATCTACTGACATAATTAATAACGTGGGGTCAAAGTGGTCTGGGTCTGTCCATAACTCCAGAGTTATGGACAGACAGTCCCTGGGAAATGGTACTAGACGTTAAACTATCACAAAGTAGGCCACACACACACTGATACAATTTATTCACAATTATTCACACAATTACATCAAAGGTTTTACCTGTGTAGTTGTAGGGATTACGGTTTGTATTCTCAGGTGAATTATCTGGTGTTCTTCTGGGGAACATGGGTTCTTATGCCTGTGAGACGTACCTTGTCACTCCCCTTACAGACCCTCAAACAGCAAGGATACAATCTTCATCCAGTTTCCTCAGTGTTCTTTTCTTAATTTTAATATCAAGGTCCAGATCCTGGAGCCTTGTTTTACTGACGGCAATCTGTGCCTCTGCCAGCTCAATTTGCTTTGTCAGATGTTTGTACACCAAACATCTGACAGTTTGTGAATTCTGTAAACCAACCATTAATTAGCAAAGCAGGAATTTTGCATTATTAGGGCCTGAGCCGACTGAAAGTCGGGCAAAGCCCTATTGTGTTTCAAAGAATTCTTCTTATTTCACCACTTTCCGCACTTTTGAGACTTTTATCATATTCAAAAACTCATGAAACTTGGCACGGGCATCGGAAGTGCGTGAAATTTAGATATTCTTGGGGTCGCGCTTTTGGGTTTTAAAAAATGGCTCTCTAGCACCCCCTGCAAGTGCTCCCTCTGGGGACATTTTTGCCCAGTTTCACCAATAGACTTGAAATTTTGCACACAGGTGCTCTTGGTTGTGCTCTGGCGATCATTTGTAAACAAAAAATCGCAAATTAACGATTTCCTCCGAGAGTTTATGCCCAATCGATTTTCAAATTCAGGCAAATGGATCCTGACACTGGTGTGGTCCAATGTTTTTCAAATCAAGAGTTTTCGTGAAACTACCAGGGCGTGAGCTGGCCTCCATTTCGGGTGATTTTCTTGTAAATGTACAATGTTATAACTCCAAGGAATATTGATATTTCTGGCTAGAATGTCATATTCACGATGCTAGTGTAGGCCTTAAAGTATTGGCAAAGGTAAATGCAGTTTTTACACTTATATGTGAGATAACTACAGTAAAGATGTAGTTACCTCATGATTTCAATGCTTCCTAAAGGCATTTTGGCTCAATAGCTTCACCTACACATATTGATAAAGCAGCCCAGCAATTGCTCTACACATTTTCATGAAGCAGCCCAGTGACTGCTCTGATCCAGGTGCACTCATTTGGAGGCCACAGCTTTGATAGGGCTGTGCATATTCCTCCTGCATATCAGCAGAATGAAACAAACTAATCAAGTTGGTCAAATGTCCCTCTGTGAATGACATGACTGGACCTCTGTCCACATCCTCACTGGAGAGAAATGTTCCACTTGATAAAAGCACAGCTCTGCACTATTCAGAGAGCCATCCACCTGGTCATACAGTGTGTGTAGTTCACAAGTTATTATTTTTTAATGGAGCAGAAGTGGCGTGATTAGCTGCTTGTCAATCTCCTACTGAACAGAGATAATCCTACATATTTCAGTAACGTTTTCTCTTTTAATTCTCAGCACAGATGGTAGCTCAGAGATAAGGACTCCAGCTAAGAAACCAGAGACCCGGGTTTAATTCCTGGCTGGCACCAGCTTTTTTTCTTCTCATTTTCCATTTTCACCTTTTGACCGCATGTCCAGCCGACCGCTGGCCCCCCCGACATGCAAGGCTCAGGCCCGTTCAGTACTGCTCGCATTCCTAGTTTAAATTTGCGTTACCCCACACTTGCTATGTTGCCAGGCTTGCTGTCAGGCTGTACTGCCTCTACATCCTGTTACAAATGTATATTATGAGTACTATATAACTGACTCCATCCATCAGTCCATCTTCAACCGCTTATTCGGGGGCAACAGCTCCAGCAGGGGACCCCAAACTTCCCGATCCTGGGCCACATCTACCAGCTCTGACTGGGGGACCCCGAGGCGTTCCCAGGCTAGTGCCGAGATATAACCTCTCCACCTAGTCCGGGGTCTTCCCCTCTCTTTCCAGCTAGACGTACCTGGAAAACCTCGCAAGGGAGGCGCCATGGGGGCATCCTGACCCAATCCACCTCAACTGGCTCCTTTCAATGCAAGGGAGCCAGTTGAGCTCCTTACAAATGGCTGCGCTTCTTACCCTTACGCCAGCCACTCTCCTGAGGAAACCCATTTTGGCCGCATGTACCTGTGACCTAGTTCTTTCGGTCATGACCCATCCTTTATGACCATAGGTGAGGGTAGGAATGAAGATTGACAGGTAGATCGTGAGCTTTGCCTTCCTGCTCAGCTCTCTTATAGTCGCATCGGTGCGGTAAAGCGAGTGCAATACTGCCCTCGCTGCTCAGATTCTGCCATGCAGCCATGAAATCCGCAGCCCCCCGAACTGTAGACCCTCCTCCCCCCGACTACGTCTCGATATTCAATTCAATTCATTTTATTTTGTATAGCCCAAAATCGCAAATTACAAATTTGCCTCGGACGGCTTTACAGTCTGTACACATGCAACATCCTCCGTCCCAAGACCCTCACATCGGCACAGGAAAATCTCCCCAAAAAATGAAAAAAACCCTTCCAGGGAAAAAAGGGAAGAAACCTTAGGGAGAACGTCAGAGGAGGGATCCCTCTTCCGGGATGGACAGACTGCAATGGATGTCATGTGTACAGAATGACTCACAGATGTAGAATACATTCAATTTCTATAACAGAAATTATTCAAAGAATTCCAAGTAGCCGGCCAGATGTACGCCAGGACCACTGCAGGAGCCACCACCATCAGATCGAACCACCATCCACAGAAGACTGTGGGGAGGGAAAGCAAATATTTTAGGAAAGGCTAATAGTGATATGAATCATATTTAAAATTATGATGATGATGATGATGACGGCAGCAGCAGGTGCCAGCAGGGCCACGGCCCAGGGTCCTGACGGAACTACGATTTGCAGAGACCTGCTCGGCGAGAAAGCACAAAGAACTCTCGGGAAGGAGCTGAATTAGTCATGTGCATTAATGCAATGTGGATTTTAGTAAAAGGGGAGAGAGAGAGAGAGAAAGAGAGAGGAGTTCGGTGTGTCTTAAGATATCCTTCCAAAAAAAACACAAACAAGATTGGTGATAAGGCAAAGGCCAACCCCCACCAGAAACGCCTCCGACTTACTGCCGAGCACCCAAACACAGCTCTCGCTTTGGGTGTACAGGGATTGGATGGCCCCAAGTAAGAACCCCCTCACCCCGTACTCCGGCAACACCTCCCACATTTTCTCTCGGGGGACCCGGTCATACGCCTTCTTCAGGTCCACAAAAAACATGTAGACTGGATGAGCATACTCCCAGGACCCCTCCAAAATTTGAAAGAGTAAAGAGCTGGTCTGTCATTCAACGACCAGGACGAAAAACTGCATTGTTCCTCTTCAATCCTTAGTTCGACTAACCTTCCTTTCCAGCACCTTGGAGTAGACTTTACCAGGGAGGCTGAGTAGTGTGATACCCCTGTAATTGGCACACATTCTGTGGTCCCCCCTTTTGAAGACAGGTACCACCACCCCGGTCTGCCACTCTTTTTGCACTGTCCCTCAACACCCATTGCTTTTAGCATCTCTGGTTGAATCTCATCAATCCCCGGGGCTTTCCCACTGCGGAGTTGTTTGACTACCTCAGTGACCTCCACCAGGCAAATTGACGATGATCCCTCCTCCGTCTCTACCAAAGAGGGCGTAGTAGTTGGCTTCAGGAGTTCCTCAAAGTGTTCTTTCCACCGCCCAATAACCTCATCGTCGCGGTCAACAGGGCCCTATCCTTAATGTACACTGCTGAGATGGTACCCCTTTTCGCCCTTCTGAGGTGCTGGATGGTCTTCCAGAACACTTTGGTGCCAACCGAAAGTCTTTCTCTATAGTTACCCCAAACTTACCCACTGCGTTGTCTCCATCACGGCAGAGGCTGCTGCCCTTTGAGCCGGTCGGTACACTGCAACTTCGTCCGGAGTCCCTCCAGATATCATAACCCCGGAAGGCCTCCTTCTTCAGTCGGACGGCTTCCTTGACCACCAGTGTTCACCACGGGGTTTGAGGATTACCGCCCTTTGATGCACCTGAGACCTTGAGGCCACAACTCACTGCCGCAGCTTCAGCAATAAAAGTTTTTAACATACACCACTCTGGTTCAATGTCCCCCACCTCCACAGGAATGTGAGCGAAGCTCCGCCGGAGGTGTGAGTTGAAAATCATTTGGACCAGGACCAGGCCCAGTTAACCCGCACTACACGCTTGGATTTACCCGGTCTGTCCTGAGTCTTCCACCATCCTCTGACCCAGCTCACTACCAGATGGTCATCAGTTGACAGCTCTGCCCATCTCTTTACTAGAGTGTCCAGAACATGCAGCCTCAGATCAGACGATACGATTACAAAATTGATCATTGATCTTTGACCTAGTGTGCTCTGGTGCCACGTACACTTATGAGCATCCTTATGTTCAAACATGGTGTTCATTATGGACCATCCGTGACAAGCACTGGTCACAGATTGCCTCTTATTGTGTTAATTTTTGTTGTATTTTGTCATGTGATGTCTTCCTGCTGCATGCAAATGACCCTTCTGGAACAAAGAATAAACTGAACTGACTTCTCATCCACTATGGGCTCAATATGAATTCCCATACAATCTACAAGATACCTCAGACTTTCTGGAATACAGTGAAACTGTCTCCTCATTATCATCAGCTGCAGCCCCTTCCCATAATGCCGAAGTTCCTTCCCCCATACTGAATAGAATATTTATTGACAGGATGTGCCAAGCCAAGTGTTTTTAATGAATAATGCTCACTGGATCTTTGAGTCTGGTGGCAGGAGTGTAACTGTGTCGCCAGACACTGCAAGGCAAAACAAGTTCAGACAGTCCACATATGCCGTATATATTGTTTGATGTTGAGTACTGGACAATGTACCATTAATAAAGAGGGCAGTTTCTGCAGGTGGAACAGAGTCAGTAGCTGTCCCGCCCTAAATCCCGTTGATTACAGGCCTTCCTTCGTTTATATCAAGGGCCAATTCCTAAGATGGGATGCAATCTGGAGCTCGTGCCTGACAAATGAGCCTTCTTCTTAAAATCAGTTTTGAAAAAATATGTGAGCAGGCGTCTTGTAAGTAATTTCTACATATTTAACTTGACTTGTTGCTATGATCTTTGTTGGCCAGTTATGTTTGTTCTGTATGAACATTAATTGTAGAAAGATATTTAGAATTAAACACAGCTTATAGAGATTTGTGTATATGGTTGTAAAACATTCTCACCCGGTGAATAAGGGTTTGAAATTTGGCCTGGTCTTTAGGGTAAACGTTAATCTCTTGGCTCAATTTTAAGGCAAAGTAATGGTAATAGTAAATAATACATTTTATTTATATAGTACTTTACATGGTAAGTAAAACCATGGCATTTAGCACATAAAACACAAATACAGCAATAAAACCAACACATAGAACAAGCATATTAAAATCAAAATATACAATTGGAAGTAGATATTTCTAAATCCTTACACATTCAGTCGGTCCGCAAAGGTCTGTCAGGCTTTTACTGTTTAATTACAGCTGCCGTATTCCCTTTTTTGCATATTTTATGCTTCACCTCCTCATATATCTCCATGATCAGCTCAAAGGGTGATAAATATGGTGCAAAATCTTTGATCGATACCGTGGTCTGTTGAAGAAATCCGTGGGCGCGCACCTATCCCAGCTAGGTACACCTGGATTGACTTAACTTCCGCTTCTCAACCCGGTCGGCAAACATGCAAACGATTTAAGCCGCAACAAGTGGATCAGCTGCGCTTTATCAGTTATCCTGGATTTCTTAATTCTACTTTGGTGCAATAACCCCCAGGATTACTCGTCACACGCCTGGTTGACACATCACAAATGACTAATAAAAACTATTTATTTAAAAAATATATATATTTGATCTTCTGTCTGTACTAGGGTGTTGAGAGGTCTTTGTAATTGTGTTGGGTGGAGTGAAGGGTCTGTAACATAAGCACTATGCAAATCAAAAGCCACTTCTACCACAGCATGTACCGCAGTTTGATGGTTGGCGTCAGATCCTATGGATTTACGTTCAAATTTTAGTAGATTAATAAAAGAGAAGGCTTTTTTTAATTATCTCACACACACCAACATACAGCTATTAGGTATTAGGTTAGGATTAGAAACAGCTGACGTAGTTAATTCCTAGCTTCTGTTCTCTGTTGCAATCATTGCGACTTCACCTTTTCTTCCAAATCCTGTGGACATCTCAGCGCAGATTGTTAGAAGAGTACTTCGTAGAGACACAGTTTTTAGGGACCGACAAAATCCCCTTGACTTTCCTGATACTTCCGTGTATGAAAGATACAGATATTCTGCGGAAGGAATAACTTATCTTTGCGAACTTGTTGAGCCGCAAATAACAAATGTGACTCATCGAAGCCGCACCTACTGTACCGCAAATGGTTTTAATTATATTTTTATATATTTTTTTTTAACTCACGCATTAACGCTATCAGCAATGTTCCTCTAATATTGTTCTCTTGCTTTGGCAGCAGAGACGTTGTTACTGCGTGCTTGAAAAACATTTTTACATTCTTCATATTTCTGAAGAATAATTTCTTGCTCCTCCGCGGGAAAATATATTTCTCTCTCTCTCTCTCTCTCTCTCTCTCTCTCACTCTTTTATGTGCACGTGCGCGGAGTAATGAGAGTTGAAGGATCAAAGCCTGGGTTGACAAACTCAGTTGATAAGCGGCGTCATGGTACCAATAAAGCCTGATTGCTTCGGTTTGGTTTTGTCGATTCTGAACCAATTCTGCAACCCTGAGTTTGTTGAACCAGCTTCATGGTACAGGCCCTGGGTGGACACCGTGACATCGCTAAGCTAGAGATCAGTGCCGGCCCGAGCCTCTTGAGGGCCCTAAGCAGAATTTGATTTGGGGGGCCCCCTCCCACCACGCAGAGTCACCTGTGCTAGAAGATTATTGGCACAAATGTCACGCTATAAATGTTATAGCGAAAATGATAAAAGAATACAGTGAGGTTATAATACAAAACTAGGGATGCTTGCAGCACTGAACGGGCCTTAGCCTCCCCTTGCATGTCGGGGGGGCAGTGGACAGCCAGACACGTGGTCAAAAAGTGAAAAGAGAAGAAAAAAAAGTCTGGTGCCAGGTAGGAATCTAACCCAGATCTCTGGCTCCCTAACCGGACACCTTTATATCTGAGCTTGTCAATGCACGCACGTGAGCAGGCTGATTCCGCCGGCTCGCTGGCTGCGGGGGCCCTAAGCAGCCGCTTAGTTCGCTTATGCCTCGGGCCGGCCCTGCTAGGGATAACACAGCAAAGCATTCTACAGTATGTAACTCACATCTTAGTTTGAACAACGACAAACTCTGGTTCACAGTGGAACTCAGGAAACTACGACTGCAGATTCGGATCAGGGACAAAGACTTGTACACAGTGTCAAAATACAGGTTAAGCAAGGCGGTGAGAGATGCTAAAAGACTGTACTGATGTACTGAGAAACTCCAACAACAGTTCTCAGCTAACGACTCGGCTTGGAGAGGCTTTAAACACCTCACAAACAAACTACAAGACAAAAACCCCCCACGCCATGAATGACCTCGCCTGGCAGATGAGCTGAGTTCTACTGCAGATTTGATAGGCAATGTCCTGACTCCAACCCCCACCCCCCTCATCTGCAACGACCTTCTCTATTCTAGAGAGAGCCGTTAGCCGGCTCTTTAAAAGACAAAACCCTCGCAAAGCAGAATGGAGATGCTTGGCATGTCTTAATGTGTCAGTCAAGAACAAAGTAATGCAAGCAAAGCATGCTACTCTCTCCTAGAGCCCAAAGGGGAAATGACACCAGGGCCTGCGTGCTGTGACACATGTTGTGTCACTGGCTGTGAAATTACTTCATCCTACCGTTTTGCCTGAGGAGGACAGGCGACCCGGACTCCTTTGAAGGCTGAGAACTATGATGTAGTGGTGAACTTTAAAATGACTGATGCTGTCCTTGCCACTAGGTATCAGGAATAATACGGAGGATGTAAAGGACCATTGGGTGTGGTTGAGCAGGGGGCAGTGTCTGGTCACTGGCCTCTCTGATCTCCTTGATATTTAGACATCCATATATAAGATGTCAAAAACATAATCACAAATTATTATATTCTGTCAACCACAGTTAAATGTTGTACATGTCTCACAAAGGGTTTTTCATGATTGAATATATTTCACATATAATTACCAATGTTATTAGTGGTGTGGTTGTAGAATTGACCATTTTGCAATTATTTTATTTACTCTGTAATGAATCTGATTGCTTGAAACTAAGCCACATCTCTTTAATTGCTGGTTTGGCTTAAAGATATTAAGTACTTTCTGTCAACTGTATTTATCCTTTTGACTAACCAGTTGCTGCTTGCATTTAGCCTCTCCTATGGAAAGTCTAAACACATTTTAGATGCTGTTTCTGCCACATTTCATGCTTTTTAACCATCAGATTATGGCATCCATACAGACACCACCAAAATGGTATCACAAACCTTCTGTATGGTTGGGTACAAACCAGAACGTCTCTTCCCAATTTTTGTTTTAGATGTAAATAAACAATAGTTGGGTTTCTCAAAGCGTTAAGATGATTTGTTTTTCGAATGACGTTGCTGCCAGTTAAGTAAAGCTGTGTAATTAAGCTATCAAGCGAAACGTGACTTTAATTTTAGGGAATATCCCATGTACTCTTTTAGCGCTCTACGAAGTTGACTGGTATCAAGATTGCATTTGATACCAGGTTTGCCAACAACTTCTCCAGGGAAGTTGCTAGGAGCAGGTCTATTTGTTCATAACAGTTGATAAATTATGTTGAGATGTCATTACGTAACTCGCAACTACAAAATAACTTGCATCAAAAAATGTTTTGACATGTTAGTTTAGATTTGTTTCTTCATTATCACAACATTTTTAATTGTTTAAGTAATATAAAATCATTTGATATGTTTTTGAAATACAACATTACCATCCATCTAATAATAAAATATATGCTATTTTATTGAACAAGCCACATAACTGCTGATTTCTTTTCTAAAATGCTGAAAATACAGTTATGAGGAGAGCTAAAATGAATTCAAATCATTGCTAAAAATGACTCTGCAGTGAAATTAGTAGTATTGGTTGTATTTAATTGTGGTAGCACTAGCAGTATGATCCAAAACTAAAACAAATGTATGTCACTGAGAGACTTAAGACTCTTAAAGTGCCCGTATTATGGAAAAATCACTTTTTCTGGGATTTGGGGTGTTTGTCTGGGATTGTTTGTCTCTGGTGCTTCCACACGCATACATGGATAGCATGGATAAAAACCATCCATGCTGTTTTGAGTGAGATACGGGTTTCTGAATTGATACCCCCTTCAGCCTCTGGGTGAGCTGTTCAAAATCAACAAGGTTTATTACGTCACAAACCTAGATATTTGAATATTCCCACCCCCTCAGAGCATACGTACAGTGTCTCCACCCACCAGCTACATCAGTAACTTCTCGGATAGTGGGGTGTTTACAAGACATAACTTCAGCTCCAGTCCCGTTTTCCAATCACAGCCCGCCGGCGCAGTTCGTACGGGCCGCTGACTTTATGCGCGACCATATGGACACTCGCAAGCTTATGCGGGAGGTCCGCCGATCGCTCCGGTCAGCCTACTGGATATTATTTATATCAGGGCTGTCAAAATGAAGGTGTTAATCTTTGTAATTAATGTGAAAATATTTTAACGCAACTTCCAGTGTGCCGGAAGTAAACAAAAGAGCGAGACAGTAAAAAAATGATCCAAAGACCCAGTCAGGAAATTAATTAACAAATCTCTTTTTGAGAAGACTTGTTACTCCCGACTCCTTGTAAGCATTTGTTGACGAACGACACATCTAATATACATATGAGATGAACCTAGTTATTTGGGGAAAGACCAACTCAAAAGCCCCACAAAACTACACACAATTAAATATTTTGGATAAAATGTACCTGTTTTCATTCAGGTCTTCGTTGTTTGTCCTCCTCGCAGTCCTGTGTTTGTCCCAGCTGCATCATGCGCAAGCAACATCCCAGTGTAGAAGTCTCTTCACGCCGGTCCGTTGTCTGATTGTGAGGGTTGGTTGTTTCTCTCAAACGGCTCTTTGAGGAGAGAATATACAGAGTTAGGGTTTGGTCTTGTTGGAGGGATACGGCTCGCCATTGTCATGTTGCTAAATGGGTGTGTAGCGCAGTGTAGCCTGTCATTAACTTTATCACTGCTTCTTAGACCCTTAGCCTTTGGGACCCGGCCCGAGCTGAAATATGCAGGCAAAGCATACATTTTGCGCAAATATCTTCATTTACAAATATCACCGGGTGTATAATCCATGTTTCAAATATATAAATATATATTATTTGTAAAATGTATGTTTTTCCCCGTTGCTCAAGGTGGGGCCACTCCTCATTTCCCTCAATGGACGAGCCGCCACTGATTTGGATGAATTCTATTACCTACATTTAAAAAGGAAATCCTGACTCCCCCTCCGCCGGCACACCTGCCTCTGTCCTGAATAATTTAATCCTCGTAGGCCCGCACTCCATCATGTAATATGGTGGGCCGCATCACTCTAGTGCGTTTGGAGGTGCCGACAGAATGGGACAGCGGAGTTGCAGCCAACAAAATGAGACACAGCGTGTGTCTGCGGTCAGGCCAACACCGTCCAACACTTGAACGCCCTGTGCCTCAGTAAACTATCCTTATAAACACTCATTTTTCCCTATGCTGCACCACAACAGGTCAGTGGAACAGTCGTGCATTGAGTTTGTTAAACCAAAAAATAATCGTCGTCCCACTTTCAGTTTAGTGTGCCTTACTGCAGCCTTTTTTTGTTTTCTCCTCACAGAAAGCAGGATTTTAGGTGTCTTTATGTTTTTTCTCCTTTGCCCACATTAGACTTGCTCACACTGGCGATCTGAGGAGGTCAGACGTGCAGGCAGAGCATTTGTACAGAATATTCCACTGGAAATATTGGAGATTCCAGAAAATGCCACTGCAACAAATGCTCTACAGAGATGGTAATATTTTGATTATATACATAGCAGTAAAAAACCCATTGGCGAGGTGACGTGTAACTTAGAGTACATTTAACTGCAAACTAAGATTACTCAGAGCCTCATGTATGTACATTTAAACATACCAGCGACACAGAAAACGTGCAGATACCGCTCAATGTGTTAACGTATTTACAACGAGTTTAACGCTCAGTCATCTTTGATATATTCCAGTATTTATTCAACTGAAAGTGTGATCCTTGTGACAAAAATCCATGCAGCAGAGTGGTAAGTAACTAAAAAACCGACCCAACACGTTTGTTTGTTGAAGGGGAAAAAAAAGCGTACGAATGCAGATATAAGCTTGTTCCTCTTAACTTTAGGTGTATTGGCTCTGCGTTCTTCCAACTATGTGCTTTCTGCTCCTTTCAGGTTCCTGCTCTTTTAGCTCTTCCCTCCAGCAATCCTTTTTCAAGCCCTTAAGTCAGGCCTTAACTATGTGAGTGACTCATGACGAGTTCTGGGATCTATGTGTGGCGGGGGCCATTTTGTATTTTAAAGAAGATGCTGAAAGGGAATGGCCACATTTAATAATCTGGCCTCTTGTTTTGCCACAGTTTACATTCCCATCTGTTTTATATCTCATGTGTATTTTACGTTACGATGTAACTATAACTGAATTTCATTGCTTATCCCTGGTTTGCATGAAGCTTTAATCCTTGGAAAAAGATTAACTCAAAGAGCTCTGATAAGTTTAATATTTGAAATTTGTTATTATCCTGAAAAGATATTCAGTACAAAACAAGTTAATCAGTTATCAACTAGCTTATTGAAGCTTGGACCATTTTGTTACATTTTTCTTCCTCCAAAGTGGGGCCTGACAGCCATAGCTGACAACTCTCCCGGTTTCGCCGTGTGACACTCGCTATTGTTTGTTTTCACACACATCCAATTTCTTACGCAAAAAAAAATCTGGTTTTGGTCTGAGTTGCATTCGTTCCTTTTCAAACTCATGGTGCTAAGGAACACATCTGTAACCCTATTCGCTGCATAGACACCCTTTATTAATACCGAAGACGCCGGACTTACTCAGTCCTGAGTCCTGACTCACGGTTACGGGAGAACTGTTCTTTTGGCTGATTTACAGCTAGTTTAGTTCTTGACTGTTAAGTATTTTACTACTAAATCCTGCAGTTTTGGGTACATTTAGCTCTATCATATAAAAAAAAGCACGAGAATATTTATATTGTCACTTTTTTAAACATTTAGAGAGAAATTCATGTAAGTACCTGCAATAACTTTTCCAAGATGTTTGGCAGTAACAAAAGGTTGTTAAATAATAATAAAGAAGCTGTAAATAAGGAGCATGTCTTCATTCAGTACTGTAATACAGCTTAAATAGGCAGTTTGCTTTATAAAAAAACAGAAAAAAAATCAGGCGTAGCAATTTACCTCAGTTGTGTGGGTGTGTGTTGATTATTCTTGTTTTTCAAAGCAAATATATGAAAATATTCTGTAAGCTGGACAATTGGTATTCATCCCCCAAATCCCTGCCAGAGGCCGCCTCCACCCACACCTCTCTTCTCCATCCAGCCATCGCTTCCTCACCCACCAGCTACATTCCCAATCTCCTTCAACCCCCTCTCCTTCTCATTCTCTACAAAAGTGGTTTCCAGAACTTCCAGGTTTCCTTTTTTCTTCTCTGTGTGCTGGTGAACTGTCCGAAGAGTGAGAAGGACATGCAAGTGTTAAAGTATCCATTTCCAAGAATACTTAAAAAAACTATCATGTATTTCCCTTTTATCTGTGATTGAAGAGAAACCATGATGGCCCTGCTAAACACATGTTACAGAGAAATATGACTTTTATCAGAAGGATTTTTTAACCCCCTATTGTTTGGCTTACTATGTGATACAGAAACCTGTCTGTGGAGTGTTGGCGAGTTCAACTGTTTCAGAACTACCAGTAGATTGGAGGTTGAAATATGTACGAGGACTTCTGGATGTTGCGGCAGGGTGACAGCAGAACATTTTAAATCTCAGTTTAGTGTAATATAAATCAAACCTTGTTCCCCAGCTCCCCATTAATAAACTCTTCCACTGCTGTGCAGCTTTACCAGTTCTTTTACTAACACTTAACACAGTCAGAGGCCTCCCTTTGTTTGGATAGTGAAGAGCTGACCCTTCTATTGCTTTTATAAAATCATTCATTCCGGGTCCAAATGTAAACCATGGCACCGCTTTTCCAAGAGAACAGAATGTATAACGGCACAACATAACTTGACGCGAGGCGTCGTGGCGCTGGAACTGGCGGAGTCAAGGGCACAAGGCGCCGTGGGGCCGGGACTGGATGAGTCGGGGGTATAGGTTGCTGCAGCCCAGCGCGGAATGAGGTGCGTTGCGGCTCAACAGGGACAGGAGGTCGCTGCAACCCAGCGCGGAAGACGGTGCGCTGTGTCTCAACGAGCTGACCGTAAGTGGCCTGGAGGCGAACAGCCAGCCGGATCAGGTCCGCCCAGGCCCCACCGGCACTGGTGGAACTACGTCAGGGAGACCGGACAGTTGCGGACCATGCCCTAGAATTTCGCACACTAGCACGCCTTAGCAACTGGCAGCCCAGTGTGAGGTATTTTTGGCCGGGTTAGCTGACTACGTTAAGGACAAACTGATCTCGTTTGATTCATCCGCAGACCTGGATGGCTTGGTGGAACTAACTTCCCGAGTGGACTGGCGCATCCAGGCAAGACGACAGCAACGACGCAGGGGAGAGACAGCTCGTCGTCCTCTCACCAGACTTCAAGGCTCTCCTCCGGCTGCCAGCATCACCCCAGGGGAGGTGGTACCCGTGGAGGTAGGGTACAGCAGGCTGATGCAGGGGGAGCGAGAGCGCCGTCGCCGGAAAGACCCGAGCGGTCCCCAGACCCTCGCTACGTTCATAGACTCTGGCGCTGACGAGAACCTTGCTCGTCAGCTGGGTATCGAGCAAGTGCGTCTTCTGTGCCCTGTTCCCGCCAACGCCCTGGATGGTCACCGACTGGGGACTGTGACACATCAGACTACGCCGCTCCATATGCTTCTGTCTGGCAACCATCGGGAGACCATCCGGTTCCTTATTTGGCAGTCACCCCAGCATCCAGTGATTCTTGGATATCCCTGGCTCCACCACCACAACCCCCACATTAACTAATCCACAGGAGCCATCCTGGGATGGAGTCCGTCTTGTCACCTGGTCTGTCTGAAACGAGCATCGGAGGCTCAACGGTCAGCCGGGCCCAGTGCTGCACCGGATCTGCCCGGAGTACCTACGGAATACCATGACTTCCAGGAGGTGTTCAGCAAAGCCAAGGCCTCATCTCTGCCTCCACACCGACCCTACAACTGCACCATCAACCTACAACCAGGCACCACCCCACCCAGGGGGCGCCTGGATTCCTTGTCGGCACCTGAGAGAGAGGCCATGGAGGAATACATAAATTCCTCACTGGCTGCGGGGATCATTCGTCCCTCTTCGTTGCCTGCTGGGGCAGAGTTCTTCTTTGTGGAAAAGAAGGATAAGTCACTGAGGCCTTGCATTAACTACAGGGGCCTGAACGACATCACCGTTAAGAAGCGCTACCCACTCCTACTCATCTCTTCGGCCTTTGAGTTGTTGCGGGGGGGCCACCATCTTCCCTAAGCTTGACCTGCGTTATGCCTATCACCTGGTCCGCATCCGTGGGTGCGATGAGTGGAAGACTGCTTTCAACACTCCCACCGGACATACCTGGTCATGCCCTTCGGTCTCACTAATGCTCCAGCCGTCTTCCAGGCCCTAGTAAACGGTGTGCTTAGAGACATGCTAAATAAGCAGGTGTTTGTCTACATTGACGATATTTTTCAACGTCTCCTAAGGAATTCCCTAGTCGTGAAGGCCGAGAAGTGTGAATTTCATGCCTCATCTGTTTCCTTTCTGGGGTACACAGATGGATCCGGCAAAAGTGTCAGCTGTTACGTCCTGGTCCGTCCCTGACTCACGCAAGCAACTGCAAAGATTTTTGGAGTTTGCCAATTTCTACCAGAGGTTTATACGGGGCTACAGCACGGTAGCAGCTCCACTCACAGCTCTGACCTCTTCCAAAGTTCTGTTCCAGTGGTCACCCGCGGCTGAGGAGGCTTTTCAGGACCTGAATACCAGATTTACTTCTGCTCCCATTCTCCAAGTCCCTGACCCAGAGAGAGTTTGTGGTGTAGGTGGATGCCTCCGATGTGGGGGTGAGGGCCGTCCTCTCCCAGCGGGCTGCCAAGGACCAGAAGCTTCATCCTGGAAGAATGGCGGCACTGGCTGGAAGGGACCAGTCTACCTTTTTTGTGCTGGACTGATCACTCGATCACTTTAACTTTTCCCTCTGTTACAGACTCGGGGCCCGGAACGTCAAGCCTTATAATAAAAGGTCCGAAGTCTGGTGTTGTGCATTTGGGTCCACACTGATTGTTACAGGTGGTGTCATTCTCTCAGTAAGGAGGTCGTCGAGGAGGCGCGGACTAGGAGGAGTGAAGATGCAGGCTTACAAACTAAGGCTGGACTTCAATAGTCAAAAAGGTAACAAACAAAAAAAAAATCCAAATGACGGGGTTCAGGAACATGGGAACAATAACTAGGAACGAGGTACATGGAACGAGCCGCTCGGCATCCACCGCAACATTCAACAATGACACCACAAAGGACAAGAGACAAACAAGGCACACACTATAAAATAAAGCAGGAAACAGACCCAAACCGTGACTCAGTTGCTGTTCACATCACTGAGCACTCAAAGTAACAGGTTAGCTTTCGCTGGTAACCATGTTATAAAAGCAATAAGGTACGAGAGGCTGTACTTTATCGCCTGTACTTTTAACAGTTCGATGGCGTTGTTAGGCCTGATGCTCAGCGGAGGGCCGGCAACCCTCTATATGCTCTATACATGGTTTGTATGGGGAATACTCTAGATATATTTCTTTGGAACAAAATATTGCAAAAAACGATTGCTCCATTTGTAATTATATAACAGTTTTCGTTCTCTTTTATTGCACGGCTCTTAGAACTCCTTGAGGCAAATTTGGGCTTTGAGAAGCCAAGCCATATCAATAAAATTGACTGGAGTTGAATAAACCCCTCGACTTGAGGGAAAACCCAAAATTGAATGCATATGAAATGATTAAAATTGTTGATTTTCTCAAGAACATCCCTGATTAATTCAGCACTCAGACAGTCAGTTCAGTGCATAGATTGTGCTTTGATTTAGGCTAGTGTAAATTTACCTCGTTGTTGAGCACTGAAAGCGCTCAGGCCCTCAGGCTCAGAGCGCAAGTTTGGTCATCTCACCCTCCATTTCCCGATCCTGGCACTCCCTGCCTTCCAATCTCCAAGTCCTGGCCGCTTTTTACGGTGTTAGTCCCAACCGTCTGTTCTGCACTGCAGGCCTCTAACTGCCCATTGGCACTACGGTAGTTCCTACAGCCAAGCTAGTCATCCATTCTCCAAAGAGTCGAAACACTGGAGCAAAGACTGATAGATTCCTGAGCCAAGCAGCTAAACGACTTTGCATGCGTCAGTGAAATTAATGGTTGAATTCTAAATATGCCCGTCCCTCTCCCTCCCCCTTCTGCTTTAATTTGATTTACAAAGGTCAAATGCAAAAAAACAGTGCTGGGGAAGAGATAAAAAAACAGATGTGGAGCTTTTCTTCTAAACTGGCACAGAGCTATTTCATTTAGAATAAATCCTACAGTTGACAAGAGATCAAATCTGAATGATTTTTGCTCTGTTACACCTCATCACACTTTGCATACAATGCAAGATATGTAGCAGACTGAGCTAAACGGTTTCACAGCTTTAGATTAAAAGGTTTGTAACAATGTGCTATTAGAAGACCTAGCATGCTGTGGATAAAAGACTGGCCGGAGCACATTGAAAAATGTTTTGCTTCTTGAACCAGTGGATTGGTGAATTTTTTTTTAATGTATAGTCCTGAGCATTCATGTTATTTCCACTTCACTGTCTCCTGTGGAATCACTGTTAGCTAAATTTACATATGTGTGTGTTTGGAGGAGCCTAGGCCTAATACAAAGAGGAGATGCAGCAGCTTGTCTGGGCTTATAAATACAACAGTCTTTTGTAATTTATACCCCGGGTCCAGTTTAATACTGCGTTTCAGTACACATTGCTATACCTTTAATTTATTTATTTATTATATATATACTCAAACAGTTCCTTTGAAATCTTACAAAAACGTATCAGTGCTTTGGCACTGGGCCCCTTCAGTGCAGAACTGGTTTAAGGTTAGGTTTAGACACACCTTTTTAACGTATTGAATATTTATTAAATAACTTTTTTAATGGATGCTAATGTTAAAAAGGAAATGTATTCATGGGGGTAAGGCTCTCCCAGTTCTGGTGCAGCAACGTGATGAGCAAGACCAGTAAAAAGCCTTCTTCCATTCAGCACCACCTCTCTCTGCGAGTGTGGCTTCTCAGCTGTGGTTCAGCTGAACACTAAACAGAGAAACCTCAGAATAGCCTTGCCAAGAAAACTCTAGACTTAAGATGTTGTCCGGAGCAAAAAACACTCTCTTTTATCCACAAACATGAAAAAAATATACAAAAAAAAAGACTTAACATACTTTGGTCAAAATACCAGAAGGATCATTTAAAACAGCCCTGTTTTGAGTGCCTGTTCCTTAAAATGAGCCACCTCCCTCTCTCCTCTGTGCGGATCTGTGCAACCACATCTTGAGGGCTTCATCCTGCTAGCTAGCTATTCCAAGTGTATCCGAAGTTTGCAAAAACAAAGATGTGCTTTGGCAAATATCGTATCTATAGTGAGTTTAGGCAGACGGGAAAAGACAATGTAAGAGAGACTCCCATTTCATAGTGACGAGAGAATGATAAGGAAGCTCAGTCACTCAAGCATGACGTTTCTGACGTACAAAAGAGTTTTTGGTCTGTAAACTTGCCAGATAATCAAATGAACGTGTAGAAGCACTAAAAACAGTAGACATTTGATAATATATCCCCTTTAAGTTGTTATGGTGGGTCCTGCAGCCAGACCCATGGAGAACCACTGGTTTAGAGAGATGCCACCTTTTTACCGAAATAAATGTAACATAATTTGTGTAAGTAATTTATGACACGTTAACAGGGTTAAATATGCTGTGTCAAAGTCCATTGACTCTTTCAGAGTTATTTCATCAACAGCTTGAGTAAAATGCCTCCCACTGTTGGTGCCTTGCTCTCAATTGTGGAACGAACTCTCTGATGACATCAGGACTGCACAGCCTCTACATCTTTCGCCGCAAACTAAAGACGCACTTCTTCAGACTTTACCTTGACTAAACACTAACAAATTGCAGCACTTAAATTGTAATGGCTCTTATAACAAGTTGTAAATCGGCTTTTTTGTTGAAACAGTACTTTCTTGTTCTTTGAGTTTGTATCCCTTTGGTTGAAATGCACTTATTGTAATTCGCTTTGGATAAAAGTGTCAGCTAAAGGACATGTAATGTAATGTGTTAATTCAAGGAGTTAAAAAAGGTGGTGTCAGAAGTATTCTGAAAAGCCCCGCCCTTCTCACCTCATTTGTAACTGAGCTGGATTTTTTGAGTTATTATTTCAGTGACACTGGATAGTTCAAATTTTATATTTATCAACACTTACCAGTTATTTGTCATATCAGCACAGTGGTGTAGTGGTTAGTACTGTCACAGCATAAAGGTCCTAGGTTACTCTAAATTACCCCTGTGATTTGCTGGTGATCAATTCTTGTACTCTGGCTGCCAGGATTGCGATTGACTACAGCAACCCTGAATGAAGGTTTTTTTTTTTTTTTAGATGGATGCATATATAGTGTCAATGAAAATGTGAATTTAACTCGAGAGTGGATTTGTTATTACAGATGAGTGAAATTATGAACACTAATGAGAGTGGCATTAACATGTTATTTAACCTTTAGTGTTAAATTTGATCAACACTAAACAGTGTTACATTTTAACTCAAATTTCAACACCAATTCTGATTCAGACTAAATACACTCGGGAATAGTGTTGAACTCAACTATTTAACACTGCAAAATTGACTGTGTATACGTTCCTTAAGTTACTAACTAAATGTCAATATTCAAATTTTGTTCGTCTTTGTTTTTCATTGTGTTTATCACCTGACTTAGTAAGAGGCAGCCTTGCATGTCATATTTATGCCAGCAATACTTGATCTAAAGTATGCATAACAATAATGTCTACGTCCATGTCGGTCCACTCTGTTTCCTGAGATCCAGGGTCAACGCAGCCGTCTACCAGCAAGTTTTAGAGCACTTCATGCTTCCTGCTGCTGACCTGCTCTATGGAGATGGAGATTTCAGGTTCCAACAGGACTTGGCGCCTGCACACAGCGCAAAATCTACCCGTGCCTGGTTTACGGACCATGGTATTTCTGTTCTAAATTGGCCAGCCAACTCCCCTGACCTTAGCCCCATAGAAAATCTGTGGGGTATTGTGAATAGGAAGATGCAGAATGCCAGACCCAACAACGCAGAAGAGTTGAAGGCCACTATCAGAGCAACCTGGGCTCTCATAACACCTGAGCAGTGCCAGAAACTCATCGACTCCATGCCACGCCGCATTAATGCGTATTGAGTATTGTACATGCTCATATTTTTCATTTTCATACTTTTCAGTTGGCCAACATTTCTAAAAAATCCCTTTTTTGTATTAGCCTTAAGTAAAATTCTAATTTTGTGACACACAGAATTTTGGATTTTCATTTGTTGCCACTTCAAATCATCAAAATTAAATGAAATAAACATTTGAATGCATCATTCTGTGTGCAATGAATAAATATAATGTACAAGTTACACCTTTTGAATGCAATTACTGAAATAAATCAAGTTTTTCAAAATATTCTAATTTACTGGCTTTTACCTGTATATCTGTCCTCCATGTTAGTACTATGGTCCACACCCGTCGCCTTGGGCGGGCCACAAGGGGGCTGGGCCCGCCCCCCAAAAATATTGTGCCCCCCCCCACCTGAGGCACAGATCTCCTAATTTTTTTAATATATATTAATGTTGCATTCTTTATTAAAACGTTAAAAATATAAAAAGCAATGGTGTAATTTTGTTTGATTGATGGGAATCTACACTGTAACAGCCTTATAAGTTATATCGGTGTAGGCTGCTTTGTGGCATTATGCAGCGCAGTTTTCTGTTGCGCACCTTGTAATGAAAATGTTGTCACTTTTTCGAGCCGCCCAACAGACTACAGGCCGAAAATATGGACTTATCCAAAGCGTGAAGACAAGTTTTCTGCACTGTGGGGTCTTTGCTCCGCCAGCGACCGACCCTGGTCCATGCAAGAGAAGACGCAATATTAACAAGAACCTCCGCGGATTTGCAGTTGAAGAAACAGTTGGTCAGCCACAAAGTGACATAGAGGCAGCGTGCGATTTGTGGGGGGGGGGGGGGGGGGGGGGGGGGGGGATTTCCCCCCCTCTGGTTTTCCTATCCCCCCCCTCTGCTAAATTATTTTGATCTCCGGGGGGACAAGGATTTCCCCCCCTTGATAGCGATGAATGCCACTTTACTGCTAGCCTACTTAAACTCTTGAAATCTAACAACATTCAGTGTCGATACATCAGAGTAGCTGTTCAGCAGCCTTCTGGCAGACGCCGCATATTTCTGAACGTCATCCAACACAAAAACATTGTAACATTTTAGTCGGGCACTTTTCAGGGGTGCGCGTGAGCACATGACGCAGATCGGTTTCCCCTCTTTCTGCTTCCTCCTCGTAGCCATCTTATAGGCATCTTATTGTTCTATAAGATGCCTATAAGATTACTATTATATTTTGTTGAAAACGTCCTGCATTCATGGCAGCTGCTGCATTTGTGCCGTCCATGTTCTTTTCAACTCGTCCTGTAGCAAGACGCATCTGGAACGCTATAAGTGGTACGAAACCGGCAATGACGTCACTTTCCAACTCGGGGGGCGGACGTACGAGACAAATGGAAAGCAGCATTTGGATCCCATTGGGGGAAACTTTAATTGGGCTGATGGAGGGAGGGGGAGGCTCTCCGTAGCAGAGAATAGGAACCAGCTCTTTAATAAGAGCAGCGCGGAGCTGCATTACTGTGAGTGATGGCCTATTACTTTTGTATTGGTTTTGCATATTAACATGCTTTAGACATTTTTTATTTTTTATTTATACTAGTAGCCTACTGTGATGATTTTCCACGTCCCAGATCTTTTGGCGCAGTGCGTGATGTGCGTGTGCGGAGCGCCGGCACTTAGCATAGCGTCTTACTTTACAGGACCCAATAATAATACAACTAAATTAACATTAAAATGTTTCCATGTTGTGATGGAGACTAATCCACTGACCCGAAAAAGGTCCGGTCTACCCTTTGCGTTGTCCTCCCTAGTTATGTAAGCTAAAAGTCCAATGTTATTGTGTATGAATAATTTAAAAAAACATCCCCCCTCTGCTTTTTCGTCAAATCGCACCCAGCATAGACGAAAAGACTGGGTTTATGAGATTGCCCTGCCTGGTCAGTGGGCATATTGCTGTTGGTTATGCCTAGTGTGCTGATTACATGCTGCGCGAATGGAGTAGGCTATATGAGTATTATAAATATACGTACTGTAGGCTAATAATAAGTGCCCTTCCATGCATTTCATATGCCCCCCTTAAGACTGAGGTCTGGCGACGGGTCTGCTATGGACAGTGACACAGATACAACTACAAACAAATTATTCTGATACTATTTATGTGGCAGAGATGAAACCTCTCTGCGTTCTTTTCGCTGCAGTCTGCTCCTCGGCCTCGCCCCTGAGCGTCAGTTCCAGTCTTCCTGCTCTCGGACCTGCTTACTGTTCATATAGGGGTGAAGACAATCAGTCAATATGCCTCAGCTGCGCTCGTTACCTACCGGCACCGTTCCCTGAACCACTCCCCCCTGCCCTCCTCTGCGACTAAGCGATCCACACCCCACCACCACAATTTACATTTCATTGTTTTTACTACTTTCCATCGAATACAGAAATGGATCAACGAGCAACAAAAGTAAAACAGACACGTTTCACTTGTCCGTAAAAAGTCCCCTCTGGTATTGAAAAATAAATTGACTGTGTATATTTAAAGTAATTGAATAAATCCAAACCTGCAGGGAGCATATCTCTTTGACTGTTATGTGGGCAATAAAGTGCAGAACATTTGAAAAGAGAGAGCTTTCTTGTCATTGATTTCTTTATTATCCAAAGGATGGCCATTATGTAATTTTGTTATCCGGAAGTGGATCTCACTCAGGGTCCTTTTCTATCCATTTTACTTCCTGAGACCAGACTCTCTGCTGCCCCTCCTCTCTTCTGAACAACTCTGATGGCTTTTATTTCGTTATTATCAAAATACTATTTCATTTCTTGGGCCCTCTACTTGCTTTCTTATTGTAATCATCATCAAGTTCTGCATTGACCTGAACTTCAACTTTCAACAAGTTTAAGACCACTAGAAGTGCTTACTGTGCATCATCAAATTACTATTGTGCTTTCATATGTGGTTTGACCATGTATTTATTTTACCAAAATATAGCTTTTAAAGGAAGTTAAGGTTTTTGCTGGGAAAATGTCAAGAAACAAGTCTTTATTTCTATGATAACAATTAATTAGGGTCCTCGCTACGACTTCGTCGGAGAGGAACCTATTGTATTTGATGGAATTATTATTATTATTATACTTCTCACAAGTTGTTAAATTTGGCATAAATATAAAGACTTAAAAAAAAAATATTTCTAGTCTCGTTATATTTGTAATGCTTTTTTCATTGGTGAGATAGTTGTGAAATCCAAAGACTGCAGTAACAAGTGACATTGAAAAGGTGATACATTAACATTTACTTTAATGTATTCTGATGCATTTTGTATATTTAAATCTGGCTGGCTACACTGGCAAGAGTAAAATATGGTACAAATTGTAATGTCATCCATAGAATTATAGGTATTATAGGTATATCAAAAACTCCCGTTTTTGATAACTACCTGGGTATTAATCCTGACACATAAGTGTCAGGATTAATTTGCCTGAATTTGAAATCGATTGCGATTAATATTGTAGTGTGTCTAAGTTCCTGAATGTGTATATGGTTCTGATAGGCTCTGTTATCTGGGCCAGGGTTGGGGTACCGCCCCCTTCACCTTAAATCGATCGTGAAGACAGAAATAATTTTTTTACTAGAAGATTTTATACACGCATTACATGGAGCCTACTGCCAGCAGGCACATTTAAAGAAATATAATCTGATCTGTGATTAGGCTCTTAAAATGAACACTTACGCATTTAACGTTAACTTGTCTGCAATACTTTGTCGGGGTTGTAGAACTCGCAGGGGGGCAGTGTCAGTTTTTGCCAATCGTTAAATTGGCAAAAACTGAAATTAATCATATAGCAATATCGCAAATTTGCCTCAGAGGGCTTTACAGTATGTACACATGTGACATCCTCTGTCCAGAAACCCTCACATCGGCACAGGAGAAACTCCCAAAACCATGAAAAGGCCTTTGATGGGGAGAATAAAGGGAAGAAACCTTTAGAGAGACAGGTATATTAAATACGTTCAATTCATCCAACAGAAATGATTCAAATACACATTATCTCCTGCTCATCAGGGGAGAAAAAAATACCCTCTTCCTTTAAGTTTATTTGCCAGTGTACTGTTAAAAAAAATCCTTGTTTCGGTGATCAACTCTTTCGCCTCCCAAAGTATGACGCGCATGCGCGATTATACTGATGACTAACATCTTGTTCAAACCAAAGCGACAGTTTGAGCATGGATCCGACTTTGAGGAACCAAGCAAGACGTCAGTGACGACGGGGGGGGAGATCTTATCGGCGCTGAATGTCAGGGGAGTGGTAGGGGGAGCAGTGTCGGCGGTAATCACGTATGAGCCCCGGAAATAACGATCCAGAATCGAGGCCCCCAACACCGCTCCTCTGGTCCACAACCCTCCGAATCCACCAGGTAGATACACACTATAAACTGTGCATTTACTAGTTCGGTAGTAGGAAGAGGCATTACTACATCCACGTTATCAACATTAAATAAATATATACCCGTATAAATATGTTTGGCTAAAGGTCAGACTCGGGCCAATCAAATCTTCTATGTACTTTCTGTAATTCAGACTGAAGCGACAGTGACTAAAACCGAATGTGAAACTCCAGAGACCCTCCCAGACAGAGATCTTTTCTCTTCTACAGTAAAATCAATATGTCAAACCAGCGACAGGACACTTTGAGATGGTTGAGCTCCGAATGAAAGCAGAGAGCTGGGTAACCTTTACATACTCCCCTCATCAAACTGTCGCCTTGTCTGCAGGACATTTTGTCTTCACGTTCTGTCCTGACAGGTTGATACCCGTTCCTCCACCTGTCTCTCTTCTCTGTGGCATTTCAATTAGAGGTGGCACCCACCTTACCATTCAGTGTGGCAGTGCGGGGTGATGGGCCCTGGCGGCATGGGAGGGGGACTTTATCACCCACATTCCGCAGACTATACAGTCGGTTAAGTTGAAGTCACAGAGGAGTGTGAGAACACAGAAGAGAATAACAAATACAGGAGCAGTGAGACAGGCGCAACAGGCATTGAAAAATATGAGAGTTTGGTTTCCTAAGTGAATCATAAAAAAAGAAAGACGCCAAACTGGAACTTGATTAGACATGATTCATGCACTGTTGTCATTAAGACAATACATCTCCGCACAAACTCTCAATAACACACGCACACACTTTATTGCTACAGGGGTAATATGTCACAGAGACAATCCTTCAGGTAGCAGCTGTAGCAACTCAAATTCAGGAAGTACAGACAGTGCTCAAATATCCACTACAGTGTACAGACAAACCTTTTGTGCAACTTGAACAGTGCAATGGTGGATCATTAGCTGCATTACAGGTATGCAATTTCAAATTATAACGTTTGGATGACAAGACAACATTTGTGGGTTTGTTGAAAATCTGAATGAATAATAAAAATAAATGGTTTAGAATTTTGTAATATTAACAGGATAAAATGGGTAGAAGTGATGGCAATTGGAAGGTTTATCTCCTGCCTCCTTCTGATGAGTGGCTGAGTGTGGCAACGGTGATGGTGTTGAAGCTGGTATGCTTCCCACCCTGAGATTATCGTGGAAAGCTGATGGAACAGTTAAATGTTTGCTAGCTCAGAATTTATGTGGCTTAGGTGTTTCAATATTATTAGCTCTTTTCCATTAGGCCAAAAAAAGCATGTCAAGTTAGCGTGAACAGGAGGTTTGATCCCATTTTCTTCTAGAAAAGTTTTTGCAGGTAACTATGGTGTGGCTAGAGTGAAGGCAGAAACGAACACACTGGCACAGGACAAAGGGACACGCAGACTATTAGTACACATGGAGGGGAATAAGGAACCGTTGGACACAATCGGTAATCCGGGGAGCCAATCCGACTGCTGACGCGTGAGGAAGGGTAAGTGACCTGAAAGGAGTGCAGTTACTATTTCAAAGCAAAACAGGGAATGGCAAGAGAAAAGGACTAGACACAATAAACCAACCCAACAACTTCACGGTGTGACAATACTGTGATTCTACTTGGTTTATTTTATTCAATACTCACTGCTGGACAGACCTATTCCATGATTTGTAAAATGACATGATTTAGTCTGTCTGTCCAAGACAAGCTTTTAATTAGCTAATTTCACATACATGCCGAGTTTTAATAAGATTCTCCCAATTAAGTCATCACAATACCACTAGTGAATCCTCTTTGTGTCTCTAATGCCTAACTAAAACCCACTACACAATTATGTATTAATAAAAATTAATACAATAACAATAACCAAGACAATGCCTTTCCATTTGTTGCTTTCTGCCTTTTATTTACTGTAAAGTTTCATGAGCCCACCACTACAGAACATCTATGTGGGTGGCCTCTTTTCGTTAATATTTTCTGTCTTGATATGATTCATGACAAATGGCCTGGTTTTCTTTGCGCACAGAGACACACACACACCTACACACAGAGATTTCATATACATATGATAATATATGAATTTTTTGTGGGGTGACGTTGAGACAATAGGATTGAAATGTTGCATGTAATACGGCAGTAGAGAGCTGCCTATGCTCGTGCAAAGAAAACATGCATATAGATGAGTCTGTTTCTAATCCTCATTTATGTATTTGTTGTGTTCCCTTTTTTCCTTAGCTTAAAAGCAGAAGAGAGGGGAAGATAACACTGATTTAAAATAGTTTTAAATGCATTATAAAATGTTAAATCCTACTTCCGTGCTTACTTCAGTCAAGCATAGCTTAACAAATTGTTCTTAAAACACGTCTTATATAAAACCACATTTATCTTGTTATGTTTGAAGTAATCTTGCCCTGAATTTAATGGTTTAATTGAGGTCATAGAAATGGATACAGCAAACGTGAATGAGGTCAGTGGCTAAATGGCTCAAAACGTAGTGTTTGAGGCTTTTCAATTAAGGTAGGAAATCAATTCCCTGAAAACTGTCACAGTGTGAGTTTTGTGTTTGTGTTTTATTTTGGATTTCCCTGCCTCTTGTATTACTGTGTTGCTTTACTTCCTTCCCTTGTGTGTTTCCCGCCCTTCTGATTGTTTGCCTCACCACCAGACAAACAGAAGGGACCTGGGTAGGTTAGTTCCTTGCTGATGTTGCCAGCCGTCTTGTGTAGACGGCTGGCATACACCAGGGGCCAGGTCCCTCTGAATCCTTTGTATTTAGTGTAAATGTGTCCACACAGAGAACTATTAAAACAGGCCAAAATGTCTAAGAAATACCCCATTTTGTGAGTTTATTTCGGCTGTGAGTAATGACTATTTTGGAGGGGTAAAACGTTTTAGATCCTTCTTTCCCAGTTGGTCTACTGCACATTGCAGCAGCAATTCCTTAGTATATTTTCTCCGGTTCTTTGAAAATGCGACTTTGTACCTTCAATCTAGTAAATAAGTAAAAACATGTCCTTTCCTCAACTAGTAATATTACTTTAGTGAATAATGGTTGAATTATCAAAATTGTTTTTGTACCATGTTGTAAATGTTGTCTTATAAAGTCTATGGCTTTAGCTCTGTTGACGTAGTCAAAATAAGAGAACACGGTCATAGACGTGAGTACTAATTTCCTTCTGCACAGTGTTGTTGGGTATGCCTTTCACCCCTCCAGCTGCAAAATAAAGGTGTCCCAACACATCCGTGTAGCCTATTTACCCATATCACTGATAAGCATATAAAATATGCCTGTGTGACATGTCAACTGAGTAGGTATGGAGCAGCCCTGCTTTATTTCCCCTACAAACCTTTATCAGTAAATGTTTGAGCGGAATCAAGACACCTCACTTCAATGATTATATTAGCGAGACTTAATTTAAGGACTGCTTGCTAGGTAAACTCAATAGTTGCAGAGATTTCAACCTGTGGTGGATTAGTGCGAAAGGCATTCATGGAAAATATTAAAGTACATTTATCTATTTTAGTTTTAGTTTGAGCACTGTATGGAACAACCAAGACATTAAGAAAAGTGGAGACCGCTGGTCACTTAGACATCCAACATTTCCAGGCCCTGATTTTCTTTGGACCATTATTGAGTTAGAGCTGCTGTCAGATGTGAGAAACCAAAAGTCAAAAAGAAAGATGAAACAAGATCATGGGAAAATCACAATGTTGACAGTTTAGAAAACCGTGTGAATTGTCTCGCTGGATCGCTGACTTTGTTGTGCTGGTACCAGCAATCCCAGAATTCTTTGAAAGCATAAATCTTTGTCTTTGTCACGGCCTGTTGTCTTATCGATTTGTTTTGTCTCCACCCCCTCCCAGGTGTTTCCCATTCCCCGATTGCCTCCCCTGTGTATTTAACCTCTGTTCGTTTGTCGGCTCCCCGCCAGATTGTCTTGGGTCTTCTGCCAAGCCTGCCAGTGGGTTCCCCTTGTCGCGTCTGTGCTACTCCTAGAGTATGACCCTTGCCTGTCTGGCTCCGAGCTCTGTCTCCTTCCCGACCCTCGCCTGTCTGACCACGGTTCATCGTCGCCCCTTCGGGCATTTTTAATAAATAAATAATCACAGTGTATCCTACCGGTGTCATGCGTCTGCTCTTGGGTCGTCACCGTTGAGAACGTGACAGTCTTTGTATTTTCATTAATGAAAAACAACGTCAAAACCACTGCTTATGGTTTTTCTTTCAACCACTTACTTCCCGCTTACAAATACTGGCTGGTACTATTTGTCATTTTCGGAGGTGTTCTGTGAGATTTTTTATCAGGGTGAGCCAGTCACAGACATAAGGCAGAAGAAATATTGACATACAATAAATTCACACGGTAAGATATCTTTTTACCATTACGTTCAAATGATTCATTCATTCATAATCGCAATTTTAATAAATAAGGAGGCAGTTGATATCCTAATATTCCATTAGGAATGACGACGGAGTTTTCCATGGAGTTTTTAATGGAAACTAAAGAAACTTCTTGTATTTTCGGGTTGTCACATGTGGATTATCTTAGCAAAATAATGTCACATTCTTTGAGTTTCCACTTCTTCTTTTCTTGCAATTTAGCTACTTGGTTAAATAAGGATGAACTCAATGATGGCTGTGTAGAAGTGTACCAGCATTGTCTTTGGCAGGTTGAATTCCTTCAGCTACCTCAGGAAGAACATCCTCTGCTGAGCCTTCTTGATGATGTAGCTGATGTTCAGCTCCCACTTGAGGTCTCCGGTGATGATGGAGCCCAGGAAACGGAAGGAGTCCACAGTGGTGACGGGGGAAGGTAAGACTGCATTCTTCCTGAAATCCACAACCATCTCTACTGTCTTCAGAGCGTTGAGCTTCAGGTTGTTCTGGCTTCACCACGTCACCAGATAGTCAGACTCCCACCTGAAGGCGGACTCATCCCCACCAGAGATCAGTCCAATGAGGGTGGTGTTATCTGCAAACTTCAGGCACTTGATGGACTGGTGGGGTAGAGGGAGAAGACTAGAGGGGAAAAAACGCAGCATTGGGGGGCGTCGGTGCTGATGGTATGAAGGACCGTGACATGTTTCCCGAGCTTCACATACCACTTCCTGTCAGACCCGAAGTCTGTGATGCAGGTGGAGTCGTGCACAAGCAGCTGGGCGAGTCTGCCTCGTGGGGATTTTGTTTTTTAAAGAGCCTGTAGACCTCTCTCTAAAATAGAGAAGGTCGTCACTATGGAGGTGTGTGTGAGAGGGATGTGTGATACAAAAGCATGAATCTGGCTTGTTGGAGCTGTGTTTGATGGAGTCAGGACTGTTCCACTATCCGTAAAACTTGAGGTAGAACTCATTCAGCTCGTCAGCCAGGCAGAGGGTTTTTATGGAGTTGGGTTTTTAGGCGTGTCGTTTGTGATCTGTTGTCGGCCCCTCCAAACAGAAGTTACTTACTGAGAGCTGTTCTAGTTTCTCACAATACATTTGTTTAGCATCGCTAACCTTGTATTTTGGTCCTTGTGCAGACGTAACTTTCTGCTGTAAACCAAGGTTTGTCATTGTTATAACTCGCCCTGGTGCATGATGGTATTAAGCTGTCTTCACAGAAGTAAATGTAAGTCAGAGCCTTGTGGACTTTTCCAGAACGTTTGGTCCTGAAATCATCCCAGTCTGCAATCCAAGCACGCACCAAGATCCTCCTGCTTCTCCCTGGTCCACTTCTTACATTCCCTCACCATAGGTTTGCAGAGCTTTAGTTTCTGTCTGTACGCAAAGTATGGACCATAACGTGGTCGGAGTGTTCCAGCGCAGCACAAGGAACGGCGTGATAAAACCCGTGGTTGAGTATTCAATAAACTGTTTGTATTTAGGACGTTCATGTTGATCCACAAAGCCAGGTCTCCGTGAAGCACAAAACGGAGAATGCAGAAAAGACTAACTTTAGTTGCTAGTAGAGAGTTTGTTACAGTTAGTAGTTAATTCCACAGAAGATGAAAGTAATTCCATTCCCCGGGTGTTCATGATCTCCTCTCTGGCAAAAGAGCTCCGGGAATTCCAGCAGAAAGGAGAATTGACAAAAACGACAATGAAAAACAAAGAACACCAAACCGAGGCTGGCATCTCGGAAGACAAGTTAACAAGTTATCAAAACCAACTAACTAACCAGTACTGCACCGCCCAATGACATGAATCGAACTTCTGAATGAGAGCTTAGTTATGAGGCACCAATCAAGGATTTGTATCTTAAAAGAGTTATGGGTTAAAACATGTTGTCAAAAGTATAATCGGGGACGGGGACACGATTTAATGAATCCGCCCTTTTTCATCCAGTTTTATTCCTAGCCTTGTAAATGCATCCTCAGCATGTTGCAGCTTTTCACTTTTTCATACCACCCCTGCACAGATCAGAGTACACGAAATTGAAGAGCAAGTGTTTTTGTTTCAATGAAATACAGATATTGTCATAATGCTGGGTTGACGAGGCATGAAGCAGGACCCAAATGCAGAGTTTACACAACAGGTACTTTAATTAAACCAATAACCAGATGCCAACGGGAAAACCGCAGACAGGGCTCCAATAGAGACAACCGACAAACAAACAATGACGCGACAACAGACACGCAGAGCTTAAATACACAAGGGAGGTGCAGGCGATTGGCACAGCAGACAATCACAGGGGAAGACTGGACAAGGCAGGAAGTGAAGTTACCCCAGGGACACCAGAAACATGAAACTACAAAATAAGACAGGAAGTGAACCCAAACCGTGACAGACATAGTGAATGGCTCTAGGTGCAAAAGTCCTTGGAAATATTACAAGTCTAATCATGTCATACACAAAGGAAAATGTAAATATATTGATTTATATTGATTCTACAACTCTATGTGTTAGCTCTGTCTTCTATTTTTTTTGCCCCTAGGAGGCACACACAGTGCCGAGCAGTGGCCAGCCCGGGGTTCTGAAGGATGTTATTACCATTCACATGGATTAATAACCAAGTAGTAACCTATACGAAATTGTTTAACATGTAAATATGAGTGTAGGCTTGAAAGAAAACGCATCAACAGTGTGTGCGTGCACTACACTTCTGATGGAATATAGAAGTTTGGAAGTAAGCGAATGGATAGCTTTACTGAGAGCTCCCACCAGAATACCCCACTGTATACCCACGCACACATACTTATGCACACACACACACACACACACGTTGTTCTAATGCAAATTTTGCCGGTGGCAACCTTGCTGATTGGGTCATTAGTTGCTGCCTAACGTCCTGTCACAGGTTTCATTTCCTGTGCCCTCTGTGGGTTAATGAGGTGTGCAACTGTGGAGAGCTCGGGGTGGGCTGTTGGGGCGGTTTATTTTGCCAGTGTTTTCTCTCCTGATCGGCCTTATTTGCATGGAAGGAGGAGGCGGTCTCCTGAACAGCAGGGATTCTCTCTCACAGTGCCCAGAGAAGGAAAGCTAGCAGGGTATAGATGATTTGGGCCAATTAGGCCATCCAAACGGCAGTATTTAGAAGTCATGGTTGGTCATTCACACAAACAGGGGAGACCACAAAGGCATAGCCAGCTAAACACACAGGAATAAAAAATATACCTCCCAAGACACACTGTTCCCACATCAGAACGCCAAGGCGCACAGCTTAAATCAAAGGAACATTTTGCTTTCGTTCTTGCACTGAGATGTGGAGATAAATAGCACGCTTATGTCTGTAATTAAAGTAGTATTAAAGTGAAAATAAAAGGGAGTGTGTTGGATTTCAGGCATTGTATTAAGAGAAAGGAATAATATACATTATTATTTACAATTTTCAAATTTATAAATGTTTATTTATCCATCTGGTAGATTTCTAATTATATTTCCTTTTTTTCTTTTTCTGCATCTGGAGCTTTTAAATATTTCTTCAAACCCTGCGAAAAAATAAGAATCCTGAAACTGCTTTGAGTTATAGATGACACCGTTATGCAGGCTGATTGGTAGGAATACTCAACCTTGTTAAGGCTGCAAGCCACCACGGAGGCAGGGACTCAAAACACCGGACCAGTACTTCATTACTTACAAAGGTCAGAAGCAGGAGTGAGGGAAAATTCAGTTCAGGAAAGTCAGAATAAAAAACCATGTTATCAAGATCACGGGGCAAAAATACTGGCAAGCTATACGCAAAAGGTACATTCATGTTCAGAAATCCTCTGAGGAAGGCCTCACGCCGAAACGAGGTCCGTCAGCAGAATAAGTCAGACCGAATAGTTCAAAATATGTTTACTCAATAACAAAACCCAGTACATTCACAAAGGCCTGTTTCAAAAAAAATCCTTGCAGGGGTTCCTGTGTCCTGCAGCAGGAATGCATTCAAAAGTCAGCCTTGGTTTTATGCTATGGTGGGAGCCCAACACCTGTTAACTTTCCATCTGAAACGTTCCTTTTGGGAGCCTGTCACTTTAAGCCCCACCATCACCCTCCACGTCCCAAACAAGACAAATCTTGGCACGAGTCGAGCATTATATTGGCCAAAGTTGAGAAAACAGTCTGTTTCAAAATGATTACGCAAAACCAAAGCTTTTCGCAAACCTACCCTGACATGGTCATATTCATATACCAAATGAATTCATTTGGTTCTTGTGCCTTTCAAGCCTAGATTGCGAATTGCGGGACTATGCAGCCGACTACAGCACATTTTGAGGGTTTGAGGGGACCCCGGTGACCCCCTTGTTTTGATAACGTCGGCAAACTTCGGAACTTCCAACTAATTTATTACAGGAATCATAAAAAATTGCAGAATTTGTTCAGACTACGCTCTGGAATTGCACAGCTCGTGGTACCCCCACACAGCTAACGTTTAATTAATCCTCATTTCTTTTGGCAACTGTCTGCAGGACGTCAACGTCAACAGGCGGAGCATCGCAGTGCTGTTTGGCCTATTGATGCAAATTCGTGCAACTTTTCGTAAATTTGCTCAACTTCGGCGCAACAGAATCACTCATTGACTATGTGCATAGACTGCGTCAGGAAACACACAAAGCAATTTTATTTGTTTAGCATTTTCAACAACAAGGTAATTCAAAGTGTTTCACATAAAACTATTAAAAACACAAAGCAAAGAGAAAAAGACTTAATGACTTTATTTTATGTTTCACTAAAGTTCTTAACATTTTGGTTAAGAGTACCAAAATACCAGAAATATATAATTAAAGGCAGCACCAAACAGAAAGGTACTTTTTTACCTGGATTTTAAGGGAGCTGAGAAACTCAGCAGATCTGAAGCTTACTAGAAATTTGTTCCAGATATGTGGAGCAAAAAAACTGAACGCTGCTTCTCCGTGTTTAGTTTTGACTTTGGGAACGGAATGTAGACCAGTCCCAGATGACCTAGGTTTGTTGCGCTTCATAAGGTATTAGCAGATCAGAAATGTACCATTCAGTGCTTTATAAACTGTGGGTGCCCGGTCTTCAGAGAGGGCTAGTGGGTTGCGGTTGGAATGAACGAGTTGTCAAAACCCCAGGGTTGCTGGTGATATAACAGAAGTTTTATTGGTCAAAGACGGTGGGGGGAAAGGGGAGGGGTGCAAACTAACTCAAAACAGGCAGGGTTCACCCGGGATGGCTGGCGACGTCAGGTGGCTCTTCTGGCTCCTTCCTTCAGTACAAATGAGAGCGAGCTTAGTTTCTGTCAGTTCCCCCCCCCCTCCCTGCAGTGTTCTCTCACCCGGCCTTTTACAGGCTCCTGATTGCCGGTCTCATTGGAAACACCTGGGAGGGGCACTTAGCGACACCTGTTGTAATATCGCCCCTCCACTACCACGCCTCCTGGTGGCCGTCGCCTGTAGTATTTGTTTGACATGAATCAAGTGTAAAAAACGTTCCTGGGCCTAGTGAGGACTCGAGCTGCAGTGTTCTGAATCCGCTGTAGCTTTATGATTGACTTTTTACAGAGAGATGTAAATACACTGTTAAGTCTACTGAAGATAAATGCATGGAGTTTTTCCAAATATTTTAAGACATAAGTCCACTAATCCTTGATTTATTCTTTATTCTAGGTAAGAATGGGTTGATTTGTAACTGTATTCAGTTGGCTGTTCAGGCTGAAGTCTGAATCAAGAATTACACCTCAATTTCTTGCCTTGTTTGTGGTTTTTAACATCAATGATTGAAGTTCAATGCTGACGTTCAACCCTTCATCCTTGTTACCAAAACTATTTACTTCTGTTTTAGCTAAATACAAGTATTCCCTGTCAAGTATTAAAACCAGTTAAGTGCTGTGCCAGAAAGACCCACCCAGTTGATCAGTTCAATCAGTTTGATTAGTCTGTCCATTAGTACGTCATGGTCGACTGAGATCAAGTAATGCTAAGACTTAAATTCTTCCATTGTCTGTGTTTAAGTGGATCTCGTTGAAAAGCTCAAATGGGATTAATGCAAGATAAGAAATTGGCAGTTTTCTACATGCTATGTGGGAATGTTCTATGATGCCGCCTTTTTGGATAGCAGTTCTGTTGTATTTAGAAGGGTAGCTCAAGCGGCCTTTTCCAGTACCCCCAAGGCTTACTAGGGGATAAATCGCTGATGCCACCAGGACTTACAAAAACGGAGATCAGGCTTGCACGTACAACTCCCGGCTGGCTGCCAGTCCAGTGCGGCCTGGTGGCAGAGTGCGATTCACGTCAGCGGTCCAATCCGTACCCTCCAGTTTGACTGTCCCATTCTCCGGTCGGAGCGTTAGCAGCACCCATCCCCCGTCAGTGGCCCGCTCTGGTTGAAGTGCTGGCCCAAACCTTAAATGTACAAGTTTCATTGTGCAAAACTAGAAGAGCACGGTTGCAGGACGGACTGATAGGAGGGGGGGCTAGCGCCTGCAGGGTGCAGGACGGGCTGACGGGGCTGTCCACATATGCTCGCGGGCGTCCATATGCTCGCGCATAACAAGCTAATTAGATTTAGCGGTAGCATGTGTGGCGTCACGTAATTTTCTGTTCGATGGCATGCGTAATGCGCACCCCTGGTGTATACAGTGGGTGATTTAGATGCCTTTACATTTTTCAGTCTTTGTTTCATTCCAGTCATTTTCTGAAATCAAAATTAATTCTTTCTCATTAATGTACACTCAGCACCCAATCTGCATTTAATAAAATTAAATGTGGTCCAACACACCTTTCGTGACATTTTTGCCAATTTCTTAAAAAAGAAAAACTGAAATATTACATGTTTATAATATTCAGACCCTTTGCTGTGACACTCATATTTACTGAGCAATTGTGGGAGAAAAGCCTTGGTGAGACTGTTAAAGAAGAACCCAATATGCATGTAATAATGTGTATGTATATTAATGGTAATGTATGGTTGATTTTTAATGCATATCTGAAAAATCAATTTGATCACAAAAAGAAAGGAATGGAATGGTGACCTGAATGGAGTGGAAGTGGGGACACCTATCGGAGTAGGGTGAGGAAGTGAGTCATCGGAGAAGTTCTGTGACGATGATGTTGAAGGCTCCACCTCTTGGCTCTCCTTAGGTTGGGGCAATATTACCATAAGATCTCTGTGTGGTGCTCTCTTGTCTATATTCTTCTTGTCTCTTTACCGTGTGTTGGTAACACACTGGTGACACAGGTGCAAAAGTAAGAGGAAAACCATTTTACCTCTGACTTATTCATGCAAACTATCTGCCTTAAAAAGAGGTTTACAATCCCACAACTTACAAATTGTTGATGAAATGTACTGAATGGTTAGTACATGTGGTTGACCGTACATTTGTTGGGTGCAAACAGCCCACTGAATCCATCATCACCTCTCACTGGTGGAAGAGGGCCACTAATAAACATCTCAGCATTGCCAGACTGTGCTTAACAGAACAAAAAGGGGCAGCAAGCAAAGTTTTCTGAAACAAGAGGGAGAGATAACAGAAATTCTGAGTTGTGACATCTTTTCTCCTACATTTCATGCCATGATTGTACCATTATAGAACTGATTTGTATGAGCTCAGGGAGAGCCCTAGAGTGATTATGTTAATTTGTCAAATAGACATTTCTTGGTCTCCAAAGATGTGTCCTCACCTGTTTCACTGTTATACGGAGCACCTCAGGGGTCAGTTCATAGCATTGTTATATCAGCTCCTCTTTTGCACTCATACACTGTTGTTTTGATATCTTCCAACATTTACATATGGATGACAAAAAGGTGTGTATTTTTCAGTAAAACCACAAGACTTCAGAAACCCGTATGCCCCTCCGTGACTGTTTAGCAGTTATAATGGACACTCTCCTCTGCTAAATTCTACCTAACTTGTGAAATCTTGCCGTTATATTTGACCCTCAATTCGAATTCCAAGACTATGTCAATAAATTGGTTCAATCCTGTTTCTTTAAACTTAGAAATATTTACGAGCTTCTAACTGTATTTGTCACATTGACCTCCACTTAAAGCGATTATATACACACCTGTTTAAAATAGCAGCTTATTGTCAAGTCTCACGGCTATTCAATGGTTTATTTGAAATTCAGTTTTCGGAGATTAAGAAATAAGTTGAAAGCAAAATATCGTCCGCTTGTTAGCTTCAGAGAGCAGCATCCACCTTTTCTGAGAATCAGGCCTCTTTCAGCATTTTATACTCCGCTTCTAACTGTAATGGGCTGTGTGATTATGCTGAAAACGTCTTGAATGTGACAACCAAAAGCACAAGCAACATAACACTAAATCACAGCTTTGACTGTTTCTATGACGCCCTTTCTATTTGAGGGAGTCTGCTTAATATACTGTATAAATGCATATAAATCTATGCACATAGAATCCCCAGTCTGTGACTTTCATATCTGCAATCGAATGTTAATAGCAGTTGCAGCCTTCACAATGGGGCATTTGACAACCGCATGCATGCACACGGCCTCTTTTGATAATTACTATCCTTTCTATATTAATGGGGCTCCCTTATCTGCAGCAATGGGCCATGCATGCAGATGGCATCAGACCAAAAATAAAGATCAAAGACGAGAGAAATCCCATTTGTTCCACTCCCTGTGTAATGCCAAAGCTTCAGGAGAATCTGCCTTCTCAATTTCTGGGTTAATAAGGAGGAGCTGAAAATGAGATGTGGCTGGCACAGATGGCAGCAGCTGATATCCAGCCAGTAAGATTTAGAACATACTCAATGGCTGTTTTTGTTACTTCTGTCTGCCTACTAAAGTGCTACTTCTAGCCATTCAACAGCAACACACATGGAGTTCAGGGTACTTGAAATGATGGTCTACAATTACAATACCAAATAACATAAATTACCTTATTTATCTAAAAATAAGTATTATTCACACTGCAAACCACTCTCATACTCTTATGAACACAGCTCAATTTAAGCAGTGTCTGTGTATGTGTCCTATATTTGGAAGTAACAATTCTAAGGCCTATTGAAGGGTTTAGGTTGGAATGCGGTTTAGATTCTGCCGCATTATATATATATATATATACATATATATATGTATGTATGTATATATATGTATGTATATATATGTATGTATATATATGTATGTATATATATATATGTATATATATGTATGTATATATATATATGTATGTATATATATATGTATATATGTATGTATATATATATGTATGTATATATATATGTATGTATATATATGTATGTATATATGTATGTATATATATATGTATGTATATATGTATATATATATGTATGTATATATGTATATATATATGTATGTATATATATATGTATGTATATATATGTATATATATATGTATGTATATATATATATGTATGTATATATATATGTATGTATATATATATGTATGTATATATATATGTATGTATATATATGTATGTATATATATGTATGTATATATGTATGTATATATATATGTATGTATATATGTATATATATATGTATGTATATATGTATATATATATGTATGTATATATGTATGTATATATATGTATGTATATATGTATGTATGTATATATATGTATGTATATATGTATGTATATATATATGTATGTATATATATATGTATGTATATATATATGTATGTATATATATGTATGTATATATGTATGTATATATATATGTATGTATATATGTATGTATATATATATGTATGTATATATATGTATGTATATATGTATGTATGTATATATATGTATGTATATATGTATGTATATATATATGTATGTATATATATATGTATGTATATATATATGTATGTATATATATGTATGTATATATATGTATGTATATATGTATGTATATATATATGTATGTATATATGTATATATATATGTATGTATATATGTATATATATATGTATGTATATATGTATGTATATATATGTATGTATATATATATGTATGTATATATATGTATGTATATATGTATGTATACACATATGTATGTATGTATGTATGTATATATATATGTATATATGTATGTATATATATACATATATATATATATATATATATATATATATATATATATATATATATATATATATGTGTGTATATGTATGTATGTATGTATGTATGTATGTATGTGTGTGTGTATGACAGTTAGGCGACTACTCCGCATCAATGTCAGCAAAATGGGACTACAGGGAGGGAGTGGAGAAGTAACTTGTGAGGGCGTAACACCAGGACTCTATTGCAAACATGTGTGTGCTCCTAACCTCCACAGTAGCAATTGCATGACAAAAGTTTTGCTTGATGTCAAGGGGAAAGCAATAAGGGTTGAAACAGGAAGGGTTGCGAGGTGGAAAAGAGGCCAAAGACACTGTCCCCTCTGTCCTTGGTATACAGTATGGAGTTCATGGTGGTCCCCTAGGGGGAGGTAATTTGCCACAGTGTTCTAAGATGAGTGTGATGCGTAAGCCGAGAGCGGAAATCAAACATCCGCGAGCAAAACTCTTGCGCGAGATATTTGCAAATCTCTGCTCGTGCTTGAAGGTGTTTTCTGCACGCCCTGGGTCACGATGGTATCTCATTCTTGCTTATCTAGCCAACTTTACCGAACTATGAAGGGGCCTGCGCATGTCTTATCTCATAATTGTGACTTTATCGCATTCTGATTGTTCAAAGAAATCTATCCATATTGAAATACACGTATTGTAAATACATAACTTGGGTCTTAGGTCTTTTCTTTAATTCACCCTGCCTCTTGTTTCAGACTCCTCCCTTCCAGTATGCCGCTGCTCTCAGTGATTGCAAGCCCCGCCCTTATTGTTTCCACCTGCGTCTCGTTCCTCTGTGTATTTAGTCTGTGTCGACTACTTGTTCTGTGCCAGTTTATCTCTATTTTATGAGCAAACAAGCATTTTATCCGAGTGTGCCTTCCCGTGTATTGACCCGGTTCTGTCTACCTGTGAACCCGCTGATTTGGATTCATCCACCTTGCCTATCTGACTGCGCGCGTAACAAAACCCTGCCTGAAATGTAAGACCTTTTAAAAAAATAATAATAATCCAACCTGACTACCTCGCTTTGAGTCTGCTTTCTTTGCTACTTTGTTTTGTAGTGTGATTATAAAGTAAATTTATATTTAGTAGTTTTATGGAGCCAGGAGGAAGCTGAAGGAGAACGATATGTGTGTGTATACTGACATAAAGCTACTGTAGCGTGGACATATTTTGTAATATTTTACAGTTGAAATAGCTTGTACCCTATGCAAGAAAAAGTCCTTGCATTCAGGTCAATAAATGTGTTTGCTGTTGTGGGTTTTATTGACATTGAAGGGATTTCCTGTGCCTTTTTAAGTTTGCAATATTATTTTTAGCTGAAAGTAATTGGAAATGAAATACATTAACTGATTTAATTTGAATTTAAAATGACCGGAAAATGTTCTTCTTTCAGCCTGAAACGTATCATGCTGCAGAGGAGAAGTTGATCTTTTATTCTTAAACTCAGTAGGTTGCTAGGCAACGGGACCGGGCGACATCGGGCGACATGCGGTCACTAGAGACAGTGCCTCCCATATGTTTATAAAAAGATAAGATATAAAAAATATATATTTTTATTTGTCTACTGATCTGTAATAGAAGTGCAATCATTAGAATCCAATCAAACCAATGATTGTTGTAGGCAATGTTGCAGAATTTGTGTATTTTCCAGTTCAAATACGGGCGGTGCTGCCTTCTCTCGGATTGCGCAATTGCTATTAAACTCGGTTGAGCTGCTCATATCTTTGCTCAATTTGAGCACATGCAATTAATGTTTCTACAGTTTTATCACAAAATCTGATATAACGCCACAGTGAAAAAGCTGTACGGGAGGCAGCTGGTCTGGCAGCCTCGCTTCCTGCTTTTCACTGCGTGAGGCTGAGCCAGTACCTCTGTCTCCCTGAAGGGGGTGTGTGTGACCACACAAGCTTGTTCTGTTGTTGCTTTTCTTCACGTTTTATGGACAGATGGCATAGTTAGTTAGCCACAGTCAAGTGGTGAACGTCAAGTGCACCGCATCAGTCCTTGAAAACTGAAAACACAGTTTGAATAGGACTGACCAAAGATGACTTTCACCATGAGCAGCAATGTCTTTTGATACAAACAGACTCTTGAAACTAAAAGAAGGACGTAACACAATTTACAAGTAAAGGTAAGACCATGCATAAACTACCACTGCATGAAAAGTGGGATTTTTGGCATTTCCTCTAAAAATTCATTAATGTCCTTGGTGGTAGTCTAATAATTGTTTAGTAGCCTACATAGGATAACAATGACATGAATATACAGTACAATATGAATGAATAAATAATATATATTGTATATATAAATTATTTATGAGGCTGGGTGAACAATAGCGACAGATCTGCCAACCAATCACGAGTGATTTTTCTTGTTTGAAAGTTGTGGTTTCATCCAATAAGGAGTAAGGATATTCAGCCCGCTCCGCTCGGCCACCCGCGGTTTCGCTGCATTCATATGCTAATTAGGGCCATTCGCACCTCCGCCAGCTGATCGCCACCTACGTCAGAGTCTGTTTCCGACAATTTCCGGGACAGGCGAACGCGGCGTGCGCGGCCTGTAAATTGTCGGAAATTAGGAAGATTTTCATGCAGTGTACTGTACACAACAAAAATAAAAGACCAGCCCTATTTCTTGTAATATTTTAAAAAATTCTAAAGATTTAAGCAATAATGTACTGTTCAAGGGTGTTGTTGGCAAACCTTTAATTGCTTTTATAATACGGTTATCCGTGACATAACCTGATAGTAGGGGTGTAACGATCCATCTATTACAGTGGTTCTCATACTTTTTCCACCAAGTACCACCTCAGCAAATACTTAGCTCTCAAAGTACCACCATAATGACCAACACTATACAGTAGCGTAGCAGGCCTAAGTGTTCATCAAAAACAAGGCAGAGGTTTTATTACTAAAGAAGTATATTTAATATTGTCAGCCATTGTAACATTTTACCCATTTTCAACAGTAAGACTGCGCTTAAATATAGGAAGAGAAAAAAACTGTACTTAAATAATGATTTAATTAAAATGTATTGCACATAAGTTGAATAAACATTATACTAAAATAATTGTAAAAACTGTCCTTAAAGATTAAATACAACGGTACTGTACTTAAATGTTAAAAAAAATAAAAAATAAAATGTAATTTTTTTTATTTTAGTGATTCTTTGGCGTTCTTTGACTACTAGAGGGAGCCCCTCGTACCACTAGTGGTACCACACTTTGAGAATCACTGATCTATTACATCGATGTATTGATTTATATTCCTCCGATCCAACTACATTGATCTGCGCTCGGCGAGTTGGCCTTATGGTAGACATATATCGATCTAACATCGTTTTAAAATGTAATAAATCTATTGTATCGATACCAAACAAAGCAGCCACTATACTGTGTGTGTGTGTGTGTGTGTGTGTGTGTGTGCGTGTATATACACCAGTGTTGGGAGTAACGACGTTTAAGTATTAACGCTGTTTCTAACGGAGTTACTTTTTCAGTAACGGAGTAATCTAATTAATTACTGTTGCCATCATTACAACGCCATTATCTTTAGTGAGATTGAAAGTGTCTCGTTACTATTTGGTTGAATGAAGGGCGAGGTGTTTTTTGGCTACACAACAGCTGCCTGGAGAGAGCTGGGGTCGGGATGATGACGCCGTTGCAAATGCGATGATGATTGGCTGGGTGGGCGGTGCCTTGCTCACGTTGTCTCGCTGCGGCTGCGCACACTCAGACTACCACTAAACAAGACAGCGTCAGCCACAATGGCGACGACCCGGGGAAGTTCAAAAATAGCATTGTCAAACTGGAAGTCAAAGAAAAGAATGTTTATGTTACACGCATGCTATGCCCAGGAAAAAAGACGTTATCCACGTCTGCCTCAAGCAACTCAAACCTAATGAAGCAGCTCTCATCAACACACGCTAAGACGACACTTGTTGCTGCTGCTATCCCAAACCCAAATGCAGCTAGCGTGAGCTCCAGCGGAGACGGAGCCACTCTGTTAAAACAAGCAACGCTCATGTTTTCAGGTCAGCAACAGGTGACCAAGCCCGAGCTGGTATGTTGCTGAAAACATGCTACCCTGTCCACTGTTAAGTCGGAGTCATTCAGTGCTGTTCTAGAACGTTATAGCGCTAGTAATAGTGCTAGTACTTTTACTATGTGGTAACTGAGTTACTAACTCAATTACTTTTTGGGAGAAGTAATTTGTAACTGTAACTAATTACTTTTTTTAAGTAAGATGACCAACACTGATATACACTCACCATCCACTTTATTAGGTATACCTGTCCAACTGCCCGTTAACGCAAATTTCAGCCAATCACATGGCAGCAACTCAATGCATTTAGGCACTTGGTCAAGACGATCTGCTGCAGTTCAGACCGAGCATCAGAATAGGGAAGAAAGGTCATTTAAGTGACTTCGAAGGTGGCATAGTTGTTGGTGCCACACGGGCTGGTCTGAGTATTTCAGAAACTGCTGATCTACTGGGATTTTCACCCAGAACCATCTCAAGGGTTTACAGATAATGGTCGACGGTTAGCTAGCTACTACATGTATAGAAACAGCAGTAGAATATGATAAAAATCGCTGAAAAAGTTTGATGACTTTGCCCCAAAATAAGGTTTAAAACGCCTTTTTCCCCCACAGGTTACTGTTACTGCACATGCACAAGGCTTCACGACACCAACCTTAATTTACGTCTCTATCCAGAATGCCATCGTCTCCGCTGTCGCAAAACCTCAACTGTGCGCCAGTGATTCTAGGGGTGGCCGAGGCCACCCCTGGAAGCTCATTGGCCACCCCTCTGGCCACCCCAGATCTGATAGGTAGTTGGTCAAGTTCGTCAACACAAGAAACAAGTGAAATGCTGTCAATTATGATGACAGCTTAACAACTGATTTAGGGACAGTTTTACATTTTTTGACTAACACAGTAACGGTCGTACTGACTCATGAGATGAGCGCGGCGCGCTGCAACTGCGGCTGGTCCGTGAAACACGGGGGCGGTCACAGTTTACAACAGCGACGATACAACAACGATAAAAACGCCGGAATCTATCGATTGAGAGGTATGGTAATTTAATGTTTAGTTATATCGTTGTTCCCTCTGAATGTGTAGGAAAACTTTATCTAGCACGAAGTAGCAGCTAAAAGTCGAACTACACTGCACTAGCTAGCTAGCTTAGCAGCATGCAACACAAGTTAAGCATTGAACGCTAGCATTTTTTTAAAATGTATTGTTAGGATACCCCCATGAAATATGAAACGCTGTTTTCTGAACTGAAGACTGTAGATCCTATAAATATGGCACATTGTTGACACATTTTAATTGAGTCAAAGCTGTCATTGAAGGGGTTCCAGAGCCCCAAAAACACCTGTATTTTGCACACTGATTCTAACCCTATTTGACAATGATCCTGCTTGCTAGTTATTGCTATTACTTCAAAGTGAATTGACTGACTGAGTGATTGAATTACATTCCCCCCATTTTTAGGGTCTAATGGTCTTGTTTTTGTGTTGTTACGGTTTGCTTGGTTTATGTTACAACTGTTTATGTACAATACAAAAAGTTCCATTATGAAGAAGCACCTTAACCCTTAAGTTACATTTGGTCTGGTGGCATTGCATTGGACTTTAAGTCTTGTCTTGTGGTCTTATGGCCCGATGTGAAAGCATTTTGTAGCAGCAAAATGAGCAAAAGCAAGAACTAGCTACCTCTATTGCACTTGGTTACTATTATTAGAATCCTCCTATTGTTCATGAGAGTTTAAAGGTTTACATAACATTATTTCATAGTATATACTTTGTTTGGGGTTAAGATTAGTTTGGTTTGTGTTACAATTGTTTATGTATATGTAACGGGTTGTATATAGGTTCTGTTAAATTGCTGCTTAAATGGGGACAGCGGCGTCTACCATGGCCACCCCACACTAGCTTTGTGTCCCATGTTGGCCACCCAAGTAAAAATGTTCTGGATACGCCACTGCTGTGCGCATGCGTCAGTGGAACCAGACGATAGGCTTAAATGTTTCCCGGCTTGACTGTTAAAAAGCAGATGATTGGCTTTCCAGCTTGAGGGGCGGGACACGCGATGGGACATTACAAAGACAAATATTATGGTGTGTAGTATGTTTCAGCTTGATTTAAACCACCCTTATTTGCCTGTGTTAATAAACAGACATAATATGACAATTATGTATCTGTGTCCTGTTATTTATCTTTTGGTATGCATTTCAGAAAGAAAAGATGGTTAGGATTCAGGTGTAATTGCAAATAGTGATTAATATATATATATATATACACACACACACACACACAATGTGTTTGTCATACTGTATTGAATCTGTGCTGTTGTGTCACTTGTGTGGACACAACAGCACCTTTATTTCCCCCCTTGAAAGCTTCATACCCACTGGTATCCACAGTACTACACCCATCTTAATTAAGGTATATAGCTTGTTTATTAGTACTGTTTATATTTAAATTCAACTGTGCCACTGTTTAATAATAAAGATATTTCGGTTGGAACCATGTCCCATGTCCCAAAACTCACTGTTTGAGAACTTACTGCATGGGCAAGACAATCCTTGGGTGAAATTCCCTTTATGGCGTTGCTGGTGTCTGACTATTCAATACAATTAATAAAAACTATAAACCAGATCCCATCTTGCCCCATACACATTAAGAGGGGTAATCTCTTGATCACTTTTTCTTGTGAGGGCCACATTATCTCTTTCCTCTGCTGGGGGCCGGGATGACGGGGGGAGTAGACAACCCCCGTCAGCGTGAACGCGCAAAGAACTAATCAGCATTAGTTTCGGTCCGCGGGCCGGTCCAAATGTGTAGGCGGGCTGTAGTTTGGCGACCACTGTGTTAGACCTTTTGAGTTCAGAAGATGTACTTGTCTCATGGTCCTAAATACATTAAGTGTTCTAGTTTTTCTAAAATGTGTTGTTTGTGTTTAGCTGTTGTTTGGCTCGACCATTGTTGTTCTTCTCCTGAACAGCTCCTCTCATTCGTTATTCTTGTTTATTTTGTGCCCACAGAGTTGAGAGGCAGCTATCGCACCCGAACACACTCATGCATGAGGGAGTTTCTGCCCTTGAAATTGAAAAGAAAGACCTTGCCGTTGAGAGCCAATTTGACGTTACTTAAAGTAATCAGATGTACGCATACTGCATACTCATATTTATAAAGCTGGGTATGACTTACTGGCAGAGGTTCACATAGTCTTGAATACATTTATTTATGTCGCTTTTTTATCTTGTAGGCTTTACCCTGGACTGCAGTGACGTCCGGCTCGGCAAGCATGAATCCTTTTGATTGGAACTACCAAAAATCAAGCACTCTCCTATTTAAAGTGCATTAGTTGGAGTGGGAGCTGCCGATCATGTTTATGACCCACACAGGCAGAAGGAACATGACGCAATCTGAATTTCCTGCCGGCTGAGATCAGGAAGTCAATTTCCATAAAAACAGACTTGATTTGCACTGCAGCTGTACCTGAGTGAAGCAGCAGGTCTGTGTGAGCTTCACAGATTTTCAGCAAAGCTTAACGCCACAAAAAAAGTGCGTCCCCGCTGAATACAAAGTAAGTTTAAGGATAAGCACAGGGAGACAACAAAAAGATGCTGCTCTGCATGCCTGGGGCTTGGAGTTGTGCATGCTGTTTTGTTCATGGCCTGAGGTTGTGCAATCTGTTTTATGTATCTATTCAAAATTAGTGTTTTTCCTTAGTCTGGGGTGTCCAGCGCCAGGCAAAGCTGCCACCCCCCCTGAAGCTGGCCAGTGACTCAAACACGTACTAGATGCAGACACCCGGACCCCCCGCTAGTTGCGGAATGCCTGTTGATCCATCTTGTGAGCGTTTGGATGTGCTGATAAACCAGAGGAGTAGTTACTCTAAAGTCTGCAGGGATTCAATGAAAGGTAAAACAGCTCTGCTACTGATGTAGAGATGTTCTGCAGATAGAGAGGTTGACTCACTTTGGAACAGTGCAATAATTAGAATATGTGTTGCACATAGCGCAAAACAACAATAGCATACATTTTTCTCTCAATAAAGTATTGATTTGGACCTTTTTTCATCTAAATAAAAAAACTATTTAGGCCTCTTCTCAAAAAGTGCAAACTCGTAATTAAAAAGGGTTTATCTCTGCAACCAAAAGGTTGAATCACAAACAAGTTTGGTGTCATATTAAAGGTAACAAATGTCCGATGAGACAGCTATAGCTCTAAACCGCTACCGAATCATAAAACAATATGTGAACTGTGGATTGTGATAAAGAGAAGAAAACAATTACAGATTTTAGTAAAGTTGGTTCAGACTACATCTCCAAAACAATGTTTGGAACCATCTGTGCCTTTTAAATTCACTTATCCAGTGTTCCTTTCATCAGAAACCGTGTGAAATCAGTTCAAAGAATGAAAGCACAATTGCGTAGACCTTCTGGGCTTGAGATGGATGGATGGTGTGAGTGGCAACTCATTTGAAATGTCAGAGCAAAAAGAATTTAGCTACACCCACCGAAATGAGATTGACATCGCTGTCAGAAATCAGCAGGGCGCCATACTATTAGCAAGACACAAGGATTTAATTTACGGAGGCAGAGTTACTTTTTCATATAACGTTAAGTAATAGAATTCACTTGAATATCCAAATAGCTCAACGATCGGCCGTTAACGGCGGCTCGTCTGCCCGCACCCGCCAGCTGTTATTAGTCAAAAGGCACTGTAACGACTTCAGTTTTATACTTTGGAGGTTGACTAAAATCTTACTGAGGTTGTGATGGTTTTATTGATAGTTTATACTTCATATTATGAACAGAAACTGATCAAAGTGAGCTCAGGTAGCCAAGCTACGAACCTTAAAAGATTAGTAATGTTACAGACGTTAATAACTGCTGAGAATAAGAGACTGAACTTGGTTTGCTCCTTTTTGTTTTGTGGTGTGATTATAGACTAGCTTTACATATAGTGGTGTTTTGGGAGCCCGGAGGAAGCAGCATTAAGCTGAAGGAGATAATGTGTGTGGTGACATTCGTTTAACTTATAATATGAAAATATGTCCAAAGTTAAAATAGCTTGTATCCTATGCAAGAAGGAATATATAATGTCCTTGCATAAAAGTTAATAAATGTAATTGGTGGGTTAATTATTTTTATATATATATATATATATATATATCATTAAAGCAAGGCAGAAATATTCAAGCTCGTTACACTTTTTTGGGGGGGATCTTCCGACATAAATGCCATGAATGCTTTTGTCGATGAAATGAACGTGTGAGCACAAGCAGTGGAAGGACAGACAGGGGCATTGAGTAGAGAGTGTGAAATTGGCCTTTAAGCAAATATAGTATCTGACCTTTTCCACACCAGTTGTGCGAGGGGACTGCGCTCAGTGTTTGGTTTCATTTCTGTATTCATATTTGGACAAATCAGGCCACTTGGATCAATGATAGAGCAGACATTCCGCCCCCCAGCCTCTCTGCAGAATCATGGTCCATAGCCAGCGGACCGACTCCAAACTGTTAAGGTCAGAGGACTGCTGCCCTGCCCTGGGGCTCTGCATTAGAAGGTCACCACACACACACAAAATATAAAGCAGAAATAGCAAGTAAGGCTAGGAAACAAACCTTTGTAGCATAGGGCAGACTGTGACGTGACATAACTATTCATTTACTATCAAACTCTTAAAAAAAACAAAAAACATTGGAAATAACCAAACCAAAGTAGTTCAGAATTATTGAATATCTTGTGGTGGAAGGTCACTACAGCTGCATGCTCATTACACTGCCAAGAACCTTCCTCATCTCACATTAGGGCCAGGCAGTTCTTATACCCACAAGTGGCCTCCAAACCAACTTGTTGGATCTCTACAGCCAGGATACTGGAATCTTATCGGTGTGATACACTCTAGCTCAATTATTTTTCATGGCCACACCATCCCAGCACTTGCAATTTATAACCTTGGTCGTACAATGAAACCCTTTGAAGGGTTACATACATTTTTGCCATTAAACTCTTTTGAGTACATAATAATCACACTATATGCATTAATATAACATGCCAACTCCAATTTACCATCTAATATCTAATACCGTGTAACCCTAACCATGAACATCCAAAGATCCTTCTGTCAGGCCGAGGCAAAAACAGGACACAGGCGCAGAGTCGACTTGAGAGGCGGGCAGACTTTTATTCCTCGCAGAACCACCAGGAGCTCCAAGATCGGAAAATAAAACGGCTATAAATATTATCTAGGTCACACTTCTTCCTTAATCTAAGGGGGAAGAAGTGTGGCTATAAACTTTAATTAAACAAAAGACTCTTCACTCGGGAAGGAAAACAAAAAGGCTTTTAAACTTTACTTCTAACACTAAGGCACTCTACTGACGGAGGCAACGTCACAAACAAAAACACTCCTTGCGCAGGAAATCAAAAAACTCAAAACCAATGCTCTATCTACAAAACGCACTCAATGGACGGAGGCAACGTCACAAACAAAAACACTCCTAGCGGAGGAAAAACAAAAGGACTACACTAGTCTATGGCTGGAACTATAAAACTTTACAAACAAAATCACATGGAGAAAAATAAACAAGAACGTAGGAGACAAAACCTGATTGTGGCCTGAAGGAGGTTGCGTGGCGTGGTGGGATCGTGGTATATCGGGGACATGAACAAACACACTGGCACGGGACAAAGGGAGACAGAGACAATTAGTGGACACGGAGGGGAATGGGAAACAGGTGAACACAATCAGGAATCGGAAGACAATCAGACTGGTGACACACGAGGAAGGGTAAGTGGCCTGAAACGAGAGGAGACGTTATTTCAAAATAAAACCGGACGTGACAAGACAATAAGGCCCAACAGAAAAACACAACCCAGACACAATACCGTGGTGTGACACCTTCACTCCCAAAAACTCTGACCTGTCACAGAACAAAAACTGCCCAAAAAAACCCTCAGAAATGGACGAAAATAAGGAAGAAATCTGTTAGAGAAGAACAAGACTTAAAACTTTCTGCCAGGATTGAGAATTACCCCCGAGTATGACAGTTACTCATAGGAACTGCAAGATGTTTACATTTCCGTGCTGAAGAAAGGAGACCTGACGCTACTGATCAACTGGAGGCCAGTGACTTTGCTTATATAGCTCAGCTATTGAGCCCTTGCTGTGCAGGTTGAGAGTTCGACTCAGCGGTCTCTCACTGCCAGAGTCCTCCAGGTTTATCTTCCTCCTTTTGTATCTGTGTATGAAGTTTGTGTCTTTGTTACCAATCTGAAGGATGTTAACTGTTTGCAGTATGTGGAGATTACTTGATTGTTTTACAGAAAGGCATCATATGCGGTGGTGGCTCATGGAGAGAGGCTGTGCTGGGAACTGCGAGGTTGGTGGTTTGAATCCTGGCTGCCTCATGTGCCATGTCGAAGGATCCTTGAGCAAGATAGCTAACCCCTAATTGCTTCCGGGCAAAATGTACACTGAAAAAAACAACAACTAACATTTTTGAGCAAATTTTCTGTTGATAAATATTATCAACAGAAAATACTCACACAACTAAAATACAATTCCATTATTTATTTATAAACTTTTGTCAGATACCGTATGTAACACCTCGTTTTATACAACAGCCATGTCGAATTGTGCATAAAACAGCAATCACATTTCACATGACAGTAAATGCTGGTAGAGATCAATAAACTAAAAATGTTTACTTTATGCTCTACGGAAAAAAGGCATATCACTGGTAAATCTAAATGTTTTTGACCCCTAGAAGAATAAAATTAAGGGCACGTCAGGTGACAAAACAGAATATAAGGGTTTGACCTGACAGAATATGCTGTACTGACATGAACAACATTCTAAACCGCAACAACCATTAACATATTTATGTTAGCATTCGGTTAAAACATTAAAGCACCCCAAAACAGTTTAAGTACAACATCAAATCCTCTGTTAAAAATTAAAAACAAAGGTTAGGACAAAAATAAAATTTTCACAGCAGTCGGCTTTGTTGACAACATTAGGAACATTTAAGAAAGAAAACTCCTAACATTTTGTTAGCCATGGAGGGTGAAAATAAACTTGAAGGCTACCTGCTAATTGGCTACAAAAGTGCAAGCAGAACAGCATTACCCATATTACCATTTTACCTTACAAACTATTTTTAAATACACACACAATTCACATTTATCTCTGTGATTGTATTACATTAAACTACTTAATGCAGCAATTTTCAATTTTTAAGTTAAGACCCGGCCACATGGGATCAGTCATCACAGACTTTTGGAAAATTGAAGGAAATCTGTTGATTGACAGTGAAAGATTCATTTAAAAGCAACATGTGGTGTGTGAGTGGAGGGTCCATGGAGTCAGTGTCTGTAACCGTGCAAGTTATTGATGTTACTCCAGCCATTTGCAACGTTGAGTTAGGGTTGGACAGCTAAGACTGCACAGTGTACCGCCTGGAAATAGCTTTTAAGACAGAAACTTTAACTTTAAAGCGTGTACTTTTGGTGACAGCTTCATCCGATTCAGTTCCAGGAAAAGTTTTTGAAACACCTCCGGGGTGTAGCGCAGAGCCGAGGGGTATGCAAGGTTCAGGGAATAAATCAGTCCCATAAGCAACGTGCAAACTTTGGCTGTGCTGCTGCATCCTGTCAATACCGCCTTCCTTTCAAGAATGATTGAAACATCTACTGGTTCTTCTCCATCAGTACCATGGACGACCAGGATCTTGACTGAGTGGCATCACTGCGATTGTCCTCCTTCATAAAATTCACAAGAAAAAAGAAAACTATTCAGTTGACAAAAATTCAAGAGTAGGAAACCAGCTTTCTATAGACTAGTGCAAAAAGTGTTGTAAAAAGTTAATTTAAAAGTTATGCCTGAGTAAACATTTTTAAGTTTGGTGGTAAAATACTACGGAGCCTGGGAGGTGACATGAAGAAAACCGGTAACCCTAACAATAAAAAAACGAAGGTAAAAAACCCCCCCAAAACTGAGAAAAGGTATGTACTTGGGACTAGAAAGTTGAGATCTCGAGTTTCAAAGTCGAGATCTTGAGTTTCTTTTGCGGCGCGCCCTGCTGCGCGGGCTACCGGTCCGTCGGTAAGTGAGCCTCCGTCGGGTTGAGCCTCTATCAGAAGGACTCAGACCCCCAGCCGACACCGGGCAAGCAGACTTCCGTGTGCCACATTTCCCACGCCCGACTGCCGGGCGGGGATTCGGCGGTGGGCTCTTCCCTCTTCGCTCGCCGCTACTGAGGGAATCCTTGTTGGTTAGGGTTAGGGTTTCCTCCGCTTAGTAATATGCTTAAATTCAGCGGGTTGTCTCGTCTGACCTGAGGTCGTAGTCGGATGAGTTGTGGTGTGGCCCCGCGGACGGAGGCTCACAAACCGATGGGCCGGTAGCCCGCGCGGTGGGGCGAAACTCAAGATCTCGACTTTCTAGTCCCAAGTAGCCTACATACCTTTTCTCAGTTGTTGTTGTTTTTTTTTTTACTATTTTTATCATCAGTATGTGTTACTTGAGAAATCCGTCGCAAGTCAACTATGTGACTTTCTTCAGAGCAATGCTTTGTTCGAGGACTTTCAGTCCGGATTTCGAGTGCATCATAGCACAGAAACAGCCCTGGTGAAAATTACGAATGATCTCCTACTTGCATCGGACCAAGGACTTGTCTCTTTTCTTGTCTTGCTGGACCTCAGTGCCGCCTTTGACACCATCGATCATCGTATCTTGCTGCAGAGACTAGAACATTTGATTGGTATTAAAGGAACTGCACTTAGCTGGTTTAAATCCTATTTATCGGATCGATCCCAGTTTGTGCTTGTAAACGGAGAATCCTCGAAGACCACCAATGTTGGTCACGGAGTCCCACAAGGTTCTGTGCTTGGACCCATCTTATTTACCCTTTATATGCTTCCTTTGGGCGACGTTATCAGAAAACACCGCATCAACTTCCATTGTTACGCAGACGATACTCAATTGTATCTGTCGATCAAGCCAGAGGAGACCGAACAGCTCGTTAGACTTCAAGAATGTCTTGGAGACATCAAAACTTGGATGACCTGCAACTTCCTGATGCTAAACTCAGAAAAAACAGAAGTTATCTTGATAGGCCCAGAGCGCCTTCGAAGTCAGCTGTCACGTGATACAGTTTCTATGGATGGAATTTCTCTGGTATCCAGCAGCACCGTCAAGAATCTTGGAGTTCTCTTCGACCAGGATATGTCCTTCAACTCTCACATAAAGAATACTTCAAGGACCGCCTTTTTTCATCTACGTAATATATCGAAAATCAGGAATTTCCTGTCTCAAGGTGATGCAGAAAAATTAGTTCATGCATTTGTTTCCTCCAGACTGGACTACTGTAATTCTTTGTTTGCAGGGTGTTCTTGTAAATCTCTTAAGCCTCTTCAGTTGATTCAGAATGCTGCAGCACGTGTATTAACAAGAACTAATAAAAGAGACCATATCACGCCTGTATTGTCTGCTTTGCACTGGCTCCCTGTTAAATCAAGAATAGAATTTAAGGTTCTTCTCCTCACCTACAAGGCGCTTGCTGGTGAGGCACCTTCTTATCTTAAAGAGCTTGTAACACCGTACTGCCCTGCAAGGCAGCTGCGTTCTATAGATGCTGGGTTACTTGTTGTTCCTAGAGTTATTAAAAGTAGGATGGGAGGCAGAGCCTTCAGTTATCAAGCTCCTCTTTTGTGGAACCAGCTTCCACTTTCAGTCCGGGGGGCAGATTCAGTCAGCTCCTTTAAGATAAAGCTTAAAACTTTCCTCTTTGATACCGCTTATATTTAGGGCTGGCTTAGGTTTGCCTGGACCAGCTCTTAGTTACGCTGCTATAGGCTTAAACTGCCGGGGGACTTTTTAGGACACACCGAACTTCTCTCTCTCTCTCTCTCTCTCTCTCTCTCTCTCCCCTTTTACTAAAATCCACGTTGCATTAATGCACATGACTAATTCAGCTCCTTCCCGGGAGTTCTTTGTGCTTTCTCGCCGAGCAGGTCTCTGCAGATCGTAGTCCGGTCAGGACCCTGGTCCTGACTCTGGCCGTGGCCCTGCTGGCCTGCTGCTGCTATCATCATCATCGTCATCATCATCATCATCATCATAATTTTAAATATGATTCATATCACTATTACCCTTTCCTAAAATCTTTGCTTTCCCTCCCCACAGTCTTCTGTGGATGGTGGTTCGATCTGACGGTGGTGGCCCCTGCAGTGGTCCTGTCATACATCTGGCCGGCTACTTGGAATTCTTTGATTAATTTCTGTTATAGAAATTGAATGTATTCTACATCTGTATGAGTCATTCTGTACACATGACATCCATTGCAGTCTGTCCATCCCGGGAGAGGGATCCCTCCTCTGACGTTCTCCCTAAGGTTTCTTCCCTTTTTTCCCTGGAAGGGTTTTTTTCATTTTTTGGGGAGTTTTTCCTGTGCCGATGTGAGGGTCTTGGGACGGAGGATGTTGCATGTGTACAGACTGTAAAGCCCTCCGAGGCAAATTTGTAATTTGCGATTTTGGGCTATACAAAATAAAATGAATTGAATTGAACTTTCATTCTTGAGGCCTTTTTCTGAAACATAGATCATTTTTTTAATTATTCTTGACAAATTCAAGAAAATTATAAATTAATAAAAACTGCTCGATTTTTACCAAGTCACACATATTTTTCCGAAATCGACCTCAAAGTAGTTCAATCACTTTATACACTTTATTTTATGATTATTTCTAAATGTTTCGTTTTATAACTTTTTTTTATTCGTACATGTTTCCATCAGCATCGCTTTTACCATTTACTACTACATTTCAGTTCAGTATATAACAGTGTAAAATGGATGAACAATAAAAACATATGGTGTATACATGCAGTGTATTTGTACTTTCCTGATCACAAGGGTGCAATGTTTGATTAGTCACTGAACAGCCCAGCTCTCCTGACGACTCCGTCGGAATTAACTAGCTAATAACAGGATAGCTAGCATCAAGCATCATCTCACAAACCTTGGAGGGTAGACCGCTCGGTATACAGTCCCTATAGTGCTTCAAACTAATCACCAAAATGCTTTTTAAGCGGAGGGACCCAAAACTTCTTTTTTAGCCTTTCAAGCTAAGATCTGTAAGGGGTTGAGGGAGAAAGTGTACACTTGTTTTTCCAAATGGAAATTGCTGCTACTCCAGTTGCCCGATAAGGAAATCTATTGCACAAACTCCAGTGTTTCCTCCTACATTATATCGGGGTGGCCGCCCTGAATTTTGCGCGCTTGCACCATCGGGGCATGGCCTGATTAACATACGGTCAATAATGGCTTACTTTCATCTCCAGACAGCTCTGAGGTTGCTCTTGGACTGGAGCCCAAGCTGCTCGACGCACCTCGGGTGCTGCTGAGGAGAGCTGGGCGGTTGGGCTACGATAAGCAACTGATCCTCCTACAACCATGAGACCCGGATTTTACATCACCGCCATCGTGATACAGCTCGGTGCTGTTGGCGTGATCGATTTTTAAGTCAGGCACAAAATAACCACTTGACAAACTTCAACTGTACTCAGGTGATAGGTCCGTCCCTTTTTAAACGGTGGAATATTTAATGTAAATGAATTAAAAACGTAGAGAGCATAGTTTGTAAGAATCCGTTTTCTCAACACAGCCTCTACTAATTAGACAACAATTAGATTTAAACAACAGGTTTGTTGACAATTATTTAGCTGTTGTGGTTTTTGTTGCCTGTTAATAGATTCTGCCTAAGGGTTGCGAGTATCCAGCGTCAGGAGAGGGAGTGAGCGGGAAACCCTCTGCTGCAAAATATACGTCCTCATGAGGTCTTAGGCCAGATGCCTTCTATCAGCCCCTCTTGTCCTAATTACCTCCTTCCCCTAGGGCATGCCAGGGGCAAGTAGAGCAGTGGGTGAGAAAGATAGAGGACGTGGAATTGGAGCTAATTATGCCCTCTTTTACTACTTGAAAGAGTCATAAATATATCAGGTATCAGGAACATTTATTGTCAAAATATGTTAGACATACAAGGAATTTTATATGGCAGTTGTTTCATAGCATTGGACAGTAAGAGAAAATGGACAACGGGACATAAAACAAGTTTTTCAAATGACAAATGTACATTATACTATACAGTATAAAGTAGAAGGCTATGGGCTAGGGCAGGGGTGTCAAACTCATTCTGGTCTGGGGGCCGCATACAACTTAATCGGTCTCATGGGGGCCAAACTCATGCCAAAATAAGTCCACTTTTTTCTTTGTATTAGTGCGAAGAAGAAGTAAATTATACAAATCTTTATATGCAATGAATTCTCCTTTTACTAAATATATTATAAACAACCTAGGTGTTTTTAAGAAAATTATGTGCAGTTTCAACAACATTTTCACCCAGTTTAACATTTATTTAAGTGCATTATGCATAAAAACACAAATCACAGTGTAATTATACACTGTTGCAAAACATTTATTGACAGTTTTGTGGAAGTTAAAACACTGTCCTGCATGTTAAAATACATCAAAAATCTCAAAATGTATAAAAGATTTAAAATCCATTTTCCACAGAAATCCATTTTGCTTCTGGGAAGCAATCCGCTTGTTAAGTCGTGACGTCACCACGCTCCAATAATACTGTTTCCGGGTCCAAAGTCCGGGTCCTCTCTACCTATTTACCGCTTTCGCCCGAGTTTTAACATACCGCAGTGTTGTGTCCCATGTTGTTTAAATAGATCGGAGTTTAAAAAAACAAGTGACATTCAACTGTCATTCTATCGCTTTCCCTGTGACGAGAAAGATACGAGAAAATGGCTGCAGTTGATAACGCCGATGCTATGGGCTAACCCAGCTAACAATTTAAGGTCCCCAGAACGTTCGTTTTTGGTTACGCTAACATTTGGTTCGCAAACGTTGCCTGAAGGTTAGTTTGTAGTTCGGTGTTCGGGAAGGTAACGTTCCGGTACGTTAACGTACGTAGGTTTCACGTGTTCACACAGTGATGACCGCAGCTACCATACACACTGACACATGTTCATCAGTAACTAATATTCATAGCCAGAGGACATGGATTAGCGGAGCCAAGGATCGAACTGTGCACTACTGCTAAGGCACTTAGCAGGCACTGTTGTTTCATGCGGCTGTTTTCATAGATATTAGCCATGTACACGATCACAAACTACATTCCTGCCAGCGCTGTTTATCATAACAATACTTCTGTATATTTTGTAATCTTCGTTTAGTTACGTTCACAGTTACAGAAGTCCTGTAAAAATTATATTTTGAAATACCTCATCCAGAACAAGGAACGGCACCTTATGTCAACTAGCTAGCTAGCTTAACCTTACAGCTAACTCACCCTTAATTATGTCAACTGGATGATGCGCTACACTAACCACTATGTTGGAGTTAAACAAATTTAAACCCTTTATGACCGCCAAGGGTGCATCACTAAAGTAGGACGTGATCGTCAATAAATTAACAGGTTCCGCCAGTGTTATTAGATGTGGACGAGCGGAGCGCTTGGACCCGGAAGTCCCGTGTGACGTCAGACTTAACAAGCGGATTCTGAACACATGAACTGGCGCCACTAGCGGTCGATATAGGAACTGCATATTTTATAGAAAATGAAGTTTATTATTATTTTTTTTTCAATAATGCAGATTTATCCCGCGGGCCAGACTGAACCACCTGGCGGGCCGGCCGCTCCGGCCCGCGGGCCGTACGTTTGACACCCCTGGGCTAGGGGGATCTAGAAAACAATAAAAAATAGAAAATAAAAAGTTAAAAATGAATGTTTATATGTGTAATAATCCACACCGATAAGTATTTGATCACACGTTAAGTCCTTGCTCACTAACTCTGAACACACACACACACACACACGTTTGGTCACAGATCATAATATATATATATATATATATATAAATAAATGTGTATATATATATATATAAATAAATGTATGTAGCGCTATGATTATTAAATGAATGCTTTGATTGTGTGCCTGATAATGTTATTTACTGTTATTTATCCTTTTTAAGGCTATTGGTTGGTAACATCAGTACCTTTTATATTATTTACTTCATCTAGGTGCCTGGCCTCAGTTTTGTTAGCTCGCTCCTTACAGCAGTCATTAAACACGTAGTGGAACTGATTTCTGAAGCCTAATTCGTTAGTGTTCTAACCTTTTGCATCTCGAGTCATCATCAGAATCAGAGAACATTCATTGCCATGGTATAGTTACATACTAGGAATTTTACATGGCGTTTTGTGCATTACAACAGATCAACAGACGACAATGGAGGACAAGACAACAAGGCAACGGACAACATAGTGCAAGGAAAAATAAAGAATTATAAAAAAATTTAAAATATAATATAATACAGTACAATGGGTTAGTAGCTAAGGCTAGGGATTAGTATATAAAGAGTAGAATAAAGTTATACAATGAAATAGAATCTAAAGTGCACAAGTAAACATGAAGAGACAGATGAAAGTGTTTGTACATGTGCAGTGCCAGAAAAGTGAACGAAGGGATGACAGAGGCAATCAGAGACGATCAGTGGGGGACACGGGCTCTGAAGAAACTGTTTGAGAAACTGTTTGAGTGACGGGAGGTCTTAGTCCTGATGGACCTCAGCCTCCTGCCAGATGGAAGGGGCACAAACAGGTTTTGTCCGGGGTGAGAGGGGTCGGCAACAATCCTTCTGGCTCGCTTTAGGGTCCTGGAAGAGAACAGGTCCTGGAGAGACGGCAGATTGCAGCCGATCCCCCTCTCTGCAGAGCGGATGATGCTCTGCAACCTGCCCTTGTCCTTGGCTGTGGCTGCAGCAAACCAGACGGTGATGGAGAGGCAGAGGATGGACTCCATGATGGCCGTGTAGAAGTGCACCATCGTCGTCTTTGGCAGGTTGAGTTTCTTAAGCTTCCTCAGGAAGAACATCCTCTGCTGAGCCTTCTTGATGATGGAGCTGATCATAATCCTTGTTCTTTATGGGGTGATCCTAGAGAGATTTACATGGATCGAATCCAGACTACGATGTTTAATTGAAGCTGTCAGTTCCTTGCAACGCCACCTCGGGAATTTCACCCGAGGATTAAACCTCGCTCTCACTGTAACAAGTTTAAGGCACTGAGTTTCGTTCGTACAATAGCAAGAGGCATGTCTCCAGTAAAAAACAAACACTGTATTAATTGAATGGAGCAAAAATAACATGGTACCAACAATACTAAAACAAAGAGCCTGAAAACAAATACAAAAAGACAGTTACCCAAAAACACGCCGTGTTTCCTAAGCAGGCTGTATTACATTATGTGTCTCAAAGTCTGCTTTTCTACTCTCTACTTCACCGCCAATGTCGTTGTCAAAGGTAAAAAGCGAAATCTTGTCAACAACAAAAACCTGCAGTAATTTTACTTTTATGTTTTTTACCTGAATGGTGACAAGAAAACCGGTGGTTCAATTTGTAGCATTAGACATTGTTTTTGTTGAGAAACACAACCCTGTCCTGTGTAACCGTGCAATTCTACGGTTTTGACTATGTCCTCCCATTCGTCCTCAACAAAAGTTAGCTTGAAGGGGAAGTGATTAGACATGCTTTTGGCCTACTTTCGATGTTGTGTGTTGTTGTTCATCATTTATATCTCAGGGAGGAGAGAAAGTCCTTGGGGAAAGAAGCCTCCCCGAGGGAAGAGAGAGATCCCTACTGATTCTGAGCAGATAACTCTCTGAGGAGTTAGGTAGTGTTATCAAGGCCGAACACACTCTCTCTCACACACACGTACGTAAATCACCTCCTACTCGATCTATTCACTGAGGTAAAGGTGAAGATGCCGTCTATTTTTGACTGAAAGCTGTAAAATATGAGGGGTGGGAACACTGAAGAAGGGAAAATATTTAGATGAGGGAAAACACTGCTGATGTCATCTTGGGTTCGGATATACGGCACACATAAGTCATTTCAAGTGAGTTTATTTTCCAGTTACAATTACTTGCACGGGTTTAAATAACTTTGATTAGGACAAAACAATACCAGTTGTGCGTAATTAAGTGTGGTCTGAGTAAATGTGAAGAATATATTTAAAAAAAAACACAAGATGGATTTAATGTTATGAAACGTTTAAATTCTTATAATATAGCAGTGACCATGTTCAACCTAAATATAATTTCATTTCAGCCAATATTAAACAAAAATGCAATCCTTGTCAATTTAGTGAAATTGACCGGTCGGTTGAATTCGCTCCGTCAACCCGAAGCAATTAATTTGATATGGTTATAAAGCTGGATGTGTTAAAACATAATTATACAAGAGTTTATATTAGTTTTTAGTTTAGTTTATTTTTTTTCTGTTTCGATTTGAAATTTGTACAACCACTACGTAGAGATTTTTTTCAATATGTATCCTCGCTTTTGTGGTTCCAGATCACATTGAACATCTTTCTGTTTATTTCTTGGCCAGAACAGTGTGTTCTTATGAAGACAGTCTTTTTTTCCATGCACACTTCATTATGAGAGGTTGGATCCTCTGATTTATATTGTGAGACATCCTAACTAAATAACTGTTAACTCTAATATGTTGAGAAGATGAAACAAACATTTTGAACATGGCTTCATTCAAACGTATCTGTTCTGGAAATAGAAGCAAATAATCACATAGAGACTCCCCGTTTGCAGGTTGAACCTTTCAGTAAGCTCCTCTTATGAAAGAACACAGTCTCAATGGAAGGAGTGATGTTTTCATACTCATCTTTACCCCCTCCACCTGCTCTCGGCGCTAAACCAACCACAGCTAAGGTCTCATGAGAGGCCTTCCGTCCCCCTCTCTCTGGGGGAGGAGGGTGTTACGAACAGCGGGATGGACATAACAATGAGGGTTACACCTGTATCCTGTAAATAGTTCTCAAATGTGTTTGGGGCGTGCAGCTCAGCCATTTTAACCGGTGTTAGCTTTTTCTTTCCTATTTTAAGACAATCATAAAGTTTTCAGTTCTTGGCTGAATATTTCATATGGTTGGGGGGGTTTGGGAGCCGCGGCCATCTGCCTCATCTAGTGCCTTTCTTCCCTTATACGGAGAATTGGTGGGGCTTTGTGGATGGAAGATGCAGGGTGTCCTGATTGAGGGCTGGGAGCCAGACCACGCACACCTATTGGTGAATATTTCATGTCCAACCCCAAACAGAGCACCAGAGGACTTTAATGTTTGTTTACACATCTGTTCTCCTCTACTGTATCCAGGTTGTTCTAATAAGGCTTTTTCAAACATGGGGGAAAAACAAAGAGGCTCTCACAGGCCTGCTAAAGCACCGGCTCTGAGGGAGGAAACGTTGTTCTCCCTTGTGCTGCAGTGAGTTGATTGAAAGGGCCGACATGTTCCTGAGATCCCAGCAAAGTTCTTGCATCTTCAAAAGAACGTTCTGTTGATGTTTGGCTTGATTCCTATTGAAGATTCTTAAGCATGACCAGAACTTATTTTTTAGATTTAACTTTGCATTAAATAAACAATGAATTTATTATTCAAAATGGCAAGTAATACTGTACTAAGATGAACCTTTTTAGAAATAGAAAAAGTTTGTCATATTTTAAAAATATAGTAAACCCATGTTATTAGTACAAAGTGCGTACTTTCAACAAAAATCCTGAGAACAAAAGGGTTTTTATTTACTTAAACCACTTAACTTTTAATTAATCTAAGGACACAGATGTTTAATAACAGCAGTTATGTCCGATATTTTTACTGGTCATAACTCAACTTTGTATTGTATCTGGCAATATGAAGGTCTTGCATTCCCCGACAGGAATTTTATTTTCAAAGGCAGGCCATCTACCGCCACGGCCTTGGTGATCGACCATTTGATCGCGATCAACCTATTGGGCACCCCAGAAAATTTCCTTACATAGGCTATATTTAGTGTACAATATTATGTGATATTTGATTGAATGACACCACAGAGGAGGTGTTTAAACCCATATCAGTACTGCAATCATTTGACAGGCTATTAAAATACGTTTTAAAATAAACAAAATGCCCGTCAATGCCCTTTCATTTAATGTCATTATCAATTACTAAAAATGAATACACACATTATGAAAATAACTTTTTATGCTACAATTCCGATTATAGGTACAGTATTGAATTATCATTAGTGAGCTCTCAACCATTGCAACCATTCAACCTTAATCATGAATAAACTTGAACCAATATGCACTGTATAACACATTTCACACCCTGTCAACAAACTATATCCAATATCCTACAAATTATATCCAAACGGTCCAACATATAACTGTAACTGCCACACCGTCAGGTTTTACAATAAAAGCAGCAAAGAACAAGCTGGAATTAACTTGAGCAAAGCTCTCCGTCACACGTTCCAGATGACAATGGAAATAGAAGGTTAGGGGGTTAGCTCTGCTAGAATGGTGTGGAATAATTCACAGCCCACTACAAGCCTCTAATGCCTCTGAAGATGAGCACAACTGGGGTAAGCGAGTAAAAAAAACCTAAAAAAACCTTTGACCTATACGCTCCATTGTATTTTCATCAGACATCGCAAATCATATTGCTTTCATTTCCTACAAAAACACATGTCACAGTCCCTCTGTCGCAGACATGAGTGAGAGGAAAAAGACTCAAAAACTCCTCCTCTCTGCTATTTCTCTCTCATTTCCTATTCATAATTAAAGTGTCTCGGAGGACCCTTGCACTGCACTGCCCTATTTCCATATTCACACACAAAGAAAGCCTTTTTTATGCTTGTTCTGTCTGGAGAAATCACTGCATTTCTCTCTCATAAATGGTGTCTTCCGTCCCCACAGAGTTGGATCGCTCTCCCATTGAGATTGTGGTCTGCTGCCTACACGGCCCACTAGCTCTGTTTACAGCATCCTACCCACAGCATTCTGACAGCCCGTCAGTGATATTCCCATTTACATAAGGGGTCTGTAGTCCAAACAAATACAACAGATTAAGCATGTCTAGTAAGGGGAGTGACACACTACTATAAAGTACTCAAGAACTTCCAGGTAGATTAAATGAAACCCTCCATTGAAGGGCATTTTCTGTTGTCGAAGTCCCACTCCACACACAGTGTCCAGATTCAGTTTTCCTCTTTTTGGCATAGCATGGTCTCACTAAGGCAAAGTCTCACCTTACTGACTTCAAACCACATGCATGAAAAAAGAGAGTATATCTTGACTGCACCATCTGATAGACTGTTTTGACTATTTTTGTCAATTTTTTTTATACAATTTTCTATACAGAAACATAAAACCTAACTTACGCTGCAAGCCTCGACTTTTACTTGAGTTGTAAGTTTTTAAAAAAAACATACCGTAATATTTCTGGACATTTCACAACACAGACAAGAGCTATCCTAATATATATTATTTAAGCAATAAGGTACGAGAGGCTGTACTTTATCGCGTAATGTAACAGTTCGGACGTTTTGTTGGGCTGGACGCACAGCCTGAAACTGATAATTTGTGGGATTTCCGAGTTTGCGCTAAATCTAACCTTTTACTTTGAGTGCGCAGTGATATGGAACGCTCGGGTCAACGTGAACAGCAACTGTTTTCAGAGTTTTCTAAAGATTTAGTGAGATGTGAACTGACTTTCTCTCAATCCAGTGCGACACACGCAACTTGATACACCACTTCACCTCAATGTTTTATAGTGTGCAGAGGTGCCGATATTGAATATGTATTATGGATGTACGTCTTGCTGAAAGAAGCAGCAGACATAACGATGAATAGATGAATGAATAATTTCATGTAAACCCAAATGAGAGTCTCAGTTAACATACTATAAGACTCAGACTGCAATTAAAACTACGGAATAAGTGAAGGAATGTGTTGAAGCATAGACCCACAGGAATCTTTTCATTGGGACTTTCTGTCTGTTCTCGTTTGGGAGGACCAGATGGAAAAATCACGAGTTAAGGGAGCGAACTGCCATCAGACATGAAATCTGCAAGTCTCAACTCAAATCCATATTCCACAAGACAAGACATGACTGTGGAATGAGATGTGGAAAGTCATAGAATAATATGAGGTAAAAAAGAACGAATGAGGTTAGTAAAGTAAGAAGAAGCAGAAGTGAAGAGGCTGCAGATGGAGGGAGGGGAGATGATGATTCTATAAACCATATCTATTTTCCTTCTACTTCTCCTTTTTCATTATGCACTTTCCCCTCAAGACCTCGCATACACACTCACACATTCGCATGCTGAGACCCACTCTAATCAAAGGTAACAGCTGTGTAAAATGTCAGGCTGGCCTTTTCTCCGATATACGGTTTGAACTAATCCAAACGTTACCCTTTCTCCTCTTCACCAGAAGGAAACGAGGAGGAGAAGGACAAGCAGAGCAAAGATCCACATGAACCTTGAGGGATGGAGGGGCAGGGGGGGGAATACGAGACAACAAAGACAGAAAGAGCCGTAGACAAACAGTGAATACAAGCACTGCAATCTGGGAGTAGGAAGGGCAGAGACAACAACGCTAAACAAAGGAGGGGAAATAATCCCACATGTCAGAAATAACTATTCACAATAACCTGGGATTTGCATGGCCTGATTTAGTCATGTCCAAGAAATGATATTAAATTTATTTAATCAATTTGTCTATGTTGGCCCGTTATATCATTTGTTCTTTTTGTAAGTAAACTTTCCTCTTTCAGGCAACTTGCTCCTTCCACTTTTGTGCTTCCGCGCGGGTCCACTTGTCTGCCCCTGATTGTGAATGCCGAGCTTTCATAGTGAACTGTGAAATGCATAAGGAACAACTGAGAAAGTAGCTGTGACCGAGTACATTGAGGCTTCCTTGAAAGCAGGACTCGTACGCCCCTCAATGTCCGCAGCAGGAGCAGGTTATTTTTTCTTGGGAAATAAAGATGGTTTCCTGTGACGTTGTATTTACTATTGACCATTAAATTACATTACCATTAAGAATCAATCCCCTTTGGCCACCTCACCTCATCAGCCTTTGAACTTCTGCTACAGGCCAAGACTTTCACCAAGCTAGACCTGAGAAATGGTAATCACCTTGTTTGCCTTACAGAGGACGACGAGTGGAAGACTTCAACAATCCTTCCGGCCTTTACAAGTACCTCATGAGGTGTCCCCAAGGCATGAGGCTTTCACATGGCTCAAGGAGATGTTTACCACCACTCCCACTCTCACGATTCCAGACTAGTTTGTGGTGGAGGTGGATACCTCGTGCAACAATGTGGGTCCGGTTCTCTCTCTCCATATAAGCTGCATCCATCTGCTCTCCTGTCCACGAAGCTTTCACTGGCAGAGCGGAACTATGATGTTGGTAACTGTGAGGTACTTGCAGCTAAGTAAGCATTAGAAGAGTGGAGACATTGGTTAAAGGGAGCTCAACACCCAAAGCTGTGCGTTTGAACTCCCGCCAAGCCAAATGGACTCTGTTCTTCAACTGTTTTGATTTTGTTTTGTCTTACAGGCCGGGGGCCCAAAACACCAAGCCGGACGCCGTGTCTCGTTTGTTTGACCCTGGGCCTACTGCCAAGAAACCTGAGGCAATCCTGCCACTGTACCGTGTGGGAGAAGCAGTGACATGGCAGATAGAATAAGAGGTGACGCGTGCCAATAGTGAGCTGAACGTTGACCCACAGCACTGGGAAAGAAAAATGAAAGCATTGTCTTATTCCAAAAATCCAATAATTTTCTGACAGCAATACGAATTCATGATTCAGGGGTGAACCGTCCCTTTTTCATTTTAGTCCAAACTGAAATGAAGACAGGAAAGGTTATCATTAAATATTTCATTGAGTATAGCATGTGGAACCCCCTCCGACCTCCCCCACACACAGAAAACTATTCAATTAGACTCATGTTCCATATAAAATACATTAAAAATAATCAAACAAAAAATCAGTTAAGAACATAGACATTATTAACAAAATGTAAATATTCAGTTGTTCCATTGGGAGGCGCTAACGCTATTCCTGCATCTAAATCTATGGGGTTAGGTTTTTGAAAGCATAACACACCGTAAGCAAGTCACCGCATGCAAGTACACACACACACACACACACAGGTAAATCAAGGTGTGTGGTGGCTTTCTACCTTCCTGGCTTTATGCATGAGCACATAGCATTTAAATAAGATCACCGCCAGCTCTGGCCAACGGTCGTACACCTATTGCCCTGAACATTCACCATTCTCCCGAGCTGAGGCGCTCAGAGGGAAATACAAACTGTTGACTTGTGGTACCAAACACAAGCCTCGCACAGAGCCGAGACTTGTTTAGCACACAGCCAATCTTCCGAGGTTCCATAGGGCCACAGTAACTGTCAACAGCACTTTCTGGCTCATTAGAACAGTGGACCATTGTCAAGCTGCCATAGAGCTGTCGATAATCATCACGGTGATGGGACAATTTACCCAGCAAGCCCAGGGCCTCAGACTCTCAGAAAAAAAATGTCTCCCATTGTGGTGTGGAATACCGTTATTAAAAGCCTTGAGATTGCTGGGTTGTCTGTAACTATCTTGTTTTTTGGTACCAAAAGACAGAATAGGAGAATAGACGTGAGGATGGAACCCACAATTCAGCCCAGAGCCCCAACTATCACCAATCTGTTCCTGGAAAAGATTCGATCTGTTTTGGTTTTGACCATTCTAATCTAAAATACTTATTTCACGCTCTTTATAGAAGGTCAATCATATATTGACTTAGTACTAAAAGTTTGAGTAATTTTTGATAGTTTTGTGAGTTTGTATTCCTCCAAGCACACAAGTTCACTTTAAAGATTAGGAAAAACATTTTCCATTATTATTTTATTATTTTTTCCTTTAATGCATTTCTCCTCAAAATGCTGTAAGAAATGCAAAAAATCGAATTTTCATTTGAAGTTGTATGAGTAGGGCTGACAAGATGGTTGCCAAGCAACAGCTCACCCATCAACAACTTACCTTCCTCGGAAAAGGATAAGAAATGAATTAAAAAATAAAATTGGCGCAGCCCTTTCTGCCGTCCTGCACCACTGGACGATGTGTGTTTTCAGCTGGGAGGCAGACATCCGTGCAATTGTTTTAATCCTTCACACTCACAACACAGGTCAAATGGATCTAATAAATCATAACAAATTAGAATTAGGTGTTATTTTTTCTCCTGCAAGGGTTTTGTAGTTTATTTAGGTGTATGAAGTGGAGATAAGGAAGCCATCAAGTTCTGCCCTTGATAATATCATGATGAGCCAATCCGAGGATGGGTTCGGCGTCTCATGCCTTTTGTAGGTGAAGAAAATAGCTACCGTATGTGCTTGTGTTTGTTCCAGGGAGAGCCTGTTTTTTCAGAACAGTTTGCAGGTTAATGAGCTGTTGAACAAATGGAATATTTTGACGTAATTGGCTGTTGGAACAATTGCACCCTTTTGTGCAATTTGGTGGAAAAGATATACAAAAAAGCCAGAAATGACATTTTATAGATAACACAGCATACACAGTATGAACACAATATTAGGTGATGCAAGTCCTGCCTACTTCAAAAACCAAGATGTGGCTGGCAGCCACATTCCATCGATCCTCCATTTTCCAGCTTGTTGCGGGGGGGAGCCCGAGGCTTTCCAGAGCTAGCTGAGAGATAATCCCTCCACAAGTATTGGGTCTCCCCCGGGGTCTCCTACAGTTGGCCGTGTCGAACAACCTCCAGTGGGAGGTACCCAGGAGGCATTGTGGTTGGATGCCCGAACCACCACTCCTTTTGACACTAAGTAGCAGCGCCTCAACTCCAGTTAATCATTTTTAAAAATTGCTTGAGCTCAGGTGTGAAAGATACTCTCTAATTATGATATCAATTATATATCACCTTTTCCCAGCCCAAATTGAACCTGTCAGGTGTGCACTCCTCTCTTTAACAAAGCGAGATACAGCCACAGAATGAGACTTTCTCCTGCTGCCAGGCGACCATCCACCTGACATCATAGAAACGTCCTTGTTGAGTGACGTGTATGACCCATAGGTGCATCGTTTTTACTATTGTAGTGTGCAGGGTGCGATTTGCCAAAAAAGCAGAGGGGGTCAAGCCCGCATGCCGGGCTGACCGTGGGAGGGGGGGGGGGGGGGGGGGGGGGTTGCTGTCGACCGGCGCACCTCTGCGGATACGCACATCACACGCTGCGCATAGGGAACCAAATGTTTTTGTGTTGGATGACGTTCAGAAATATGCACCGTCTGCCCTGGCTGCTCTGATGTATCGACACTGAAGATCGTTAGATTTCAAGACTTTAAGGAGGCGAGCAGTTAAGTTGCATCGCTATCAAGGGGGGGAAATCCTTGTCCCCCCCGGCGATAAAAATAATTTAGCAGAGGGGGGGGATAGGAAAACCAGAGGGGGGTCCAAACAGTTTGAAGCCGCTTCACTCTGAAACACAGCCTGTGGACATTTGAACCGTAAAGGAGAGTTGACAGTAACCTAGTGTAACACAACGAGCTGCATCTAGGGTATACTACAGGTATGCAGACAGAGACCTCGCGTCCTTCATGAGAGCAGTAAAGTCCATTTTTATTTGTACATCAGCGTATGCAACTCTTATTTTCACACAAAAAAATTCAAGATGTGTCTGTGACCTTATAATGGCTGCTTGATGATATTATTATCATATTCTTGAGTGAAAAAAAAGAATATTTTTGGACCTTCGCAAAAGACTGTGGCTTATCATGAATGGTGAGTGGATAGGGTTATCTTGCTTTTATGTTTCTGTGTTTCTTCTCCCTTCAGCTGAATACACACACCAACATACACACACACACACACACACACACAACGATTTTATTATTCCACACACATCTCACACAAACTTTGTGAAGCAGGAAATTATATTTCTCACTAGCAGTGTGATTTAAGTGGGGTTGATTCTGTGCATGTCCTTCAAGGTTTAAACTTTTCACAAGGCTGCTGCTTTTCTCTCTGCCTCCTTCATCTTTGCCATATGGGATACAATGACTTAGCGAACCCACCCGCCTCTGCATAGCAATTGTAACTTGAGGGAAGGAGAAGCACCTCTGTATCAAAAAGTGACAGCATTGGGTGTTTCAAACGTACCTCACAATGTGGCTGAACATGATTCTACCTCCTGCTGTATGTACGCCAGTAACGTGATGCATTTCATGATGACACAGGGGATCTCATGTGTCATCATGAAATATATATATATTTCATGTATCTACATGCCCACTGATATGTGATAGAAGTGGAATTATTAGATCCCAAATCAATCCAATGATTGTTATAGTTTGTATAGTTTCCTGTTTAAATCCCGGTAGGCGAGCTGCGCCTCCTCTCGGATTGCACAATCCCTCATAAACCCGGTTGAGCTGCTAATGTTTTTTCTGAATTTGAGCATGTGCAATAAATTTCTCTATATGTCACCAATGCAATGTTTGAACACAGTTTTATCACATGTCCTCACATCTCATGGGTCCTGTGTTTCACGTATTTTAGTCTTGCTAATCTGACATAACGCCGCGGTGAAAAAGCCGTACGGGAGGCAGATGGACTGTAGCCTCCCTTCCTGCTTTTCACTTTTGGGGAGGCTGAGCCAATACCTCTGCCTCCCTGAAGGCTCGTTCTGCTATTCTTCACGTATTACAAACAGCATAGTTAGCATGTGCTAGCTAAAAAACTAAAAGAATATGAAGAAGATAGAGATGTTTGTCCACGATAGGTGAATGGACTTTACAAGTAAAGGTAAGACCATGCATACGCTGCTGTACACAACAACATTTTAATAAGATTTAAAATATATAAAATAAGATTTAACGTTAAGCAATAATGCTGAGAGTTGCGGAGTCACGCAAAATCTAACTGTTACAAACACAGTGTCTCCGTATAAATACCCATTTCTGTCAGGTCCATTAAGTCAAGAACACGCATGACGATAAAAATGATTTAGGAAACATTTTATCAGATAGATGCATCCAGTATGAGTTTAGAATTAAATCTTTGGCGGTGTGGCTCTGTTCAGGGAGTCCTCCGACCTTTCATGAGCACCATGAAATAGCAGGGAATCAGAGGACAGCAGCGGCATTAGAGAACGCTCACATCGTTTTAGGACTGTGTGAGCTGAGCTTTTCCCCACATGAACAGAGTGGCAACGATGACATAGAAGCAAATGCCACGTTATGTATGACGAGGAGGAGCTGGGGAGGTGGCGGGTGGCAGAGAAGCGAGCTGCAAGCAGGTAGGAGCAAAGCTGAATCTGCTTTAAATAGGGCGCCCTGTTTGAGTGTAGCCATTAGCGAGGGGGGTTTGACTAGCTGGTGCGCTAATCCAGATCAGCTGATGCAGTTTAGCTGGAGCCGACCAGCTGATGAGACTGTGTGTTGGCCAATAGCGTTAGCCACGCCTTGAAAATCTCCTGCTTTGTAAATGCCAATGTGTAAATGCCAATGTGACCTCAATCAACAGGATTCATCACCTGCAACCAATGGCGGCTTGAAAACAATACAATGTGAGACTATGAATATAAGGTTTTTAATTATGTATGGTGTGAAGCTAATATCCAAATGATTGCCTTTGTGCAAAGGTTCTTCAGTTCGTCAGTTGTCATAGGCTACGTTCACACTGCAGGCTGAAACGACCCAATTCCGATTTTTTCGCCCCCATGCGACCTGTATCTAATGTTTTCCTGACAGTCTGAACGACACAGAACCGATCTTTTCAAATGCGACCCAGGCCACTTGGGTATGTGGACCCAATTCCGATACGTATCCAATGTTTTCAAATGCAACTTCAGTCTGAACGGCCAGGTCACATGTATCCGACCTGCACGTCATTGATACTCGACAAACGTCATAATGCGCCGCCGCAGACGTGTCTCTTCCCGTGACAGAGGTAATCGAAGGCGCTCACAAACATAATCGAAGGTGGATCTGGACATCGGAAGTTACTGATGAATTCGGTGTTCGTGAAGCAACTCGCATCATTATCCCACCACTACTGGCTGCGACTCCGCACCCACACATTTATTTTTACCGACGTTGCTACCACTGCTCCACAAAACGCCACAGCTAAAAACCTCGCTCTCCTCCGTTTTTCCTTAAAACGTGAAGATCGTAACTACTGGCTCCGTTGGCAAAATAACTTAAATATGTTTAATATCACCAGAGAACGTCTAATATGCCCGTAGACGGGCTCTGATATCACTCCACTGTTGACATCCGTGTTTAGCTAACGAGTGACGTCATTGACCGTTGAGTACTCTTCTGCGCATGCGGGTCACTTCTGGGTCATTTCACGTTCACAGGAGATCACATATAGGTTGCATTTAATTAGAAATGTAACCGGCCTTGTAAAAAAATCGGATTTTTTCAAAAAATCGGAATTGAGCATTAATCCCTGAAGTGTGAACGTAGCCTAAATTGGAGGGAGTGAGGGTTACATCCATTTCATACATGATCTGATCCCCTTCTTGGTATGATAACAACGTATGTTGCTTTTGTAACATAAGACAATTTCAGTACAATTCCTCCTTGTTCTCTCCATTGAAAAAAAGGTAGTTTATGACCGCAGATACATGGAGGTAATTTGCATTAATAAATGACTTAGGTAGATAAAAAATTATCTGAGGAAACAAGGGAAAATGTTACGATTATGTGATAATATAATTAGATAGAGGTCCTGGGGGGAGAGGCTATGAATGTAAGATTGACGTATGCCCTCTGATGTGGTTGAATATCCCTCATCATGAACATAATTTGATTAACGTAAAGGTTTTGCGGACTCCTAAATCTGACATACTTACAGATCGGGCCTTGGGGTATGGAAATTAGATATGAATCCTTTGGAAGAAGATGAAGAAGACTGGACACTATTACACAGCACTGATGTGAATGTTGCACCTACAGTAACATTTGCTTCCCAAGCGCTCCTGTTAAAAGCGGTTTTAAGTTGTTACCAGAAGAAACGCAGCCACTTTCCAGTAGTTATTGTTATTTGTGGAAAAGGTCACCCATCCGTCCTAATATATGTCCTACTAAGAACAAATTCCTAGTTCATCAGTGGGATAGATAGAAACTGGGGACTGGGAATTGTGTGTGTGGGTGTATGTGTGTGCACGCATATAAGACAGGGAAGGAGAGCATGCCCTGGCGTCAGCTTTAAGTTGGTTGAAAAGAGGAGCTAACAGGGGAAGAGGACTGTGATGGCCTTCCAGGCCTAAAGTCCTCTCCTCAATGTCAGCCTGCTAATGGATCCACTGACAGGTCCTGTCCCCAGCTGCTTCTACCTGTCCCAGCTGGAAAACAAAGACTAACACACCCTTCACACATTCCTCCTACCTGCTCTATTCAATAAAGATCAAGTGGAGTGGGGGAGACCCTCTTACCCCCCCTGTTTGCTTTGCAGATTCTGGTGACATGGATAGCCACAGTGTGAAGGTACTACTTTTTCAGCGGGCAGTTCTGGTTCACACCAAACCGTACCAAAAGTTCATGAGCATTAAAAGCCACTTCTGACCAATCATTCTCAGAGAGTATGTTCCTCCAATATTCTTCATATATATTCGTTATTTATTCTTATGGATTGAAACAAAACAAAAGAAGAGTGCAACAAATTTAATTGGTTGTGTTTAGTGAAACATTGTGCTTTGGTTCAAAATAAATTATTTTGTTAAGTCATTTAAATTACGTAAATTAGAGTGTTCCTAAAGAGATCTGCTGCTAATCCCTCACATCATCCTTTTGTATCCTTTGGTGGATTCATTAGAAATGTTTATTTGATGAATGAAAGAAACTTTACCTGGATAAAAGTATCTTCCCCTAGAAACATGATTGGCAATGCACTTTTGTTGTATGGACTTGTATGGATGTTTTAGTGGACCAGGCTTCTATATCCGTCACAACCAGCACTGATCTAAGCGAGCTGAACTTTGTCCCACAGCAATGAGTGAGTTTCCCTGATGGTTGCCAAGGATGAGTTTGTTTACAAAAAAAGGAAGGTTGGCACAAAATGGTTGTCGTGGGACTGTAGCTGTTTACCAATACTAATAAACTATTTGCTAAGAGCTTTTTTTAAATTATTTGTTGCCACCAGTGATAGATTTACTAACTTCTTTCTTTGGTTTCAGTTAATTACGCTGTTGCAGGGATTTTAACCTTTTCAGTTCAGCATGACAAAGTATGTCTCTGCAGCACATGGTGAAAGCTGGATTTATACTTGACAGAAGGCCAATGCAAGTTCCTCCTACGGCTTAGGCAGCATTGCAGAAAAAGACACACACAGCCCAAGTAGACTAAGACCCTTTGCTTCACTGAATGTTACATGCAAGCTAATATCTGCTTTGATTTTCATAATGTTCCTAATTTTTAAAATGTCTATTTTTCATTTGGATGCTAATAACTAGGCCTGGTTTTCGAAGCATTATCTATTCAGCACATTCAGTTTATGTATGGTGTTTGTCTTGGACGACGTATCGCCATTTCACAGCAGGTTCTGTGCGTTGAACACAAACCAACTACGTAACAGTTTGCAAAGCTGGACCAGAGATAAATGTTCGAGAGACAAGCAGTCCTTTCTGGTTTGAAAGGGGAAAAATGAAAAACAAATGAGACGTCTCAATGATCTCCTACTGCATACGATATACTAAGAGTTGTGACAGTTGCTAGTTCTCTGCCTGTCTTTTTTTAGTTCTAGGTCACTCTGCTGTTTGATCTACAAGGCTACTTCCCTTCAAAATGGCCTAATTGCACACCGTGAAGGTCCTAGTCAAATTTCATTCAAATCAGCGGTGATGCAGCCAGGTCTGTGGCCTTTGTGTGGTTGCCATTTGGGTGGAAAATTTGCGGCTATGCCCAGGGAATGTCTGTGGTTTCAAACAAAGTTATGAGTTCATTTAATGTGCACCTTTACAGTCCCTGGAGAAGAGAATAAAGCTGGCGCAGAAAGTAGTAACTCTGAGCTACACTGTTCTACTAACAAAAGTGGTGAAGCAGCAGTTATGCACACAGAGGTTTTATTATTTGTGGCAGTTTATGTCTAATAATGTATCATAGCAAAGGGAATAGAGAGTCGTGTGATATTTACATCATCAGTATAAGTGCAATTAGAGAAAAATAAAAATGGAGACCATGTAGTGTGCATGCCCCCTCCCTTAATCCTATAGTCAGTGTGAACTCCTTCAAGCAGCAAATCATTGATACATGAGTGGAATGCGTAGCAATCCTCCTTCTGCTACTGACGGATGGAAATGTACGACCTGTGAATGGCAAGGGCACAGCCAAACTCTTCTTCATTCTCACTCCACCATTGCCCTTCGTCTTTGGATCTCTCCTTTAAACAGCCAGTGTGCTGGGTCTTTATCGTGACTCCCATAGAGATTGGCGGGATGTCCGAATGTGTTTTAGTCTCTTTTAGAACACTTACAGTTCATGAATAGTTTGCACAGAACTATTGGTGGTTCCACCTGAGCTGTGACATCCCAGAGCTGTCCAATGTTCAGTCAGTCATAAGTCATAAGTCAATCAATCATTCACACTCACATCCACACACCTACGGGCAATTTAGAGTCACAAATGAAGCTAATCCTCAGAGCAGGTCTTTGGACTGTGGGAGTACCCGGAGAGAACCCATACAGACACAAGGGGAACATTCAGAAACACAGAAAGGACCTTCTTGCCATGCCGTCCAATGTTCAACATGTCAATAAGTGTCTGTACTTTGTGGCGTGTTGGTTATTCTTGAGTGTAGATCAGCCATTCATTTTTCTGATGTAGTTATAGTCAAAAAAGCTCCGACAGGTTTAACTCCTGCCGGTCGGAGCGGTGGTTTGGGATTTAGCCACTACACAAATAGAAAATGCCCCCCCTGTCGGGTAGTTATTTCATGCCGAGTTTACCCGCCAAACCGAGAACAGTCAGCAAAAAATTGTCTAACATGAAGCAGTTGGGGACCTCTGATGTATGGCACTTAATCAAACAAAATCCTGACACCATGCAAGCTGTAGTCCTTCAATGTCAACAGGATGCCTCTCCAAGATGTGTACTAGTCTGTCATGCAATCTCTAGAGGATGTCCCGCCTCTGTGACTTCTAGGGGATAGAAAGATAAATAAATTAACATGACAAAAATGGATCAGAAATATCAACAATTTCAAAATATTTTAAGAGGCCAATTTATTCACTCCAACGTTAATGATAACTCGATCGCCATCTCTACTGGCTAAAATCAGCCAACACCAAACTTTTTGGCCCTGTATTGAGTAAAAGACGAGTAGGCTATTGTGAAAACATTGAACCCTATGTTGTAAATTTGTATAAGAGAGAATTGTGGGTATCATCAAAGGACAAGTAACACCAACAGGGTGCTACAAAGTGAGTAAGTGATGCTGGAAATACAATTTCCATGCTTCCCTGTTGGAAAGCCACTTAAATCTTCAGTGGTGAACATGTACTTTCATCCTCACTTATCGTGAGAGAAAAGGAGAATCAATTAGGTGCCTTATTGATTAGACACTTCCCATGATGCCTTTGACTCTTTAATTGAAACGTTTGTTGTGCGTTTAGCGCAGGCCCTCTGGCAGCCGTTGTTTAGAGCCTGCTTTGCATTTTTTTTCTGCATATTGACGTTGTGTCACCCCATAGCGGCAGGTTGAATGCTAAGAGGATTAAGATGTTGCAGTGAGGAGGAGAGGAAGGCACACCTTTTGCACTCATCCTGTGTTACCTGGCTGTGCATATAGGGTGTGCATCAGCTTACAGCTGCGATTAGACACGTCTACAGTACAGGGCTGAATGAAAGAATACTAAGCCAGCTACTCAGCCTGTCATGTCATGGAGGGGAACTTTTCTCCATATTACCAGTTGGGTGGAGATTGATGGGGGTGGCCGCTCTTCGCAGAGGGTGTGGTGGACGACTGAGCTAGTCCACATTAATTTAACATTAAACAACTTAAACATTTTTTCACTTTTCTACAAAAAAAGAACGTTCACAGAACTATCCGATGAATATGGAACCCTACATAGCTTTGCAAGTTTAATTATGACTTCCAACTTAACTGTGGGGCTTTATTATTGTTTCATTTGCACACACAACAAAGCTCCTCCTAAAAAATAATCATTTTCGCCATGCCGGCGTTCCACACAAAGGCGTATCAACGAATCCAGAAGAATTTTCGCAGCTCTAGCAAACTAGTTAGTTGGCTGAGAACTAAAACTAAATAAATGTGGCTTGCTAGCTTTCCACCAATATCTATTAGATTTGTTTTTAAGGTTAGTATAAAAACAAATCTAATACACAAGCGATGAACAAGCCAAAACCAGATGGCAGTTATTCTATGCTACCTTTATTTCCACCATGGTCTTTGTTATTTGTTAGTTTTATCACGCTACTGTTGATAACAAAATAACTCCTCTAGATTTTTGGTGGAGATGTTTTTTGAAAACACCTTTGAAAAAAAACCTTTGAAAACAAATGTTTTCAGGACACAAAAGTATCCCTTGTTTTTCCTCCCCAATTCGATTGGTTGAGACAATTGTCAAAACTAACCAAAACCAGTCATTGTGGTTGCAGTATAGAAGCTGTGTCCAGTTTCCTGCCCTACATCTGGAAAAGATGTGTGGCATCATCTGCAAAGAACCTATTCTGAACGTTGCGTGTGCTATACGGACAGCCTGACCCTTGATGTCAAGCATAAATGTATATACTAAACCCATAATATTACATCCTCTCGCTGTGAACCTCAAGAGGCTCAACAGTAAAGAAATGATTAATGTGTGTACCAAAAAAGCTAAATTCCTATTGCAGGTGATGCTTCCTGGTAACAAAGTGTGTGCAGTGGAGGTGTTAGTAACTCCTGACCCTATTAAATTAATTAAGGCCCAGCTTATGATAATGGAGGGATGCAGTTAGAATAAATGAGTCTGGTAGTAGTCCCTCTGAAAGCCTCTCGCTGATGAGGCTGGAGGGTAGGCAGACCGTACAAACGCATAACTTATTAAATTACTGTCGGTCTCCACGGGATGCTCAATAATTGCCCTCCATGTCATTAAATTCAGCCTGCCTTTGGCCACGCTTAACAGGCTTCTTCAGGCAGAAGGATCTACAGTCACTCATATCTGCCTACACTGGCCTTCTGCTTCTGTGTGGTTTTAAACATAGCTAGAAACGCAAAGGAAATGGTAGGTTCTCCTTCTGGAATTGAAAATCACGGCTTCATTAAACCTGCTTTCTGAAACCTGGCCTTTGTGATAAGAATGTTTGCCAGTTTAATCTCTAAAATAAATGTTACAACAGATTAGCAGTGATTACAACACCTTTAGCTAAAATAAAGATGAGACAGTTATGTTGTATAACTAATATATAAATCACACAATATGTATTTTAGTGGATGAATCTTAAATTTACCTGGCTCTCCGGTTTGTAAGCCATAACCGCTGGGGAGGAAACGAAAATATCAAACATGGAAGACCCTTTATTTTATCTCTTGTATCCCAGGCTGCTGTAAGTTCTTCAGAAAAATGATGAATTTGCATCAGCTCACTCTGTTTGCCATGCAAAGCAGACTCTTTCCTTGTCATGATACCATCTCCATGTTTGCATACTCCTAGTTTGAACCTAACAAGGAAACAGCTCTCGGTGTAAAATGGCTAAATGTCAAGACATAGGGAGAAAGCTGTGAGAAAACGGAAAGGGAATGAGTAATGGGGTAAACCAGAAAAGTGAGTGCAATGATGAAGAAATGCCAGTACGAACTATGAATAATAAAGAAGGCCGACAAGGAGGGGAGGGGCCGGGGGTGAGGCTTCTTAACTGATGAGAAGCGAGAGGATGGTCGATGTTTCCATCCCGATAAACAAATTAAGAAAGTCTCAGAGAGAGTCGGTAATGAGGACTCTCCTGTAAACAATGAAACCCTTTATGAATTTGATCCGTGACATACGCAGAGGGGATACAGACACATTCGGGTAATTAGCATAGCTAATTAGCTGCAATGCAACAATAATTAATTTAAAAGTGATATTTAAATTAATTATTGATTGGATTAATTAAGTCAGAGGGGCAAGAGGGGGGAGTGGGGGTAATTAAGATGAATGTTAAATGTGTTGGTAATTAGGTTAGGATTGGAGCGAGGTGAGGATGATGATGATGTAAAGACAGGATGCCAGGGATGAGGATGTCATGAAGCTGTTCAAACCATCCACACTCTGCGAGCAGAATGAGATGAATGACGGTGAATCGATGGTCAGAGGAAGAAATAGAGGGGGGCGGCGGGCCTTATTCAGAAAGATTATTTGGAGCATCATGTCCATCAGCTGTAGACGGCGCGGTGTTCTTACTAATGCCTATTGATTGTGCAGAGGGGTGAGATCAGTTTTACCGCACCTACTCCTGATCGGAGCCCCGAATACGGTTAACTCTGGACGGAGACAAATAAACTGCTGATATTTAGAATGAGAGGAGACACCCTTCTGACACAACAAGTCACAAGAGTCTGAGCCCACATTTTTACCCAATTAAAAGCTAGGCTGAAAATGAGATTCAACACAAAAGGACAACTTCGCCAAAATGCAGAGTGCTTTTCTCTTTGGTCAATCCGACACACAAAATAAGCTACAACACAAAGTGTAATAAATACAGCAAGTAATAATGGTTAATTTGGCCCCATTTAAGGAGGCAAGGAAACAAACTGCTAATGTTTTCAAATCAGCTGTGAATGATGTCATATCAGCAGCTTCCTCTACCCTAATCCGGCATTCAATGTAAAGTTTGAATGAATTTTTGGTTAAATGCCTTGCTTTCATTTATTCATCTTTTAAAGGCAAATATGTCCAAAATCATATGACTCCATGCACCTTAATGGAGAGGTTTTATGTGTTGGTTTGTATCCTGCCCTGATGGACATGAAGGGTTTGTTCTTGGAGACCATGAAAGTGAAAATGAGAAAGAAGGCAGCTTCACCTCCAAAATCTGTTGACACGCCAAATGACAATTGGATGGAGTACGAGAGTGGAAGCAAGAGAGAGAGAGGGTGATTGCGGCAGTTGGGAATAGGGAATAGATATGCAAGGTAACTCAATTAAGGAGGCAATTTCCACCCTCCACTCTTGCCCTGAAAGAACTAGAGCAAGTGAAGCCATTTAAAATGGTGTCAGAGGACAAGTGGAACACAAAGGCACGTGTTTTTCAAGAGAAAAACCCAGTAATGAGGATAGCTCAGGACCCGCAAATTATGACAAATGGAACCACCCGGGTGAATATTAGGCATGTTGTCTTATAAAGACAATCCCAACAAGAACTTCAAAAAGAAGAGGTTGATGTGAGAGAAAAGTGGTGATTTGTCACAGCCTCATATCAGTTATTCACATTCTCCTGTCCCCCATTCAAAGGACACATTACATTCCTGTGTAGGTGCAGGTCGTGGATCCACGAGTTCTAGGACAGCATGGGATGTTGTTTACATGAAGAGCCCATAATTCAATGGAGGGAGGTGGTAAGGGGGGCATCTGGGCCACAGGTAGAATAACAGTCTGACAACCTGAGAACTTGGGACCCATGGGCTGGGCGGTAATCCGGTTCAACTTCAAATTCAAATTTCCATACAGCCAGAATCGTACAAAATACCATGAAAAATTACATTTTTGGCCATACAGCCTAGCCCGAGCTCACCATCTTGTGTTTTCATTTGCTGACCCGAGCAGGAGTGGACTGACCCATTGGTGGAGCGGAAAATTTAAGCCTGAATTTCTAAGTAACATGTTTGAAACAGGACTAAAACCCTTTATTCCCACTGAGTTTCATGTACATCTATTGAAGTGAAATTCATACTAAAACTAAAGATGAGAGTAGCTGACGAGTAAGCAGGGGTATTTCATTGGTCCTTGGTATCAGACGATTGTTAGGTGGTGTAGTTGGTGGACCCAAATGCGCACGCACAGCAGTTCGATTACAGCCAATTGATTTTATTTCCCAACCAACGTGGGAAGAGAACAAAAAACAAAAAAAGACAAACGAGGCAAATTGTCAAAAGGGAACAGGAGGCTCCACTGGAGTCGGGAGGGAAACTCCACAAACGTCTTGCGGTCTAGAGGGATAGGGCAGAGTCCCGTGTACTCTGGGGTACTCCACGAGAAACAAAACAGGCGCAAACTGGTAACATTCATCTGCTGACAAGACCATCGGCACCTGAGACCAGCCTATTAACTGGAACCAACTGACGACGAGCCTGGGAAACTTAAGCCTTTACGCCACCGGTGATCCCAGGAATGAGCCATAGCTGAGCCACAGAGAGAGGGGCGGGGCCTTAGGCGGGACACAGGGATGGAAACAACAAAACAGATAAGCAGACAGACCCTAACAACGATTGGCAAAGGTCACATTACCAGAAAAGAAAAGAGGACCGGAATATACAGTATATCTAATCAACACACTCTTTATATTGTCTTGGCAACGAAAGTCTCAAACACAAGAGAAAAAACAAGGTCAGACTTAAGAAATTGTTGATCACATTGTTGTTATTAGCATTTTTTGCTTCTAGCAAAAACATACTATTTTGCCATTTTGCTATTATTATTAGCTCCTACAAATAATCCCAATCCTCAAAGGAAGTTATTTTCACTTCATCAGTTTGAAACAAATATGAAAGTTCATTTAATGGAGCATAAATGCATTACACAGTTCTTGCCGCTGTTGATTCCACATCTTCATCGGTGTCGCTCTGATTCTTTTTACCTCTTATATGCTTTCTCAAACCCATATACACAAATTACACAAATACATGCACACTGTTTGTCTGGTTTCCTCCTCTAAATAATGTGCAGCCAAGCTAAATCTCAGCCGGCGAATGAGAATGAGTTTCTCTGGCCTGCCTCACAGAGTCTATTTATGTTCCAATCCAGCTGGGACACACTCCCACCATTACTTTCATTCAGGATTATTGCAGATGCCCGTCCGTTGTGGCTGGGATATATTTACCTGACTGGAGCTCCAAATGGAATTTCTAACAATCTGAATGTGCCTCCGTGCTGTGCAGACGTCCCTGCAATCACACACTCTTCTAAAGAGAGACATAACAGCCTGAGTGCACTGAGATGCACAGCAGTGAGCTGTCTGTCTCCTCTGTTTGTCCAAAGACAGTCACACAGCCATTGTGTTGCACATCAAAGCCCTGTCTGCTCTTGTATACTGTACGTCTATGCATCCATGTTTGATGGGCAGAACAATTAATTGTGTCAATCTGAAAACTTCTGTTTGTTTGTAATGTTAATGTTAAACGCACACATGAAGTGATGGATGCTTTTCCAAAGTATAATTAAAATAAAAGTCAGGTTTTGGGCAGCGGACAGGTAGCCTATCGGCTCATACCGCCTTTCTTTCCCAAATCAGACTATGAGCAGTTTGAGATGGGTCCCAGTGGGGGGACCCGATTGAGCCAATCACACATCTGAGCAGCATTACACTTTCTGAAGATTGTAAATTGAAATCAGGCTCCGACTCCACAGCTTGACATCCATCTGCATCCGTATCGCTCCTCTTCCATCCCTCCCCGATTCTCTCTCTCCATCTGTCCCCTCCTCCCGGTCCGTCCCCCTATCCCTGTCGCTGTGGGGAGGCTGGCGTGGCCTCGCAGCGTCTGACTGACTGACTGACTGAAGCTCCTACTGCTTGAGTTGATGCCACCATGACAGCACCATTCTGGACACTGTCTGTGTGTGTATGCAGGCATAAAGGGAAGTTGTTCTTTAGCTTAGTCAGCACATATGCCACTGGAGCTGCAGATGACAGAGTGTCCCGGCGTCACTATGAAGCAGCCCCCCGTGATGCTTTTATAGTGAAAGCCGCAGTCGTTAAGGTGATTGGTGATACATGTGTAAAAGCCGGAACATTCTTTGCAGCTGCAGACGATGGTGTCAATCTGCAGCTGCTAAAACTCGTTCCACTGTTTGTGCCTTTGCACACATTCAACAAACTGCCCGGTCTTTGTTCCACTTTTCAGGCGTTGAGAATAGGTAGCCAGACCAAGTGTGAATGACTTTGACCCTCTTTACACTCTCTGCTGTCATTTTCACAAACAAGTTGTCCACTGCGTGCCTTTAACGCTGAGTGTCTCGGTCCATGTCTGTATCTACGTTCCAATACAGGCTGCTGAGACGTCGACGGGAGCAAAGAGCAAGAGGCTGTCATAGCTTTTGTTCATGGTGATCTTCTTTTCTTTATTTCTACGCCGAAAATAGGATTGTTCAAGGCTAGTGATAATGTAGAGGTTAAAAAAAGCCACAGTCGAATTAGGTATTGGACATTTGAAATTGACTATCAATGAACACATGAGATTACTTAATATTATTCGGCAAAGAGCCTACAAACAAATCAAAATCAATATGGCTGCTGATCACTGACATTTTTTGAATGTGAAAAAATGTAATTTTAGTTGGTGTATATAGAAATAACCAACCTGTGTGTGTGGTGGTCGTGACCATTGAAGTGTACTGGGGCATGATCAGGATTGTTGGTTACTCGTGGAAGTGAAAACCATTATTATTATATAATACTTCCACAACCCTTTCAGTGAAATGTCTGGATATAAGAGCTTTTTTAAATGTGACACAACACGAGTGTCAACTGTTACCACGTTGCTGTATGTCCATAAATCAGGTTAAATAAAAACTATACTTCTCCTGTCTCAGAATGTCAGAAAGTCTCAACAAATCCATCGTGATCGGATGTGCGTCCATGAACCTCCACGTGCTTGTGAGATGTCATAAGACACATTGTAGCTCATCAACTGTCAGGACAAGTCGGAACAAGCCAGAACCTTCAGACCTGCTTGTCCCTTCTGTTGCCCATCGAGGTTTGTCCTCCCCAACACCTAGACGTGACACCACATCCGAGACTCCACCATTGGGCTAATTGATGCTGCGCTTGTTGAAGCTAACGGGGGAAGCGGCGCTTGGTTTCCGATTAGACGGCGCTCTCGGGTCCCTGTAGCTCTATAACACACAGCATGATTACATGCCGTTTTCTCTTGCTCTAATTACCTTCTGGATGGGACCGCTGTAGGGCACCGGTTTTGTTTTTTTCCCTCGTTCTTCCCGCTGCAATGTGTGGTAAACTTTGTGATGTACGAGAAGGACTTTATTTTTACCCCCAAATAGGGAGCAATTACTACCTGTATACTCACACATACATATTATCAGCACTATAAATGACTTGACAATACGAAGTCCTGACTGTGCTGCCGTCTCAGTGTGGGAGAGCAATGGAGGGCCTGTAATCCCATTCTCGTGGTTAAATCAGTGACCGTTGGTGTCTCTCTCTCTCTCTCTCTCTCTCTCTCTCTGAGCGACAGTGATGCATGTCGGACTGCACCGCTACTAGATGGAGCTTGATTTAGGAGAATCTCTTCTCGTAGCCTCTACATCTCTCTCCTACAGTGGCCTGTACGGTGATGTATCTGACAGTTTGCAGATATGCACTTACGCTGCCGTGTGTGTGTGTGTGTGTGTGTGCATGTGTGTGTGTGTGTGTGCGCGTGTTAGTCGGTGAGGGTGTGGACGTGCAGCAGTGCAGAGGTTCACTAGGGGGAGCACTTGCTCTACTGCTCACCTCCTTCACACTGAAGGCACCAGAGATTTTCTGTTATGACCAAGGTCAGGTTCACTTTTACAAATGGAATGAGGGGGTGTTCATGAAGACCGGCAATAATTAAAAATGAAATCCAAAAGCCCTTGAGGTGTACCCCACGGCTGACCGCTGTAGTCTAGGAGCCGGGTACATGAACACGTGTCCTTCTTCTAGGGCTGCTTGAAGAGTCCAGCCAGATGTAGATCACAGAGAAACGCTCACCAGCAGGAGGGTTCGTCAAAGGCCACCTCACAAAACTGGATCATCAGACATTAAAGTGTGAAAAGAGCACAAAGACACAAAGGGGAAATAAGGGGAGCCTTACTACTTCTGCAAAAGTCTAAGTATCCATATTATTAGGAATCAGAATCAGTCATTTTATGTCTGCAGTTATAGTTGTATAACTCACACCATTTCTCCTTTTTAGATGAACTCATTACATGTGACCAAGTGACTGTGCCTTTGAAGCTATGTGCACTTCCTTCCTTTGTGTAATACTAATGATCTAAAAGAGGAGGCGGAGGAGCATGCCTTCATGTTTCCTGCTCCAGTCGCTTGGAACAGTCTAAACGGATTTCTTAGACTAGACACCCTGAGAGCCAAACGTTTTCCTTTTTGTTTATCTCGATTTTGTATTGTCTTCTCAAGGGTCCTGACGCCGCAGTGCTTTACACACTTGTAATGTGTTGTGTTCATTGCTGTCACTCATCATCAGAGTGCGTTTAAGGAAAGGATCGTCCAACCTTCCCTTCTTTTTTTTTTTTTTTTACCCCACGGACTGGTCCACTGGTTCACCCCGGTAGGGGTCGTATGAAGTCCGCGCGTCAGGGCCCCTCCGCCATCCTCTCCAGACGCGCTGCCTGTGTGCTGGGTGGCGGAGAGTTAATATCGCTCCAACCACGGGCTGTAATTATAGCGCGCAGCCCGGAGAGGCAGCGCGCGGATGGCGGACGGTTCTCCTCATGCGTTCCCCCGCTCTGTCCTCCACTAGCGCCCATCTCACAGTGGTTCATTACACTTTATGAATGCAATGCACTATTGCACAGGTATGGGTGCGTGTGTGTTTGTGTGTTGGATGGGGGGATGGGGGGGGGGGGGTGTGGGGGGGTTATAGCCTTGACGATTTTCCACTTCGGCGTTTCCTTCTGAAAGAGGAGCCGCTCGGAGCAAATCGGTGGAGAAGGTAGAGCGAGATAGAACCGCAGTGAGGGAGTGCAAGGGGCGGGGAGGGGGGGGGGGGGGACGAGAAACATGGCTATCCAATCAGGGGAGAGCTGTCAGCGTGATTTACAGCCACGGGGCTGTGATGGGGGCGGTACGACGGAAGGGAGAGTGGGCGGGGAGTTGAAGGTGGAGAGGGGGGGGGGGGGGGGGGTTGTCAAAGAGAAGGGAAAAAGACTTGAGTGAACAGCGTCAGTAGAGAGTAGAGTGGAGGGGACCGCAGTGACTAAAGCAGGTGGCAGGAGGACATACACCCAGCCCGAGAGCGAGAGGACAAGTCGGACATGTGCCGTCAGATCACAGGGACAATCAAAGAAAGCCAAGCCGATCTCTGCTTGTTTTTATGTGGATACCTGTTTCCTCGTTTCCCAAACGCGCTGCGGACTGGTTCCATCCCTCTGCGCTTCGCTGGAATGCGCGCAGCAGCTTCTCCGGACACTCTGAGAAGCGTGACAACGGAGAACAGACAGAACAAATAGGCTCTGCTGTGTTCAGAAGTCCTTCTACTTATAGTAATGCTTCTTTTTTAATTGGACAGCTTTTTGTGGACGTTTTGTGAAGTTTCTGGAGATCCTTACGCATTTTTGGACACTTTGCCTGCCTGATGAAATGGGTGATGGGGCCGGATATTTTGCCTAATCACAGTGGATAAAAAGCCTATAACATTCTCTACCCAAGTGCACTTGTTTCCCTGCGATGATTTCTCTTTTGATTGTCCTGTGCATCGCGGATGGAGTGCTCTCTCAGATACGTTACTCTGTGCCGGAGGAGGCGGACCATGGCACCTTGGTGGGGAATATCGCCGAGGACCTGGGGCTGGACCTCACCAAACTGGCCTCCCGCCGTTTCCAGGTGGTGCCCAGCTCTCGCACGCCGTATCTGGAGGTGAACCTGGAGAACGGCGTCCTGTTCGTGAGCGAACAAATTGACCGGGAGCAGATCTGTAGGCAGAGTCCCAGCTGCCAGCTCAACATGGAAGTGTTCTTGGAAAACCCGCTGGAGCTGTTTCAGATCGAGATCGAGGTGGTGGACATTAACGACAATCCGCCGAGCTTCCCGGAGACGGACATCACGGTGGAGATCTCCGAGAGTGCCACTCCGGGCACCCGTTTCCCCTTAGGAGAGCGCGATCGACCCAGACGTTGGATCTAACGCGTTGCGCACTTACGACATCACTACCAACAACTACTTCTACCTGGATGTGCAGACCCAAACGGACGGAAACAAGTTCGCCGAGCTCGTCCTGGAGAAGCCACTGGACCGGGAGCAGCAGGCGGCGCACAGGTACGTGCTGACCGCGGTGGACGGCGGCCAGCCCCCGCGGACCGGCACCGCGCTGCTGGTGGTCAAAGTGCTGGACTCTAATGATAACGTGCCGGTGTTTGACCAGGCCGTCTATTCGGTGAGCCTCTCGGAGAACGCACCTGTGGGAATGCTGGTCATACAGCTGAACGCCACCGACCTGGACGAGGGGCTGAACGGGGAGATCGTTTACTCCTTCAGTAACCACATATCCAATCGCGTAAAGGATCTGTTCAGCATTGACCCGCGCACCGGCCGCATCGAGGTGCGCGCAGAGGTGGACTTCGAGGAGAGCAGCCTCTATCAGATCTTCGTCCAGGCCAGGGATATGGGGCCGAACGCCGTGGCCGCGCACTGCAAAGTGCTGGTCAAAGTCACCGACCAGAATGACAACGCGCCGGAGATCACCTTCAGCACCGTCACCGAGTCGGTGAGCGAAAAGGCGGCCCCGGGCACCGTCATTGCTCTGCTGAGCGTCACGGACCAGGACGCGGAGGAGAACGGGCAGATCCACGTGGAGATCCTCGGCGATGTCCCGTTCAAGTTAAAATCGTCCTTTAGGAATTATTTCACCATAGTGACCGACGGCCCGCTGAACCGGGAGCAGGCGGACTCCTACTCCGTCACCGTAGTCGCGCGGGACAAAGGGACGCCCTCTCTCGCCGCCAGTAAGTCCATCCGAGTCCAGGTGTCAGATGAGAACGACAACGCGCCCGCGTTTACGCAGGCCATCTATGATGTGTATGTGACCGAGAACAACGTGCCGGGCGCATACATACACGCCGTCACGGCTCAGGACCCGGACGTCGGGCAGAACGCAGCTAATCAGCTACTCCATATTAGAGTGTGACATTCAGGGCATGTCGCTCAAAACCTACGTGTCCATCAACGAGGAGACAGGCTACCTGTACGCACTCAGGTCCTTCGACTATGAGCAGCTGAAGGACTTCACTTTCATGGTCCAGGCCAAAGACGCGGGCGCACCGCAGCTCTTCTCCAACGCCACGGTCAAAGTCATAATTGTGGACCAGAACGACAACACGCCTGTGGTTCTGGCCCCGCTGGGGAAGAACGGCACCGCCAAGGAGCCCCTGCCCCGCACCGCCGAGCCGGGCTACCTGGTGACCCGCATCGTGGCCATGGATGCGGACGACGGCGAGAACGCCCGGCTGTCCTACAGCATCCAGAGGGGGAACGAGAACGGCATGTTCCGCATGGACTGGAGGACCGGCGAGCTGCGCACAGCGAGGCGGGTGTCTGTCAAGCGCGACCCCCACCAGATCTACGACCTGCTGGTCGAGGTGAGGGACCACGGCCAGCCGCCGCTGTCCTCCAGCGCCAGCGTGCTGGTGGTGCTGGTGGACAGCGTGGCCGTGGGCCGCGGCGCTGGGGACCGCGTGGGCACTGCGAAGGCCAAAGACGGGACTGTGGACCTCACGCTCATCCTCATCATCGCCCTGGGCTGCGTCTCCTTCATTTTCCTCCTGGTCATGATCGTGCTGGCCGTGCGCTGCCAGAAGGACAAAAAGCTCAACCTTTACACCTGCCTCACCAGCGAGTGCTGCCTGGGCTGCAGCTCGTGCTGCTCGCGGCAGGGCCGCGCGCGCAAGAAAAAGCTCAGCAAGTCGGATATCATGCTGGTGCAGAGCGCCGGCAGCGTCAGCGGGGTCGGCATGGCTCAGGTCCCCGTGGAGGAGTCGGGGAGCTTCGGCTCCCACCACCAAAACCAGAACTATTGCTACCAGGTATGTCTGACTCCGGAGTCTGCCAAAACCGACCTCATGTTCCTACAGCCGTGTAGTCCGTCTAGGAGCACAGACACCGATCACAACCCGTGCGGGGCCATAGTGACAGGGTACGCAGACCAGCAGCCCGACATCATATCAAACGGCAGCATTTTGTCGAACGAGGTAAGAGTCCCTCTCGTACCTGCAGTGTGAACCCCTCAGCATGTCTGAAGCCCACCCGGACTCACACACGGCTGCTACCCAGTGTGATTCTGTTTGAATAAATCATCCCCATTCCCCCTCAGTTCACTGACATGTCTGCTCCATGAATATTGGCTGTTATTAGGAGCTTAACACATCCATCCTGTGGCCTCAGGCCTCAAGGAGGGCTGCATGTTAATATTTAAAAAGCTCTGTTTGTATACACAACCATATGTATGGTGGCTTAGAGGCTGCTGGTCGCTGTGTGTGTGTGAGTGCCCCCCCCACCCGACTCGCTCTGTGGGTTACATAATGGTTTGGTGTCGATGGCGTGAAGGTCATCATGTAACATCAGGCGCTCGCAACATTAAAAAAAAATGCCCTTTCTCTTTCAGACCAAACACCAGCGAGCTGAACTCAGCTACCTGGTGGACAGGCCGAGACGTGTCAACAGGTAAATATGGAAGGACACAATGTCACATCCTCCGGCCTCCGTTCCCTCCTTTGATAACTGCCGTCACTGCGAGGGTGGGGATGGAGCTGCTGTAAGCGAGGCTTTTCGTTTCACGCCCTCTTATGTGTCCCAGCTCGGCGTTCCAGGAGGCAGACATGGTTAGCTCCAAAGACAGCGGCCACGGGGACAGCGAGCAGGGAGACAGCGACCACGACGCCACCCACCGAGGCCACGCCTCTGGTAAGAACGCTCACTGAGTGAGTGAGTGCTCCTGAATGCTTTCCCATCAACACCAAGACAAAGTCTCCCAGCAGTGTGTATATTTGTTCATATAAATCTAAACCCATTCTACCGTCCCACACAGCGAGCAGTCGTCCTACTTCCTGGTAGATTTGAATGTAACAGTGAATGTAAACGTGGATGAGACGAATCTAACAGCACAGGTTGGTGTAACTCAACCTACAGATTCAAATGAAATAGCTCTTCCTACTAACGAAAGGACTGATCTTGCTGCGAGCAGCGTGTGTGTCAGTTAAATAATGCAGGTGGGTGGATGTGTTTCATTCTGCTGATTGCTTAAAGTATTCCTCTAGATGTGTCCTTTTTTAGTTGCAGGGTAATGTTAGTAACTCAGTTGACAGAAGGCGCATTAATAAACTAAACTGTACTCCATTTGGAATGCAAAAATGATTATTAATTAAGTTATTTTTATTTTTCAAAAGAATTTAGAATATTAAAGTAAGTTCATAAATAATCCTGACTCCAATGGTATTAAATCCAGAGTTTGAGACATTTCATTAAAAACAAGAGACACCAAAGGAACATCATGAAGATTTACAGCCAAATTAAATGAAGTGTCTTATAATTTATTTTCACTTTATCTTTTGAGGAGGGAGAGAAATCCGATCGTCATCAGTGGACTCTGAGGAGAACCCTGCTGCTCGTTTGAATCCGACCAAGCAACCAGCAGACTTTATGCTCCCCTCTGCTGAAAAATAGGAAAAAGCAGCTCAGGCATGTCGGAGACAGAAGTGCAGTTTGTAAATACGCGGCGGTGTTAATGAGGAGCCCGCTCACTCGGATGCCGAAGACCACTAGACGTGACAGGCGTTCTAACGAGGCGCCGGGGAGCGGACCAAATAGGTCACAAACAAAACACGCGATTCAGCCGTTCATTAGAATAATTAACGCGTTCACTGGAGCAGCTACTCTCACGCCTCGCCGTCCCTCCCCAGCCACAATCTTACATCCTCCGCCTGTTCTTCTCTTTCTTAATGCCCCCTTCTGAAACCAAGCGATGTGAGCTCACACTGACTCCTTCATGTCAGGGGGGGGATAGGGGGGGTTCGGTAGAAAGGAGCCCGTCCCGGTGTCGGCTCAGCCTCATCACGGGGGTGTACGCAGACGGAGTCAGATCCTCTCAAACGCTTCAGCTTTTACCCCCCCCCCCCCTCACACGTAATGTGGGCCCCAGGCCGCCGGCTGGTCCTCGCGGAGGGGCCGTCCGATTGTGAGGGCATCAGCATTTCGTGTGGATGCTGTCAGCTCGTGCTTCAGGGGTCGGGAGGGGAGGAGGGGGGGGGGGGGGGGGGGGCTTCTTGGACGGCTCGGCCCTGAGGAGGATGGACACTGTTTTTTCATCCTCAATTCCGAGGTTTTGCCTTTGTTACATTTATTGGTCGATTTTCATCTGTAGATTTTCATCTGTAGAATCCTCCTAAATTCACCAAACGTCAGCATATCACAATGCCACATTTGCATATTTAAATGTCACCATATTAACTAAAATGTATGTCATTTTACAAAGCGCGTCTTTAAAGGCTAATTTTTTTTTTATACGATATGTTATTACTAACAATGTGAAGGATATTTTTATACACAAGTAAATCTATACACATATATGTTTATTACCCTCTGAGATGAATGTGCCAACACAGTGAAAGATCATTTGAAACCTGGCTCCAACGTTCAGATTAACGTTCTAGAAACATATGCAAATGAGTCCATATTTAATACCTCATTTGCATGTGAAAGCAAAGCTCTCCTGAAAACTCCTAATATACACTTCCAATGTTTGTCCTTTCATAAAGCCATGTGGCGGGAGTTGTACCGTGGCAGCGAGCGACGCCTGCGGGGGGGTGCAGTCCTTCAGGGGGGGGTGCAGTCCTTCGGGGGGGGGTGCAGTCCTTCAGGGGGGGGGTGCAGTCCTTCGGGGGGGGGGTGCAGTCCTTCAGGGGGGGGTGCAGTCCTCCGGGGGGGGGTGCAGTCCTTCGGGGTCTGCACCTCGTCTGGCTCAGGAGCAGCACGAGGTTCACAGCGGATTCACACCTCCTTAAGGGTCTCCTCATCACCGAGGGGGGCCTTTAATCCCTTCTCCATATCACCAGCCTTTTATCAATTAGTCCCATGAGCACAGACTCGGGGGCCCCTGGGGCCACGGGGCTCCAGCCCCCATGCGAGGCGGGTGAACGTACCACGGGGGCCACAGCCCCTTCCACATGGAGCGCTGCATCCAGTACAAAGGTCGCCACTGATTGTTACAGGGAATAATATATATGTGTATGGTTATTTATTTATATTATTATCAACTATGATAATAATAGCAATAATATATACATGCATTCATATTATATACACTCTATATATGTATCTCTCTCTGTATCACTCACACATCAGAAACAGATTTCCTCCATGTAGTTTGTAATAACTTATTGTATAAATCCTGCCGTGAACACACAGAGTAATGAAACTGGAGAGTTCAAGCAGAGAATTCAGGATTGTGAGAAAAGACGTACGTGTTGGAGAATATAGTACAAATGAATGTTACGTTTAAATATGCAAACGAGGCATTATGTGATTCGTGATGATGAATTTAGGTGGAATCTACACATTAAATAGACAGTGTAGAATAAATGTCTTCTTCCCACTAGTCTTAAGACTTGGAGACAAACAGAGCTGGAGAGCTCTGAATTGATTGGTGCATGCTTTGAGTGACAGCTCTCACAAGGAAGTGTCGGATCAGAGACGGGCAAAGGAGAATGTCATGGGCCCGCTGGGCGCCGACGTTGGGCCCACTGTCAGAGCTTCCTGCTGCTTTTGGACACACATTTGCCTTCTGATGATTTCGTAATGTGAGCCTTTGCTCTTCCGAACGTGCGCGCTGGGTCCGGCCGGCCCGCCAGCCCCCCTGCTGACTTTGGGTACCCTTGGTGCGCGATGGGAGACAGTTACTCTGTCGCGAGTTATAAGCCCAGTTTAGTGCCTTCAAACAGATTATTTGCTCTGTATTAAGTCTTTGTTTGAAAAGGATAATTGATAGCGTGGCTTAGAGTCCCGCAATTCTGCTCCCACAATGCCGAGGGGCAGCACACAGGCTTTTCCTCCGTCCGGGCTCATGCAGTTTGTCCACTCACGCCGCGCCACTGTTTGGTAGATGCTGATGTCAAGTAAACACATGTCCTTGTCTCGGCGCAGGCGGGACGTCGGGGAGAGGAACTCAATGGGTTTTTTCGCTGAGGCATTTGTTCTTGTAATCCGATTTAAAGAAGCATATTGTTTTTCCTTCTCGGTCTGCATGAGCATTACACACGGACAGATGTTCCAATTAGATGAGTTTGATGAAGCAGTGCTCCCATGCTGTTTACCCTCATGGCTTCAGAACCTTTATTTTATATTTTTTTGTTAGTCGACGAGCAACCGCTACGAGATTGTGTGTGCGCTGTTGTCGGCTGTGATGCAGTGCCAAGAGTTATTTATGTATCACCGCGCACTTAAAGTGTCAGAAAAATCAGCGGTTAGGGCCATATGACCGGGATGAAACACACACACACACACACACACACGTGCTGGTGGAACGCAGATTATGTTCCGTGTGTGCTGAGAGTGACAAAGCATTTGCAGTTACGGTCAAAGGGGAGAATCAAATGACCAATTACTGCACAGTAAGTGTCATCACACAGGTATGTGTGGGCAGGATGGGATGGCGATGGGAGGCGTGAGACGTGTAATCATTTAACATGAGACTGAAACACACTTTAGTATGGAGGCATAATGAGCTTCCTTTAGAACCCGTCTCTGCTGCTCCATCGGAGAAAATGAGAAAACAGATGCAGCCAAAACGTCACACACCAGCTGATTGTGTCTGTCCAAAGGAAAGCATATTAACTCCTCACAAAAACATATTTTTGAGAAATTAACATTTCTCTCCACCTACTAGCTGCAGTATATAGTATGCATCTTTCCCATGAATAAATACTTTATGCTTTATACAGAAAATGCTGGTATCCAAAGATGTTTTTTGAACATGTGAGCCACGTCAGATCCAGCAGACGCTCCTGGCTTCTTATAACTGTGCCCGAGCTGGAGGACCTGATGAATGGCACCCCTGCGTTTATGAGAAGTAGCATTTGCATAATTAATGCTCTAATAACATCATATAAGGCAGCACGACCCTCCCCATGTGTCCTGTGGGGAAGAGCCTTCAGAGAATCAACGGGGAAGGTTTTTGGAGCAGTAAGGAGCCTGATAGACGAGGGCGGGCGAAAGACATCCACTATCAGTGTTGTGTTTGAACCCCCCCCGCCCCCCCCCCTACTAAAAGATGATGTCATCTAACTTTAGCTGTTTGACAGTACACCTCACAGACAGGAAGTGGCATAATAATGCATCACATATGTTAGTTTATATTTTCCTACAATTTAAAAGCTTGCTAAATATTTCTCTGTTTCACAATATGTATTTTGTGTATGTATATATATATTTATATATATTATATTATATATTATTATGCCACTTCCTATATATATATATATATATATAATTAGGGCCGGGACTCGATAAAAAAAATTATAATCTAATTAATTAGAGGCTTTGTAATTAATTAATCACATTTTAATTGCATAAATATTTGACCTGAGAGCAGTGAGAAGTAATTATTTTCACATGGATTTTTAGTATACCATTGAATAATGACTCAATGCTTAAGCAACAAAATATTGTTTATTTCTGTTCAACCAAGTGCACGTTTTCAGACGTGGACTTGGTTACCCTGGTCCTTAAACCAGTCATCTGGTGGAGTGTGGGTTGGTGTGGGTCCTTGTACTCGGAGTCGGGCTAACGTCCATGCTACACTGCATGGAAAGTGTGATTTTCGTCCCCGTAAACGCCCGGAGATTTCCCTCCTTTTCGGTAGTTTCCGACAATTTGCAACCCGCGCTTGTCGCCGTTTGTCCGTCACAAATTGTCGGAAACGAACTATGACGTATGTGGAGAGCTTTCATTACGACCTAATTAGCATATGAATGCAGCGGAACCGCGCTGGTAAGTGTTTGGCGTTGCGGTGATACTCGAGGCTCGATGTGTTGCAGTGATAGTTGAGGCTCGATGTGTTGCGGTGATACTTGAGGCTCGATGTGTTGCGGTGATACTCGAGGCTCGATGTGCTGCGGTGATAGTTGAGGCTCGATGTGTTGCGGTGATACTCGAGGCTCGATGTGTTGCGGTGATAGTTGAGGCTCGATGTGTTGCGGTGATACTTGAGGCTCGATGTGTTGCGGTGATAGTTGAGGCTCGATGTGTTGCGGTGATACTCGAGGCTCGATGTGTTGCGGTGATACTCGAGGCTCGATGTGTTGAGGTGATACTCGAGGCTCGATGTGCTGCGGTGATACTTGAGGCTCGATGTGTTGCGGTGATACTTGAGGCTCGATGTGCTGCGGTGATAGTTGAGGCTCGATGTGTTGCGGTGATAGTTGAGGCTCGATGTGTTGCGGTGATACTTGAGGCTCGATGTGTTGCGGTGATAGTTGAGGCTCGATGTGTTGCGGTGATACTCGAGGCTCGATGTGTTGCGGTGATACTCGAGGCTCGATGTGTTGAGGTGATACTTGAGGCTCGATGTGCTGCGGTGATACTTGAGGCTCGATGTGTTGCGGTGATACTTGAGGCTCGATGTGCTGCGGTGATAGTCGAGGCTCGATGTGTTGCGGTGATACTCGAGGCTCGATGTGTTGAGGTGATACTTGAGGCTCGATGTGCTGCGGTGATACTTGAGGCTCGATGTGTTGCGGTGATACTTGAGGCTCGATGTGCTGCGGTGATAGTTGAGGCTCGATGTGTTGCGGTGATACTCGAGGCTCGATGTGTTGCGGTGATAGTTGAGGCTCGATGTGTTGCGGTGATACTTGAGGCTCGATGTGTTGCGGTGATACTCGAGGCTCGATGTGCTGCGGTGATAGTTGAGGCTCGATGTGTTGCGGTGATACTCGAGGCTCGATGTGTTGCGGTGATAGTTGAGGCTCGATGTGTTGCGGTGATACTTGAGGCTCGATGTGTTGCGGTGATAGTTGAGGCTCGATGTGTTGAGGTGATACTTGAGGCTCGATGTGCTGCGGTGATACTTGAGGCTCGATGTGTTGCGGTGATACTTGAGGCTCGATGTGCTGCGGTGATGTGCGGGTTCCTTGTTGCATAGCGGGCACACAACCACGCTCTTATCGGCGCTTCCATCTGTTCGTTTTTAATAACAAATGTCCCATTCACAGGGCTGACCAAAGCCATGGTGACTGTGGTTTGTTGTTGTTTGAAGTCATCAACACTAGTTGGTGCTCCAGTATAATCGGTCCGCCGAAACTCAGTGAGAAACTTTCCGCGGTGCAAAATTTAAAAGATTAAATGCGTAAAACATGTTTAACGTATTATTTTTCGTGTAATTTATTAATCTTAATTAACACGTTAAATTCCCGCCCCTAATATATATATATATCACGTATATATATCACAATACGTTTCATGATTTATCCTATATCATAATTTGTATCGTATCACCAGATTCCTGCCAATACACACAGTTTAAATTCACAACAATGTCAGGGAGGAGCAGTATTAACGAAATATTAGCAGGAGCTGTTCCTTTTGGAATTATTTATCAGTCATGAAATGTGATGGGGATCCTCCTTGCGTGCCTGTGGTTCTGCGATCAGACTTGCTGGGAGCATTGATGTTCTGTCCTTTGTGTGAAACTCTGGGCTTTTATTCTGCGAAGGCCGCATTCTCCTGTGGAATTAATGGAGTGCTCCTGATTTGTTGCTGGACCCTCCAGGACCACTTGTGAGGACCCTCAGGGGCCCGTTTCCAGTCCGGCTATTTGTGTAAGGCACATAGTATCAACACAGCCAATGTCATGCACCCAGAGACGATAGAGTCTACGTTCCTACCCCCTCCCCTGGCCGTCCCCCTACGCTGCCATGATGAATTCCTCCTTTGGTCGGTGGTTCATGTTATCACCGTGGTAACAGCTCGCTGATCAGTAATTCATTTTTCAGACCTCTGCGTAGCAATTACCAAATGAAGGTTATTATGGAGACTTTGGGTTTGCCTTGTGCGAGCGCCGTGCCGAATGCTAAGAGGAGGGAGTAGGGAGGGCCCCCGTATCCCGGTCCTGGCTGGCCTCTGTGCTTATTGGTTGGTTTAGCGCGGGACATGTTGACACCCGCAGTGGAGGGCGGTGTACTGTGCTGCGCCCGGACGGACCCTCACACCTCGCACCGACGCTTTGCCCTGAGGAGGATGTTTGGGAGAGCTGTGAGACGGGGGCTTTACCCACAACCTTTATTCTGCTCAGGCTGTCTGTGTGCATGTGGAAGAGGGGGGGGGGGGGGGCGGGTTTGATTTTACAGCTGGAATGTTCCCTCCTGATTTAATAGAGACAGTCTAATGTACCAGGGGGAACATCTCATTTTGCCAAAATGTCAAGAAATATCAAGATGTTTTAATCTGGTGACTTAAATGGCTCTGTGTGTGTGTGTGTGTGTGTGTGAGAGAGAGAGAGAGAGCCTCTCTGACAGCCTAAATGCCACATTTCCCATTTTGAGAATCCACACAGCATCCATTTTGTAATAGAAGCGGAGCTCTGTGTCCTTCCACTATTTCTTTTTGCGGCGCACAACGAGGGAAGCGGCGATGCAATCTCTTCAGTCCACTGATACGTGGGACTGTTCTCCTGCAGGACTTATCCAATACCACTGCCCCAACAATACGCTCGACAAGCTTTGTGAAATTAAAAATATTTCTTAATATAATTATATTTAAAAAATTCATACATTTTCTTTCAGCTGATGACAAAAGTATGTACTCAGAATTAACACTAAATACATTTTTTATTGAAATTTCAAGATTTATTAAATATAACAGATAATAGACAATAATAAATCCTCAGTTTGTTAGAGGTCTGATCAAAACATAAAAATAATTGCTGAAATACACAGATTCATTCAATCACTGTGTGTCATAGCAACACTTTCCCTTAACTGGAGAAGCAGTACTTTTACAAATATATAAGAATTTCAAAATCATAGTCAATGTGATCTACCCTTAAAATAATGCATTGTTATAAGAATTACAGAATGGGCATGAATTACAATCCAGGTGTAGCCCTTCTGTAATGCTGTAACCGAAACATTGAATATCGGCGTCGGTACCCACAATGCAGCGCTCTCATGCATGTCCATGGGCTCTGACACACTTCAGGTCCTCCCATGTCAGAGGCCGCATTACAACCTAATGTGCTGGTGTTATTTATGGCACGTCGGTTCATATTTAATAAGAAACCCTGTCATTAGGAGACCGGGCATTTTGCCAAGCCGTTAGTGACGGCGAGCCAAATTAATCCGCTTACTAACAAAGCAAATTCCCCGTAAACTGACCGGTACAGAAACACACACACACACACACACACACACACACACACACACTCACACTCCCTGTGCTTACTGGGATGACAGCGGACCTCGGTCTAATCGGCCTGTGTTCAGAGGGATTAGAAGCAGATCGCCGTAGCTGGACAGCTCAGATTGTAGCCCTAACAGTGACTCAGACACACATACACAAAACAAGCGGATTTAGACTAGAAAATACATGCAAACACGGGGATCTGAGCCCGCCTGCAAGAAAACATATGGGGCAGTGAAACACAATTTGGCTGAAGGCTTACGCACGGCCTAAATAGCTTGCGGGCCCGTAAACGCTGTTGCACCTCTGCCCTCTGACAAAAGGTGATTTTCTCACGCAGGATTCCAGCTATAAAAAAAAGAAAAGGGCTCCCAAACAATTACTCCACATGAAAGCAAGCGCATTCAAACTAGTTTGCTGCAGAATACCTGCAGTAATGCCTTTCATGAGGGACAATAGGGTTTGCGAAGGGGGCGAGGCTGAGGGCCCGGGACAGGGGGCAGGCCGGGTAATCCAATACTATTGAGTTTTGTGGCCGGGTTAATCTAATGTTCAGGCTTTGAAGGCTGCACCCACCTACCCACCTGCCCCCCTTCCGCCCCCCCCCACCTTTCACAGACGCACACATCCCTTTGGCGTATATCAATGTTCCCCCTCAGACGGGTGTACGTGGGCTGCAGCCGCACACACAAACACCTGCTGACAATTCATTTAGGCCTCAGCCGCCATCAAAAACACGTCTTCTTTCAGGTATCCCAGCAACCTTCTATAAGAAAAGTACTTACAAAATACATTATTCAAGCAAGTGATACAGTGTTTGGTCCTCTTCAGCGTAGGGTTACCATATTATTCAAGAACCTTAACACATGAATTGGCCACAATTTGCAAGTTTATTTTGCCGGTTTATGTAATCGACATGAATTCCCGTTATGATGCATTTTATCACTTCAAGCTTTTTTTTGTTATCTCAATAGTATAAATAGCATCTACATTCCATTCGAAATGATCGAATAGAGTCCACCATGTCCCAGCATGCACAGGGTTCGCAGGGCAGTCAGTTCATGATATTAAAATGCGAGAATGAATGTGATCTGGTTATGGAATGGAAGGGAGTTGTGGATGGGCATGGGTGGAGAATGCTGTGGCTTCTCTGATGACCTCTGGTTGTTTCTCCAGTGTTGTGTTTAGTTACCAGTGAACCCAGGAAGGAGGCCACAGTCTCTAAAAGCAGGTTAAACCCCCCCATCAGCCTATGACATACAACAATTCTAAGCCCCCAGCGCCCACGATAGCAGAGGGAATGATGCAGCCAAGAAAGGCTGCGTTGATACTGCAGCAGTAGAATAGATGATTTGACTCAGATGTGATGCACCAGTATCAACCGTCCTCACACAAGGTCGTTCAAGTGAACAAGAACTATTAAAAGGACCGAATAACAACTTCAGATGACACTCGGTGCAACGTTACGTTACTATGACAGCAGATGAGCAATGACGAATGTAATCTTCTATCATATCTATCATAGATCAGACCAGCACAAAAAAAGGATCACATTTCTTTTGCTGCAGATACTAATTACCAATCACTTATGATCCATATTGGCCATCACAGACTGGTCTTTTTGCCAATTATCCCCCAAAATCAGTCATTATATTCTAAATCATACTTTTATTTTATTTGTTGTAGTAATTCATAGTGGGGGTTTTCTTAAAGAAAACACAAATAAAATGAGAGGGAAACTAGATTTCCTTTTCATTAATCAAAACATGTCATTGCAGTATTATATTACATGCTGCTCAGTTATTGTAGACAGTGCCTAATTCATCTCTTATATGTGTTTTATATTAATGTGAAAAACATCAACTTAAAAGTACTATTTAGTATTGAAGTTGCCCAGTAAAATATACATTCTACCGTTAACTGTGAACACGTTATTTTTTAGTAATTAAAATGCCTTCTACCAATTGTCATTTTCACAGAACAGAGCCTGAACGCATCATGATCTAACTGAACTGAACCGCATTGTAATATTATCAGAGATCGAAGACCAGATAATCACAAGTGATGTCCTGATATACTGAATATTAGAGGATATCAAATTCACTCACATTTACGTTTAACTGTCCTCATTAATCTGTGATTCATATCAAGAATATACAGCATCAAGAAACAGTTTTTTCCTTGCACGTCTCATGCACGTTATTATTATTCTTTTTTATACGCAATCAGAATCATTATATTGACTAATCCCCCAGTCATCCAGCTCTAGTCATCAGAGTGTGAGTTTGTGTCGTGGGGGCAGATCCATGGAGAGGGATCTCTCCTCTCTCTGTTGCTCAGGTTTCATCTCAGCGCAGAGTCTTTGATCCCAACTCGGGGAAAAGGGAATATCACAGGAGGCATAAGCATAAATACATCGTGTGGAAGACTCGCAGGAATACTGAAGTATACTTCAAGTGGCGTTTCACTGCGGCTCCTGTTTGTTCTGCATGTTCAACAAACGCTGAACACCCGTCCTGTTTCCCCCCCCTCTCCCCCTCCTTCCTCGGCCTGCAGGCGCCGATCTCTTCTCTAACTGCACGGAGGAGTGCAAAGCCCTGGGCCACTCCGACCGCTGCTGGATGCCCGCCTTCGTGGCGTCCGACGGGCGCCAGGGACCGGACTACCGCAGCAACCTCCACGTGCCCGGCATGGACTCTGTACCGGACACAGAGGTATTTGAAACCCCCGAGCAAACGGCTGATAGCTCATTCTCCACCTTTGGCAAACAGACGCCCATCAGTCACCAACACCTCCATCTCCACCTCCACCCAAGCCACCAGCACCACCTCCACACAAGCCACCAGCACCACCTCCACACAAGCCACCAGCACCACCTCCACACAAGCCACCAGCACCACCTCCACACAAGCCACCAGCACCACCTCCACACAAGCCACCACCTCAGCCAGCAGCAGAGCTCCCTAGAGAGGAAAGAGATTTGCCGAGCACCTAATAACCCGGCTTATTTAAGTGAGTATTGTGCTTTGCCGCGGCATAAGCGCCCGCCCCGCTTCTCTATCCGCTGATCGAGTGAAAAAAAGAAATAGCGAGTGCAGATTTAATTTTGTCACTCTGGATTGGCTGCCAGAAGGAAGCAAGAGAAAATTCATTCCAGGTCTGACCCCTGTTCGCTCAGACCGTTTAACTAACTCTTCCCTCTATCTCAAGCATCTCCATCATCTCCCAGTGTGATGATCTTATCTTCTCTCACCTACCGCTTCAATTCACACACACACACACACACACACACATTTAAAATCCTCTAGCACTGATTGGCCTGTGAGCCTTTCCAAATGAAACATGCCAAAAGCAATTATGGTGTATAAGGTTGCCTTGATGTGGGTGAAGATGTTAGCACTAAGGAAGCTCTGTCTCGTTAGGGAAAGAAAAAAGGTCTGCTGAATATAAGAGTCTCCCACAATGCAACAAGGATGTTTTTAGTCAGGGAAGAAGAGCGGCAGGCTGTGAGCTTAGCGTTTGCTAGACGTTTTTGTGTCGGATCCGCTGATCAAAAGCCACTTTTAGATATTCTAAAAAAAGAAAAAGACCCTTTTTGCAAGGAATTACTGTTTCTAAACTCTCATTCAAAGGCCACAAAGAGATACATCCTCAATCAGTGCAGTTAAGAGATAATACTTAATTATAATTTAGTCAAGCAGAGCCTGAAGAGGCCCCTTTCTCCCTCTCATCCTGCAAAACAGCTAGCTGGAATTAGCAAACTGTCAGAGCCCCTCGCCCTCTCTAGCGCACAATTTTTTTTTTTCATCCCAGTTTAATTAATGTTTTATTAATTCGCTACAGTTCTTTATAATTTTTTGTTTAATCCTGGATCAAAAACGTTCTGTTGAACATGCTTCCCGGTGCTCCCATCTGCCTTGAAGCACAGCGGGCGCTGACAGCATGGGGGCACGAGCATGAGCGCAGCTTCACCAGCAGGTTGGTAAACACTGGACTGAGTGTGGGCAGGTACAGCTGTAACACCAGTAACAGCTGACATCATCCCAATGAATGTCACTCAACACGTTTAAATCAAATCCTTTACACCCCACCCGACAATTTGTTTCTTGCCACTAATTGAAATATCAATTTGTTTGAGTTGTTGGGTGTATATATATATATATATATATATATAATGTCAGTATTGTTTTTAAACCAAATAAATGGAGTGCCGCACAAAATAAAGCACAAAAAGCTGCATGGAGCAATGACAAGAACAAGAAATTAAGGATAACAGAAGCAGTCAGATGCACTTATTATTTAGCAGTACTGCACATTAGACAATGACTGTCTGTTTTGGATCTGATGCAACATGGCGGAGAGCATTCCACCCGTAGTGTTCTGCTCTGCTGCCACCAGTCACCACCGACCTGCTTGTTATGCCCGATGAGGCTGCACTCCGAGGTGACGGGGGCTCCCGTGTTCCTCTCCAAGTGGGGCACTGTGGCCCTCATGCTAATGCGGTCGGGGGTGGCAATGGTGGGGCGGGATGTGGATACTAGCAGAGAGGGAACAACAGGCAGAGGGAGGGGACGAGGAGGGGTGAAGGAAGGATGGAATGATCATGCCAAGAGGATGAAGCTCCCTAATGTGATCAAGTCAGCCAGTGATACACAGAGACTCTTTTGTCCTGGAGGAGCAGGCCTGGATCGGGTCAGGGAGCCGGAGTGGGTGGGGCGCGGGGGGGGTGTTATGCTGCTTTCCAGTTGTCTCGTAAATCCGCCGCCCGTGTCGGAAAGTGTAAATTACCCAGCTTTCTTGCGGCATTTTGGGAAGACACGCCCCCTTTAGGTCGCTATATCGGGCGCCCGACTCGGGATTCTGAGAGTACCCCGAGCATACGACTTACGAACGTACGACTTGCAAAACAAAGATGTCTGCGCCCACATTTCATGGAAGTTGATATGAATTAAATTTGTATTTGTACTACGTTGGTCGTTTTAATGTCGGTTTTAAATGCTCTTACACACCTATTCACATTGCTGCTTCAGTCCGGTCACCAATGTTTGCATTGCACGGTTTTGCTGTGCGTGCAATACAATGTAACGTTTTGTTTTCGAACTGGTTTGCTAAAAGGCTACGTTGCTAACAATAACAACAACTAGCCTGCCACTGCCCCCTGGTGGCTCGAGAAAAACGCGACTGCACTTCTTATAAAACGAAATTGGCGAAAATGGCAAAATATTACTGAAATGTAAGACTTGCAATAATGGAATTACTTAAAATGTCAGTGTTTCTGTAATACCTCTACCTTATCCTAAAGTCGCTATAGGATTTCTATAGTAGTTTTATAGTACTTCTATAGTATGTCCCAAAATACGATAGTATTTCTATAAGATGCCTATAAGATTACTATTATATTTTGTCGAAAACGTCCTGCATTCATGGCAGCTGCTGCATTTGTGGCGTCCATGTTCTCTCCAACTCGTCCTGTAGCAAGACTCATCTGGAACGCTATAAGTGCTACGAAACCGGCAATGACGTCACTTTCCAACTCGGGCGGCGGACGTACGAGACAAATGGAAAGCAGCATTAGTCTTCATGGTACTCAGACAACATCGTAATGGGGCACAAAATACAGGCAGCATCCCTCTCTTTTTTGTTGCCACCCCTCCACTCAAATGTCACTTTTCCCATAACAGCCCCCCTTTCCCAGTTCACATACATAGTCACACACACATTATCCATGAGCCATTTCACCAGAGTGAAGAGAATGGGCCCAGCCGAGGGGTGTAGAGTCCATTATGTGTGAATGAGGCCATTTAAAGGGCTCTGCTGTCATTCCTCTCACACCGACGTGGGAACTCTGCTACGGCTCATTTCAACAAACCCAAACACACAAGGCTCTCTTCTGCACGTGTTCTTTAATACGGCTTTTGCACGACACCACTGCTAACCACACCTTGTGTCTCTCTTTGCTTCTTGCAGCGAGGAAAAGGGTTTGCTAGCTCCTTCCGCGTGGACGTACCGGAGACGGCGTGACTTTGCACAACCGACCCCCCCCAATCACCAAGGCCATATATATATATATATATATATAAAAGGAGCATCACGATTTTCAACCCATTTGCCCTCCCTCCCTCGTTCCTCCTCAGCAAGACGTTCTAGAACACACACCCACACACACACACACACACATGCACCTCGCTGCATAGGACGAGGAACCAACCCAACCCCCCCCCTGGAATTCTCCCGGAGCTTTGCTGGGCTTCGGAGCGCCCCCACTCTCGGGATTAGGAGACAGTCCAACCAAGTGTTTTTGTGTGTGTGTGTGTGTGTGTGTGTGGGGCCAGGGGGGGGTGATGGATGGGGAGAGGCAGGTAGACGGATACGCCTTACCGGGAGGACCCCATTGTCTCAGCCGGACTGAGAGACTGAGGAAGAGATGAACCCACGGATCTCTCCCACCCTTTTCCCATTTGCGAGTGCCTGTTTACAGTACTGATGTATAAAAACACAAAACAGATAGAGACTATGTATGTGTACATAGAGACTAATAGAAACCAGAGCCACCCAGAAACAACAACAACAACAACAACAACAACAACAACCCACCACTGAGCCCTTTAGGCGTTTGTGCTCGCAAACGCCAGAATTGTACAGGAGAATCTTTGTGCATTTCATAATGCAATACCACTGTTTTAGATTTTTCTATTCTGTTTGTGCGGTCAGGTGTCTCTAATCTGATTTACTTTGAAGTTTGTAAGGAGAATTGTGGGCGGGGTAGGTGTTATCTGATGAGTTCTTTTCACGTTTCTGCTTTGTCGATCACGCCGTGGGCTCGGACACCTCCAGTAGTTTTCTATAATGTGTGAGAAGTGTTTACTGTACTCTTTTAAAGTTTCGAGCTGATTATAAATCTCTCTCTATATAAATCTATCTATATCTACTCGTTGGGAAGGCGTGCTTTCTGTTTGCCGGGCTCCACATTCTGAAGGAGGCTTTTTGTTTGTTTCCAAGCGAGAGACACAAAGAGAGACAGAACAGCCTTAGCAGATGTTAAACTCAAGTTCTCATTGTTAAGCATTATTTCATGATTCCTTATTTTAAACTTTTGGATATTGACAAAGACCATGTCTATGAATATAAAAAGGAAGTCCTGATTTAGATTGCAATCCATGGTAACTCTGTGTCAGTGTAACCAACTTTAAAGGTCCATTTATAGGAAACAGAAGTAAACATGACGAAATGCAAGCAGTGTTGTACACAATGGAGTGGAACGGAGGATGCACACATGTCTTTCCCACACATTAAGAACTCAAACACACCAATATGCCAACAATAAACTGAAAAGAAGTGGTCAAAGAGGTCGGGGTCCGTGCTTTTATTAAATGTGATTCCCTCTGAGGACGTCTCCTGACTGAAATGACCCCGAAGCTGCTGAACTCCTCTGAATGAGAAGGAATGGAGCCTCAAACGTCCTACCTCATGTCCTTCAGCAAAGGAGACACCCAACTACTCTTTATGAAAGGACAGGAGATAATGTTGCACCACGTCCTCTTGCAGCAGCTGCATTTAAGGCGGCGCACCATTTGGTTTGCGATGACGGACCAGTTCCTTTGAATACTGTGGGTGCTGATGAGGCGGCTGCAGCGGGGGGGGGGGGGGGGGGGGGGGGAATTAGATGGAATGAGTCAGGAGGAAGTTTGTCCTTTCGAAGTGTTACAAATAAAATGTCTTTAATACGATCCACCTTAGCATGGATTCAGTGCACTCGTCTTTTTCGTGTCCTTCATAACCTTGACTTTAATTTGTCTGCGTGCATTCGTATCGCTACTAGTATCCGTTGATGCATCGTGTTTATGGGCTTATTCAAGTCATTTTGTTTTGTATAGCCCAAGCTTATGCTTTTTAGAAAATGGTCTCTTAAGGACGTTTCATCCTTTCTTTCAGGTTGTCCAAATCTACATGAAAAACATTGAAGGCCATAAAACATCGACATTTGACATGCCATCTTCTAGTAGAAGTTGTTATTTGGTATTTAACAAAGGTGATGCATTAACACGTGAGCACCATTTTAATACAAGGCCAGCACATTTACAGCTGCAATGATTTTCCCATTAATGTGATGAAGATGAAGTTGTCAGGTATTGTAATTGGTTGGATTAGCCCAACACAGATGTGGTTCCACCTCACCACCTTGCCACTATTACAGTCCATCCTTGTTATATAAAAAGTTTCTCAGCATAATGACCAGCTTTTTTTTCAAATGCCTTGACTTTATCCAAGAGGCAATTTTTTCCAGTTTAATTCAATCAGATTTATAAAGTCCAATATCACAATAAGCCCATTGTGCACGGAGCTTCTCTCGTTCTGTGGTAGGCTGTAGTATGCTGCACAGACCGTTTTTGATCCAGGATTACATTTGTGTTATTAAAAGTGAGTGGTAGTTATGTAAAAATAAACCTTTTGTAGATCCTATAAATATGGCACATTGTTGACACCTCTTTATTTTTGACATTTTAATTGAGTCAAAGCTGTTATTAAAGGGGTTCCAGAGCCACACAAACACCTGTATTTTGCACACTGATTCTAACCCTTTTTGACAGTGATCCTGCTTGCTAGTTATTGCTATTACTTTAAGTTACATTTGGTCTGGTGGCATTGCATTGGACTTTAAGTCTTGTCTTGTGGTCTTATGGCCCGATGCGAAAGCATTTTGTAGCAGCAAAATGAGCAAAAGCAAGAACTAGCTACCTCTAAGTCTAAGTCTAACGCGTGCACGAGTCAGAGGGCTCGGTACGAAACGCGTGGCGCGATGAAAGTGAGAGCCGGCCCGTCCCGGGGGGGTGGCGCGTGTGGGCACGCGATATAAAATGTAAAAACTGGATGAAACTGGGTGAAAGGCTCGTTATCCGTTTTTTCCATTTTTCATTTGAGCACACAATTGCAAATGGGAAAAACGAGTTATCCGTTATTTCCTTTTGGTTTTGGAAACGAATATTGAGGAAACAAGTCATTATCAGTTTTTTGAGTTTTGGTTTTATTTTGAAAAACGAATGAACGAATGGTACACAGAATTCCCGGTACCAGAGGGATCCGTGCAAAGACCGTGTACGTGCACGTTCATGTGCTTGATATGGTCGCATGTTAGTGCAGTTTTACTCATTCCTATTATCTACTTTGTTCTTGACGTAGTGAATTCATTTTGGACTTTTTGTCGTTATTCTTGTTAATCAAACTAAGTCCCCCCTTATGCCTGGCCCTGATCCACTTTGGTGACGGATGAGTTTCTGCAGATGCTATTATGTTGTTCTGCAGCCTTTACTGGACCGCAGACACAACATATGGCACACTCTTATTACAGGCCAACACCCTTGTCGAACGCTGTACACCCTGTTTTTGAGATTTTACTTGGATCCTTCCTGTCATCAGGTCAGAAGCCTTTCGGCTCGCCGTGTTCAACGGCTAATGAAACGCTTGATTCTCTCCATCAGTGGCACTAGAGCGCATTGATTGAGCTGAGTGATTAAAATCTCCCGTCGTGCTAATCTGGCTATGAAATGAACACTTGTGATTACTGGCCCCTGAAAACATGTGACGATGGCAAACTTGACCTCAATATATTCAGTAGGTTGAACTAACAATAAGGAAAAAACAAGACTCCTCCAGCAGGCCGACACACATTCGGTAAGCCGCTCACTCCTTCTTACAACAGCCATGTGGGTTTAGGAGCTCTTGTTTTGTGCGTTTTACACATCCGAAGTCCATGTTGTGCCTGTAATCCGAGGTAGATTATAGCATTTACACATGGTGATGAACCAATAATCAGATACACATGCTAAATCCTCAGTAGTCCTGCATAATCTCCCAGTACACACTGGTTATTTGCTCAATTGTTCACCTGATGCTAACAAAAGCACAACTGCAAACAGCGTCCAACGCGCCTCCGTCTTCTATCTTTCTTCAGAACGCCGTTCTGGTGTCAGTATACGGTGCCAAACCGCTGGGGGCCCTTTGTCGCTGCGTAATGAGGGCAGACCTATCGGAGCCGCGGCGCTCAGATTGAGGACAAAAAAGTTGAGTGCAGAATAATCCTATCTAGTTTCCTGTTAAATGGAAGCTATTACGTTTGACCTCCACAATCTGTCACACAAACGGCAAGTTTCCCTTTCCACGGTTAGGAACACGCAGCTCCAAATGACAAAGTAGAATAAAAGGGAAACTTCCCAATTCCCCAAACAAACGGCGGATTTGAGGAGAGACGGACGCAGAGACGGGGAGCGTCTTTTGTTCTGATGATGGCGGCGTGGGGGGGCGGAGGGGGGGGGGCGACCGTCAAAGTGACTTTCAAAGTCACTGACTTCACAAAGGCAAAGCGGATTATAGGAGGCCGCTCTCCTTCATTTCGGAGTTCTCCTTCACCAGACGCACACACAAAGAGTCACGTCGGTGAGTCGCCCCCCCAACCCCCACCGCCGGTCAGAGCGGAGGGAAGCTCAGCAGCAGGCCTGGGGGCTGATGACGTTCTCTCAGGCGCAGACGGATGGAATGCAGAAGACAGACAGCATGGCTCCTTGGGCCTCTTTAAGTCCCCCTTAATCACCTTCTCACTCTGAGCGACATGGCGGTCGGGGCGGCTCGGCTCTCTACGCGACTTGTTTCTGCGATTGTGTTGGAGTCGGCTCTTGGGCACCGTTAGAAAACAGGGGTTGTTTGTTATTTACATTTAGCCCTGAGCCTTCTTTGACAGACGCAATGGGAGGAAGAGAATTGATTGTGGTGATCAATGTTCTGAAGTAAATTTTGCAGCCGTCCTGTAAGCATTTTGTTTTTTTGGGATGACCTTGTACGCCTGAAGCAAATATCTACAAATTCCCACAGATGAAAAAACAAAAGGAGCTTAGAAAGATTATCCCATCAAAAAGTAAGTAGCACAGTTCGGAGTAGACTTAGAGACCGGAATTAATATTCCTTCACTTCCTTAAGTCAACAACCCTTTTCTTTTGTTGCATTTGGAGCAGTTTATACAGTAAATCCTTTTCAGCGGCATGTTGCCTATAAATGATTCAAATTCTGATATTAGTGTGAGATAAGTCAGACTTTTCCTTACACGCTGCCCTCCCCCCTCTTCTAGAGCTGCCTCAAGGGCTCCTATCACCTGGGTCTGGGTTCACTCCTTTCCTCAGAATGTGTGTCTATGCGTGTGTGTGTGTGTGTGTGTGTGTGTGTAGGTGTGTGAGTGTGATAGAGAGGTGGGGGGAATTGATAAACCGGTGAGCCTAAACTGAAAGCAGAATGTTAACGGAAGTGACACGGTGGAGCCACAGGGGAAACTTCTAACTCTATCAGCTTACTTTTTGATCTGCTTATATGAGATAGGCAATGATTTATTTCCATCACGTCATCATAAAATGAAATGTACGGCTGGTGTTTTTTCTGGCATCATCGTTAGCGTTCAGTCGCACAGACATACAGTTGGCGTCCTTCACGCTAACATTCTCTTTGGTTCCATTCAAACCGGACTGCAAACCTGACTTCTCTCCGATTAAAATGGATGTCTATTATTTACTATATATACATAGATCTATATGTATTTATATGTACACATCAACTGCCTTATGAAAAAAAGTTACAAACGAGGGTCTCTGAAACTACTACAGACATGCGCACACACACACGCACGCACACACACAGCAATCAGTAACAGATGACCAGAGCAGTCGTAGCCCCTGGCAGTGATAATGTCTGTGGATCATTCCCATACCTCCTCCCCACTCCTCAAATTAGAACGAAGGCACACACACACACACACACACACACACATGCACTCTCTGCTGGCCCTGCATAGTGTTCCCTGCTGCCCCGACATGATGCACTGGCTCCAGCCAAAAGGCCCTCGGGGTGAGAGCGAGGGGGGCGATGGGTGTTGGGAGCAGAGACACTCGGCAGGGAGGCTGCTTAATGTCTCTGCTCACACACACACCAGTGATAAGGAGGACCGGGAATGCATTTTAGAGATAATCCATTGGGGATTTATGACGGCAAGCTTCAAAGGGACAATTAAATGATATCTCTCTGGAATGATGAAATTGTATATTACTTTATTATATTGTTACAATACATTTACTCTGATCAGCTTTTTCTTTTAACGGTTCAACAATTACTGCCAGGTAGGTCTTATACCACATTAACGTTTGTGTCATGTACGATTATTTATTTCAGTTACATTGTTACGTCAAGTTGGTAACTTATATGTGAAACCCAAGTAAATATTTAATAAATGCTTAATAACATATTGTTGTACGGTGCCAGATGAGAACAAGTAAAACAACGACTTGGCCATGAAGTTGTTTTATGTTAAGTCATTTTACGTTATGTTCTTTTACTTAATTTAGATTTTACGTCACGTGGTCTACATAAGTGGTCCACAATATGTGGTCTACATCAAGTGGTTTAAATGAGTAGTCTACATGACATGGTCTACATGCTGTGGTCTACAATACGTGCTCTACATGATGTTGTCTACATGACGTGGTCTACATGCTGTGGTCTACAATACGTGCTCTACATGATGTTGTCTACATGACGTGGTCTACATGCTGTGGTCTACATGCTGTGGTCTACAATACGTGCTCTACATGATGTTGTCTACATGACATGGTCTACATGCTGTGGTCTACATGCTGTGGTCTACAATACGTGCTCTACATGATGTTGTCTACATGACATGGTCTACATGCTGTGGTCTACATGCTGTGGTCTACAATACGTGCTCTACATGATGTTGTCTACATGACGTGGTCTACATGCTGTGGTCTACAATACGTGCTCTACATGATGTTGTCTACATGACATGGTCTACATGCTGTGGTCTACATGCTGTGGTCTACAATACGTGCTCTACATGATGTTGTCTACATGACATGGTCTACATGCTGTGGTCTACATGCTGTGGTCTACAATACGTGCTCTACATGATGTTGTCTACATGACGTGGTCTACATGCTGTGGTCTACATGCTGTGGTCTACATGCTGTGGTCTACAATACGTGCTCTACATGATGTTGTCTACATTGAAGTAGTCAATTGACAAGCTCATTTAAAACCATAACAAATTTAAATCGTTGTCAAATGAGAAATGATGGGTTCCAAGATTGCATTTCAGCCACTGTGTTGAGCCTCGATGGATCTCTACACAGACGGGTTACCTGCATTCCAGCCTCATTGGACTTGATTGAGGAATAACGAAAGTCCAACCGATTGTGCATGTGAATGCATTTCAATGCAGAAACCGAGATGATGTTTCGCAGAACTGTCACCGTCAATAATTCACAACATCAACCATGAGGTATTTTGAATGACTTTTCCTGTGGTTTACATAAACATACATAGCCAACACATTTTACAATTTTTGCCGACTCGACTCAGCAAGGTGTCCCTGGACTCAAGAGTCACTGTCCTTAGACCCAGGAGACGTGGTTCCTGGAGTCAGCAGACTCTGTCCCTGTACACCGGAGGTGATGCCCTGGACTCAGGGGTCGCTGTCCTGCTGGTCTCCCATCATTCCCATGATGACGGGAGTAATAGAAATTAAATATGGCGTTGAAAACCTTCATTAGAATACATAAACGCTTTGGAGTGTTGTCTGTTAAAGCCTTTAGTGTAATCAGCATCACGTTTTTATGCTCTTCTGCTTTACACAAATTGGATTGATTAACTCGCTTCTTATTATTAACTGGATAAAGTATATTCAAATTTAGCATGTTGACATTTTAAAATACCTTTCTGAGGATTGAGGAGTGATGACCCTGACCTCTGCGGTAAGTAAAGCTACAGAATAACTACTGATGGAATGCACCAACTTCCCAGACCTTCAGCAGCTCTGGTAAACACACATGCAGACGTGCGTGGAGGCACATGCTGCAGTAGAACAGCTCTCATTAATCTAGTGGGTACGTCACTGGGCAGCGCAAACAAACACACGTGTTCACATATACAGTCATTTCTCTGCGCTGACAGCCAGATAGAGAAGAAACATAGTTAAGCTGCAGATTGTGTGCCTTTGTGAGTGTGTGTGTGTAGGTGTGTGTGTCCGTTTAACAGCTCAGGGCTCTTCGCCACACGGTCGGCCAGCAGAGATGTCCATGTGGACCTCCCTGCTCCGTTTGTGTTCTGAAGCCTCACGCATTGACCATGAGACACACGCCTTTAAACCAGTTCACATGTCACATCTTGAGAAGGCACCGGCAACCGAAAATGTTCTGCTAGCGTCGTGCACAAGTCTTTTTCCACTGTCGGCCACCGTAACTTTGTTACTAAGCAACGTAGTCCAGTGAACACATGTGACAGGTGGAGGCTTATGATAAAATTTGAGGAGACCTGCTCAGTGCAAGGCAAGGATGTGGCGGCACAAAGCAGGTGTAGGAAAACAGACACAAAAGTAAAAAACTGTTGATGAAACCAAAAATACTGTTGGAGGTGCAGTCGAGAATGGCTGGTTTATGATCCAGCCAAAATAATGTATCGCACCGATTGTAGATCATACAAGAGTGAATAGGTTAAGTGGGTCTCTTTAGTAGTTGGCCGACGCAATTTCACACTGGAAACAATAAAGGATCATGCGATATTGTTGGCCATGTCAAAAGCATTGCGACTAAACGGACAAAGACACAAAGTGTGGTCCTCATGAAGTCCTGGAGCTTGATACCCCTGCACCACTTATATGCAATGAGCTACTCTTTTTGTCTTTGTCTTAATCAGTTTCATATGTTTTCATAGAAGAGCAGCTTAACACACTTATAAGAGCTGAAGACTTGTTGACTGTACGTTTCCATTTTTTGCTTCCACGGCAAAAATGTAAAAACCACGGGTTAATAATGCAAGGCAAGTCACTTTGGATAAAAGCGTCAGCTAAATGACATGACATGTAATGTAAAATCGTAATCAACTTTAATCAAATTAAACTAAATTTCCCAACAACAGAGATTTTCACTAATGAAATTGATGAGTGGCTAGTAACGATGAGAAACCACTATAGCCACAGTGGCTGGTGCGTAGAGATGTTCATGTCAAGCCCTGATCACATGGAATTTGCATCATTCTAAAAATGGAAAACAAAATGAGAGGAGCCGGCCTGAAGGAGCTCAAAGCGCACAGGTAAGGGAGCAGTTGAATGTTGCGCACGTGTGTTACTTGAGCATGCACTAACACCACTTGAAACGGACACACAAACCCACTCACTCACGCACACACGGAGTGAAGAACGGGTACTGCTCGCAAGTGTGTGGAGTAGCTCTTGTGTAATTTCCCCGATGGGTTCTGAACCCCTCTCTCTTGGACAAATCAAAGCCCTAATCTTTATTACTGATCATTATCTTATCACTACTCACATTCAGGTTCCTTAAGCCTCATTAGAGGAAACAGACCGCCATAAACAGGGAGTATAAGAAAGATGAAAACCGTGCAGCAGTAATGAGAATGCACCATAACAGGGGAGTTAGTGAGTGCGTGTGTGCAGGTTTGTGTGTGGGAGAGTGCTCCTCTACACCAATGCTAGAAAATATTTTCCTTCATCAACATTATGGCAACCCAAGATAGTTACATCTGATTTACAAAGGGCAGAATAATTGCAATTTGTCCAGTGGATGGTTCACTGTGCAATGGTTCTTTAAACACAAAACGATACGACTCAAATGTTTCTTATTAACTCAATGTCATGTTATATGTTGTGTAGCTTTATTAACTTGAAGTATAGTTCCACAAACATTATTCACTAAATAAAGATTTTGAATAGTTCACTTGAGGGGGAAGAAGCATAGCGAAATCTCTTTCCTCTTTAAGGATCTTTTAAATACAGTTATGACAAACTTGCTTTCATGTGAAGGGATCATTATATTGCTTTATTTGTAAATGTCTATCGTTCTGGCACTTCATTATATTTTGTATCATCTCTACCTTCTTTTGCTTAATTTGATTTTGGTCTCACTGCAAGGAAGAACCTTTCAATTAAACACCTATATACATGGTACTTTAATGACATGTTGGCTTTAACAAATATTTTATAGTACATTTTCAATTTCCTACTAGAGTATTTCTCATATAATACTGTGAATATCGTTCAGCACCCATCACCTAGCCAGCTTCCTTCAATGGGGACTGTACAATGTATTGTAATCTGTGGCGCCATCCTTCCTCGGTGCATAGAGAGAAGGATCGGGGGGGAGGTAAGGGGAGAGGGGCTATGGGGCCAGCTAACAAGCTGTGAATTGTAAATCACAAAAAGAAATGGGATTAAAAAGGTGACGGGCCAATCGAAGCAATAAGAGCGAGCATGGCATCGGAGTGGAAACGCAGCATAGATCAGGCTGCTGATCTCAGCCTCTGTCGCTCAGAGTTCTGTTCGTACTTTTTTTTCAAACATGTCTTATATGGGTCTTCCAATTTCATTAGAGTGTGAAAAAAAATCTAAATTGCTGTTCTGCTTCTTTTAACTTCCCAATTTTGATGAAACCAATTGCCCAAGATTGTGATGTCCAGGTATAACTCAGTAAAAACAATTTACCAACGTGTAATGGTCTGGAAACGTTCAGGGCTGTGCGACTGACAGAAACAGATGACACCCGCTATCTTTATCGCACATTAGTGTCGGAGCCGCCTGATATCGGACCACTGCTTCTACGCACATAGACGTTATGTGTGCGCGTTCGCACACCCAGGGCTTCTCCCCCAACGTAGAGTGATTCATTCATAGGAAACTATTATGGAAAGAACAATTGACGTGTCAGTCCCAGGAAATGCTTCATCCATCACTGTCCAATGGCCTTATTAGTACTCCACCATAAAGAAAAACCTGATACAGCCCGCGGTAAAGAGGCAGCTTCTAACTGCTTTGTTTCATATGGAAACTCCTATCAATACTTTTCTCGTTCACTCGCTCACTCGAGCAAGACACAAACACTGGAAATGCTCCTACACACACACACACACACACACACACACACACACACACACACCAGCAAACAGATACCCCCACACACGCGCACACACACCTGAGTGGAGAGAACAAGCCATCTGCAAGCACTCGGCAAACTGGTGGAAAAAAGCTAATCAACAGCTTGTCTGACTGCTCATTACTTCTTCATTATGGAGCGGAAACAAACGCTCAACACCTGAGCTAAGAAGCAGCCTCCTCATCGAGGTAGACACACACCCACACACACACACACACAGTCTGCCGTCTCTCCCTCCTTCATACAAAGGTAGAGGGGCTGATGGATGACTGACGGCTCAGTCCCTCTCTGAATGAAAGGCAGCTAACAACCTGTTCCTGTTAGGTATGCTCACAGCGGCAAACTGCAGAATGTATAAACATCACGCTGGGTCTAGAGGGAGATTTTCATGTCTTCACATCCGCCATCGTCGTTCTTCAGGAAAAAAGGAGGTTTCAATGGAAACATCGCTGATGGATGCTGGAAAATGCTCCACAGCAGGTTGCGTCTAAATGGACCTTACACAACCTAATGGGACTCGCTGCCCGGTGAGCAAACCTATACACTGTATTGTGTATTTGGATCCTTTTAAAATTGAATCTCCTGTCATTTATAGTTATATATCAGCTAACAAAAATCAAGCTCACAATGGAATGATTGAACTTAAACTACTAGTTATGACAATGGAATGATTGAACTGAACCTAGTAATGATGTTTGTTTTTGTTACTTTCACTATTCATTTCTCTCTATTTTTGTACAAACGGCAAAACCAACATACTGCTAATATACATACCTCCACCCACTAAACCTGCACTAGGAATCACTTTGTAGTACTTACAACTTACTTATAGCACTTTGCAGTTTGGCTTTCTTGGTTCTCGTTGTTCTGGGTCTGTACCCTGTGGTTGCATGCTCTTAGTCTCGTTGGCTAAAGGAAAAAGTCTATAATCAAAAGATCTGACATTTTCATGTAAATGAAACTTTTATTCTCATTTGTTGTTCAGTTCAACAATCTGAAGCACGGGAGATTATACGTCTAAAACAGCCATGCAAGTAGCTCTGTAACTCTGCAACGCACAAGGCCCGCCTACTTTTGCATCTGCCTCTCAGACCTCAGGGAGCACACGCTGCCTCAACTCTACTTAATGGCAGGTGAGGAGACATGAGTCAAAGGACAGGATGTCTTCTCTATTTAACCCTGGCCTCTTTTGGACCACATTGGAGATCGGTAGGAAGTAGGAGTATTATCCTCTGGCCTGCATTTGTTTACCTGGTAAATATGGCATGAGATACAAAATGCATCTTTTAAGCGCTCCATGGAAAATGTATTTGTGTGGGTGTGTCTATGAAAATACCTCTGCTGAAAACCAAAAACATCATCATGCATGCAGTTGCAAATACCCCAGCAAGGCCGACTATTACTTCTTATGAAAGATTAATTGTGCTGATCATTAATACAACCTCCAGGCCCACGCTGCTCTGCTGAGAGCCCCTTGATGTTATGTCCTCTCTGAGAGTCCATGAAATAGAGTGAGATAAGTGAGTGAATGAGGAAGAAAGAAACACTGAGTGCGTGAGCGAATGAGTGAGTAAGTGACTAAGTGAGAAAGAGTGAGAGAAGTGAGAGAGTGAGCTTTTGAATGACTCAGTGAGTGAGAGAGTGACTGAGATAGTGAGAGAGTTGATTTATGAGTATGTGAGTAGAGACCGTGAGTGAAATGGTGCGACTGTACAAAATGATGAAAAGGAGACATCATTATTTCTTTTAATTTAGCACTTTTTAACAACAGTATGATCAAATTTCTCGCCAGTTTGCAGCAAATACGGAGAAAATAAGTGAGACAGTACCTGCCTGACTTCATTCACATTGTCAGGGATCGTGTCGGGGTGAAGGAGGGAGACGCACTCGCAGGGTTCAAAAAACAAAAGACTTTAATTTTCAAAGTCAACACAAAAACGCCACGTGGGGCAAAACACGGCTCCGGCCAGGAACACAGAGACTCCAAGGAAGAAGACACCCGACAGGAGACACCTAACAGGAGACACCTAACAGAGACAATGACGCGACAAGGGGCAACAGACACACAGGGCTTAAATACACGAGGGAGGTGCAGGTGATTGGACACAGGTGGAAACAATCACACAATCATAGGGGAAGACAGGACAACGCAGGAAGTGAAGTTACCCAGGGAAACCAGAAACACGAAACTCCACAATAAAAACAGGAAACAGGACTCAACCGTGACACACATCAGTCCCCCCTCTGCTGTAAATGAGAGTAACGAAGCAGTGAGTGAGCCTAATGCCTTAGACCAGGCGTCCCCAAACTACTGCCTCCACATTTGGACCGCCCCCCCGAACAATACCATAGACGCATTATCCGGCATGCATCACACATGCAACCACGGACGACGGCCAGAGCTAATGCTAATTAGTTCGTTATGGGGAGGTTGGTCACCATCTTACTGGACAACTTCTCTCTCAGCCAACATGTCACATTCCCCACCCATGAAAAAGGTCACATCCTAGACCTGGTCTGCTCCACAAACCAACCGGTCCTCAACCTCCATCCATGCTTCTTTCCCCTCTCTGATCACAAATTGATACGGTTCACCATCCCTTCTCCAACCCCACGCCCTCGCCTCCTCAGAGAAATCTCCTTCCGCAACCTCAAATCAATCGACCCACAGCATCTATCTGACCTGCTCTCCACCACTCTCCACCTGGACTCAACCCTCACCTCACCGGATGACCTCACAAACCACCTCAACTCCACCTTGTCTACCTCCCTCAACACTCTGGCCCTTCTCAAAACAAAAACTGTCACTTTCAACACCTCCTCACCCTGGCACACACCTGCACTCCGGAAAATAAAACAAACTGCCCGCCAACTTGAACGTTTGACAAAGAAATTATCCCTCACAGTCCATTATGAAGCCTATAAATTCCATCTCACTGCCTACAAAGACGCCCTCATTGCTGTCAAATCTGCCTACCTCTGCAACATCCTCACTGACCCCTGCCAAAACCCCAGAACCCTCTTCTCCACACTGAACAACCAGCCTCGGACCAACACCCTCCCTACCTCTACTCCGGATTTTTGCAACTCATTCCTCCACTTTTTCACTGAAGAAATCAAGAACATTTAGCAAACTCTATCCCCTGTATTCGAGTTCCAAGGACCCACTCCAGCACCTACCATCGCTCCTCCTCTCCCCATTTTCGCCCCCGCCACAACACAGAAACTGCTCTCCTCAAATTCCTTAATGACCTCCTCACCTCTGCTGACACCGGTTCCCACAACATCCTCATCCTCCTCGACCTGAGTGCAGGCTTCGATACCGTGAGCCATAACATCCTGCTCACCAGACTAAAAGACCTCGGTATCGAAAGGTACTGCACTGAGCTGGCTCAACTCCTACCTTGCCAACAGATCCCACTTCATCTCTCTCCATAACCACACCTCTGCCACAGCCACAGTCACTCAAGGTGTTCCCCAAGGCTCCGTACTCGGCCCCCTCCTCTTCATCATCTACATCCTCCCTCTTGGTCAGATACTCCGCCACTTCAACCTGGACTTCCACTGCTATGCCGATGACACCCAGATCTACCTCAGCACCAAATCCCCACACAATCCTCCTCCTATTAAAACCTGGATGCAACACAACTTCCTCAAACTCAACAGCGACAAAACATAATTCCTTCTCATCGACTCCAAATCCACCCTCACCATCGACGGCACCATTGTCTCCCCATCTCCTCAGGCCCGCAACCTTGGCATTATCTTTGACTCCACCCTCTCCCTTGAGCCTCACATCCATCAAGTCATTAAAACCTCCTTCTTCCACCTACGCAACATCGCCAAAATTAGACCCTCTCTCACACCCACCGCTGCTGAAAGACTCATTGACACCTTCATCTCCTCCCAACTGGACTATTGCTACTCACTACTCCTCGGCATCAGCTCTGCCAACATCAACCGACTCCAACTGGTCCAGAATTCAGCCGCCCGCCTCATCACCCACTCCAAATCCTGGCACCACATCACTCCAGTCCTAAAACAACTCCACTGGCTTCCTATGTCCCACCGGATCACCTAAAAAATCCTGGTCCTCACCTACAAAGCCCTCCACCACCTGGCCCCCTCATACCTTACCAACCCCTTTCCCCGTACCAAACCTCACGGTCTCTCAGATCCACCTCAGCCGGTCTCCTCTGTAGCCAAAAGTCCGAACTCCGCAGTTTTGGGGACAGAGCTGCTCCCAGGCTCTGGAACTCCCTCCCCCAAGAGATCCGAACCTGTGAGTCCCTCACCATCTTCCAGTCCCACCTCAGGTCCCGCCTCAAGACCAGTGTTGTTTTAGCGGTAATAAGCACATAACAAATTATTTTCTTAAATCAAGTAACGCAGTTACAATTACTAAAATGTAAATGAGTTTGTTACTCGCGTTACTCTCGAACTGAGCATGAAAAGCCTCCCAGTCCGACTTCCCCGCATATTTCGGCATCTTCTGCCTCCCGGCACTTGCTGTGCATGGGCACCGCCATCTTTGTTTACGTTATGTTCATACACGTTCCCGGGCTGCAATTTTCCGTGGGGGCCGTGTAGCTAGCTTTAGCGCTAGCAGTCGCTAAGCAAGGACCCCCAGCGGATGTTGGTGGCTGTAACTCACGTTTCATCTCCCCTCCTAGACTGTCCACGGAAAAACGTTGTCCTCCCAGCACTCGAACCGGACGATAATATCCGTACTCGTTGCCCTCCTCCTCCTTCTTGACTTAAAAACCTCTGCAAAAACAACGCTCCATCTCCACCAGAAAAAGCGTCCTCCAAACAGAAGTCCGCCAATGCCCGAGCGGTCGACTACGTCATTAGAATCCGACTAAGTTTTCTTCTGACACCAGTTGTAACGTTCTGTGCCAATAAAGAGCCAAAAACTACACACATTACGCCGGAAGGGGCGGTACCCCAACCCCGGCCAAGTAATAGAGTAATCAGAACCATTTATACATTTAGGAACTTAAGACAAGCTACAGTATTTCCAAGGTGGAGATATAACCACTATTTCAAATTCATTGCGGTCAAAGGCAAGAACGTGCAAGTGATGTGTACATTATATCCAGGAGCAAAAACTTTGTCGACATCCGTTGTAAGCAACTCTAATTTTTTAACAGTAACGCAAATAGTTACTTTCCCTGGTAACGAGTTACTTTAATTGTAGAGTAATTCAGTTACTAACTCAGCTACTTTTTGAACAAGTAGTGAGTAACTATAACTAATTACTTTTTTAAAGTAACGTGCCCAACACTGCTCAAGACCCATCTCTTCATCTCTGCCTATGCCTAGCCCCATGACCTCCTCCCTCTTCATCTGTGCCTGAATATTGTTTTGTTTTGTTTGTTTGTTTTTGTTTGTTTTGTTTTGTTCTGGTTTTATAACTTATACTGCCCTGTAAAGCGACTTTGAGTCTTTGAGCGCTTATGTGGCCCTCACAAGAAAAACTTTGGGGACTTACTCAGTCCCCTGGTAGATGGTTGATTGGCAGAAGCTCTCGAAGTCATGATGATGAATCGCGATGTATGAGAGCAGTCTGATGGAGCACCATCAATCTGGGCTCTCAGTAAAATGTCTAAGAACCAGCTGACAGCCTGACGTTGACATCTTCTAGACGCCTTCAAATTCATTCCTGGGAAGAAGAGGTACAGCGTTCTGCCTCCTCACCTCATTCCCATAAGGTGGATGAAGGCCACAGCAGCAGGACATGTTTCATAAACATTTATGTTGATGTCGGGAAACAGCAGTCCTCCTAAGTATTCCCCCCTTTCTCTCAGCACGATGGTCCCAATGTCCCCGCATCTGTAAACGCCAACAAGTTAATGAATGTTTGATTGGAAAAGTTTTTCGGCTTTGTGCTAGCAGTTTAATGTGGACGATTACATTTATTTCTCTGCAAAGTCCAATTATTCCCTCTCTGTTGCCAAGAAAAAGAAAAATGATCCATCTGTGCAAGCTGATTCGGGGTCTTGGAGCTGGGTGTTTGTGCAGATCAGTGGCCCTGGGAGGGAATTCATTTTAGTAGCTAAAAACAGCTTTGTATTGTCTGACTGCCCCCTGCCACTGTCAGCACACGCCAACAGACACAGCACATCTCGTAGTGCTTTTCTTTGTGAGGACCTGCAATTGTCTGCTCTCGTTTCTGAAGCCAGGAAGCAAAGCACAGCCTCCTAAACAGAGGGGCTCATAAACGTATCCTTTTTTTCATCTTGAGCTCGGCCTACCGACTGATATAGCCTGTTTCTCTAGCTAGATCTGGAACATTTCATTTTGCACTGACAACGATGGAGGCCTGCAATAAGCATGTTCATCCGTACTATGAGCAAGTTCGAGGTTTGAGGAATAGACCAGACTAGATCCCAACGTCCCCCTAAGGCCTTAGACCCTCCGGGATATAGTCAGTCCCTTGGTAGGAGGTTCAGTCGGAGAGGCTGTAAGAAATACAAATGGTCCTTGCTGCAACATATTGTGTTACCATGACGATATCATATCATGTTACCTACAAATCATTATCTATTTTCTATTTTTGACTCCCCACTTGAACGCCTTCATGGCTCTCTCCTCAAAAAGTTATTTCCCTGATTAGCATTGATTTCAACACAGCTTTTATGACAATACATCAAAAAGATGTGTAATATAATCTCTGTTTTCATGTCTTTTGCTCTTCCATCATTAATCCTTAATTTTTCTCGGTAAATATAATGAGCATTCATGTGCAGTCCTCGTGTTTACCTTTACTTTCCACCGGTAACCCAGCGTAGAACGTCACATGCTAAGAAAAGGATTGAACCATAAAGTCCTCAAAATGTTCCTGGTAAGGAGCCCTCAAACACGGGTTGGTTTGACATCAGGAAAGACCAACTCAAACTCTGTGAGTCAGTGATTGGCGATTGGGCCTCACACAGTGTAGTAGTCCACCAACAAAATAAAGGTGAGTTTTAAAACAACACAGGAATCACTGAACATGAATCAGTATGTTATTATCACCTATCAATAACACCCAAAATACTTCATTTTCTGTTTGTATGTGAGCATAGAGACCTAATCAGTGACATGGTGCTTGCTGTTTGAGCCTCTCTGCTTTTTATCTGCAATCCAACAGAGACAGTGAACTGGTACTTTTTGCGCACGGCGGTTCCACCCCAACACATGCGCTCATATGTATGTTGCGCTCGCACGACTTTAGAAAACTATAAATTCAATGTAAAAGATTCATGTTAGAATCAAACTGTGCAAAGTCATTCTTTAGAAGAACAAAAGAAATGTAGAGGGAGCAACCCACCCCCAACCCCCGCCCTGGTTCTGTCTGGTCTGGGTGATAAAGGACCAGGCATGAGGTCTGTCAGTCTGTAAGTGGCCCATGCCTGAGGCACATCGCAGGGATCTCTGATGACGGACGAGAAGTAAAGAAGCCCCATTCCACCCGCCCCCCACAGTGCACCACCCTTTGAGCTCCTGCAGTCTTCATGACTCGCCGTCATCTTCACTCTGCACTCGTTGGGTTTCTGCATCCTCTACTTCCTCCACATCTGTCTTCCTGTTTTGTTTTTCCTCCACATTTTTCAATTTCCTCTTCTCTCTCAGCGTCCAACCCCCACCACCCTCCCGCCCCCTTCATTTGGATGCCTGCATGTGGTACTCTCCCTTTGTTATCACAAAGATCACAAAAACACACACGTACACACAAACAAGCACACTTAAGAGACTGAAAACACCACGCGTCATTAGCTTGCTGAAAAAGCACTGCCAGCCTGCCTCCCCGGCGTCTCTCTGTTCACACTCCTCGGATGAATTCGACACGTTATTCCCCCCCGACAGACTACACCTCCTGTTGGCTGTCTGAGAGGTCGAGGGTCGGGGCTCCAGTAGGGGGAGGTGTACTGACAGGGTGCTGATGGACGTACCTATAAAGGTCTCCTCCGTTTGTTTCCCCATCATCTGCCCCCCGAGGGGCTGCACACATCTGGGGTTGGCACGCTGCCGGATGCTGTAGGAAAAGCTGTTTTTTTTCTTCTCTCACATACTAAATAAATGCCGGCGCTCCTCTGTCCTCATTCACAGCTGATGGCCCTCAGCGTTGGGAGAAACTAACTCGGCTGCTTTAACCTTTTGAAAAACTGTGTATCTCAGACTCACAACATTGTGGAAAAGCTTTATTAGCAGTAACTATTTAAAACCCTCTGCTAACCTATTGACATATTATTAATAACCAGTGTTGGTGGGACCAGTGGGAACGTTACTTTAAAAAAGTAATTAGTTATAGTTACTCACTACTTATATCCACTACTTAAAATATCCGAGTTAGTAACGGAATTACTCTACAATAAAAGTAACTCGTTACCAGGAAAGTAACTATTTGCGTTACCGTTAAAAAATGGACATAGCTCCTGGACATAATGTACACCACTAAAATATTTGGAGCCGGTACGCCGTACCGGAAAGAACACTGTACTGTCTCTGAGAAATACTGCACTTTCAGCATGACAACACAACTGCTAACGTCGCGCGAGTCAAGTGTAGGCGGAGATTCGGCACCCGCCCGCCGACCTGCGTCAATCAATGCATAGTTGCGCCGCCAAGGTCCTGCGACGTTAGATCGGAAGCAGCAAAGTAGGCGAGAGTAACGCGAGTAACAAACTCATTTAAATTTTAGTAATTGTAACTGCGTTACTTAATTTAAAAAATAATTTGTTACATGCTCGTTACCACTAAAAGTAGTGGAATTATTATTCCACTACTTTTAGCGGAACTAACGCGGAACTAACGCGTTACAATGTAACGCGTTAGTCCCGTTACTTTGTAACGCGTTAGTCCCAACACTGTTAACAACAAATACAGTGAAAACACTGATGAGACATTGATGGACACTTTAATCTGTAACACGCTGTCTATAACCCTTTTAGGTAAAAATGTAAAGTGCTTCCATTAATTAGTTTTAAATCCACTCTTTCACATGCACACCATAAATCCAACATTTCGCCTACATGATCGTACAGTTTATGCATAGCCATCTATTTATCAGTCTATTCATATATTTGCATAATTTGTTTTCTTTGACCCTTGACTTTCATGGATGTATTTAATCGTCAATATTTATTAATATGTATACATACACTCATTGTTTACATATCTGTCTTGTAGGGGTGTAACGATTCGTTTTAACAACGATTCGATTTGTATCACGATTCGTGGTTGTCGATACGATTCAAGGACGATATTGCTTCATTTAGAACGATACGATCCAAAACGATTCAATGACTTGAAATCGATTCAATAACTTTTTAGCCAAAAATTCCACCAGTTTGACTGAAATAAATTTTCTAGATTTGTGTTGTTTCTTGTAATAGAATCAGGTATCAAATAATTATGAATATAAATAAACAAGTAATCAACAATGAATGGCAAATGCATTCACATTTTATTTGAATAAAGTGCAAACACTGCTGTAGCAGTGTAGCAGAAAAAAAAAACGTATTAGTGATATACACAAAAAACACCCCTACAATAATGTTTTTTCCCTACCAACTACCGTAAAACCCCTCTATTTCAACTCTTTTGGAACATCCCGTCGGCTTTGCAGTGAAACCCGGAAGTTGAATCGGGGCTCGGGACGGCGGTGGGTTACGGCTCAGTCTGTGACAGCCTTCATCATTAAAAGTGCTAAGAAAAAAGTCTGACGTGCTTAAATCCAACGGGTTATTTCCTAGTATCGATACAAATTGATTTATTACATTTTAAATCGATCTTTGATCGATATATGTCGTCCGTAAGGCCAACTCGCCGAGCACAGATCGATGTAGTTGGATCGAAGGAATATAAATCGATACGTCGATGTAACAGCTGAATCGTTACACCCCTACTGTCTTGTATAGTCCAACTGTTGACCTTGTCACAAACTGTTATTGCTTTTTCTGTGTGGCTTTTTCTCCCAGCTGCTGTACGACACACAGCGCAAAGGAATAGATCCACTAACCAGGAGAATGCATATTTCAAATGACAGAGGGTCTTAAACCTACATTGAGACAAAAAAGATGACAGAATGCCCTGAGATTGCCACTAACGCTCTGAAAATGCTGTAAATAACAGGAGACACTCGATGTGGATGCTAATTTAGCGTGCTGGCTAATTATCTGTTACCGGTCAGTTTGGACCAAGATCACTAAAAACCGTCTCATTAACTCACCCAAACCAGCATGTAAGATTACGTTGGTTGATATAAGTATTTTCTTTCTGCTCTAAACGCTTGTGTCATTTGACGTTGATTTTTAATCAACGTCAATTTTCTAATTGATCTAACTACACATCCAAGTATCTGACCATAAATAAAGCTACAGTACCAATGTTAAGAACACAGTATTGACTTGTTTTAACAGGGCTTTTCTTCTTTTCTCGAAAAGTAACAGTTGTGAACATAAAAGGGGCTGCCTGCCAGCGTCTATATCTAGAACTCGTGGTTTGGGTTTCACTCTTTTGACGGCTCTCCTTGTGCCCAGAGTAGCCCCCTCGCCTCAGGCTGAAGTACCAGCAAGATCCTCATGACACTGCGGCTTCTGTGACAGCGCTGGTTGAGTGTTAAAAACCTTCCGGGTGCCAATTTACAAAAGACTGAAACATCTCTCATGTATAAGGTACTGACGTAGAGAACTGGATGGCTCGGTCTCCTCTATCTTGAAAGCAAAGCGCTGCTCTCCAGTTAAGATCTGAGAACTACAAATGTCATATGCAGGTCTCCTAATTCAAAGGGCATAGACCATCACAGTATGCTTTAGAAATGAGTAAAGGACGCTCATGCTGCATACTAACGCTGGGAGAGTAGAATCCTGTCATCATCGACTTTGTTTTTGTGCTTTTAATGAAAATATTTCAAAAGTTAAAAGTGAATGCAGGAGCAGAGTGCGATTGATTTGTTCATCCTGATCCAGCTTGCTGGTTAACGAATATTGACAAAGGGCCTTAGCGCACCAATCAAGAGGTTGGATGAATCATCTGACTTTAAAGGATGCTAAAGCTGGAAAAGTATTTCATCAGTCATGATTCAAACAGAGAGAGAAGCCTAGTTTTAACAAAGAAGTTACTGAAAATGTTAAATGCAGGGACTTATTTTAAGAACTAAAATATTCCTTCAGCACATTATTGTCTGTGTCTCCATAGCTGCCTAAAGAGCTGCAACGATTAGGAAAAGTAGTGTGTTGACGTAAGCAAAAGCAAGACGTTGTGGGCTGAATATTCCATGAGCAATTAAATCTGTTAAGATAGAGAGGTCAATGGGTTATGACACAGGTCGAACCTACAGACCAATCTTCTTTGTCTAAAGGAAATGAAAGAGAAAAATGTAGTTAACAGGCATGACTGCCAATGGAAGTAAGCTCTGACAGCTGTGGGGTTTTTGTCTGGTTACTGCATGATGATGGTGTCACATGGTTACAGACTCCTGGGTCATAAACAGCACAGGCAAAAGAAAACCAAGAGAGAAAACAACAATAGTGGTTGAAGAAAAACTGACATCTTGCAGCCAAAGCCTCCTTCCCACATTCCCAGGGTTCTCTCCAACATAGGCTTTTCTCCTGCACTGTGCAAACACAACAAAGCACAACAAAAATCCCAAATCCTGCCAGACTCTCCCGCTATGATTGGTTCGCTTTTCCCTGATGAGCACCGCGCCTGCATCAACGTCTGCATCCACCTATCCATCCATCCCGAGGCAGAAACAGCGGCGGCAGAAGTGGCCCCACCTCGCCTGTCACATTCGTCAAGAGGGAAGCGGTGCACCACTGCTAAAGCGCCAGCGAAACCCAATCATGCAGGAAAGCACTGAAACACAGAGTGATTTTGTTCCTCAGCTTCTGCTGGAGGTAATTAAATAGCAGACACACAGCTGTGAGTCACACACACACACACACACACTTCTGTTTGTTTATTACCTGATTACATCCAATCAACTTGATGACATTTTTTTTAAACATTGCTGTTACAGTGCCGGCAGAAATAAGCATAAACATAATTAATAATCCTATGTTGCTGTACATTTAGTTCATTTACGAACTTGCTGCTAACACATTATATGATGTTTTTGTCTATAAACAGTATTGTGTATATATGTAGATTTTTACTTTTTGTCCAGTATTATCTGCTAACCACTGCATAATGACAGTTATGCACCTATGACCATGCCATAATCATATATATATATATATATATAGCTTTCTATGTTTATTTGTTTGTGAGCATTTATTCATCTTTCCACAGTTTGCCTTCCCAGTGTCTCTGCATAGATTTTAGTTGTGGTGTTCGTGGCTGCAGTGATGATATCAGCCTCACTCTCCAGTGTACATCTGGCGTACAGATACACCAGACATGTGGAGTGAGCGTGTCTCTCACACCTTCCAACCCTCCCTTCCCTTTGTGATGGAAAGACGGATCTACCACAGCGGGGGAGACACTCACATATATGCACAACCACACGGCAAGTCTCTCACGTGCTCCTCCTCGCCATCATCAAGACCATGATGTAAGCTTTGGCAAGGCAGCTCGCAGGCCCGATAACACCAGACATAATCACTTCTGATCCCTGAGCTTCCTTTGCTCCCCCCTAACACATATCATCCGCTTCCCTTCCCTTACACAACCACCTTTCTAAAAGATCCCTAAAGACGTGCTTCAAAAAGACAAGGAGTCTTTCTTGGCATCTAAGTGTGATCTGGCATCAGCATTTGCACTCTGTTGCATCAGGGCCCACGTAAACACACATAGGGGAGGGGGCCGGGGGAAGCGTCACGTGGCTCATAGATCCCATCATCCCTTGGGGTGAGGTTACCTGTGACTGGATGCCACACCTGGTCCTCCTGTCTGATGGGACTCCCTCACTGCCTAATATTTTCCTTGTGACTTCAGTGCAGGGATGAAATAAGGTGAATATGGAGCTTCCTCTGTGCGGTACACTACACCTTAGGAGTGCTCCTTAGTAACGTGTTAATGACATTAGACATCTACCATTGTAAAGGTGTAACTTGTTGTTTCATGAATACAGGCACACCTGAACCGGTTCCAAACAACGTCTTCCGTTGAAGCCTTTATTTCTGACGCGAAAGCTCAGAAAGTCGGCCGAGAACGGGCTGCTCTCTGCGGACCGAGATGAAGCTCCTGGTCCTGGAGGCGTCAGATGGTCCTGTTAACTACACCTCACATCTCCGCCATCCTCGGAGCAAATAGCTATGAAGGCCCAATGTTGACAAACCGACTGCAGAAATGTTGCTTAGACAACTAACTTCATCTGAAATAGTCCTAAAATGACATTTCGCCACTTGAATATGGTAGAGTTTATAAACTTGGAGCACACAAGGACCGGACTTAAAAGCATGTTAAGGAAGGGCGTAAGATTCAAAATCAGCTCTCTTTGCTTCCGCCTTCCGGTGTAACGGAGATGCCTTCCGTATGCTAGTGAGACGCTCTCACGCACACTAGTGTGATGGCATGAGTGTTTCATTAGTACGCGTGTATCATATATATTCATGAGCAGCATAAAATCAGAGATTGACAGTCTTGACTTGTACTTCAGGATAATAAATAAACACATTCTCCCGGGTTTCCTCAAGGACTTCTCACATGAAGAGGCATCCTTGAAACTAACTCATATAATCCTCTACGGAACCCTACACATCTTGAAACAATAAAGTGCTGCACAATGAGATTTTGCAAAAGTACCTTTGATCGTTTTCTCTCCCGAGAGAGCTCCAGAAGTTCATATTTACAGCCATCGAGAAGCAGCTGCTTACCAACAGCCCCTAGAAAATCTGATTACACTGTGCCCTTTGAACACAAACAGTTTGACCATTTTTTTTCACAAAACAGTGAATTTATTGCTTTGTATTGTGAATAAAAGGGCCTCGGACCTTAGGAGGACCTTGTAGAGATATGAAGTTGCCCGGGTCAGGGAGACCAGAGGAGGAGGGAGACAGCTATTATTGAAAAGGGAATTGCTTGATCACGTTGGTACTCCTGTTGCTTTATACTTACACAAGGTTACTTCAAATAAAAACGTTCCTTCATATTTTGATGTAGATGTAGTCTTTTTAAAGCATTTCACCTTCCTCACTCTCGGGTGAGTCACAGTTGCCAATGTGTTGTTTTCTCTCACCTTCTGTATTCACTGCCGGGCTTTTTCTCCATTTTAAATCACTTGTCTCGCTTCCCACTGTATTAAAAAAGAATTTACAAAAACATATACGTGCCTAGAAATGTCGCTTAAAAACTACAGCATGAGAGCAAACAGTTTTTACAATATTGGTTAATAATACTATTATTTTGCCACAATTATGTTTTATGTTTGTGTTAAATATATGCTGTAGGCTCAGCTGTATAAACCAAAAAACATATATAGGGTTATGGTATTAGCAGTTTGAATGTGATCATATGAGGTGGAACTCTATCTTCAGTGAGTGCACTTCCAATCAATAGCCCAGCTGCTCTGAGAGGCAGCATGCCTAATAGATCGACTTTTTCTTGTATATCTCTCCTCTAGGTTTCCAACCACCGTAAACTACGTACTACGGTCATCATTTCCCCATTCATAGATCAAGATCAGCCAGTTTGAAGGACGGCCGTGCTCCATCACTAAGCCAGAGGGAGGGGAACAGCTGTAGTTTTATTAAATATGTTTAAAAGGGTCATATTAACCTCTAAATAATGAGCATACTGCTGCATTCTCTCTAGTGTCCATCAGGGGGCGACTCATCTGATTGTTGAGGTCTATAAGGCAAGAACTTGATTTCTCAATGAATTCAGTGGTTTTGTGTTTTTGTATTGCAACAGTGTTTCACTTTATGAAAGCTAATTCTAACCTTTGATTCCAAAAAAATATCCTCAGTTCCGAAAAGCCAAGATGACAGATGCCAAATATACAAAAGGATCACAAGCCTTTTTGGTCAAGTACTAATTATTTATGGATACATACTCAAATTGCTTTGTGGTCTTCATGCAAGTCCCATGCACAAATGACAAAGGTGACATTATTTGAGCTAATTAAATAATGAATACATTCATATAAATGTGCTTAGGAAAGAGGGAAAAACGAACATTCATATTATTTGCATGTAATTACATGAATTCCTTTCTAAATGTTTTTAAAAGTTCCGTATAAATATTGATTTCATTATTTGATAATGCTGAAGGTACCAATACTGTGCACGATTTTTGAACGTGCAACATTTTACAAACGGGGACCCATAAAAAAGTGGGACGTTATGGGAGCAGATTACAAATCATCTGCCGGGACAAATCAGCAATCAGAGACATAATTGCCTTTAATTAATGGTTCAGACTCAAGGAACTAGCAAGCCACATACATTATGGATGCATGGAGACAAGCGTGTATACGTGACATACATTTAACTATAGCCAGCCTTCGTCTGTCAACCTGAGTCAAAACAATTAGCTCAATGGTGCAGAAGAGTCCACAACACGCTTTGCATTAAAGCACCGCATGCAAATAAAGTTAGTAAAACCAGATTGTTGAGAGACGCATGCACGTTCATGAACACATGCACAGCAGGTGTGTGTCTAAACACTGGAAGGTTATGTGAATGTGTTTGTACTCGGAAGGATAAGCCACTACACCCGATTGATTATGCGCAGCGCGGCGGGAGCTTTGCTCAACATACCTGGCAGCTAGTGAGACATCTGTTGCACCCACTTACATCACTGAGAGTGTAGCGAGAGAGAAGATGCCTTGCACTTCTGAATTTTACACCTTTTTGAGTGAGGCCACTTACTTCAGATGGGTCCTTCATTTGGGTCTTAAACACATATGCATAGTAGTGTATGTACCTCGTATAGTTAGGATCTGCCCACAGACAGCAAAGGTGTTCCAAACCTCCGTATTGGGGCGACTGTGGATCAGCGGAGAGAAGAGTCGTCTTTCAATCGGCGGTTCGATTCCCCGGCAGTGCCAGGTCCCATGACGATGGGTTATTGGGCAGGATACGTTAGTTACTGATGGGTATGTGGTACCGTGTGTGGCAGCTTCTTTCATTAGTGTATGGATGGGTGCAAATGGGTGAATGATGACATGCAGTGAAAAACGACTATATAAGTACCGGCCATTTAGTTCTTGCTACAGTCACTGTCCCGGAACGCATTTGGGTATTTCATTTTCATCAATATCTCATCAGACAACTATCATCTATGGTTGTAGAGATTTAGAGGAGTATTGTCTATTTGAGCAGACCATGAAGTCTGTCTCTGTGTTTGTGTGTTGACATTAGATCTCTTCATCTCCTTGTCCTCCCTTTCGGTGCATGTGAGCTCACAAGTGAGGCATGCTTGGCACCGATCTAAGTACAAGTTGAAAAAGTAAAAATGAAGTTTAGTATTAGCAAGGAATGTTGTCACAAGGTGGTGTGTGTGTGTGTGTGTGTGTGTGTGTGTGTAAGTCACACACCAGTACACGGTGTGGGTACAGATTGCACAGGACTGAAGGCAGGCATCACCCAATCTGTGCTGTGATGTCCGTGTTCCAGAGAAAGCTCTCATGAACTTACTCACTGCCTTCCCTTACTCACACCGGCTCCTGCTTTGCCTGCAACAGCAAACCACTTATTGATGTAACGTGTCACAATATTGATTAAAATTCCTCCACACAGAAAAAAACCCACACTGTAATACTAGACTAATTGATAACAAGGAAATTAGCCTGGATGCAAAAAAAAAGCTGCTTGTGACTTTATTTCCTATAAATGATTACCATGTAGCTGACGAGGAATTCCATTATTATAATGAATCATGTTAATGGATGTTTAAGAAGCTTATGAGTGAGGTTTGGCCTGGTATTAGGCTGTAATAAACCTGTGTAGTCACCCAAGACCAAAGGGGCCGGGCTGGGGATGGATGAGCCGGAGTTGGAATAGCTCAGAGGGTGCAGGGGAAGGAAGGAAGTCGGTGCAAAGAAGGCTTGGGGAGCCGTCACGCCCTCGGAAAGCCCGCCGCATGGAGAGCAGCCCAAGGCCACTTATAAGAGCCGGAGGCAGCTGCACCAGTGGAAGGGTTCCCTGAAGTCCGAGTAAAACAAGCCCCAACACAGACCTTCAGTCAAGGACACGAGAACCCTAGACCTTCAGAAACCGCCCCCACACACTCCTCGGGGGTTAGGGTGGGAGGAAAGCTGAGAGACAGGGTGACAGAAGCGCCCGCGAGAGAGAGGGTTGGAGAATATAGCACTTTGTTTTCCCGCACGAATGCGCAGCAATCCAGCCGGCTGCCTTTCCCCTAACTTACACACCAAGAGGCAAAGTCAAAGAGAAGAACTCCACGGCAAAGTCACATCTTAAAAGTCAAGTGGTCTGTAAAGGGCTGAAGGGTCTGAAATAAACCAGGCCAACACATCTCGCCTTCAGAACATTCAGATGTTAAATAACACGAGCAGGAAAAGAAGAAGAGGAAAAGAGCGGTGGCGTGGTAGAGCCAGCAGATGCAGCGGGTGACGTGGCAGGACTACCTGATTAAACAGCACAAATGTCAGTCAGTCATCTTCCATGCTGCTTATCCTATTTACAGGGTCACAGGGGGGCTGCAGTCAATCCCAGCTAACAGTGAGCTAGTGACAGGGTTCAGCCTGGATCGGTCAATCGCAGGGCTCAGGGACAAACAACCATTCCCATCCCCTTGGGGCAATTTAGAGTCCCCAATTGACCGAATCCCCAGCGCATGTCTTTGGACTGTGGGAGGAAACCCACACAGACACGGGAGAACATGCGCACTCCACACAGAAAGGCTGCTGGGAGGAGTTAAGCGCAGGACCTTCTTGCTTGGCTTTTTTTTCTCCATCTTGGATATCTTGTTTTTATATGGTTGAATTAAGTGTAATACATTTCTTTTGTATGAAAGAAAATAACGTGTATTATTATCATAATCCACCCTGAAGATACAGTTGTCACAGAAGTATGTTTCATTCAAAGTGGAAAGCTGCTTTGATCAACTCGTGACTAGCAGGACAATAAATGTGATTAACCATTTAACCAACAAGCTATAATCCAGATCATGTTGCTCCTATAATTGTATATGCTCCACAACAAACGCACACAAATGTGCAACCTTGGCATAATCTTCCACTTTTTGTTAGTGAGCAGGGGCAATGTTTACGTGTTCTACATTGATATTGTTTTTAGTTTCTTTCCTCAGTCCAGCCCTCATTACAATGAAACACCGGAACAGTGTCAGAGAACTCACAGGAAGAGACAAACAGTCCGGTGTCTCGTGACCCCCCCTCCTGGTTAAGGTTCCTGTTGTTTACCAGTGGGCTAGTCAGCCACTCTATCACACATTAACCCTGGAGCCTGGCTAACGAGCTCTGGCCCACGCCACTCTCTAGCCTCATTAAAGAAACACAGACCGCAGCGGGACGACGCTTGAGACCGATAATAAACTCTACCCACCTAATGCTATACGCAGGCAGCCTTTAACGCACACACACACACACACACACTTTAACTGCTCATTCAATTAGGAATGTGCAGAGGTTAAGACACGTGTTTGGGGAGAAGGTCGAAAGGAGATAAATAAGACAATTTGCAAATCCAGGTTTCAATTCCTAGTGGAGGAAATAGGAGCTTTTACAAGTGCCTGATGCCGTTCGGATCACATTGGCCCCTGTCTGCATTGTTAGTGCACACTCATGTGCAGCACACCGTTGTGCTTTTAATTGAGCCCTCTGCATATAACGGCTAACAGCCTTCTCTTTCGTGCGAAACAAGCAGCTCTGACGTATTTTGTGTGTCGTCTTCTTCTCTCCGTCGTTTTTGTTCACAGCTTCTGTGGTTGCCCTGCTGTAAAGAAAAAAAAAAAAAAAACGGGTTCTCAGTTCATCAAACAGCTGCGAGGGATCCTAGCAAACACCACTCCTGAGATAAGCTATAAGCTACATCGATGGCAGGGGTATGACTACTCACTACATTAATCTTTTTGCACTCTTTCGGCAGAAGGGACTAGGCTAAGCGGCCTTGGAGATTTTAAAAATGGGCCCTGCATTCTAAATGGCATATTCTTCAGAGGTAATGTGTTTGGTAGTTAAGGCGACGACAGTGACTTATTCCCTCTTTGTCTTCAGCGAGCCAAGGCGTCTTCCTGCGCTGCGGATGGGCCATCTGGTCTGCCTGTTTTTAGCTCTCGAGCAATACGACTTGACCACCATTTTTTAAAGGGCTTCTATATTTCTGTGGAGAGAAAAAAAAGAAATTTGCTCATTAAGGAGATGAAAAAGTATAGGGATATAAAGAGAGCTAATGGGCAAGATTTAATGAACTTTTGGAACGTGAAAAGACAAAAAATAATACTCAGAGACAGGCAGCAAGGAAGCTGTGTCTCCCAGTGTGGAAAAATTGCACAGATTTTTGAAGCAACTTCAAACTCTGACAGCACGGTTGTGAAATATAGATCTGCGCAAGTATTTTGAAGGTAATTTTTTGTCTTCATTCCCCCTTTGCTTTTCTAAAAAGTGCTTTGTCATGTGGAAAAAGGTATTTGGTTTCCCTCTGCCTGGCTCCAATTGTGTTCAATCTAATATTAGTATTTGTATTAATTATCTTAAATTAACTGTCAAAGTGCTTAATTAACATTATTAATGTTGTGTGACAAAAGCACTGAGTGGTGGCTGAACAATGGTATGAAATTACTCAGACCTAACTTCATAGTAAGTCATCAAAAGACTTAATTAGACTAATTAATAAAACTTTGGGGAGGGACCAATTTAGCAAAGACAGAGCCGGGGTACAAGGCGGAGATGCATGCAGAAATATCTTCATCGCGTGGGTTCAGAGGTGGCCTCATAAGACTATTGTTCTATCCCGGCAGATCCCTTCAGTGCCTGAGAGCGACGCAGCAAGGCCGCTTGTAGACGCAATGTCCTTGTTGACAGGACATGTACCACAGTCCTTCAAGTTGTCTGTAAGTAAACCTCTTCTTAAGAAACCTACTCTTGCTGCAGAGGTGTTGGCTAACTACAGACCGATCTCTAATCTTCCCTTCCTCTAGAAGCTCCTTGAGAAATCCGTCACAAATCAATTATGTGACTTTCTACAAAACAATGCTTTGTTCGAGGACTTTCAGTCAGGATTTTGAGTGCATCATAGCACAGAAACAGCACTGGTGAAAATTACGAATGATCTCCTACTTGCACCGGACCAAGGACTTGTCTCTTTTCTTGTCTTGCTGGACCTCTGTGCCGCATTTGACACCATCGATCATTGTACCTTGCTGCAGAGACTAGAACATTTGCAATCCCAGTTTGTGCTTGTAAACGGTGACCACCAATATTGGTCACAGAGTCCCACAAGGTTCTGTGCTTGGACCAATTTTATTTACCCTTTATACGCTTCCTTTGGGCAACGTTATCAGAAAACACTGCATCCACTTCCATTCTTATGCAGACGATACTCAATTGTATCTGACGATCAAGCCAGAAGAGACCGAACAGCTCGTTAGACTTCAAGAATGTCTTGGAGACATCAAAACTTGGATGACCTGCAACTTCCCGATGCTAAACTCAGAAAAAACAGAAGGTATCTTGATAGGCCCAGAGCGCCTTTGAAGTCAGCTGTCACGTGTTACAGTTTCTATGGATGGAATTGTTCTGGTATCCAGCAGCACCGTTAAGAATCTCGGAGTTCTCTTCGACAAGGATATGTTCTTTAACTTTCATATAAAGAATACTTCAAGGACTGCCTTTTTTCATCTACGTAATATATCAAAAATCAGGAATTTCCTGTCTCAAGGTGATGCAGAAAAATTAGTTCATGCCCTGCAAGGTAGTTGCGCTCCATAGATGCTAGGTTACTTGTTGTTCCTAGAGTTATTAAAAGTAGGATGGGAGGCAGAGCCTTCAGTTATCAAGCTCCTCTTTTGTGGAACCAGCTTCCACTTTCAGTCCGGGGGGCAGATTCAGTCAGCTCCTTTAAGATAAAGCTTAAAACTTTCCTCTTTGATACCGCTTATAGTTAGGGCTGGCTTAGGTTAGCCTGGACCAGCTCGTAGTTACGCTGCTAAAGGCTTAGACTGCCGGGGGACTTCTTAGGACACACCAAACTCCTCTCTCACTCTCTCCTTCTACAAAAATCCACATTGTATTTATGCACCATCACTAATTCAGCTCCTTCCCAGGAGTTTTTTGTGCTTTCTCGCCGAGCAGGTCTCCGCAGAACACAGTTCCGTTATGACCCTGGTACTGACTCCGGCTGTGGCCCTGCTGACACCTGCTGCTGCCATCATCATCATCATCATTAAATATGATTCATGTTAGTATTTGTGTCATCATAAACCAACATTACCCTTTCCTAAAATCTTTGCTTTCCCTCCACACAGTCTGCTGTGGATGGTGGTTTGATCTGATGGTGGTCGCCCCTGCAGTGGTCCTGCCGTACACCTGGCCGGCTACTTGGAATTCCTTGAATCATTTCTGTTAAATTGAATGTATTCTACATCTGTATGAGTCATTCTGTACACATGACATCCATTGCAGTCTGTCCATCCCGGGAGAGAGATCCCTCCTCTGACATCCTCCCTAAGGTTTCTTCCCTTTTTCCCCTGGAAGGGTTTTTTCATTTTTTGGGTTTGAGTTTTTCCTGTGCCGATGTGAGGGTCTTGGGACAGAGGATGTCGCATGTGTATAGACTGTAAAGCCCTCTGAGGCAAATTGGTAATTTGCAATTTAAGGCTATACTAAATAAAATGAATTGAATTGAATTGGGAAAAGAGGAAGGGGAGAGTCAGAACACAGGTTCGACGGGTCACACTAGCATGACTCTCACCCAGGAAACTGCTGTTTGTGTCGTTTGGGAAAGTTCACAGTGATTTATTTACCATTAACTTCTTCAAATGAGTTACATGAGGTACAAACATACTTATTTTACAGAATACACATACTTATTTTAACCTGGAACCATACCCTTTCCATGGAATTCACCTCATTAGATTTAACGCGTCTGCATTGGCAATGGCATTCCCATCAGACTCCACTGTTATGTGGGTTCAGTGCTAATTTGTTAGTATTCGTCGGGGGGGGGGTTAGTAAATGCAGCCATGGTAACGAGCGTCCTCTTTCAAAGATCTTTCTTAGAGGGTAAAAGCGGTCCGTGTACCTTTTACCGTTTAAACAATAAAAAAAAGGAAACACCATTGTTTTCTCATTTTTTGTTTTAAACCCCAAAACAATTTACTTCAGTAAATGTTTTTTTCGTGTTTACTTTGGTTCCATTTCAAAGCCAGCCCAACGCCACCATGTTTCACTGTTGGGATGGTGTGCTGAGGTTGATAGGCAGTGTTGGGTTTCCTCTACACACAGCGTTTTGTATTACAGCCAAAAAGTTCAATTTTGGACGAGAGCACCTTCTCCCACACGTTTGCTGTGGTGGCATGTGTTAAACTCCAAACAGGATTTCTTTCAACAGCGGCTTTCTTTTTGTCACTTTTCCATTAAGGCCAGATTTGTGGAGAACACAATCAATAGTTGTCCTGTGGACAAATTCTCCACCTGTGCGGTGGATCATTGCAGCTCCTCCAGAATTACCACGGGCTTATTGGTTGCTTCTCTATCAAGGACATCACAGGGTACTCAGGATAAATGCGTTGCTGGTGGTGATACAGGAAATTAATCAAATATACATCTAAAGAGGATACTAATATTGTATTCCAAGTAAAGGCTGTCTCTCTGTCACCGAAAACAACATTCCTTGCTTCAACTAAATTCATCCAGTATTACTGGAGTGCAATCTTGTCTACATTTCGAGGGACATGTTAATTCACACTTCAGTCACGGTCACAGTTTTCTACAGTTTTAAAACACCTTCCTCCCACAGCAGGTTTCACCACACCAGTGTTATTCGTGGGAAATACATTGTAAGTAACAGTGTCATGCTGGTGTGTCCAACGTGCTAAATAGCAGGTAGTTTGTTGCAATGGTTCCATACCCAATTCTAGCCTGACGATGTACATCCGTCAACAGCTAACATGGTAGCAAAGAAGAAAAGAGATAAAATCCATCTCTTTGTTGTTCTCGTCTAGTGAGAGAAAATGTAAAATATTATGACACGTTCACTCTGTGCAGCTTCCTGGAGTATCGATCGCCATTCATAGTCAGTCAACTACTGTTGCTAATACACCGCCGTTGGACTAGGATTATCTATTTTAATTAATTAATTAACTTTTCTTTTATTGTTACGCTGGCATACGGTCTATGTACCTTTTGATAGTCCGTTTTACCGTAAAAACCATAAAACAAAAACACTGTTTCCTCGTTTTTCGTTTTAAATCAATAGCGGTAGAACGGAAGTGGGCGTCCGTTTTCTCGTTTTTCATTTAGAAATAAAAAACGAGACAGACTGACAACTTTTTACTCCGTGAATCCCTTTGTGGGTTTTGCCTATAAAACAAAAATACGAAGCGTTGCCGCTAAACCCAGAAGTCCTTACATTTTCACAGTAAGAATGGAACGCACGTTTTTTTCTGCTAGAAATCCATCTGCGATGCTTGCGGTTACCAGGGTAACATTAGAAGACTTCATTAATCAATATTAATGAATAATCCTCGTCCGACGGGATGTATTACCACCAGTAGTTGACTACACACACAATTGTGGCTCTTGGCTCTGATATTTATTTTCCAAGCATTGTTTTGCTTCAAAGACCGTCGAGCAGATCCAGTACAAGGAGATGGAGCGTAAACGTTTTTGCAACTCCACCAGTAGGTGGCACAATACCTGTATTTAAACCATAGATTTTATAATATTTAACTGTGCCCGCTACAGTTTTACCGCTTTTGGTTTGGACCATCAAAAGGTTCACGGACCGCATACAAACTTTAAATTTACATTTACTCCATTACGCACTTCCGGTGAAGCAGCTCCGCTTCGTATTTTCGTTTTTTAAGCCAAAATTCAATATTATAATTTATGGGAGTAAATGTCGGCCGTTTTCTGCTTTAAAACTAAAAACGAGAAAACACTGGTGTTTGCGTATTTTTGTTTAACCAGTAAAAGTAACTATAAAAAGGTACACAGACCACAAGCCCATCATGTCAGTGAAATTATTTCTGTCAAAACTATCACCTGTCAGTCATCAGTCATTTTCAAAGCCGCTTATCCTTCATAAAGTGTCTGTGGGAGGGAGCCAGAAGAGAACCCACGCCTCCGTCAATATTATATGTAATGGAATGTGATTTTTTTTCAGTTGTGCAAGCATCATAATATTAAACGCCAACTGTGCTGCTCAGAGAAGTTACGTCTCCTTTATTAAAGCTCAGGCCTGATCAATATGTTTACATTCACTGACTTCATTTTTAAAAATAAAACCCAATTGACATTTTTCATTAAAAAAAATGCGATCCTTGTATATGATGTATCGCACCGAGCACTATTTCTTAAATTATAGTGCGCTAACATGCTTTTTCAATCACAGTCAAAAAGTAAATCCCGGGAAGGAAGATTACAACAACACAATGCAAAAGGTAGAGAAAATATAAGTAAGTTTAAGCATAACAAGAATGACAAGCATGTGAAAAAAAATTAAAAAGGCGAGAAAAAAAAAAGCCAAAGCTAAGAAAAACATGCTGAAAGTCACCTTTCCTTTTCTTAGTTGCGAAAGGGTTCCATAGGCAGTCTGCTGTTCGAGCTGTACAGATGCTGCTAACCCAGCCTATGGATGACAGCTCATCAAGATGAGTGTCAGGTGTTGGAATGGACGCGTAGTCAAATAAGGGGAAGGAGGTCCGGACTGACAATACGCTGCCTTCTTCCCGTAGGAGCATCATTCAGTTTTTTTCCTGTAAATGATTTCCACCCTTATTGATCTCTGGGAGACCGCAGACAGAACGGAGACCAGCGCTGGCACCGTGGGACGTCCCTACATGTCGACATGCCTAACACGCCCAGGAGGAGGGCCTTCTCGTATGACAGAGGCTGGGACGAGGGAAGCCCCCCGCCCTCGGCCACCCCCGTCTACACTGGGGCTGAGCTGAGTGGAACAAGGAGAGCCTTTATGAGGCATTAAAAATCAATCTGAAGACACAAGCAGCTGACAAAGCCTAACATCCTCCAGTGTGGTTGAAACGTAAACTAGCATCAGAATATTCCCCCGGGAAGACAGCCTATATTAGTTGTGTGCTCATTACTGTTGATATAAACACAAAGCATAAAAGCTGGTACGATGTAAACCATATATCCGTAGCCGGTGACGTTACGCTGATGTTAGCACGCCCAGACGGCGTGCAGCCGTGTGACAGATGTTTCATATACAAACTTGAAAAATGTAGTGATGCATGTTCCTCAGTTTAATTTGACATTTTGAAGTGGAAAACCAATGATACAGCAGGATAAAAAGATAATCCAGAATGTGTAAACCCTTCAACAACCTGCTGCCGACTCAGTGAAAACTGCCAAAGTGAGAAAAATAGATAATACAGGATTCACATTTACAGCTGTTTACCTTCTCAGCTCTCAGCAGGTTGATATCAGGCCAGCTTGCTGCTCTTCTCTTGGCCTGTCCTCCTCAACTCTCCTCTGAATTTGTTGAGAATAACGACAGATTCTAGCGATATGACGAGAACACGGGAGAATATATCTCTTTAGGCTTTCACTTTTACTCAGTAACTAGTCATTCCCAACCTCATAGGAGGCCCATCTTTGAGCTTTACTCGATCCATCTTAAGGCACAATCATAACCTCAAGGTTCTTCAATTACCCTCAATTTTAAATGTATTCTCTTCTTGCTTTCCAAGAGTCTGGTTTGCCTTTTCAAATCCATGAATCAGGCTTCTGAAGCCAGGCATGCTCCATCGTAGTTTGCCCTTTGGTGTGTCACTCAGTGGGATATGAGGAGACAACGGCGCTTCCTCACCAGCCTCATGGCATTTGTGTTATCGCACACAGGTGGGCCTTTTTTTCTAACCTCCAGTTCATTCCAATTCCGATTCCATTTTAACAGAAAACATTACGAATGAGGAAAGAAAGAAAAGCAATGATGAGCCGTCACTACAGCACCAAAAGAACCAATCCCCAAACGCATATTTCACCTGGGATGACAATGTGAATTGGTTCAATACAAAGGTCCTGGCTCTGTGTGTTTGTGTGTATGATAACACAATGCAAAGCTCTGGCATATCCATACACACTTCCACATATTAAGTCGCTGTGTTTTTATTTATTTGCCCATGTGTGAATGCCATCAATCTAACCATTGCACACACAATGTGGTGTTTTTTAATCAGATGGGAATAATAGGCTTACAGCCTCTAAGCCCATGTCCAAATGGATTTAGGGCTATGCCCCTGAGGACACGGAGATCATTTAACAAAAAGCCCTCCCTCACTAATTCCAGACTACTTAAGCTCTTTATGAGACAAATATCCAGATCAATGAAAACAATAAAAAAGCAGCAGCTAACAAATCAAAAATGTGTTGTTAACCCCATAGAGGAAGCAGAACAATAACACGGGGCAGTGATGAATAATAGAACAGCCCCGTCCCATAGGGACCCTGTCTCCAGAGACTGCTGGTTGAAAGACTCAGAAAGTATGTAATTAATATCCAGACAGCACTCTCTACACCTCAAAAGAAGTCATCACTGGGTCACCTATTATGAGAGCAGCTTGTTTTTCACTGGCTAAACATGGGAGAGAGAAAAGCTTGTATTGAACCCTGCACCCTGATGTCGATTCAATCCAGTCCCTATTGGAGTATTTGTCCCATGCGGCTGTTATTCACTACGGCTGCACTCCGCACAGCAAGGAGCCAGGGAGTCATTTACATTAGGTGTGAGTCTCAGTCAGGATGACACAGACCACCTTTACAAAGAGACAGTGAGGAGAAATACTGCTTCACAGAATGCATAAGAGAAAAAGTACACTGCTTTAATGCTGCATTGTGGGAATACCCTATATACTGAACTAGCCTGGGCTTTCCCATGCTGCCTTGCCCACGCGATTTATTTCGCGCTGCAATGCAGCCTGGATACCATGGAGCAAATTTGCCCCTGAGATAGGGAACCAATCACAGAGCGGGGAGGGTGCAGCAGGAGAATGACGTCGAATATGCGCTGGCAGGATCTTGTTGATTGCCCTGACTCCTGTGCGACTGTCACCCCCCCCCCCCCGGTCAGCCCGGCCCCCAACAGAGGAGGACAGAGGTTATGCGGGCCTCACAAGAACCACTGACATATATAAACCTTCTACTCTCATGTTTGCCTTGCACAAACGGCAATAGTCGCTGAACGACATCTTGTACACACAACTCTCTGACCGATCGCCTTCTTCAGCGTAGAACTTCGCTCTACATATGTCATCGGTTATAATTGAAAAGATTGGCTGTGAGCTAGGAACAGGCACATTTGACAGACATTCGTAGCACCCAATAAACGGCTCTGGGCATTCGTAAACCACGCCTCAAATACGAGGAAATGAACATGTGGTTTCCAGACCCAGTCTCACTTGAGATCATGGTATGTTAGCCAGGCTAATACTCAACAGCATATATCTCACAATCAGAATATGGACAGTGAAATCATATGGGGGAGGGTAAATATCGATGAAATAGGCACCAGGGGATAGGTGTCAGTGTTAGCCGATCAGATTGACGGTTTCAGCACAAACAAACTTAAAGCCCGCTGAATTTAATAAAAACATCTTAAATCATAAACTTCCGCGAAACCTGTGTGAAACCGTCAAAACCACCACCTGCTCTGACTCAGAATGCAAAGCTCCAGACCTGCATTAAATAATCAACGATAAAGTATTATGTAGAATAGACAACCAATTACACACATTGTCACGCAACTGTCACATCGAGGTAAGATCCTTCATCATCACCAACGATGTTTAAATACAATGCAGGGCATGGAATACCTCATTGAAAATTACGGAAATGAATTGACTTGGCATTGATTAGTTTATGACGTTAGCAAGTAAATGAAAAGTAGTTATAGCACCTTTCACAAAGTGCTTAACAGGGGAGAAAACACAACTAACACAATGTGACCACACGGGCCAACGATTTGCAAGAACAAAGTCAACTTCAGAGAGTTGACTTTGTCAGAGAGTGGGCAAAAGGCACCACCTCCTCTTGTAGAAAAGAGCAGGATGTTCTATACCAGCTCAGTAGTCTCTTTTTAGTCATAAAGAATCTCTCTGTGATCTGCTTCTCTTTCTTTGCTTGTTTTTTGTTATTGTTTTGGAATCTTTTTCTGGCAGGTTCATGAAGGAAAACATGATTGGTTGAATTGGAAGTCTGGGATCGAGTGCTTTTCAAGCTTTACTGAGTGGCTGATAGTCAAGGATGCTTCCTCTAAAGTTACAAGGATTACAGATTGTTGCAGCAGAGAATTCACTGCATGAAAAGTGGGATTTCCGTCCCTGTAAACGCCTGAAAATTTCCCTAATTTCCGACAATGCCGAAAATTGCCGTAAACCTGAAATTCCACGACAATTTACGGTGCCGGAAATTGTCGGAAATCCCACTTTTCATGCAGTGATTGGTAGCATGTCAACATCGTTTTGATGCCCCCTGAAGGGTTTTTGGGCTTTTGTTAGTCATTTGTCTAATAGTCAAATCCATTGTTTTGCAAATCACATTTAATCAGCATAATTTACGTCTTTTTTAATAAGCCTTACAGTTTTAATGTGTAAGATGTATTGACATCTGGTGGGTAGAACTATGAAGTATGTATTTAGTGTTTAATTACTATGAGCTATTCTCATCAATACTCAGTTCTGCTGTCATTTACCATGTTCATGCTTATTGAACCGGACTGATAAAATAGAGGCTTTTAAATGGTGAATATTTTATTGCACATTGTCATCAACTCAAGTATTGAAGCTAATTAGCGTAGTTTCAGGAGCAAGACCACGCCTCTTCCGGTATTTCTACAAATACAGCTCAGCCCTCTCTTCGCGTCCGTGGGTACGCATTCTGAAACACGACCCAAGTCACGTAACTTACGACCAGTTTACCAAAGTCACGTCATCTAACCTCCGGCACCGAGATGCCATCGCACTTTCCCCGTTCAAACAACAACAACGTTCTCTCCAGGAAGGACCAGCACAAAACACTCTGAAGTCTCCACGATTCCACAAGACCTGAAAAATGCAACGTCGCTTCCGCGATCCAGATGCCGCTTTTCTCAACAGAGAAGCAACCGAGTAGCGCAAACCAACTTTCCCCCGGACTCTCACGTAACGTTAACCGGAAGCTCCATCACCGCCACGGACGAGCCCCCGCAATCCAGCTGTCACCTATATCCAACCGGACCGCGGTAAACCCGCAAGAAGAACTAAAGGAAACGGAATCTTATCAACAGATCGCATACAAAAGATAAACTCTTGACTTTCTTAACGTTTTGTACAACCGCCAGTTAAACCCTGGCGCGCCTCCCGATGACGTCATCGCGCCACAAAACTACGTTGATACGTCACCAACCCAGTTAAAGACACAGTGCATAAAATCACTCAGTAGAAGAAGCTTATAGCAGCGCTGATTAAATACTCCCAGACCTTTTTCTTTTCTTTTCGAAGTCTTGCTTCCTGCCTGCCCACACCCTGTCCGCCACGATGTTCAAAAAAACACTTCTTCCTTGCATCGATTGCATCTAAACGCCTGGGCAATACTCCCCCAGCTTTTACTATGGTACTTTGCATCACCAAATGGAAATCACCTGGCACCGGGAGCCTTACCAGCCGCCCCATTCGTGGCCACTCCCGCTAACTGGAGCTAAAAGCATTGGGATGCTAGCTCACAACTGCCAACCTCAGGAACAGCACCAGCAACCGCACCCACCCGTCCCCGACATCAACCGATGTAAACCGATCATCGACAGTAATTATATCGACCTTGCCTCCCTCCTATTGCCTTCCCTTAACCAACCACCGGCCCACATTTCACCGGCAAACCAGCGTAACCATTCTAGAGAAAACGACCACTGAATTCGCTTACGCGTTCTCTCTATTCAGAGACGTGATCACTTCCCAATACCCCAGCCGCCAACAGGAGCTTGACAACTACTTAACAATTATTCTCAACCTAGCTTTCCGTTCGGAGGCAACGGTTTCCATCAGTACCACATCCACCTTGCCTCGCAAGCCGCCGCCCATCTACATCCTCCATCAGCGAAAAGCATGACAAAGCACATACTGGGGCGCCATTGACAACGAAATCTACTGCCGCTTTTTCCGCCCAGGCATTCATCCCCTGCCCCTCGTGGCAGGCCCCGTTCCACCCACAGCCAAGAGTTGGAGCTAGAGTCTCATCTTCAGTATCTACACAACGTAATCTAACATGCAACTCAAAAACGTTACTCAACAAGGAACACAACTGGCTAAAGCAACAAGGTAACTCAACGACCCAGCATAACAACGCAGCAACATACCGTATAGCAGCAACGCAAGCCACAGTCGGGGCTCACGGCACCAATCTGGCGCAACCTCTGGTACCAAGATGCCAGACCTTCACGCCTCCCAGTCGCACCATCCGTGGCCGGAGCTACTAGCACCAGGGTACCAGCCCACAGCTAAACCGTAATCTCCAGCAATTACTCGTAACATCGTAACACAACAGATAACCAACAACGCAACTCAAGATCGTTACTCAACAAGAATGCAACGCCGTCCACGTCTCCGGGATGCAAACTCGATTCCGTTACCCACATAACGTCAAAACAACGTGATAAAAGATGAAACCCAACGGCGTCAAGAACGCAACGCCGTCAAGGACGCGACGCCGTCAAGAACGCAACGCCATCAAGGATGCAACGCCGTCAAGAATGCAATGCTGTCAAGGACGCAACACAACAAGACAAGAACGTAACGCAAGCTGTAGCCAAAAATCATAGCACTGAGATGCCCGCTCACCCTTCCACCCTATCCCAGCCTCCCCAACTGCTTGGCGTAACCTCCGGCCCCAGGATGACAGAGCCTTACGCCTCTCAATGGCACCTTTCACTATTACAAGTTGAAACAACCGGCACTGGAAGCCAGCTCACAGCCAACATTAATTTTCAGTATTTACTCAACACAAATGCAATGACGCCCCACAAATGAAACCCAACAAGGATGTAACACAGCCAAGAATGTGAAGCAGCAACGTAACGCCAGGCTCATGGCACTGGGATACTGACGGTTCCACCCGGGACCCATCACTCAACCATCCACCCTTTCTAACCGAATCAGCTCTACCAGCCCCTCGCCAAGGAAGTGAAAGAAAGCTTCATGATCGAACCTTCCACACAAACGCTTTTCCCTCATCACCACATGAACCCCATCGGCACTGCAACTAGATCCCTGGTAAAGAAACTCATCAACATTGATCTCTACGCACCCCACTGCAGCATCACACCAAGCATAAACAGCCTGATTACTAGTGAAGATTTCTTCGAACTCTGAGTTCCTCTGAGCAGAAAAAACCACAGGACTATCTACACCCACTGAATTCCTCGGAATCACACAACACATGGCCAAAAAACCCAGCCTTCTTAGCCGCGGCAAACGTCAATTTCTTCATATTCTGGGCCACCCAAACCTCGCCCTCGCCCTGCTTGTCCCTCGCAGAAGATCATCCAACTTTCACCCTTTTAGCATTAACTGCATTTGTCCCATCCCTCATAGATTTCACCCCTTGGAAAGTTCAAGCCACACCAAACCCAGTCCCTGAAAGAATCTGCCTCTCCAATCACAACTGGGTCATGACACATGCACACAATGTACATCCACATACGGATGCCGCTCCTCTTTTTTGGGGGGTTTCTACAAAGGAAGATCGGTCGAAGATGTCTCTGGTTCTCGCGAAACTGCCTAACAACGTCCTCAACACTCCTCGAAGTTCACCCCATATTCCACACTGACGTTCAACCCGTAAACCCTGCCCTTCTACCGCAAGCCAGCTTGCAAAACTCCATACCCAACGGCCTATCAGCGTCCACCTTCTCGTCTCACTGGACAGCTTGAAAGAGCTTCCACAACAGACACCAGTAACCTTCCCGTCATCCAACCTGGTATTCATGACACGCCTTGGCACTGTTACGGTACCGCCCGACTCTCCACCTCTCCATCGCCACCGTAAATCATCGTTGAACTCCACTTCCCAGCATACCTCTCACCCCAGACTGATCACACACACCTGCAGCTCACTTACACACACACCTGTCTCTCATTTACCCACACACCTTTATAAACTCCACTCGGCCAACACTCCCTGCGAAGTATTATATTGCCCCGGTGAATAATTCTGAGCGTTCTTTCATGTACCTAATCTGTTGTTCTCGATCCCTGGACCGCCTACTGACCTCGGATTCCGCCTGTCTCCCATCACGCCTGTCTCCTGCCCTGACCGTCCATTGCGCCTGTCTCCTGGTCGACCCTTGCCTGTGACCACGACCGCCTCGAGATCACCCTCATTGCTCTGCCCGCTCCTAAACGACCCTCGCCTGTGACCGCGACCGCCTCGAGATTGCCCTCATTGCTCAGCCTGCTCCTGATTATTAGAACAGGTCAGGCAGGCAAGGATAAACACTGCATATGGATCCTGACGCGCCCGCCCACTCCTTACAGGCACGTTCAGAGATGGACATTGAAACGCCAACGATCAAAACCTACCTTAGTGGCATGAGCTACTTCTGCAAACCCTTAACCGAGAAACCACGTGCCGCTTTGACTCATCCCCATCAGCCTTACTCCTCAAAGATACCACAACCTGGGATGCCATGTTCTCCCTGGCCTTTTTCGGATTCCTCAGATGCTCACTTCCAATGCACGTCACCATGCCTGCATTTTCCATCTCTCTGAAGACACCATGACAAACAAAAACCAACCAATCTCCGTACTCCAAGATACAGTCACACCTGAGTCCATTTGGAACCCTTTCCATGTACTTCCAACTTCGACAATCCCAAAGCCTATCACCAACAGACCCACTCTTCATCTCAGAATCCGGCTAAGCAGCCACCAGATCCGCTACCACAGCTCCCTTGATGGAACACCTCATCCAATTATGGGCCGCTGGTCCTCACAAGCCTACTACCACTACATCCGCTCAGATCTCAAAGATCTTCATGCCACTCAATCACACCTCACGTAATGGGAGTCATTTGGGGGTTCGCCGTGCCACGGGAGCACAGCGGATTCTCCGACGAAGCTCCCCACAACCCATCCGACCAACAAGTCTTAATCGATCGACGACACATTCACTCATGTTAAACGCCTCCAGTTAGATGCCGTAGTCTTGGCTAGTGAATTGAAGCTAATTAGCCTAGTTTCAGGAGCAAGACCACGCCTCCAACCCGCCTCTTCTGGTATTTCTACAAATACAGCTCAGCCCTCTCTTCGCGTCCGTGGGTACGCATTCTGAAACGCCACCCTCCCAACCCCTTTTCTTTTTCTTTTCTTTCTCTCCATCTTTTTTTCCAACTTTTCATAGGGCCCTGAAGGGGTTCGCCGTGCCACGGGAGCACGGCGGATTCTCCGACGAAGCTCCCCACACCCGATCCGACCAACCAGTCTTAATCGATCGACGACACATTCACTCATGTTAAACGCCTCCAGTTGGATGCCGTGGTCTTAGCTAGTGAATTCTTCTTTAAAATGTCTCCAGAAGACCCGGTTCTTTAGAGATGAATGTATTCTTCTAAACTTAAAGAAAGATGATTCTTTGTGCGCCGATGAACTGAAGCACCGAGCAGCCCTGAATGCACCTGATGTGTGCTATGCTACGCTACTCAAGCTGCATCTTCCACACCTCACACTCAAACTCCAGCAGCCTATAGATGAAGCATCAGACCTCATCTGTCTGAGCGGCTCAGAAACCTCTAGTAAACCTTGTGTTTACACAGCGTTTAAATGGTAAATGGTTGCTGGACTGTACCTGTAGAGTATTTCTTCTAGTCGTCCAACCACTCAAAGCGCTTTAACACTTAATGTCATCATTCACCCATTCTCCACGCACCCACAGTCGTCCCGACACCTGAAATCAATAAACCGTAATCAGGTAAACCTTGTAAACCTCATCCAGCGTGTCCCTAAAACTCCCAGAATGCCCTTCAACAATCCCCAGGGAATACTGTATGCCTGTACATGTTGCATCTACAATATATTTCTTATTGTTAACCGAATGCCACCAAAGACCAAAAGCAACTGTGTTTATATAAACGACAAGCACAATTAGAAATTTATTTTAAAGAAAATAAAAATCTGATATAACAAAATATTTAATGCCATATAATTATGTTGTGATTGTTATTTCTATGTAATATCATGAATCTGTCATGTGAACACTAATGCGATCAGCTGCTTCCTGTTCATCACTGGAGTTTACTCTGGTACGCCCCCCCGGTCTCGTAATGACCCACCTCTGCTGTGTGACTCGTGTTTAATTACCACTAAGGATGAATCACTTCCACTGACTATATTGCTTCATTTACAAGTATGCTGCTGAATTCAGTTTGAACCAGAATGTCGGCTTCATGTTCATGTTCACTATTGTCTAAAGCCTGTTGAAAGGTTAACAGCCAACCAAAATGCATTCTGAATATTCCGTTAAATAAACATACAATAGACACGGTCGGATTAGACAAATGTTCGAATCTATCCTTTTTTAAGACATTTGGACAAGGGTTCTGAAATGTATTTATAGTAATGACAGTGGTTAAAAGGTCAACATGTTGAACAAGGCTTCAAACTACTGATTTCAGCCCGAGACATTTCCCCCATTTTTCAGTATTATAATTGCTGGAGCATAAATAAAGAGTCTTTTCCAAAAAAGAGGCCTCCTGCTTTGTGCTAACTTGGACTATGTACACTTAACACTGTACTTTGTGGCATCTGCATGGTATATTTTTCTTCAATTTGGATGTATGTGTAAATTGTTAACCTGCTTGCATCCCATAAGTTACCTTTTCCCTGTAACGCCATTTTATGTAACTGAAATCTTTCTGTTTTGATTATTTAGAACTTTAGTTCGAAACTTGCAAACTTGCTTTTTGTCTTGGAGAGCTAAGATAGTTGACAAGCCAAGCCTTTTTGTACTGACATATTTTCTCGTCAATAGTATCTTGTATAACTGTTAGATGATTGTTGGCAGTGTGTTGCCAGTCTGCCGTCGGAGTCCAGCGTCCTCTTTTATCCACTACTCAGCACCAGTGACAGATGTACCATGTTGCGGGTGCTCAGCGATGACATATTCCTGCTCACAAAATCAAGGAAAGGCAAATGCGTTTCAACCACAGCAGCAAACAGAAAAGTCTTTACTTTGACACCGCTGAGAGTACCAGCAAAACTGCATCTTTCTGTGAGTTTGTTCCAGATATGTGGAGCAGAAGAACTGATGCTGCTTCTCCATGTTTGGTTCTGACTCCGGTAACCAGAGGGAGACGTGTTCTAGTCGCCCCCAGGGGTCAGGATGCATGGTAAAGTAGCAGGTCAGACATGTACTTTGGCCCTAAACCATTCAGTGCTTTCTAACCAACATCAGAATTTAAATTTAAAGGTGTACTATGCAACCGGGGTTGATTTTTCCAGCGAGGCTCCACCCAGAGGCTGAAAATAAAAGTGCACTGTCGTAAAGACGCTCAGCTGTTCTCCGTCAAGCAGAGGTGAAAGTTAGCCGGTACTGTCCGTTCCAATATTACTTACAATCGCATTAGCAGAAACGCGAGGTCCGCTCAGCCTTCTTCCTCTTTCAGTGCTCGCCATTGGGAAAAGGCTTATTGCCCGATGTTCACCCGTGTACGAGTCCTCTCTCTGTGCAGAGCCCTTTTCCTCTTTCTTGCCTGCGCCGACGTGGGCTTTCGCTGTTCTGTCTCTGGTTCCGATATGATAACTGCACAAATATCGCCACTGCACTAGCAACGAGCCTCCCGTCTCATGTCGTAAAGCAAGACTTCCGCGATGACGACACATCTGAGCCTGTGGGGGCGACCCGACACTCCTGCAATTGCAAGTACGGTATTTCCCCTACAGACCCCCAGGGCGGCCGAGAAAACCTTTGTTCAACCTGAAATGACTCATTTAATCATCCAAAACAGTATGGAACATATTAATTAACTGAAAAATGTTGCATAGTGTGCCTTTAAATTCTTTGTTTAACAAGAAGACAGAGTATAGACCTCAGATTTGGAGTGATGTAATCCATTTTCTTGGTTTTAGTGAGGCCTCGATTTGCCTACTTTTTACACAAACTTGTAAACACACCATTACAGGAGTCCAGTTTTTTCCAAAACCTGTTGAGACATAAATCCTCTAATCCTCGCTTTATTATTAAGGTGATAATGTGCTGATTTTGTAATTGTCCTTATACGGTTAGATTGAGGTCGGAATCCATAACTACAGGATGGTTTATGGTTTTAACAACAGGGATTGACGCTGCGCGCTGATTTAAAAAAGGGGTCCGATAATAATCTGCTGATTTTCACGTGCTACAAACAATCTGCTCAGCTCATCGTCAGCCCTGTCTTCTCATACACTCATTGGTAATCTAAAGGTCCAGTCTCCTTAAAGCCTACGCGGAGACATCCCAGAAGGATTGTGCAGCTATAGCTGTCGCTTAACCTGCCAGGATAACACAAATAGAAACAGTGTAATTATCAAAAGCACGTCACAGGGTGAAATGCAGCCTTAACTGTTCTGTGTAGAAAGTAGTGCACACATTTAGATTAGGTAAAATGCGGCGCAACATATTTCCCTTTCAGTATCAACAAACACAAAAAATGTGTCAGATGAATTTAATTGACTGTGTTATAGTATTATTTATTATTCCTCCTGCATATGCCTTCTGCTGTGCAGAGGTGTAAATACAACACGCCGGATGCACGTTTGTCCTGTAAGATAATCAGAGCCACATCTCTTCTTCATGATTGATCCCCTGAACGCAATATTAGCAGGATTGTAGTTCCGGCTCAGCATTTCAGGCCGTTTGGTGTCTCCAGCACATTGACAGCTTTGGAACCTGTCAGCCGTTCCAAAGACCACCAGTCAGTCCCGCTGCAATTGATTCCAACGGCTGCTTTCATCACTGTTTCTGCAAAATATAAGCTGTTCTTTGTTGTACAAAGACCATGCCCTTGTCTCTCCTCCTTCAGCTCTCATGTAGAGAATCTTTTGCAAGCCTTTTTACAAACAAATCCACTTATTAAATAGTAAATAAGTCCTATATACCCCTTCATCCTTTTTTACTACGTCTTAACCAGTTGTGTCTTTATCTTTATTTTTATCCTTATAATAGAATTTCTGAATGTCAAATCAGTTATGATGCTGGTACAGAGTTTTTTCAAAAATTTGAATGAACAAATTTTGGAAAGTCATTTGGGGTAAAGTGTCAGACGGACAGTTGGTCGGACTGCAGACACACAGACCACATACATACTATGGATGGACTACAGACAGAAAGTCGGCATAAGTGGAATAAGTGGTAAGTGGAATGACTGCAGACTGCAGACAGAAACACTACAGACAGATAGGCAGACTACAGTCGGACAGACAGGCTACAGACCGACTACAGGCAGACAGCTTCTGTTTGGACCAATGTGCTGTTTACTGAATGTTCTGGATTTTTACTCCAATACTACTTATATGTTTATCAATATGCAATATTGATGTTACAGTATACCAATGTGCAATATAAATACTCAATATTGCAAAAGCCAATATCAATCTATTTCCTACTTCATATGTGCAATGATGTGCGACTGAGTTGGATTAAACTTAATTTACTGTTTTCTCACCTCTCATCTTATGCCCACTGCTGTAATACAGTGATGTTTTGTTACCTGAGTCTGCCACTGACGTTTAGGTAATAGCGGAAACTTTCAGATGTTAAAAGGTGTTACACTTAGATTGGCCACAGAGTCACTTTTAGCCTGATATTGTTGAAGGTTTTGGCCAATCAACAATATTAAAAGTCATTCTGAACCAGCTAATGGCAATGACAACTTTTACTAGTACTACTATTACTACAGACACAACTCAGCCAGGCCCACATTTGAGATTTAAGGGTGGGAGAATCCAGGCCAAACATCTACATGCTTCATCAACATATGCAACACATTCTCTTCTTGTCCCCGTACAAACGTACTGTCAGGGTGATCGATAACTCCCTTTGTTTCCACGTCGAGAATTGCCCTAACCACACAATTTTAATATGTAAACGTCAGCAACGATGGATTTTTTAATCCAGAGCTGGCAGGGTGGTGAATCAGAGCACAGGGAGGTCCCTGCATCAATCATGTCATGAGAGTTGCAACAGAGCAGGCGTGACAGATGACCAAGCCCGCAATCGGCTTTTGGGCCCTGAATCTCCCATTACAGAATAAAAGGAGCCGGTCATTTATATGCTGCGGCCCAGCGTGGCTGGGACAGGCTTGGCACATACCTCCCTCTTATTATGAATGTTGCTGCAGTTGGCATTGTTCTATCTTTGTTGTTGAATTATTTTCACTGAGCCGTATTGAGGCTCCAGGATTGCGACACGCACATGTAACTTACATCAGCGCGCTGTACCGGCTTGTTTGCCGCGGCCACCAATAAATGCAGCTGCGCTGCATCTATTTATAAGCTGCTGTCCCTCCTTGGTACGGTTACATCTTCTCTCTTTCAAAAGGAAGGGAAGAACATAAATCAGGTCATTTACAGGTTGGAAGCATTTAGTTTTTGTCAGACTCTCATTAGTGACTTCAAATGTGGAAACAACCATTGAAATGTTAACCAGATAGGAAAGGATTAAATAAAGGAGGGCTTAAAAAATAAAGGAAGTGCTGTTATATTTAACAGCATGGTGATGATGACTGCATTGTCTGGTAAGTGGATGAGCATCCATTACAGGCAGAAATCTGCGGTTCTGGAAAATGAAGCATACAATGAACATTAGGTGCATTAAACCTGCATCTTTTTGAATGGCCTTCAGAGGCCGACTCCTCATACTTTAGAAACCTCAGTTAGCTAAACACTATGTGCCCAACTGGTTACTTATATGGGCAACATATGAGCTAAAATACTAAAAAATGTGTCCAAAAATTGTTTTCGGTCCGTCAAAGATAAAAGCTGAAATGGAAAACAACACATCAACTAGGACTGCGGGGGCAGTACTGAACGGGCCTGAGCTGCATGTCGGGGGGGGGCAGCGGTCGGCCGGACATGCAGTCAAAAGGTGAGAAAAGAAAATGAGAAAAAAAGGCCAGTGCCAGCCAGGAATCAAACCCAGAACTCTGGTGTCTAAGTCTGTGTCCTTATCTCTGAGCTACCATCTGATTAGACAAGTAGAGAAAAAAACGACACAAAAATATGTGAGATTACGTCCATTCAGTCAATGCAGAGTCGAGCAATTTATCACGCCACTTCTGCTCCATCAGAAAATAATAACTCGTGAACTACACATGCTGTATGACCTGTACTTTTATCAAGTGGACCTTTTTTCTCTAGTGAGGGTGTGGACAGAGGTCCAGTCATGTCAGTCACAGTGGGACATTTGACCAACTTGATGAGTTTGTTTCATTCTGCTGATATGCAGGAGAAATATGCACAAAGCTGTGGCCTCCAAATGAGTGCACGTGCATCAAAGCAGTTGGTTGGCTGCGTTGTGCGTTATTTATAAACATTAAATAACATTCAAAATACAAATAAATAATAATATTGTTAATATACTATAATAACAAAATCATAATTATCATCATCATCGTCGTTTCATAATTTGCATGTACCTTCAAACATTGTGCACCATATTCAATCCCACCAAAAGCCTATTCAAAACGCATGCAGTCTTTTCTATAAGCAGGAAACTACAACTCTCAAAATGCCCCAGGGCAAACCAGGAAGTACTACCTACTAATGCGCGATTCATTCTTCAAACATATAAAGCTAAACTAAGCAGACACAAATGGACACGTATGGAACGTCTAAACGTTAACTGTATGTCAACCACGTGGAACATGGAATTTCACTTCAGAAACTTCATCTTATACGATATCAGGACACAGGACTTCTATATTAACATATTAAAGTCATATATAATAGAATCGAGGATTTAATCTGGCTTTTACGGTCTACAGCAATGTCTCTGAAACGCAGAATTTCCCGCTGTTTAATAAGATTATACTTATGTAATAAAGTTCTTTTATGAACTATACAATTTCTTTATAGATGCTAGACCGTACAAAACAGAACAACAGTTCCACAGTTCCACAATGTTGAGCAGATCCCTGTAAGTATAGTCTTAACCTCTGAAGGAATCCGGTCTGCTATAAGACTGACAAGCGAGATAGTTTGTGTCGCGGTGTAAAGAGAAGACCGAATTACCCAGAATGCCTAAATGACAGCTGCCACGGATTGAGCCGTGACTTGCTCACGTGATGTGCTCACGTAGCGTGCAGGCAGCCAGAGGACCCGTCCAGTGCTGCTAGCAGCCCTAGTGTGTGTGTGTACAATATGTTATTATCCTGTAAAATATGAACTGTTTAATTAATGTTACTGTATCCAACCTCCTCTTACTCCTCTTAGTATTACTTAATGTAATACAGCTGCTCCTCTTCACCTGCTTTAAAAATAATGCAACAACTCTGATCTGATCCATTGAGTTATTTTGCCTTTACTCTTGACTTCAATATTAATATTTATATATAATCATTTATAATTTTAAATGAAATCGAAGCTAAAGCTTGATATTAGTAAAATACTTAAGTTAAGAACTGTAATAAAAGATATTAGCAAGACAGCTGAGGTGGTGACGTCATCAAGTCAGCTGCTGTTCCAATTGCAGAAATGACCAACACAACAAGGACATTAATGAATTTATAGAGGAAATGAACATTTGCCAGGAACATGTTTCTGCAAAAAGAGCTTTATTAAAACAATTATATACAAAGCGAGGATCTGCGCACACATGGGTAGATGATCGCACAGAGTTCAGAGAGCTCCGTCCTACGAAATGACGGCGGAATGTTTTCCTACGGAAACATGCCCTCTTCTTCGGCAGACATGAGGTCTGCGCTTCCAGAGTTCCACCGCGTCATCGGCGAGCACACGCGGTCTCCATTCCAGCAGCTGTAAAAAAACAAAACAATGAATCAATAAAGTGCGATGCGTCTGGACACAACATCTATCAATGCTCGTGAAAAATACTGTTACCCACTTTCTTCTCGCGCGGAACTCTTCGCTCTTATGCCCGCAGTGAGTTTTTCTGGCGCGGTTTACCTGAAGCTAATAGGAGGAAAATAGGAGGTCAGCGCCTCATTGTGAGGAGAAACTAGTCTGTGAAAACAAAATGTACAGTTATGATCGGTATCTATTCTATGGTATCTATTTCCTTATACCGCAGAATAAAAGCATGCTCTTTAAATCTTATACACTACAAAAATACACTTCAATAAAGCAGGTTCTGCTCACTGGTTCTTTTGTAAGGCTCCTCTTAGCTTTGGTTTTAGGCTAAGCTACTTTTAGCTTAGCTAGCAGTCATCAAACATATTCTTACCTTGGGATTTCATGCGCCCGTCTCCTCTTCTTTGAGTCAGTCTCTCCCGCTCGTTCATATCGGCAGGATGGTGATTCAGCTGACGGGACAGTCCGCTGATAGCAAACTGCAGTTTCTTCTCGACTGGCTGAAAGTTGCTCGCGTCCAAGAGGAGCTGAACGCGAGTTGAACGTCCGGATCCTCCAATCAGATACGAGGTCATTGTTACATGGAAGGACTTTTTAAATAATTTAGTGTATCTTTTTTACATAACATTTGCCATAGCTAATGGCATACATAGTAATCTAGCATACTTAAATAAATCAATACAAGCTAAAATGTAAGAGTCTATAATTAGGCCTGATCTATTTGTACCAGAGATTTTCTTACCTTTTAAAAAAATGTCACCTGGGCTAAAACTCCCTCTGAAACCCTGATTTGCATTTGTATAGCTCACAGCATTTTCATTTACATGTAAAAGCCTCCCCTAGAATTAGGAGGAGGGGAGTCATGGGGGGCCAACTGCCAAGGGAGGCCCACGTCAATTTCCGACAATTTCCGGCAGTTTTCGGCTTTGCCCGCAAATTGCCGAAAATTGCCGTAAACCTGAAATTCCACAACAATTTACGGTGCCGGAAATTGTCGGAAATCCCACTTTTCATGCAGTGGGCAAGATGGATGCTCAAGCAGTCTGGTTGTGTTTTCTTGAGCCAATCAGAAATTTCTAATGACATTTGACGCTCCACCTGCTTCTCAAAGTAAAAGCCTGTGAAGGCCCAGGATCGCTTGCGCGCCTCTTTAGGCGTATTCTGGCTGATTAATAGCTGTGTTTGAGAAGTGGAGCTGGTTGTCCTGGTATAGAATAGACTGGCAGATGGATCCTCGCCTCCAAAATTACTTTTGTCATAGACCGTGTACATGACCTGACTCCCTGTAAAAATTACAGAAGAGGTGTGGTTCCCAGAGTGACGCGGCAGAGAGGACATCTAGCAGAGAGGACATCGGCCTGGGAAGGCCCCTAACAGTCACTGCAAGCGGCCACACCCTCAATAAGGCATAACTAACTGAGGAATTCAATCATTTTAACAGGTGGCTAATGTAAAAAAGGTGGCATTTTTTACATGTCTGTCCATCCCGGGAGAGGGATCCCTCCTCTGACGTTCTGAAGGTTTCTTTCCTTTTTTCCCAATAGAAGGGTTTTTGAATTTTTTGGGGGAGTTTTTCCTATGCCGATTTGAGGGTCTCGGGAAAGAGGATGACGCATTTGTACAAACTGTAAAGCCCTGTGAAGAAAATTTGTAATTTTGGTCGCTCCAGGTTTTTTTGAAAGTTGAGAGCCCTTTAGTCTCATCACAGTCACATCACATGGTCACATACAGTTTGGCTGTGCCAATCTCATTAGTTTGACATACATCTGTGCTATAATACATTAAATATAATAAATGTATAAATATATCTGTAATGAGGCAATGCTGAATAATGTAGCATGAAAGCCATTTTTCATGGTTCTGACACAGATAAGCCTCCATTCAAAGGGAATGCATAAGCAGAACAAGCAGATGGTCCACCTCAGGCCAACACAACCATTTAGCAAGGACCAAGCGAGTACGTTTTATTTTATTTTTTATTTTAAACACAATGTTTGTATCTGTGATTTTTAATAGTAATTCCAACTTTTGTACCTATGACCTTTTATTTCTAATAGGTGGATCTCAAGCTCTGCACTCTGTTATTGTAGAGGAACCTGTCTTTTGACCGTGGTTCATAACCTCAATGTTGTCAATGAAGTTCACAAACTAAATGTAAAGGAGATCTGTCTCGGCTGGTTTCAGGTTGTCCATTTTCATCAATCTATGGAGAGACTTGTTATAGATATCAACCAAGGTCCGGGGTAATTCAACACATGTATGTGAATAAACAGACATTAAACATCCCATTTTGTGTCTTGACAGCTTCCTTACCACATTGTTTTTTAAGTCATGTAGGATATTATAAATAATTGACGACCCGGTTCACAAATTAACTATTAATAAAATACATCCAGTGTACACCAGTATACTGCCATGATTATAGAAATATGTAAATCAATAAAGTAATGATAATATTGTAATAACCACTGTTTGAAACTGTAATTAATAGAATAATATCAATGTACAGCTATGATTGTATTTAATCTATTGTAATCAACCGAGATGCATGCATTTATACTTGAAAGCACCACAGCTAATGTTGATGAGAGACATTCAAAATCCGAGCTGCATTGAACTCACTATGAGACCATTCCCAGGGGGGCATGGACACTGACTTTCACACCTCCAGCGGACCTGCATAAATGTCGGGAGATTCCATTGTTCGAGAGTTGACTGGTGGAAGCACCGAGACAGGCACAAGGGATGGCCCGGAAGGGCCGGCCTGAGGCCTGTTAGTTTGCAGAGACCAGTGGCTCTTCAGCTATCTTTCAACACTCGTTTTTCATTAAATACTCTTGATTCTAACCTCATTCACAGATGTCTCCTGTTCGTCCGCTGTTACTTCATTATTTGAACATAACAGGCACCTAAATTGAGGAAGTTTGAAAAATGCATAAAAAAAAGCCATGATGTGTGGCACATAAGCTGCACAATATGATTTTCATATCAGCTAGACCGATGTGGAACTGTTTTTCTACATTTTTGTGTTGGGCTTACGCATAATGTCCCAATAAAAAGAGTTTCACCAGATTCATACGTGCTCCACACTCCTAGATGAGCCGTGTCATAATAATCTTTAGCAATTTGCTTTCCATGATTGATTGATTCCATGAGTGAGCATATTGTGTGCCATTTCATTTCACCAATCATAGCAAACACAATTCGGTTGCTACCCTTTGTCTTAAACCAAATGCATGAAGTATTTTCATAGTAAAATTCTGTGTGTACACAAAACATAGGTTCAGGAGACAAAACCGTGTTAAGCTCAGGGAAATAATGTGTTGACTTTAACTTGACAGACAAATGAGTCGGATAACTAATGGATCTTGTAAATACTGACTGACAACACATCATTAGTCAACATTGGATTTTACTTTTCCAATGATGAAAAATTACTAGGTAAAAGTATTGGTATGTTTTTGTTTTCCTCAGCCACTAGTAACTGTATGTGATGCCAGTTGATTTGAAATCCTACTTGATTCAGAGCTAGACACTAAATTGATGTTATGGGGCACTAACAAAGCAGCAGGATTTTATCATCGGGATGAGAACTCAATGGTATTTCCAGACTACGTTTTGGTTTAAATACATTTTTTTGATGAGCTGGGGCGTTGTTGGAAATGATGCATAGCATCAGAGTTGATTAGCTGTGACAAAGTGCATTGTTTTTCAATAACCAAAATGCGTTACATTATAAACTTCCTGACTAATTGGGCTTCACTTATTTAGCACATCTATTGGGCGGATCACATTGCTGCGGCTTTACTTGTTAGGTAGGGGATACTTTACCTGCAGCACTGATGAGGAAGCTACGTCATGGCATTGCTGGAGAGAGATAGAGAGATTTCATTTGATTGATCCCAACAACGAGCGCCCCACAAACTCCTTCACCATAATGCACCCCACTCGTCCCCTCTTTCACTCTGTCACACACAAGACTTGCCCGCTGGGCACCCCCCCGGTCTGCCCCCCCGGCGACTGCTAGCACCCCCCGCTCAGCTGACTTGGACTCTAGCTCAGAGTTGAGACTTGACTTGGACTCTAGCTCAGAGACTTGAGCATCTCTGGTCCTGACTGGAGGGCTTCAACCCTGGACAAGCTCTTGCCAGGTGTCCTTCTCCGCCACATCGGAAACACCTCCCATCATCCGATGTAGCGAACATTACGTAATCGAACCCATCGATCCTCACCTTTATTGCCAGGTTGAGGGCGTGGTCCTTGGTGAGGACCATGTGGATCTGTCTCCTGTGAGACACCACATGTCTCAGCAAGGGTGACCTGCACCCTGAGGATACCGTTGTCATTTGGGACACCAATATTCCTTGCTTTGCCAGCTCACCGAGCAGCGCAGCGTCCGGTACGAACGGCAGAACGTTCGCCACCGTAACTCTGACAGCCAGCTCGGCGAGAGGCAGCACGGGCACAAGCGTCCCGCACATCACCACGCCGCTCGCCACCACCTCACACGCCTTCTCCACCCTGTCCAGGAAGAGGACCAACGCGTGGTTCATCCGTGCAGCGGACTTCACGCTGTCGTGACCCACCATCCCCCCCGCGGCTTCCGCGTGAGGTCCACCAAACCGTGCAGCATCCCGACCGGCTGCAAACACGCATAAACTATAGCACACAGAAGCAACAATCACACACCACCAATTCAATTCAATTAATTTTATTTTGTATAGCCCAAAATCGCAAATTACAAATTTGCCTCGGAGGGCTTTACAGTCTGTACACATGCAACATCCTCTGTCCCAAGACCCTCACATCGGCACAGGAAAAACTCCCCAAAAAATGAAGAAACCTTAGGGAGAACGTCAGAGGAGGGATCCCTCTCCCGGGATGGACAGACTGCAATGGATGTCATGTGTACAGAATGACTCATACAGATGTAGAATACATTCAATGTCTATAACAGAAATTATTCAAAGAATTCCAAGTAGCCGGCCAGATGTATGACAGGACCACTGCAGGGGCCACCACCATCAGATCGAACCACCATCCACAGAAGACTGTGGGGAGGGAAAGCAAAGATTTTAGGAAAGGGTAATAGTGATATGAATCATATTTTGATGATGATGATGATGATGATGATGATGATGATGATGATGACGACGACGACGACGGCAGCAGCAGCAGGTGCCAGCAGGGCCACGGCCGGAGTCAGGACCAGAGTCCTGACGGAACTACGATCTGCAGAGACCTGCTCGGCGTGAAAGCACAAAGAACTCCAGTGAAGGAGCTGAATTAGTCATGTGCATTAATGCAACGTGGATGTTAGTAAAAGGGGAGAGAGAGAGGAGTTTGGTGTGTCCTAAGAAGTCCCCCGGCAGTTTAAGCCTATAGCAGCGTAACTAAGAGCTGGTCCAGGCAAACCTAAGCCAGCCCTAATTATAAGCGGTATCAAAGAGGAAAGTTTTAAGCTTTATTTTAAAGGAGTTGACTGAATCTGCCCCCCGGACTGAAAGTGGAAGCTGGTTCCACAAAAGAGGAGCTTGATAACTGAAGGCTCTGCCTCCCATCCTACTTTTAATAACTCTAGGAACAACAAGTAACCCAGCATCTATAGAACGCAGCTGCCTTGCAGGGCAGTACGGTGTTACAAGCTCTTTAAGATAAGAAGGTGCCTCACCAGCAAGCGCCTTGTAGGTGAGGAGAAGAACCTTAAATTCTATTCTTGATTTAACAGGGAGACAGTGCAAAGCAGATAATACAGGCGTGATATGGTCTCTGTTATTAGTTCTTGTTAATACACGTGCTGCAGCATTCTGAATCAACTGAAGAGGCTTAAGAGATTTACAAGAACACCCTGCAAACAAAGAATTACAGTAGTCCAGTCTGGAGGAAACAAATGCATGAACTAATTTTTCTGCATCACCTTGAGACAGGAAATTCCTGATTTTCGATATATTACGTAGATGAAAAAAGGCGGTCCTTGAAGTATTCTTTATGTGAGAGTTGAAGGACATATCCTGGTCGAAGAGAACTCCAAGATTCTTGAAGGTGCTGCTGGATACCAGAGAAATTCCTTCCATAGAAACTGTATCACGTGACAGCTGACTTCGAAGGCGCTCTGGGCCTATCAAGATAATTTCTGTTTTTTAGTTTAGCATCAGGAAGTTGCAGGTCATCCAAGTTTTGATGTCTCCAAGACATTCTTGAAGTCTAACCAGCGGTTCGGTCTCCTCTGCCTTGATCGACAGATACAATTGAGTATCCAGCAAGACAAGAAAAGAGACAAGTCCTGGGTCTGATGCAAGTAGGAGATCATTCGTAATTTTCACCAGGGCTGTTTCTGTGCTATAATGCACTCGAAATCCGGACTGAAAGTCCTCGAACAAAGCATTGTTTTGAAGAAAGTCACATAGTTGATTTGCGACGGATTTCTCAAGGATCTTCGAGAGGAAGGGAAGATTAGAGATCGGTCTGTAGTTAGCCAACACCTCCGGAGCAAGAGTAGGTTTCTTAAGAAGAGGCTTAATATTACAGCTATCTTGAAGGACTGTGGTACATGTCCTGTCAACAAGGACAGATTCATAATATCCAGTAAAGGCGTGCTAATTAAAAGGAAAAACTTCCTTAAGCAGCTTAGTTGGAATAGGATCCAAGAGACAAGTAGAAGATTTAGACTTCGAAATTGTAGAAGTCAGTTGATCCAGGGTGATGGAAGAGAAGCCATCCAAGTAGGCATCAGGGCCCACTGCTGCACCCAGGGTTCCGCACAGTTTGCTTTAAGTTGCGGGTTTGAGGGTTATACCAAGGTGCAAACTTCCTACTTGTTGCCATTCTTTTCTAGAGGAGCAATAGCGTCCAGCGTCGCTCTCACCACACACACAAGAAACCGAAAATAACAGAAAACGAAATAACAGCTAGCACACTAGCAAATAATTTACCTCACTCCGCACTCCTTCCGCTCAGAGAGAGAGAGAGAAGCCGTTCTGGTCTCTGCAGCAAGAAGCCAAGATATAAAGGAAGGACCCTTAAAGAGATGGATAAAACAAGTCATTCAGAATGACAAACACCATATTCAAACATACGTACAAAGCATGATGGCATAAACAGCACTGAGGAATGTTTGGGACATCGCTTCAGTTGGTATTAAAGTAATTATGGTCTCAGCGATTGTGTAGCTGCTTTGTGCTTAAACGTTTGAGTGTGACTTTTGACTGAATGATACGTACCAATTAACTGCTTTTCAATGTTAAATAAATGTTTTAAAATCTTAAACAAAAAAGGAGCGATTTGTTCCACTTGATTTCAAATGTTTTAGCAGTCCAACGTCTTCCAAATACAATATAGCGGAAAACATAATCACCATCATTATAAAAACATTTCTTATAATGACTTAGCCTCAAAGCAAATACATATAACGAGATCTAAATGTTTCCAGGGCCAAGAAATAAAAACTCTAAAACTAAAAAGAAAAACACAAGAGAGATTGAAAAAAGGCATCACTATTTTTAAGGCACTTAGCTCAAAATACAATGAAAGTTAAAAAAAAAATACAAATAAAGGATTTTTATTTCTAGCTTTTATTTTCTCACTGAATTCAATGTTGTTTCCGAATTTATGATGGCTAGGCAAGAACAGTAGACACATCACAAAGAAACAAGATCAGACTATATGTAAACAGATATATTGTATCATAATTCTTTTGTAATCTCAGTCAGCAGTTCTTCTGGCCGCATTACAGCATTTCAGCCTCCTCTGTAGATATTGTGGTGTCTCTGTCACTCTAAATTCAACTCAAAGCAATTTTATTTAGTTAAATTTTACTTTGTATAGCCCCAGATTGGAAAATTTGCCTCAAAGCACAATGTGTAAAGCGCAGGATATCATTCAAATAAAACCCAACGCCCCAAGAAGAATAACAAGGATATAAAGGAAGGACCCTTAAAGAGAGCGCAACAGAGCAGGGATCCCTTTATCAGGATGGAAAGACATTTGATAGATATCATGTGTACAGAAGGACAATTATAGTATGATTAGAACATTCTTAATTTATATGGCCAAAAATGATTTATAGTGACAATAGTAATAATAAATCCTATGCAACTTTTGTATGAATAATAAGAGCAGATTTTAGTTTAGTTTAAATAAAAACTGCAATTGTGGCAGTAATTAGATTTGTCACTAATATTACTAATCAAATTCATAGCACCCTTATTTCAGATAATCTAGATCAAGTGGTAACTGCTGAAAATGAAGTACAGACCTCAATCCTTCAAATGTCCACTGGAGGCAGGTTGCCACAAACAACTTACCAACGTAAACCCTTATGTTGGACTGAACAAAGGTATTGGAGTAGTAAACATGTTAACACGAGAATATTTTTAAACTCAATTCATTTGATTTTGTTTAGCAAAATCGCAAATTACAAAATTTGTCCCTGGAGACTTTACAGTCTGTACACATGCAACATACTCCGTCCCAAGACCCTCACATTGGCACACAAAAAATGTAAAGCTGCAAGACAGTTCAGTTGAATTCATTTTTCTTCAGTTCTGTCAGGTCCATTGAGACACGCATGACTATAAAAATGATTTAGGAAACATTTTATCAGATACATTGCATCCAGTCAGAATTAAATCTTTGGCGGTGTGGCTCTGTTCAGGGAGTCCTCCGACCTTTCATGAGCACCATGAAATAGCAGGGAGTCAGAGGACAGCAGCGGCATTAGGGAACGCTCACACCGTTTTAAGACTGTATGAGCTGAGCTATTTCCCCATGACGAGGAGGAGCTGGGGAGGTGGCGGGCGGCAGAGAAGCAAGCCGCAAGCAGGTACGCGCAAGGCTGAATCTGCTTTAAATAGGGCGCCCTGTTTGAGTGTAGCCATTAGCAAGGGGGGTTTGACCAGCTGGTGCGCTAATCCAGATCAGCTGTACGGCTCAGCTGGAAAAGATCAGCTGATGAGACTGTGTTGGCCAATAGCTTAGCAGCGCCTTGACTACCTGGCCTGCCAGAACTGACGCTGACACTAAATTTACTTTTACACCAAAATTGGTGTAGAGGGATGGATTGGGTTCATAAATTAACTATTAATGAAATACAATTAGTGCACACCAGTATACAGCCATGATTCTGGAAATATGTAATCAATAAAGTAATGAAAATGTTTAAGATAAGATAATCCTTTATTCATCTCACAACGGAGAAATTTACACTGTTACAGCAGCAAAGCAGGGTAGTCAACAGAAGAAAAAGCACACAGTGCAAAATGAAGGAGAAAAAAGGAAAAATGTAAAAAAAATATGCTATCATGCACACAGTGCATATGGGGCGGGGGGCATGTTATTGCACAAGTAGTCCTATACATTATTGTTGTAAGAAAAAAATAAAAACAGGTAGCGATGAAATAATATAATAATATTATTATTGCACAAGAGGTAGGAGTGAAATGTCCGGTTTGTGTGTTCTGTGATCTACTGGGAGCAGGCTTGGTTAAACAGTCTGACTGCAGCAGGAAGGAAGGACCTGCGGTATCTCATCTTCAGGCACCGTGGGTGGCGAAGCCTGCCGCTGAAGGAGCTGCCCAGTGCTGATACAGTACCATGCAGGGGGTGGTAGACGTTCTCCATCAGGGATGATAGATTTTTCATCATCCTCCGTCTCCCACCACATCAACAGGGTCAAGGGGCCAGCCCAGGACAGAGCTGGCCTTCTTCACCAGTTTGTTAAGTCTGTTCCTTCCTGCAGTCGTGATGCTGCTACTCCAGCAGACCACTCCGTAGAGGATAGCCGATGCCACCACAGAGTCATAAAAGGTCCTCAGGAGTGCTCCCTGCACTTTGCGGGTTGCAAATTGCCGGAAACTACCGAAAAGGAGGGAGATCTCCGGGCGTCTACAGGGACGAAAATCACACTTTTCATGCAGTTCATGGACGTTAGCCCGACTCCGAGTTCAAGGACCCACACCCAACCCACACTCCACCAGATGACCAGGTAACCAAGTCCACGTCTGAAAACTTGGACTTGGTTGAACAAAAATAAACAGTATTTTTGTTGCTTATGTTTTCAGTCATTATTCAATGACTGAATGAAGTAAAAATAAATTACGTCTCACTGTTCTCAGGTCAAATATTTATGCGATTAAAATGCGAGTAATTAATTACAAAGCCTCTAATTAATTTGATTATTTTTTTTTTTAATCGAGTCCCGGCCCTAGTATAAATACCTGTAGGCATCCATTGTTCTCGAGTTTTCTAGGGAGGGAGAGAGGGTGGTTTGGTTGCGACCAGCGGCTCCTCAGCTGAGATGTTATTTTTAGCACAACACCTTTTCCTTTATTAAATACTTTTGATTTTAAATGTAGGTGTTTTTTTCATTTTTTTGAACATAACAGTACTTTGTTTTAGTTATGGAAAACCTGTGTCTGTACGTGGTGTTCAACACAATGTTACAATGAGTTACCTCTGACTTTTGTGAAAAGTTTGACTCAGGCCCCCCCTTGATGACGTCATTACACTTATTGTAAATGTATATACAGACAAAAACTACGTAATCTAATGATGCAGGTGCGAATAATGATGCATGTGCAAATAATGAATCTTCTATTCTGAAACAATTCCTGACACACCATGAAATCCATATCAACCTAAAAAAGGAAATAGCAAAAACCAGAGAAGGCCGTAGAGAAAAAGAAAGACAATCAAATGCAACAGTAGATGAAAAATATGAAAAACCACTAAGGATGCATAAACACTGTGTGCTGTCTGATCAGGGGCCCCTTTGTCCTGGTGAGGATCTTTGTTAACCAAGCCATATCACACACTATTGGAGCCTTTCACAAACACGCCTCATTACTTCAGGTCCAAACTGTGGCATATACATAGACACACACACACATCCTAATACACCTGAACATGATAATATTAAGCCTGGTAAATGACCCCCCCCTGTTCCCTTTATCTCAGTGTGAAGCTAAGCTGCGGGAACCTTTCTCCCTGTCAGACTCCAGCTTTAATTCTGCGCGTCGCGAGCAAACCGACTAGCTTGGGTGGCAGTTGGGTCAATTCACTGTCATTGGAAGGAAAATTAATTCACAAACGGCAGAGCAATTACCCAATTTCTCACATTTTAAAATTCTTTTTATTCTTCTCCCTGCGAGCTGATGTCTTTCTCTCCTCGCATCGCAAGACCAATCAACATATGGTGGCTTGCTTTGAGAATGAGGCCAAGTGTTCTGGCAGATAAGAGACTCTGCATACACACACATGCACCGACTAACACAGACAGAAAACATGCACCCAGGGGCACACACACACACACACACTTACATGCCTGTGTGTGTTTGGTGTACTGAAAGCTGAAGACCTGAAGGACAAGATAACTGCCGTAACCTATTTGCAAGGTGAAAGCAACCTCGTTACACAGGGAAGCGTGAAAAGAGGCGCCTCTGCCGCCGCACCTCACACGGAGGAAGCTTCCATTGTTCTGCCACCACATGAAGACACTCCGTCTCTCCATTGTGGGAATAATAAAGCGTAGAAGCCTTGTTCTGGGAGCCTTTTCATTTCAACAAAAGACAAACAGTGTCTTATTCATCCGAGCTCGTCGCCCCGTTCCACAGACAGAGGAGAAGAGGAACACATCACCCTCCGAAATATGTGGTGCAGCTTTGAAATAATCAGGTAGCGGAAATCTTTTGAATTTGCCGTTATTATCAGGCAATGTTCTTTTTTTTTCAAGGTGTGCCGTGTCAGACAAATTCATACAGCAGATAGCCCCAGCGCCGCCTTAAAGAGCGATGAGAGATAAAGCACCCTTTATTATTTCCACATTATGTACCGCTCGTACAGGTGATTATCTACATTATAGGCCTGTCTGCTAGAGTGCCTCATGGAAATAACAGGGGATTCTGTGCATCAAACTGAGGCTCATGTTTATGTGCGACAATGTGTAAACAAGCAAGTGAAAGTTTGTCAGCTTTACTGTATCAAAATGAAAATACACAGAAACAGAGGCATCCATGAAGTTTCACTCTGGTTTTCTTTGATTACTCTTTTTCAGAGGAATTTTGAGGAACTGAAAATGTAGCTGATAAGTTTGGAATATATTGTGGAGAAATGCAAAACTGATTAATCTGAATAAAGTTAACCTGTTTTAGCATCATTACTTTGATACGTTGCATTGACCTACTTGCTGCAGAAGGATCGAGCTGCCAATCTTCGCCCCATTGCGCACCTAGAGGCAATTTCATTTTGAAAATAAAAAACACCATGTTATAAACATCCAGCCTGTTATTGGTTATTGATCCTGATTTTGCACAACACCACACCAGAGGATTGTGAAGAGCTGAGAGGGTTGATCAAGCAATGAATTATCTCTCAAAGCTTGACTACAATAATTAATATAGCGTTTGCCTTCCCTGAACACTGCATCAAATTGAGATTATTATTTCTAAAAAATAACGTCAGTTCTGGCAGGCCAGGTAGTCAAGTCGCTGCTTTGCTATTGGCCAACACACGGTCTCATCAGCTGATCTGCTCCAGCCGAGCCACATCAGCCGATCTGGATTAGCGCACCAGCTGGTAAAAGCCCCCTCGCTAATGGCTACACTCAAACAGGGCGCCTATTTAAAGCAGATTCAGCCTTGCTTCTACCTGCTTGCAGCTCCCTTCTCTGCTGACTTGCGGCTCGCTTCTTGCCTCTTGTTATGTCCGCTCAATAAACCGCTGATACGCGTTGACTCCGCGCTGTCGAGGAGGATTCCTGGCTCTGATAACACTCGGCCGGTCCAGCCGGACCTAGGGCTGGATGCCTGCCCGGATTACAATGCCGCCGGCCGTCGAAGCTCGGCGGTTGGCGAGGAAACTCCTTCAGCGACCACCTCTGCTTCGGCTGCCTCCGCCGTCTCCGACCTGCATCACCGCGCCAGCTCGGCGTGATGACGTTTGTTCCTAGAAGGACCCTGGTTTCCGCTGTGCCTCTGTGCCGGGCTCGCTTTCCGCCGGCCGCTGGCATCTCTCATCAGCCGAGGGGGCAGATTTTGGGTAATGACATTAACCTTGTAAACTGCTGGGGTCTGAGCCGTGCGAGCGGCATGTCGGAGGCTGTGGGGATGTCTATGTCGAGTTAAAGATGGGGACCCTAGATTGTTAAAAAAAAACCTTCTACTTTCCCTGAGTTCTGCGTTGCATTGGTGTGCATCGAGACGTATTGTGAAGTTTAACCGGCCAAACTCGATATTGTTTAGCCATTGTTTCCGACCTGGCCCTCTCTTATGGGGGGGGTTTTCGTTTTATGAGCGTCACAATCTTTTCTGCAAAGGCAGGCATATTCATACAGCGCTTCAACTAAAGACTGGACTGGTCCGTGGTCGACCTTGCGTTCATAAGTCAACACTTCACGGGGCACCATCTTGTCCTGCTCCGTCTGTGGCTCTCTCGCACTGCCCGAGCGTATTCTGGCTCCGAGGTGAATTACGTTGCTACTCTTCTCTGCTATAATTTTAATGAACGTTTGTAGGTGCGTATTGTAATTATCCCCATGTGTGTAGCTACTGTGGGGATGCCTATCCCAAATCTGTATGCAAGGAGAACCCACTTCCTGAAGCAGCGCTCAGAAATAAACCATTGACTCCCATCAACGTCCCGAGGCTGGGATTAGCATCGAGGAAGCATCCAAACCGCTGTTCCGTGGCTAATTTATTGACTGGTCTTGACTGGTCTATTCGATAGGTCTCCTTTTTCTGTTTAGGTCCTGTTTTCAGGGGGCGGTTCCTAACGCTGCTGCTGCCCACCGACTTCGGCTAATTCATGGAGCTCATGAACGGTCCGGGGGCGGCCCCCATGCTGCTGCGATCCCTGATGCTTTGCTAATTCATGATGGCTCACGAATGTTTAGGGGGCGGCCCCTGACGCTGCTGCCGTCCCCTAGTTCGTGGAGCTCATGAACGGTCCGGGGGCGGCCCCCATGCTGCTGCGATCCCTGACGCTTTGCTAATTTGTGATGGCTCACGAATGGTTAGGGGGCGGCCTTTGACGCTGCTGCCGTCCCCTAGTTCATGGAGCTCATGAACGGTCCGGGGGCGGCCCCAATGCTGCAGTCTCCGACGCTTTGCTAATTCGTGATAGCTCACGAATGGTCAGGGGGCGGCCCCTTACGCTGCTGCCATCCCCCGACTCTGCATTCACGGTGCTCATGGATAGTCAGGGAACTCATCGGATCACAATTGTATTCAATCATGGTAACTAATGTTAAGATCCCAAATCATGTTATTGGCTAATTTCATGTTTGCATTTCTTTTGCATGTTTAGGGGGTGGGGGGGGGGGGGCGTTTCCTGCGTCGAGGTGAGGGTCTTGGGACGGAGGATGTTGCATGCGTACAGACTGTAAGCCCTCTGGGGCAATTCGTATTTGCAATTTGCTATACATAAATTATCAAATTATTGTTTTCATTTCAATGAAGTTGCAGGTGTGGTTTGTTTGGGGGGGAATAGCTCAGCTCACACAGTCCTAAAACGGTGTGAGCGTTCCCTAATGCCGCTGCTGTCCTCTGACTCCCTGCTATTTTATGGTGCTCATGAAAGGTCGGAGGACTCCCTGAACAGAGCCACACCGCCAAAGATTTAATCCTGACTCATGCCGGATGCAAGCTATCTAATAAAAATATTTTTCAATTCAATTCATTTTTATTGTCATGCATGTTCTTGACTTAATGGACCTGACAGAATTACATTTACAATAATTTATGTTCCCAATAAGGAAAAGAAAAAGGGTTGCAATTAGTGCTGGGCTGTTATCGGCGTTAACGTGCTGCGTTATGGTGAGACTCTTATCGGCGATTAAACAAATGTCACCGATAATCTATTCTCAAAGTTGGGTTGGGAGCTGGGTCTATAACACGCAAGCTATGATGACTTTCACCTTGATATTCTATTGCGGATGTATACCTAGCCAAATTACACTGTAAGGGGCGAGAACGAGTCTTCGAACCTGTGCCTATTGTGAAATTACCACATCAAACGTGACGTCGATGCGGCTACGAAGCCACTGGGTTTGCTTCAGCTGCGCATTGTGCAGCTTAATTTGTTCTGACATGTAGCGCAGCAGTGTTGCTTTAACGTCGAGTGTGGTTGGTTGGGCGATGATGCTAGTTTGCGTCGGGACATAACACTCTGCGTTGTTTATAGTAGCAGACACCTGTCAGAGTAAAGCGGTGAGGGAGAGCGCTACACCCAGACGTGATCTCTACTGCGGGCCATCGAGGACGGTACACCTCCATCTCCAACGCCGGGAAACGCGGTGTCATTCCGTGTAAAGCAAGCAGCAGTAGCCCCTCACGCGGCTAACACTCGGCATGGCAAGTCGACCCTCCACATCCACGCAGATCGAAGCAGCGCAGCATTCACCGGCATCCTCGTCCCTGATTGTCCAGCGGGTAGGAATGCAGATACTAAATGGCTAACAAATCACACGCTCAGGTGAAGATCCACGACGCAATCTATATCCGGTTAGCATTACCCGGTCGTCTCCATGTGATGCCAGCTCAGCGGCGTGAGGTAACGCGCTGTTGTGTTTACGTAGCTGGCGTCTATCCGCTTGTTAAGTCAGACGTCACATGGGACTTCCAGGTCCAAGCGCTCCGCTCGTCCACATCTAATAACACTGGCGGAACCTGTTAATTTATTGACACGTCCTACTTTAGTGATGCACCCTTGGCGGTCATAAAGGGCTTAAATTAGTTTAACTCCAACATAGTGGTTAGTGTAGCGCATCATCCAGTTGACATAATTAAGGGTGAGTTAGCTGTAAGGTTAAGCTAGCTAGCTAGTTGACATAAGGTGCCGTTCCTTGTTCTGGATGAGGTATTTCAAAATATAATTTTTAAAGGACTTCTATAACTGTGAACGTAACTTAACGAAGATTACAAAATATACAGAAATATTGTTATGATAAACAGCGCTGGCAGCAATGTAGTTTGTGATCGTGTACATGGCTAATGTCTATGAAAACAGCCGCTTGAAACAACGGAGTGCCTTAGCAGTAGAGCACAGTTCGATCCTCAGCTAAAGCGATAGAATGACAGTTGAATGTCACTTGTTTTTTTAAACTCCGATCTATTTAAACAACACGGGACACAGCACTGCGGCATGTTAAAACTCGGGCGAAAGCGGTAAATAGGTAGAGAGGACCCGGACTTTGGACCCGGAAACAGTATTATTGGAGCGTGGTGACGTCACAACTTAACAAGGGGATTACCGACTCGGTGGTTGTACAGTGTAAGGTAATGTACACTGGGAGGGTGCATGAGCTTGACTCCTAACGGCTGGGTAGCGATCTCAGCGCGAACTACGGGAGTGATAGTGCCATATAAAAGGGAACATTAGTTATTTATTTTTGTATATCTGTTATTGACAAAACTATGCTGGTCAACTGTTCGTCATACCTCATCCTGTAATACTTGAACCCGTATTGCCATATCGCGTCCCATTGCTATATGCACCCTTGTTATATTATGCTGTGTGTGTACGTATGTCACTTTATGTGCACCTTTTCAAGGCTTTCAAATATTAGAATAATTTATGAACAGGAAGCGTCAGGAACTCGACTCTATCATACGGAAACAATTGTTCTCAAAAGACTTTTAGTAATTATTTGGGTAGCACACATATTCTGAATGCCTTCGGCAGAATTCAAATGAGCCATTTTAATCTAGATTAATCTAGATTAATTTCAAGATTACAATGAGATTAATCTAGATTAAAGAAATTAATATATGCCCACCACTAGTTGCAATACAAAAATGGTTTATCACATTTTCAACAAGATATTTACTTAGACACTGGGGGATACCCAGGAAAAGTACTTTGTTTGAGGCATCGAGTTAAGAGGAGAATTCTGTTTAACTCCATACCATTCTGCTTGTGTGTGTGTGTGTGTGTGTAATAGGGTGAGATATATATTCATATATATCTCACCCTAACTCTCTTTAACATGGCACCTTAACACCTTGACAAAATGCCACAATTTAAATTTTAAATTTAGAATTTGACTGCTATCTAGTATCACAACAGCCTGCTATCATTTGGGAAAGGCTCCGGGGCTTCACTGCATTTGTTGAAGGTGCTGCACATGACAGGGAAAAACAAGCGGGATCAGAACAATGATTGAAACACTCCCACCAGGGGAGTTCTCTCTGTCCCAACACAACAGCAGTGAAGCAACCTCGAAAGAGCAAACTTCATATCAACAGACGTGTGGGCACTTCAGAGTGTAAAATATTGACTTCTAGAATTTTCATCATATCGATTTTTTTTTAGTTATGTAATTTTTCCATCTTGAATTTTGACCAATAACAGAAGCTCACATTGTGCACGTTATTTGATGTGTCGGGATCTTGATGTAGTATTCGTCATGTTAAAGCTATAGTTTATGTCGTGTTATGAGGGTGTAGCATCCTGCAGTCTCCCTCCCATAGGTCAGCCCTGTTGCTGCCACCACGACTCTCTCACAGATGGATGGACAGAGGCTCCAGACAGGCTGTTCTCTAACCTGACCTTTGGTTCATCTTCTGATCCCGGCCAACTGCCATTTGCCGGGGATCACTTATGGGTGTGTGTGTCAGTGACTCGTGCATCGGGGTGTATGCAACAGCTGCTGCTTTACTCCATGTTGGTGTGCATGAATCCTTTGTTTTACTGTATTAGCCTCGAAAGGTTTTTGGAAGAATAAGATAAGAATAATCTTATACAGAAAATCAGGGTAGCACCCCCTGCTCTATTGCCTGCTTTATTGCCTTGCAAAAAATGCGGGTGGTTCTCTTTCGTCTTCCTCCAACGCAAGCTAATTCCATTTTTTGATGATCGATGGGTGTGTGGATTTATTTTTTTACGTGAGACAGACAGGATTTGCTCTCACAGGTCTGATCATGAAGCGCTCAATTTTTGTATTCTTCCTGCACACACATCAGTGAAGGCGAAAAACATTCTGTGGCAACTGGAACGGGTCATTGAGGATACAATGTTTTTTACAAGTTAACTAACTTAATTAACTAATTTATCATTATTATTATTAGAGGAAATTATGGGGGAATTGTTTGCCCCTCTCCTAGTGAAATCTGGGGAAAAATTATCTGTCTTGGAGGCAGTTTTCCCCTGCCCTCGTGTATTTTCGACGCTCATATATGGTTGTTTTTTTATCTCATGTGTTTCCATTGTGTTTTTTGAGATCAGAGCAGCTACATATGTAGTAACAGTCAGTGATTGGTCAACAGGCTCAAGCCAAAGTATCAGGAACCACCAGTAGATGTTTAGCAGCATATTTAACAGCAATAACTGTTTTTATCGCAGATCAAATTCAGCATTCAAAAGGTACTTGAAGGCTCTGTCTGCAGCTCAAGGCTGAATATGACTGCACTCATTAGTTTCTTGGCCAGAATTATTACTCACTTGGGCTGCGACATTCCATCAAGTATATACTACAACTTCACTACAACTACAAACTTTTTATCTCTGAAATTCATACATGGTAGCCTGAGAGACACTGCGGTCAAACCAGGGGTTGAAGACAGCTTGAAGACAACAAGGTGGAGGGGAGAGCGAGAGAGAGATTGAGCATGCACAGAAGGGGAAAAAAGCAGCAGATGCGACACGGATGAGAGGTTTTAATTAGGCAGCCCTTTCCAACGGAGTGACACGGCTCTGATAAAAGGTTCCATTCATTCTCAGGGTGGAGGTATTAATGAGGTGTTTTCATTTTAAATCAGATTAAAAGGCGCACGCTAACACTAGCGTTTGACACTACACACCGACACACATACACACCCGCACGGCTGGGTTAGTAAGCCTGATTCTGAGCCTACACAAAAAGAAAAGACACTGTTGGACGTTGTCCCCAGAGGAGCCGTTAAGTTGGCCTTTCGCCCCAAACATAAGCAGACGCTATGTGCACACCCACACCCAACCTCTCCTGGACAATTGCAGAGCAGAGAAGTGCAATGTCACTATGGAGACACTTTTCTGTCCTTCCTGGCGTTCTCCCTAACCATGAATAATTAATCCTGAGGAAATGGTCGTCCCAGGGGCCCGAGCTAAACAAAGTTGAACACTGAAGATCCTTCTTAAATTAAAATGGCTAGCTGGAGTGTGCGGCGCAATGCCTAGGAAGTTGATAAGGTGGAGGAGCTATCCATATGATACCTCCTCATATAAATATCAACACCTGACTAGGATTGCAACCAGAAATGACAATGCAAAAGACATTAAAGAAAAACAATTGTACGAAGATAAATCGTTACATGTACAGTTAAACCACTGTAGTTCCCATTTGACGTGTGACCTACATGATTAGGACATCCTTAGGTGCTTATAGCTCTCACAGGGATGGTGACACACATTTTGTTTCTTTGTCGGAGTGGCATGCAAAGTCTCCAGGTCAGGAGGTCCATTGACTTAACTGGCAGCAGATGGCCGCTGGTTTACACTTAATTAATGTTGAGAACAGAGCGAAAGAAGAGAGAGAGAGAGGCAGATAGCATTTTGGCGCGGTATCTTGCCGATCGATCTGCAGCTGGCACAACATTCATGAAGATCACTATCATCCGCTGGTCCGCCTTGACAGGCATATTAAGTCTGCTAAAGTTTACCCGCATTCACACACAATGCACTTGCACAGGAATACATTTCTATGCTAATAGCGTACCTCAGCCAATGCTCTGCTGCTGTCTGTAGCAGTGTCTGCGTGTTCAGGTGTGTGTGTGTGAGTGAGAGAGAATGAAAGAGATAGCAGCATGCTTGTGGACCGCTGCCACAGAGCGTGCCAATAAACAGTGGGAGACGGCCATTATAATCAGGGTCTTGCATTTTTACACACAGGACAATGATTTAGGTTCAATGAAAACCAGCGGTGTGGCAGACAACTCAGCAGGAATATTACAATACCATCATACTCCCATACTAAAGTGAGAGAGAGATCTGCTCCAACTGCATCTCCCTGCTACAAGCTGCCACACAGTGCAATTGCAAATATGGTCTTTCACAGATCACTAGCTGACGTTGTGTTTAAACTCCAACCAGACAGTGCCACCTAAACCAACTTTATTAACAGCTCACTAGTGTCTTCACTCGCGTGTCCCCCATATGGGGACAAAATCAGCAATCGTTTACCGTTTGAACATGCGCCATACATAACTAGAGCAGTGTACAAAAATGTGAAAAAAATCTGTACATATTGCTTGCAAAAAACTGCTACCAAACTGCACATTTCACCTACTACAAATTGAAGCATCATGCTAACAACCGAGATAGCCAAAAGCAAGCCAATTACACACAGATTACAGCAATATGCGTTTCATATCCCTCAGTCAAACCTTTTCCAATATATGTACAAACAAAGACCAGCCACAGAAATCTCAACTTTGCTTTTCAATCACAATTTTTAACTTACATTTGTTGTTTTCATGCAATAAAATGATTTATCCCATCCTTTCTTTGATGCTAAATGTTAACCGGATATGCTTTTTCACACCGGAACCATTGTTGTTTATCTGCAGGTCACGTATGGGGTCTTTGGGTGGGATTTGTGAAGACAAGTTAGCTTGGGATATTTATAGGATTGTTGTGTTTGCTTCAATCAATCAAATCAAAATCTTGCACAGATACTGTCCACAACCTGGACAAATGGATGAGATTCTATCCTTGGTTCTCAATATTTTACAGTGATGGATACACTGTACATTTTCTTTTTCCAGGCGGACTTTGGAAATAAAAAAATAATAAATAAATGAAGATGGAACACAGTTTTTTTTAATTAGTGACATATATACAGATATTTCACATCTTCCCACTAACATAGGTTCCCCTTTATCCTACAAAAAAGAAATTGTCCAAAGTTATTACATTTACATTATGGGTATGCCATTTTCGGAGCAGAGGCCATAAAAGAGGCTAGAGCTTAACAGGGTCCATTCATTCAAAAATGTCTAGTTGTAGTTCTAATTACAAAATCCAAGTAAATGCTAAGTGAATGAATACACTGTTAGCAATGAGGGAATAATAAGCAAGTGACTACCCTTGAAGGAAAGGTTTGTTTCTGTCCAAGGAGTTGGTAACTGGACGGAAAACCTTGATGAAGGAAAATATCTGTCATTAGAGAGAAGTGAGCTAACAATTTTGTAGTTCATGAATACTCATTCAAGTCATTCAAATCTAATGCATCCAACAATGATTGGATATGTCATACGTTTCTCTAGTTCAGACAAACAGGAAAATCAGTTAGTGGCTTTTGGAGGAAGGCTTAGAAGTCAGGGATCAGCATCAAACCCAACCATGTCTGGTTTAGTCATGCACTGAATGGTTGATTACATTATGAACCCTCCAGACCTCTCGGGCCGTGTGGTTAACATCTGCTTTCTGCCTCGAGAGTCAAAACTTAACATAAAGAAGCAGCGTTTCATTTTTAAGCTCAATATATCTGGAACAGACTGCCATTAAACCTCACTTCTTTTAAATCCAGGTAAAAGTTCAAAAGCCACTGGGTTTTTGGGGATGAATTATTTTTTATTTATCATTGTATAAGTGCTTTGAATTTCTCCAAACAGACAAGGGTCTAATAAAGACTACAATAGAAGAATTCATGCTCCAAGTTCAAATTAAACTGGAAAGGTTGGGAATATACTGAATGAAACAGGATTTTCAACTTAAACACAGACAAGTAACGTGCACGCACCAATGTAAGGGAAAAAGAAACCTGGTAGAGAAAAAAAGTCTCTACAACTGTGTAATTTGGAGCTGACTGGCCTGTCGCTGTCTTTTGAGTCCCATTTTCTGTGGTCATTTGTAACATTCCTAAAGAAGGACACTAGTGGAATAGGGGTTTCAGAAAGGGGCAGAGAGTAAAAGAAATCAGAACAAAACATTTGCTTGCAACTAGTATGCCATAAACCATATGCAGGGCCACATATACTTGCCTCACGTTATTACGATTTAATTTGTCCGCTAAACCGTCAGTCATTGCTTCTGTGATGCTCGTGAAATGAAGTGTTACCACAATCCTTTAGCTTGCATTCATAAGGTCTAGCAATACAGCTGCAATGACATAAACATAGCATTAATGGCATAAAGAAATCATAGCAGATGGTATGCTTAAGTCTCTTTCTTACACATCTACACTCAATCTGTTTTATGTTTATGTGTCTGTGTATGGGAGTGTTTGAGTGAAGTCAGGGATGGGAGCCAGAAACTAATGGAAGGATATGATATAAATAGATAAATTGACAGATGGAGGGATGGACAGATAGAGATTGATTAAGACAGAGGGACAGAATCAGAGAGATTCTCTCATCCCCTCAGTTTGTCTATCTGTCTTTTTTTTCCATTTGTCCCTTTCTCAGCCCACCTCTGACTGCCTCTCCATATTTCACTCTGCTCTTTTCTCCCTCACTCAGACATAACTCAGCATCAAATGGTCCCAGTGTGGGGCAGAGTCGCCCATACGGCCCATACACATTCATTAAGGACTGCAGAGGCCTCTGAGCGTCATTATTCGCCAACCCTCGGCCTTCATTCTTCATCTCCCTTCATTCCACCTCTGCCTTTTGGGGAAACGACCTGTGAGGGAGGAGAGTGATGGATTATGTATGTCTGGGTTACAGTAATTTCATGAGAGAAACGGGAAATACATTACAGGAAGTTCAAGTAAAGGCAGTACATAAAGACGGAAATAAAATAAGATTTTTTTCTTGTTTATTGGTCTGGTGTGATCTTACAATCGGTTTTGTTGTATTGCGTGGTGATTAAAAGCTTAATAAATTCTTCACTTTGTTTAATAACAGAAAATAACTTTTTGGCACTGTGTATGACAGTGAGAGGCTGAGACAGACATGAATCACATATTTCACTTGCTTATAAGCTCTCCTGGAGTTTAAAGTGTCAACACGGGACTCCAGAATTCTCAACAATTTGCTTTCATTTCTCTCTAATGCCTGGCGTATCCCAGTCATTTGACGACTACTTTGGTATTGTAAATTGTTTATTTCGTAAATGTATCCCTCGAGTGCGCAAGATGATCTTTATCTGTAAAGGGCAGGCCTAAACTTTTCTATTCTTGCTTTGACATCTGTATCTCCAACCCGCTTTATGAATGACACTTGCCAATCACATAAAGCTACTTCATTTAGCTTGTTGCCTTCAAGTATGTTTGATTTATCACTGATTGGATTGCATCTTTAAAATCTTGGTCTTTCCCTTATGGCTGTTAAGTCCCACTTTTAAGGGTGTCGATGCAAGTATTGTGGACTTAGCCTGAACTAAATGGTGTGTTGGTACTTCATCATGAGGTGGACATATGTTGAACTTTGCATTTTAAAATCCTAAAGTTATTTACTCCATGCCAACCACCATCCGCCTGCTAAAATTGTACCCACCGTGGGTGTGAGATTTTGTCTACCGTAACAGTGGCGCCTCGTTGGTACAGGGCCACTGAGTGTTACTAATCTTATTGATACTAATGATTATATTATTTTCAATTATTTTAATGTTAATACGTGCTGATAACCAAACATGCCTTTCCCACATCCCAACGGGAGCCTGTGACAATTGTCTTGATCAATTGTGTCCAGAAAGTGTTTTTTCCTTTTACCAGCCTGTGTTATACTGTACCGTTATGTGGGAAAATATTGTAGACGGAATGTCAAAAAGGTGTGAAATATCGTTGTTTAGTGCCAGATGTTGACTTTCATTGATACAACACGTGGTGTTGGTATGGTAGTGTCTGTATTCAGTCTGGGGAAAACTGCTGTGTGGTGTGAGGTATTGGTCTGATGGAATTTACCCTTCTATAGAGTGGTCCAAAAGTTTGTCTCTTGGGTGGGAGGGTTGGCAAAAACATGTCCTGTCTGGTCCTGGATGAATGGTAGATTGTTGCCAAAAACCCTCTCAGCAGAGTGAACGATACATGGAGTGGCTGCAGCTTACAATAGGGAGCCAAAGGAGTATGGACCCAGTATAAGGGTACCATTATTGCCCATGGCAGATTGAACTTCACCAGCTGCACCGAGAAGCACATTCCTTGGCTTTCTTAGCAAAAGAGCTGTTATTTTGCCCCCTAGGTGCTCCCTTAGGTCCTAAGTAATATTGGAGCATAGAAAACGGATAGATTATTGAGCGCTCACTTGCTCAGGCAGATGGGGTGTCTTCTGTTAAAACAGCAGCACAGATATTCTAGATTCAATAACTAGTAACCAATATGGATTATTTGTTTGTGGGTCCCTCTTTTCCCTTAAGATTATACAAGTACAGGCACACATGTGTTGCTATACACAGTCAGGGCCACAATTTTTACAGTTATGTAGAAAGAAAAAGAATGACGTACCAAAAAATGGAATCATATATATTTTTTTATAACATTAGGTCTCAGCAATTTGCCTACATGGACACAGGGAATAACATTATACTGGCTATTGTAAAACTTAATATGCTTAACTCTGATGGTCATACATATAACTACAGCGGTAAGGAATTGTTACCAGAGAAAGACCACATAATAAAGACCTTGGAATCAGAGAGTAGAATTGTAAATTCAATCACAGAGAGGAAAAATAAAAAAAATCGTTCAGGCTAGTGGCCATGCGCGGATACCAACATTATGAGTTTGATACAAAAGTGCCTACTGTGAAATTACCACATCAAACGTGACGTGCAAACATGGATGCAGCTACGAAGCCACCGGGTTTGCTTCAGCTGCGCATTGCGCAGCGCAACGGTGTTGCTTTAACGTTGAGCGTGGTTGGTTGGGCAGTGATGCTAGTTCGCGTCGGGACGTAACACTCCACGTTGTTTATAGTAGCAGACAGCTGTCAGAGTAAAGCGGTCAGGGAGCGACGAGCACACGCTATGCAGGCTTACTGGGAGAGCGCTACACCCGGACGTGATCTCCACCAGCTACTGCGGGCCATCGAGGACGGTGCACCTTCATCTCCAACGCCGGGAAACGCGGTGTCATTCCGTGTAAAGCAAGCAGCAGTAGCCCCTCAAGCGGCTAACACTCGGCATGGCAAGTCAACCCTCCACATGCACCTAGATCGAAGCGGCGCAGCATTTACCGGCATCCTCGTCCCTGATCGTCCAGCGGGTACGCACGCATATACTAAATGGCTCAGGTGAAGATCCGCGACGCAAGCTATATCCGGTTAGCATTACCCGGCCGTCTCCATGTGGTGCTAGCTCAGCGGCGTGAGGTGACACGCTGTTGTGTTTACGCTCCACGGTTGAGCACGTAGCCTGGCGTCAATTACTGAGCCGGTGGTTGCACAGTGTAAGGTAATGTGCACTGAGAGGGGGCTCGAGCTGGACTCCTAACGGCTGGGTAGCGATCTCAGCGCGAACTACGGGAGTGATATAGGGGGCACATTATTTATTTATTTATGTATATCTGTTCTTGACAAAACTATGCTGCTCAACTGTTCGTCATACCTCATCCTGTAATACTTGAACACTCATTGCCTTATCGTGTCCCACTGCTATTTGCACCCTTGTTATGTTATGCTGTGTGTTGTGTACATATGTAACTTTATGTGGTCCTGCACCTCTTTAAGGTTTCAAATATTAGAATAACTTATGAACAGGAAGCGTCAGGAACATTACTCTATCATACGGAAACAATTGTTCTTAAAGACTTACTTTTAGTAATTATTTGGGTAGCACACATATTCTGAATGCCTTTGGCAGAATTCAAATGAGCCATTTTATTCTAGATTAATTTCAAGATTGCAGTGAGATTAATCTAGGTTAAAGAATGTGCACTTCTGTAAAATCATCAACCAAACCTTTCTAAAGTGTTTATTTAACCTTTGTGGTAATCCTTAAGGTCTTTGTCATTAACTTGTTTCCTACCTACTATACTCTAGTAATTACCACTGTTCTTAATGACCGTTCTGGTTAATTTTGGAATCATTCCAAATCAACTGTTAAACATATTACTTGCTGCCAAAAATGAAGTATGGCTTCATTTCATCATTAGACTTCAAACAATAGCCAAATGGATAGTTAAAAAAATAGAAAAGGGTTGTTATTCTAAAATTCAGCTGGAGGTTGATGAAAATAGCTTCTGACAGACTGCAACATGGACAAACAGGCTGACTGACAGACGGGCACACGAATAGATTGACAAACAGACAGAGAGAAGTGCAGTGAAACAGATGCTGGCTGATCTTTTCCTTGTCCCGAGGGCAATAGACAGATTGGTCTCCATGGATACAGGATTAAAGTAGCATAAGACCATCCTGCTGTTAGAGGATTCATACGCGTAAGTGTGTGAGTGTGTGTTTGTGTGCGTGTGTGAGAATCCAAGAGGATTTGTTTATTCATCCAGCAAGTATATCATAGACTGTGATGAGGATGTAGTCAAATTCATCAAAATATTGAGTAAACATTTTATTAATCACCGGCAGTAGGTTGACATTTCTATGGAAATTTTTATAATACACGAGGGCAAAGGGAAAAATTGCCCCCAAGAAAGATAATTTTACCCTAGATTTCACTAGGAGAGGAGCAAAAAATGCCCCCATAATTTCCTCTAATAATAATGATAATTTAGTTAACTTGTCAAAAACATCGTAGCCTTAATGACCCAGTACAATTGCCACAGAATGTTTTTGATTCTCGCCTTGACTGATGTTGTGTCTGGGAGAAGAATCAAACGTTCTGGAGCGCTTCTTGATCAGACCTGTGAGTGCGCTGAGAGCAAATCCAGTCTTCGTCACATGAAAAAAAAAAGAAATCGACCATCGAAAAATAGAAGATAGATTAGCTTGTGTTGTTGGAAGAAGACGAAAGAGAACCACTCATTTTTTTGCAAAGCATTAGAGGCACTCAAACTTGCTGACAGCGAATTGCCAAAGGTAGTGACAAAGCAGTGGGGGAGCAAAAGAAATTAAGAAATACGTGTCCCTTCATCACCAGACGACCAAGCAACGTACTACAGGCTACAGTGACTGAAAACAAGTATTCATTATTTTTAAATGATTCATTTAGTTAAAGTTAATAAAATAGCTAATCGGAGCTACTTATCTACGAAGGCTTGCAAGCTAGCCAACTTAGCTAACATTAGCCAGAGGGCAGTCAGTGGTAGATCTTTCCCCTTTACTCATAAATTACTGCCATTTTGTGGTCAACAGCCAATCCTCTATTTCGGTAAAATACAATAAGTTGAGACTGACTAGGGGTTTTAAGGTTTCGATGTTTTGACGGATGCGTGGAGTAATCAGCTCCACGACCAAAGAGCCATTTGTGGAAGCTTAAGATATTGCTAAACACAGGAAACTTCAAAGAAATAAAATTGAATGAGTATGATTTTTGTTTTGGTTAAAAATCAAAGAAAACAAATTTAATATTTAGATTACTGCATAATATTCGTATTACTTCCTTTTGATGACAATTGCATGTACAGGAATCCAAGGTAAGTATATTTATTATTATTAAACAATGTTATTTCAATTGTTTTACAATACCTGTAAAACATGCTTGTGTGGATTGACATGCGGCAAGCACTACAGATAAAGCTGTAGAACCTTGTCAGAGAATGTGTGTGTATAAATTGTTGGCAGTGGCAGCCTGCCGATAAACCTCCCCACTGCAGCCACTAGCAAACACCCATCTGTTTCTCGCTCCAAAGCATTGTACGCTCCCACCACCCCGCCTCTGGATCTGTGTAAGCATTTCAAATTACTCACACAATCATAACCCAGAGATGCCCCCTAACTTGTGTGCGTCGATAAAGGGTAACCAAACGGGACTATACGAAAGGATACACACACAAAAAACACACACATTTGCATGTTGATGTACACAGGCAGCAGCACTCCTGCACTGCCGTGGATCAATACTATTTAAAGCGATGCTGCGCACAGACAGCGGGGCGAGGTGAGTGCAGTGAGAGTACTCTAAAATGCCACAGGCCTAATTAAGGATTACTGTGGATGAAGTCCTTTTGTTGAAAAAGGCACAGAATAGGTCCGATGAGCTTTCCACAACAAAATGGCTCCCCAGTGGATCTTTAGCTACCTCTGAGTTCGGAAGGCAGGAGCATAAAAAAAACCACACTGTCTTAACACATTAATCTTCAGTAGATGCCGTTAAATAGTGCCCAAGGGCAAATTTTTGCATTGCTTAAGATATTTACTTAGGGCATAAAAGCTTAAATACAAAGCTAATTTAAATACCAATCTAAGTGATTTGAGTGCTAGTTCTTGGTAATGATCAGTCCCAGATGGGCAAGTCCACACTTGGTGATATCAATTCAATTAAATGACGCAAAATCTGTATTACTAACAAACATTATTTATACGTACCTCATGGTCACAAATTATTGAAATGTTTAGTGTCATAGGAAAGAAGCAGCATAGAGCGTAGTATACGGACAATGACAGAACAAAGCAAACACACATATACATATATGTATATATATATAATACAAACCGGGGAACACATGTGGCATAACGCAACACACCGCAATCACCAAATGTCTTAATTCCCACGGGATCCCAGGGAACAAATTCTGTCTTTGCATGCACTCCTCACTTATTCATTCGCCTCAATCGTTCACTTTCGTTTCTATCAGCTCATTTCCAGATCAGCCTAATGGACTTGTAAATGTTTCTAATCTCATTGTGACTACTGAAAGAAACCAGAAGGTCAACCATATTTTTCATCTAAATGTTTTATCTCACTATAAAACAAGGGACCTCTATCTGTCTTTGAGTCCTTCACACATTATAGGAACCATCCACTATTGGAAACAAGGACTTGTGGTTTGTCATCTTTACAGGCCGTAGCTCATTGCTCGCAGCTCACTTGTGCTGCTGGATGCTCGACGTACAAACGTCACACAGAAACTCCTGAGGGGACAAACAATAAGGCTTGTTGAAGCATGCCTACCTTACGAAACCAACAGTTGAAGCTCACACAGCTTTCCTTCACAGTTTCCTCAGAGATTTACATTCAGGTATTCATATATATTCATGTAGGGAAGCCAAATTATTGCCAAGAAATTGTTTGCGTAAAATATTCAATATTTATTTTCTATGATATTGTTTACACTCATCATTACTAAATTTGGAATAACATTGACAGGGATGTCACTTACACCAGAGATGTCTAATCAACTGGCAACTGATATGATTCTGATCCACACATGTCATCCTAGGTCAGTGATAATGGATTGAAATTCAGATGCCGTGTTGAAATTTCAAAACATCTTCTATGAAAATAAAGAGTTGGGAGATTTATGGGGCTCTATTGGGCACCATGAGAAAAGGATGAATGTCATACTTTATTGAATTTGCTAGCCAATAATATAGTTTTATCAGGCATTCATATCAGGCAGGCAAATGTGAGGAGAGGAACAAATAAAAGTACACAATTAGGTTTACACTGATTTAGCTTCCTCGAGGGTGGGAGCACTCAGTCTTTGAGGTTTCAAGTTCAAGTGTTCAAGGTTTTTATTTCCATTTGTGCAGCGAACAGTCCAGACACATTGGAATTGCAGGGCTCTCTTAGAGTGAACAGTTTAGAAAATAAAGACACACTATAATAATACAAATATATAGAATATAAAACACTATACATAAGGTGATAAAATGTACACTATTAAATACAGTTTTGAAACATACAAGTTCTCAACAAATGAGAGGGCTAATGTTAATACATAAGATAGTCCTGAGTGCTGTTTCCTGTTATGAAAGGAGGGGAAACGGAAGAGTTATATGGTAATATTGCACATTTTGAGAGGTGGAGGAAAGCAATGTTGGGATATTGCAGAGATCATAATATTACACTGTTATCCGAAGGTATTTGACACATGATCCTAACACATAATATATCACATATTGCACATGATAAGTGAATTTTGTTTTGCCATCAGCCTAACTGTGGAAGGGAAAAAGCTGTTGAAAAAACATGTTGTGATCGATGATGCGGTCCGCTCTGCTGTGTCTCAGGTTGTTTGTACTGTGTTTGAGTTTAAGCAGAGAGTGAGCTGGGTGGAGTGAGTCTGCTGCACATACGTACGGTCCACATACATACATTTTGTCCCTATGATCCTTTCCACAGTCCTGGCAGAGCCTTCCTCTCTGCCTGTGTGGTGTTACCATAGCAGACAGTGGTGAGGAGGCTCTCTATCAGTCGTCTGTAGGCCTGGGTGAGAGGACGATGGTTCAGAACAGCTTTCCTAATGAAGCCTTTTAGCTGTATGATTTATACATTTTCAGCAGCACACAGGTTGCTTTAATAATTTGAAGTGTCATTGTTGAGATCGATACAAGAATGATGATGTTTCTGTAATTCCTGCTGCATCAGAGAGCCTTTCTCTGCAGAGAGGTCTGTGAGCGGCAACTGCTGCCCAGGTAGAAAGATGGAACCACATTGTCTTGCTTTCAGTTTACACTGAAGCGGTTCAGTCGAAAATATACCGCAACATCCATATTGAGGATTTTGGTTCATCCTCTTTGAAACTGTATTCATTCTCATTGTGTAGTTTATGGCAATTTACCGAAACAGTGCAGTGATCACTGAGCCAATTGCTTGGCTTTCATTTCTGATGTTTGCAGCTTTCCTGAGAACCAGTCATCAAAACCACTTGAACCTTTGTTCTGTTCTGAGCAATACACACGCCAAGTGGGAAATTGATCTGAAGAACACCAAGGACATCAGCCAATGAAAGGACTCTTTCATGGAGGGCTGACGGAGCTGTCAAGGGACATTACAAGATTTTGTTTTGACTCAATTATAGTTAACTCTCTATTGGGTTGCAGGTCAATGAATTAAGCTACTGCATGTTCCTAAGGTGCTGCCTGCATAAATCATTTAAGATTTATTTAGTTTTTCATCCTTCATCGAGACAGAATCTAGCATTCTTATCCTTTCACCTTGCAGTTTTGTTTTGATCTTAATCATTGTTGGCAAAATGATATATTTACTTTTCTGGCATGTTGTCAATTGGAGTAGCTGAATTATAATAACTGACGACAAACAGGATAAAGCAAATTCTAGAGTACCATAACAATAAAAATGTAAAACACAACAATGTGGAAGTCCGGAGTCAAACGTGTAAAAAGTCTATTTCAGCAGTGTGTGTGTGCGTGTAGGTGTGTGTTTAGGATTTACCATGACAGAAGGATGGTAGTGCCGATATGAACGCTCAGATTTCCCCTGAGACAACACAGGACTCAGCCTGTACCGCTTTCCTTCTCTCCCACACACACCCACACAATGAAAGACATACAGTCTGGAGTCTTCAATGATTAATGTCCCAAGCCAAGCCACATCACAAAGTTAGCCCAGCCGAATGACAAGCCACAACAGCTTGGAGAAGCCCTGTGTGTGGAGAGCTCTATGACGGCCTTTAATTATACATATTATCTTTGAATCTGAGCATTTCAAGATAAAGGACAACGTTCTGTTGAATCAGACAGTTTTCAATATTCATCACCCTTCAGTTGTTGAAACAATGTTTTTTTCCCCCTCCATGAAGTCTTCAAAGTGGTTGCAGTTCATTTTTATAAAATTGCACAGTATGTAAACAACTAATTTCAAGAGAAACAACCTAATGACTACATTCATTACACAAGTGAGAGGTTTAATACACATCAAATCTTCCAAATGTATTCTATTTGAATAGACTGCCACTTATTTTAACGATCCAGTTATATTTCACAATAAAATAACAAAGTATGTACTTAATAATTAATAAACTTCAAAGGAAACCAATACGTCATCCATCAGTATAATCTAAAGCAATTATCTATTTTACATTAACATGCGACTACAGTGGGACCATCTTTACTAACACACCAGGAGTTGACAGGTCAAAGATGGAAACAGCCCTCCTATTGGGACTATTGTACAAGAAACGTCCCGCGTAGCTGAAATCTGTGGTGGATCAAGTCTGGGGAGCGGCTTGAAAGATAAGGAATTGGGAGAGATGTTTTGGATTTCACTGAGAGAAACCACTAAAAGGTATATGGTATTATAGAGAGAAAATAGGAGGAAAACAGACATTCACATTAGATGACACTAAGAGACAACAAAGGAAACACAAGATTACCACAACGAGATACAAAAGAACAGAAATCTAAACTAAATCACCTCATTGTTACACTTTCATACACACAATACTTGCACAATTTAGGGTGGGAAAGCCCAGGATCAAACCACCTATTTCCCTGATTAAAGGCCGCTCTATCTCCGAGCCACAATCTCCATGTGAGGGCAATCCCCCAAAACGCAACATGTGTATGCTACGAGGCCCTGTGGTGGAGTGATGGCTGATGCCCATTACTCGGCTGATTGTTGGGCTGTAGAGATTTTACTGCACTGTGTCTCCAGCAGTGTCAGCTTTGTGACAAATGTGCAGGGTGTGTCACAACAACCAGTATGCTCTCACGTAGATCAAAGCAGAGATCGATGGTAGGGTTATGAAAACCAAGTCCAGAGGTGGACATCAGCCTTTTATGAATGAGCTTTATCTGTTAGTTGTTTCCACCTCTAAAATTATGTTAACGAAATGTCTTTAAATAATTTCCTATAGTCAGTTAAATTGGACAAGGCATTCATTTATCCTCCATCATGACAGTAGTGGGTAAAGTTCAGCCACAAATGACACAGACAGAACCAGCAGGCACACCGCAACCCCTCACACCCCCGTCGGTCAGAACAAATAGTAGTCTGCTGGGTGAACGTATTATTCTTTTATTGTCGTGTCCAACCTCCCTTCCCACCTGCCATGTGTGAACTTTCTCACTTTTTACTAGGTAAATTGCTGTGAGCGTCTAATAGCCACCCAATTGGTTAGAGTGAAGTCAGCTGAAAGCCCATTGCGTCCGATGAAGACCCTAAAGCATGCCTCAGGGAACTAGTGTTGGACGCAGATGGGCACTAACTTAACCGGCGTGTGAAAATGGGTGATTTGAGCTAAACACAGCTGATGCTGGGGGGAATGTTATATATTTAGCAGGTATTTGGTTCTATAAACAAAGTCAGAAGAGCAAAAAGTTATTGATGTTTAAATTATTGTTGATGTGAAACAAAAGCTGATCAATACCTCTCGAAAATAAATGTAATCTCACATTGGCGGTGGAAAGGTTGGGGTTTTATGTGTTTCTACCAAAGAAAGACATTTAATCAGCAATGGATTTTCAGAAAACGAGAGCTAAAAAATTCATTATTTATTAGTTATGCTGGTATATACAAAACGTTTCCTTTTTTCCCCATAGAGCTGAGCTGTGTCTGAAATCTTTATTTTAACTATTAAAAAAAGTGAAGGCAAGGCAAGGCAAATTTATTTGTATAGCGCTTTTCATACACAAGGCAGACTCAAAGTGCTTCACATCATAACATGTCATACAATAAAGTTAATCTTCAGAGGTTAAAAGTGCAATGTAGGCAAAATTTAGCAGAAGGTGAACATAAGATTTTTCAGGCTTGTTTTAAACGTGGTCAGAGTTGGGGCAAGTCTTAAATCTTTAGGAAGTTTATTCCAGCTGTTTGTTGCATAGTAAATAAATGATGCTTTCCCATGATTTGTATTTACTCTGGGAATCACTAACAGATTGGTGTCAGAAGATCTTAGTGATCTTGAAGGCTTATGTAGTGGAAGCATATCAGTGATATACTTTGGCCCTAAATCATGTAGTGATTTATATGTGAGCAGTAGGATTTTGAAATTAATTCTCTGACATACAGGGAGCCAATGTAAGGATTTAAGAATTGGTGCAATGTGCTCACATTTTTTGGTCTTTGTTAGAACTCTTGCAGCAGCGTTCTGAACAAGCTGGAGCTGAACACTTAAATGTTATAAAAGCCTACCTTGAATGAATACTCTTTAAAAGCAATTTGACCGCACAGCACATTTCTCTTGCATGTTACCACTGCACTCCCATTGTGCTCCAGCGAGCACACTCTGCAATGTGCTGCATGAGAGACAGCGAAGACACGAGTGCACTGAACGCGCATTTACAAATTTCTCTTAAGAGCTACTCAAGCTTTACTGTGTCACTGTGTCCGGGAAGACTCAATAACACACCTGCTACACCTCATGCTATTTTGATTGATCATCAGGGAAAGAAGCTTGTAAGGTAGCAATCAGCCCGACACAATAAAGCAGACGGATTTTCTTCTGCCCTGCTGAACTGACCCATCAGAATTGCTACTTGACCCGTGTCAGAGTGCAGACAAGAATGTAAAAAAAGCAACAGCTGATAAGACCAACTCAACTATACCATCCAAACATCACAGTTGCCAGGTAATGGCAGATATAAAAATATATTATCAGAGCAGTCTGATATCATATTAGCTGAAGCAGCTTAGATAACCTTTTTTAGGACACACCAAGCTCCTTTCTCTCTCCCTCTCATTCTTTAATAATCCACATTATCATAATGTCATTAATGCATGAGTTTTTGTGCTTTCTTGCCTCACAAGTTTCCATGGATCATGGTTACATCTGGAGACAGGTCCTGCCTCCCGCCATGGGCCCGCTGACACCTGCCGCTTCTAACACCATTATTATTGTCATTACTATCACTGTCATCATTGATGCGCATCACTAACTTTGAGTCTTTGGGCTTTCTCGCCCCAGCGGTTTCCATGTATCGTGGGTCTATCTGGACCCTGTTCCTCCCTCGTGCCGTGAACCTGCTGACACCTGCTACTGCTATCATCATTATTATTTTAAATATTAATCCCATAACTATTACTGTCCTCATAAACAAACATTACCGACTTTTTCCTGCTTGGTTCTGCCATACACCAGGCTCGCAATATTAGAATCATTTCTGTCATAGTAATTGAATGTATTGTACATGTTTTACATTGTTCATTCTTTACACATGACATGTAATGTAGTCTGTCCATCCTAGGAATACATTTTCTGAAGGTATCTTCTATTTTTTTCTCCATTGCAAAAGGTTTTTTCTTTTTTTTTTCTTTTTCCTGTGACAATGTGAGGGTTGTGTACAGACTGTAAAGCCCTCTAAAGAAAATGTATAAGTTGCTACTTCAGGCGATACAAAATAAAATTAATAAAAAAATTGAAGTATTCAATATAAATACCTAGCTCAGTGTTTTCTGATGATAGTAGCCAGCAGTACTCGCACATATGGTACCAGAACCGAGCCAGAATGCATCACCTAGTTCGAAGTGTTCAAGACTTGGCTACAATAACCACTAATCTGTTTGAAAATACTTCCTGTATTTATTGTCTTAACAGTATCACAAGAGTTAATGCAGTAATTGTGTGTTAGTTCAGATACCTTACAGTCTTTTTACCTAGATTCTATGGCCATGTCCACACGGACACAGGTATTTTTAAGATTTTCCTCCTGCGTTTAAAAAAAAAAACCTGTCCTCACATTCTCTGTTTAAAATAAATCTCTGTCCACATGAAAACGCAAAAACACGCTATCAAGCGCTGAGCATGCCACACCTCTGCCATCTGCCATTGCACAGAATCGTCAACAAAGTAGGCAACGGCGCACACTCTGACGAAAAATTTTAGGTTTCAGTGCCCTGAAACTGCGTTTTCGTGTGGACGGAAGGCCGAACCGCGTAAAAAAAGTCACGGTTCTAAAAATACCCATGTCCGTGTGGACATGGCCTATGTCTAGGTGTAAAATCTCAGAATAACTGAAAAATATAATATGATCTCAACAAGAACATTTTCGAAGCTACCACCTAAAGACATTGCGATATTGTCACACTGCCGTGTTGACGAGGCAGGAAGCAGGACCCAATTGCAGAGTTCACTCAAAACGGGTACTTTAATTAATCCAATGAAGATGCCGAGGGGCGAAACGCAGACGAGGATCCAACAGAACCAACCAACAAACAGACAATGGCAAGGGCAGACAAGGGCCAACAGACACGCAAATACACAGGGGAGGTACAGGTGATTGAACACAGGTGGAAACAATCAGACAATCACGGGGGAAGACAGGAAAAGGCAGGAAGTGAAGTTACCCCATGACAGAGACTATTTATTAACTCAGTCCTCAATACAACAACAAAACCTGTAACAGCAAAGATGGCAGTTGTATGCGCATGTCCCGCCCCTTCAGCTGGAAAGCCAATCATCTGCTTTATAACAGTCAAGCCGGGAAACATTTAAGCCTATCGTCTGGTTCCACTGACACATGCGCACAGCTGAGGTTTTGCGACAGCGGAGACGATGGGCACAACACCGGCATTCTGGATAGAGACGTAAATTAAGGTTGGTGTCGTGAAGCCTTGTGCATGTGCACTAACAGTAACCTGTGGAGGAAAAAGGCGTTTTAAACCTTATTTTGGGGCAAGGTAATCAAACTTTTTCAGCAATTTTTTTTTTTTTTAATCATTCTACTGCTGTTTCTATATATGTGGTTTTTGTGTCCTGATGACCCGTGGAAAGTGCAGTTCTGACTCTCTTCCCATTCAATGAGATAGGAGGTAGGTCTTGTTAGAGCTGCCCGGAGGCAATGCAAAGATGGCGGCGAGTAGCATGACTTGCCTAAAAGGACTTTTCCCATGAGCACCAGACACATGAAACTACAAAACAAAACAGGAAGTGAACCCAAACCGTGACAGATGTATTTACGTGGTAACAGTTTTAGAGTTGTTAGTTGCAGGAATAGAAGTAGTAGTAATAGAAGCAGCAGCGATAACACTTTCTAGTTTTAGTACTAGTAGTTGTAGAAACATTGTAGATTAGCAGCATAACTAATGGCTGTTGCAGTATTACTAACACAAAGAGGTCAAGTATTTATACTTCCTTTTTGTTACATTGAAGTAAATCGATACAAGTTGTGTTTTGAAAGTGTGGGAGACAAAGGAGGAGAAGAGACAAAATCTTTTGCCTCACACACCAAAAAGTTGATTAAATGGCTGCCCTTCTCACAGGCATTATACTTGGATATCTTCAGAGTGGCTTTTATTTTCAGATAGTGTGTAGTGGAGGGTGGCAGAGTGGTGGGTAGGGATGGGTATCGTTTTTTTTTTTCCCAATACCGGTGCTAACCCGGTACTTTTAAAACGATATCTGTGCCTAAACGGTGCCTGAACCGGTACTTTTTTTGAAAAAAAAAAAGACAAGTGACAGTATTAATGTAAGGCTTTTTTTTTTTTTGTTGCCAAGGCAAAAAAGGTAACATTTTAACGAACACATAGGAAATGATATATTAACTGTTAGAAGAAGAAAAAAACTTTGATTTAAACTTTTTAACTTAAATTGTTTAGGGTGCGCTCCTTGACCACCGTAGCCGTGCGCTTTCCATCAGGAAGGGGGGGGGGGGGGGGCAGGCTGTTGTTGAGCAGTGTAGGTTCGGACTGGAGCGACTGCGGCGGGCTGAGATCTGTGCAGGGGGAGGCGGGACAGACGGCACGAGGCTCCAGCCCGGATGCAAATCAGAGCTTTTTGTGCGAAATACAGCCACACTTTTGACCGTTTACCTTTTAGGCATTTTCTAGCTAGCTACTGTAGCTATAAGCTACGAATGATAAACTATCATTAACTAACCGAGTCATTAGAGGTTTGTAAAAATAAGAGAAGGGGCGGGGGGTAGACTCGCGCGCTGAGTCTGTTTTTGAACGCCTGTGTCCGTCGGCGTGCACCGGAAACACACGGACACTGACTCAAATAAATATAAGGTAGATGGTTAGCTAGCTGCTGTTGCTACACAAACGGTAAGCTGTCGTCATTAGCTGTTGCAGAGATAGAGTCATCAGAGTAGTGTAAATAAAGTTTTTCAATCGACTCAGGCACCGAAATGAAGCACCGAAATCTGCGTTGTGTTTCGGTATGGTAAGTACCGGTCGTGTAGGAACCGGTACTATATTGGTACCGGTTTTCGGTACCCCACCCTATTGGCGGGTCGGAGCAAGCTGTTGGTATGAGGGGGGAAAAGGAAATGTATCAATGTCTTGGACTGAATATATCCAAGTCATATATGCAAGGTGCGATTTGCGATTTTGGGGAATGGGGGGGGATGCGTTTTACTATTCCCCCCCCCCCCCTCTGCTAAATTATTTTTATCTCCGGGGGGGATATCCATGCCCCCCCCGGGGCATGGATATTTGGATATTTTTTCGTGTGGTTTTATTGTTCCGTGTAGGCGGCCCTAATGTTATTCCTGTTGTTTAGTAACCCTGCTTTGGCCATGGAGCTATGCCTGTACTGCTGACCGCGAGGTCTCTGTACGCTGCGTGCTTCCCTCTTTTTGACCCATCAGGGCATAACTACACCCTGACAGTAGTGATCATTATAGTGTGGGCCGCTGCCGTGAGTGTGTGTACGCACTAAGTGGGTGCTGCCGCCGGGGTCTACGGGCAGCCCCCCCCTGTAATTCGGTGAGTCGTGGTGGTTGCCGGGTTGCTGTACTTTTACTCTAGTCATGATCTTATGGTGTGTTTTCACAATGTAGCTGGACCGGGTTACAACTTCAAGCATGCTGTTGTGGGACCACCCTGGTGGCACTATCACTTAACGAGCCAATATTCCCTGGCACACCTTCTCCCACTGAGACTGTTCTTGGTATGGGCGCAGTCATTCTGGATTCCGGTAAAACGGTTTTAAAGTATAGAATGATCGAAAACTGGAAGTGATTCTGATTGTATTTACTGCATGTGGGTTATTTTCTTCTTTGGCTAATTTTGTTGTATTGTTTTTTTCTTCTTATGCATGTTGATTTATTGATTTGATTGTTTGGTTGTTCTAGTTATTAATTCGCTTCCTATGGAAACAGATTGTTATTTTGGAATAAATATTTAACTGAATAAAACTATTTTTATAAATACCTCTTGGTCTCTGGCCCAAATAATGGTAAACGGACCTGTGTGCTGCAAACCAAATGGTCTTGGGCCTATCCCAAGTGGCGTTGTCTGGCTGCTTTGTAACAATTTTCCTCGAGCGTTACAGATGGTTCACTCGTAGGGACGCTCCATCCAGCACTCTCCGCTCGCGTATTGCCACACATACTTTGTTGATTTTCCACGTCCCAGATGTTTTGGTGCCCCCCCAGGCATTTGGTTCCCTACCCGCAGTGCGTGATGTGCGTGCGCGGAGCGCCGGCACAGAGCATATTGTCTTACTTTATAGGACCCAATAATAAAACGACTAAATTAACATTAAAAGTTTTGTCATGTTGTGATGGGGACTAATCCACGGACCCGAAAGAGGGTCGGTCTACCCTTTGCGTTCTTCTCCCTAGTTATGCAAGCTAAAAGTCCAATGTTCTTGACTATGAAACCTCCCCCTCCCCCCTGCTTTTTTTATGTGTGCTGACTGCACTAATTAGTTCATATTAATCATTTGTGTTATAGAGTACATGCTGCTTGCCTGTTTCCCTGGTTGCCATGGTGTTAGGTGCACCTGGGACAGAGGCATAACTAATCAAATAAAATGAGTCGACTATGATTTTTCACAGAAATACCCATACAACCTCTGACCCTTTAACGAATACCATAAAAAAATGAATTTGCCAATGCAAAGTTACACTTAATGTGTTTATCTGGTCAAAAAAAAGGGAACTTGGGGGTAGTTTAGAAAACTGCTTTCTTAAAAAAACTCGTCATCAGATTAAAGATTGAGTCCAATGGAGCAGTTGGTTGGAGTCCATCTTGCTCTCAGGTTCACTAAGCATAATATGGAATGTCCATTACCAGTCCAAAATGTCTTAAAGATTTAAGATTTGGAAATAAAAAAAAGTCAGAAGTCAAAAGTAAAAAAAGTCAGAAACAGCCCCAACCTTTTTAAACATTTGGACAGTGATTAAAGGTAAACAATTGCAGGTATCAAAAAACATATTTGCTGAAAAAGTCCAGACAGTTTAAACTTGTGTTTCTACATGCTGTGGCCAGTCACAATCAATGCAAATTGAGAGGTTATTTTAGTTGTCTTTCCGCCAAAACTCCATCGAAATGAATGTGAAAAATGGCTGTTTTCTTGCGATTGCGACATTGCCATAATTAATCAAGTGTATGTTTATGGTGGTATGTGTAGGACCTTTGCCCAAGCCAGTCCCTGATGATTGATTCCACTGCGTTCTCACCCTCTGCAACTTTTCTATCAAGCAAACACCAGGGGGCGCTAGCTTTCGTTTTCCATTTTCTGCAGCAGAGATGTCAGAGATGGCTAGCATCACTTGCGGTCTGATCCGTAACAGTTCTAATTCAGCGCCTCTTTAGAAATGCTTACTACTTGATCAATGAAGAAGCTAAGCTACTGACAAGTAATTTTAATCAGACAGACTCAAAGCCAACATGCGGCTGAGAAATTCAGGTAAACGTTGGACACCACTGCTTCTAGTAGTACCACTACACAGTACTTCTAAGATGTTCATTTTCTAGATCATAATTATGTTGACTGGAAAAAACAGAAAGAAGACTTGGCAACAAACTAATGAAGCATCTGCATCATCACATGAATATCTTAAGTCTTCACCAATGTCATCACAACAATAGAAGACAGAGGAAATAAATAATCAAGATCACACATCTACACATACATTGGACGTATATGACTGAAATTTTAGATGCAAATCCTTAAGGAGTAGCAACCATATATCAAGTCCAATGAGAGAGAAAGACGGCTACATTAATGCAAAAGTCAAGAGTCCTGCACCAGCCCTGCAAGCCACCTGACTCCCGGTGGACGCTATTGTTAGCTTTATGCAGCACATCAGTGGACCAGCAGAGCTCAAATGCTATCAGATTACACTTCACAACCCTGGGCTAATCTGCAAAGACAGTGTGTGTAGAGAGTACAAATGTGTGCATCTTCATGCGTTTCATTGTGTGAAGGGTTCAGAGTGTCACACCTTGACACACTCTACTTTTAATCAGTCCTCAGTAAGTGTCCTTCTAATCCCTCGGATGTCGGGAAAATTAGAAATCCAGCTTTGGTACTAGTTATAATTTGAATATATTTTAAGCGTATAACATGACCATTGTTGGGGTGAGTAAGTTTTGAGTTTTGCCTCCAGGATTCCAAGCATACCATAGGTTGGAACCGCCACTTAACTTTGACTTCTGTGCAGATTTTGTCTGCACAGAAGTCAAGTTAAAGATACTTTAATGTTGCTTTATTAGTTGAGTTGGTAAAAGAGTCAATACATGTATGAATGTGCTTGAGTTGTACAGTACCAGGTGCAACTTCAAATAATTTACATATTTTAGTGTCTTAATCAGTTGCTTAAGTTTACTTGAATGCTTTGAAGTTCACTTGATTACCTTTGGTGTATTACTGAAAACAAAAAACACAGCATGCTATGAGTGTAAGCAAACAGATCACATGGCACGTCCACTTTCACTAGGCAGTTTTGGATGGACAACTTGCTTATGTAGATTGCTTTAACAATGTGCTTTGCATTCTCATTTCTACTTGGCCGATGAGTTACCTGTCCTGTAAACGTAGTTGGACATTCATTGATATATTGGCTTTCTAGTGTTCTGAACATTACATATGCACAATACATTCAGCTCTTCAGTCACTGACACACTGTTACAATTACCTTATAACAGTACTATGCTTTAAAAACTTAATTTTATCGGTTATGCAAGCTTAATGAGTTGACTTGTCCCCAGGTAAGCTTAGTTTGTGCTGACTTTAGTTATAACGTAGGGACACCTCTCCAGCTACTAGCACCCACTTGGTAAAGACATACAGCTACTGTCAAATATGACTGTATAAAACCAAACAGGCGGTATATTAGAGGTGTCTGTGACAAATGTGGAATATACACTCCTATCAACAGTCACTGTGAGGAAAAAATGATATAAATCTTTTGGGCAAGGCAAAATGTCTATGACCTTGTTGTTCAACAAATGGTTCTCTCTTGACTGAAATGTAATCTGTTTCTGCTTGTTTTTTTCCACTTGTATTTTGTGTATTTGAGTATTCCTTGATCACATTTTGGGTGTTAACTGCATTAATTAAAGGGGTTTTTTTTACATAGGAAACAAACCTTCCCTATACAGATATCCGAGTAGAAAATAGCAAATGTACGTAGGCCATGTGTAGAGCACCGTTGGGCTTTGGTAGTACAAAATATTGTGTGTTCAGATAAAGGGATATTTGAACTGCCTTTGACGCCACATTGAGGGATGAGCTTCAGGTTAAAAGACGGGTGGACAAATGTTGTGCAGCACTCTCTAAGGCTGTCTCTCCACCATCAGCCTTTAGGGTTTTCAGACTTTGCACAAAGCAGCTCTTTCTCAGACTGTGAAACGTTCCCTGTGCACACACAAGCTACAATGGGAAATCAAAAATCTATTGCACCCAGAGATTGACTTTACCTTTTTAAAAAACACCAGTCTGGCTATTGTCAGTGGCAGCCATACGCTTGGTTTGGTATAATAATATAGGGTTGGGCACGTTAAAGCATTATACATACGTTAATGTGGCAATCCATTAACTCTGACAACGATTTTATCATGTGCTCACAGTATTTTTTTTGCAAGCATTGGGAGGGGCTTAACAATACTTTGCAAATTAACCAAGAAAATGGAGAAACGTGCTGCATTTATAAATACATTTTCATTTTAAATCTCTACCAGACATCGAGGCCGATAAAAGCAAAGCTGTAACCACTGCAACCTGGAATTGTCTTATCCCTTGAGTACTATAAGCTTGAAGTTAGGACTGCACAGTTAATCAAATTTGAATCGCAATCACGATTTGGACTGCCACAATTAAATGTGCATGATCGTCAGGGATATTGACGTTTAAAGGGGACATATTATTCCACTTTTTTAGTGCTTATTCACTTTAATTTTGGGTATCTGGCATGTCTAATGACCCCAACAAAAACAACTCCGGCAATTTGTTATGGTTGTTGTACGTCAGAAACATCATGAGTGACTGCGATTGAGTTTCCATATCATTCTCTCTTCAGAACCTGAAGGCGAGGAGCTAGTCCCTCGAAAAGGATCATCATCCAATTTCTGGAAGTTTTGGGGATTTAGGGCAAGTGACGTTAACCAAGATAAAATCATATGCACAGAGGGTGTTACAGTTGCGTCTGTGCAGCGTAATAATAAAACTAAGTGGTTTAACCACCTGAAGAAGAGCCACAAAGCACAGTATGACGAATGCATTAAGGCCAAAGCTAACGTTACCTCACTGAATCTCTGTCCATGACACATGTGGCATGTTCTTTCCTGGCAGGTCTCCCCGATGCCGCCATTCGACCTCTGCAGCTCATCCAGAATGCAGCACCTCGACTGGTCTTAAACCTTCCTAAATTCTCCCACGCTACTCCACTTCTCCTTTTTCACTGGCTACCGGTGACTGCAGCGCATCCAGTTCCAAACATTGGTGCTCACGTACCATGTTGTGAATGGATCGGGTCCGGTCTACATCCAGGACATGGTCAAACCCTACATCCCAACCCGCACTTCGCTCTGCATCTGCCAAACTGCTTGTTCCTCCCTCACTGAGAGCAAAACACTCAACAAGATCACGACTCTTTGCTGTCCTTGCTTTGAAATGGTGGAACGAACTCTGATGAAATCAGAACTGCAGAGAGCCTCTACATCTTTCGCCGCAAACTAAAGACACACCTCTTCAGACTTTACCCTGACCAAAAACTAACAAATTGCAGCAATTAAATTGTAATAGCTCTTAAATTGTACTTATAATGGCTCTTATCTATAAAAAGTTGTAAATCAGCTTTTGTTGAAATAGTACTTTCTTCTTTTTTGTTCTTTGAGTTTGTATCCTTTATGGTCCTTATTTTTTTCTGTGGGGATAAAGGAGAACCCCGGTGAGTGTATGTATAGAAATGTGTTTATGATACGGGTGAAGAAATACATTATTATGATTGAAGCCTTACGGCCTAGAAACAAGAGCAGTGAAAATGTGGCCTATTTTACCTGTTTCAACCGCTTTTTTTAGAATCGTCTAATCCTATTGGATACGACTAAACCCACACAGAAATGGTGAACATTTTCCTTAGCCACTCAGGAACCAAAATGGGTAGAGTCTAAAATGATGCTTGAGAGTGATGATTGGCTGAACGTCAAAGTTAAGGGGCATTAATGAGTCATATTCTGGATTCTTGGTGGATGTTTTTTGCCGTCATTTTGTAAAGGTTTGTATGGGAGAAAGTATTGATAGCATGTTGCGTCGCTGAAAAATGTTACAAATACACTACCATTTCGAGCAAGTTATTTTCTTAAATAACTTTTTACTGTTTTAAATGTTTTTTTGCACATTTTAGCCAAGACTGATTTTTTGAACGCTGTGAAGCTTATACATTTGTTTGTGATGAGTACACAATGTTCTTGTTGGAAGTTGGTTCTGGCTCCGTTCGTCCACCTATTATTGATAGACAATCGAGGTAAATCAAGATGATCTTTGCCTAGCACTAAAAAATATATATGAGTAATTAAATAAATGAACCAAATAAATATAAACAGTGCGAAGATCAACAAAACAAACAAGAAACTGCGTAACAGTATTATAGTAGTTTGAGGGATTTGGCCCAAGGTGATTTATTCTGCATTGAAGTGGGCATGCAAAACCTTGTGTATCTGGATGAGTCTTTTCGTAAAGTACTCCGTTCCACAACAGACTGGAAGAACATGTTCAACATCTTGCTGCATACATGTTCAAAATGAGTAGACTCTCACTGTCACATTGCCAGCTGCAGGGCCAGCTGGTTCCCTTGTCATTGTTTTGCAGATCTGTCAGCGGGAGGCATGGTTTTCTCCAGAGCCTTCGCCTCTGGGTATAGGATTTCCTACATCATTGGATTGCTAAGGGGAAGAGCATTAAACTGGTCGGAGGCATTGTTTGGGGGGTGATTTGAGCGGCATTACGTACGTTCGTTTCCTGAGAGAATTAAAGGAGGTATTTTACCATCATGTTTGTGTTGGGGACCCGGCTAAACGTTTGCTTAACCTCCGACAGAATACAAGAAGCGTGGCGGAATATTCGGTGGAGTTCCGAGTGGTGGCAGCCGAGTCGGGGTGGGGTGATAAGGAATTGCGGGGTGTTTTCCTACAGTCTCTCGGAGCAGCTGAAGGACGAACTCGCTGTCCGGGACGAAGCAACCTCCCTGGATGCGGTTATAAGGCTGGCCATCACTCTCGACAATCTTATTCGAGAGCGGCGTTTTGAGCGGAGCTACAGACCCCACGGATCGGAGAGTGCCCAGGACACGGCTGCTCAGCTCACAAGATTTTCCCCAGTTAGTCCCGGAGAGTTCGGTCCACGTCCCACCACCGTGGCCCAGGCGGAGGAGCCCATGCAGGTCGGTAGGACAGGGCACGTTCTATCTCACTGTCCGCTTCGCCCAAAAGGCAGGGCTCCCCAGTAGCTGCGGGAGTACTGGTGAGCAATTTTGAAGACCCCCGCCAGGTTTAGAACCCAAATTCCTGCCCAACTGTGTATGAAGCAAATATCGGTACCTCTACTTGTGCTGATCGACTCGGGGGCGGAGCAGTTTTTTGGACACTCGAGTAGTGACACAGGCTGGAATTCGTACTGAACCCCTTGTCCCCCCGGTTCGGGTATGCACACTAGACGGGAAGTCCCTAGCAATGGTCACTCACCGAGTCCCTGTCCTTGGTATTATCAGGTAACCACCGCGAAGATAGTTTTTTCGGCTCCCAAGACCCCACTAGTCCTCGGACAACCGCGGCTAAAACGACACAACCCCCACATCGACTGGGCAACCAGCACGATCTGCGAATGGAGTAGGTTCTGTCTGTCGTCCTGCCTACAGTCTGCCTTGTCTCCAACGGGGGGCAGGGTCCCTCTTCCAGACAGTTTCCCCCGACTAGTCAGCCGTGCCTGCGGAATACCACGACCTCCAGGAGGTATTCAGCGAGGAGAGGGCCCTCTCTTTGCCGCCTCTTCGCCGTTACGATTGTGTGATCGAACTGTTACCTGGGTCCACCTTTTCGTCGAGTCGCCTGTACAATCTGTCACGGTCAGAGAGAGGGGCAATGGAGACCTATATTAATGAATCGCTGGCCGCGGGCATTATCAGGGCATCCTCCTCACTCCTGGCGGCAGGGGGTTTTTTTGTCAGTAAGAAGGATAACTCTCTCCGTCCATGTATTAAAAATACCCTCTGCCGCTAATAAACTCTGCATTCAAACCTTTGCAGGGGGCCACCATCTTCAGTAAGCTGGACCTTAGAAATGCCTACCACCTCGTACGAATTTGGGAAGGGGACGAGTGGAAAACTGCGTTCAACACCCCCCTCGGCCATTTTGAATACTTGGTGATGCCCTTTGGACTAACCAATGCCCCTGCAGTATTTCAGGCTTTGGTGAATGACGTTCTGAGACTTTCTGAACCGGTTTGTTTTTGTCTACATTAATTACATTTTGATTTTTTTTATTCCCGCAATCTCTCAGAACATCGCATGCAGGTACGACAGGTTCTCCAGAGGCTCTTGGAGAACAGATTGTTCGTTAAAGCGGAGAAGTGCGAGTTCCACGTCAACTCTGTGGGATTCCTTGGCTACATAATTGAGAGGGGCCAAGTGAGGACGAATCCTGAAAAGATCCGGGCAGTGGCCCGAACCCTCCACCAGGAAGCAGCTGCAGCGGTTCCTCGGCTTCGCCAACTTTTACTGTTGCTTTATTCGGGACTACAGCAGAATCGCCGCCCCACTCACCAGACTCACCTCTCCAGCAGCCCCGTTGCGGTGGTCCTCAGAAGCAGATCAAGCCTTCACCTTATTGAAGGACCGATTCACATCTGCACCCATCCTGGTGCAACCGGACCCCGCCCGTCAGTTTGTGGTCGAAGTGGATGCGTCCGACAGTGGGGTGAGGGCGGTGCTCTTGCAACAGGCGGGGCCCGGACAGAGGTTGCACCCATGTGCGTTCTTCTCTCGACGCCTGTCCCCTGCACAGACCAACTATGACGTCGGGAACAGAGAGCTCCTGGCAGTGAAGCTGGCACTAGAGGAATGGAAACATTGGCTGGAGGGCTCGGAGATTCCATTCATTGTTTGGACTGACCATAAGAATCTCGCCTATATCCAGTCGGCGAAGCGGCTGAACTCTCGGCAAGCTCGATGGGCACTATTCTTCGGTTGTTTTAAGTTCTCCATTACGTACCGCCCAGGACCCAAAAATGTTAAGCCGGATGCGCTCTCTCGCTGTCCCTACTCCAATGACGCTTCTGGTGGCCTACCATGGAGAGGGACACCAAGGAATATGTCCTCGCCTGTCCGGTGTGTGTGTGTGTGTGTGTGCTCTGGCCAAGACCTCCCACCGACCTCCCACGGGACTGCTCCGTCCCATGCCCGGTCGTCCTTGGTCTCATATTGGGGTGGATTTTGTCACCGGGTTGCCACTGTCGGAGGGTAATGCTACGATACTTACTGTTGTAGACCGATTCTCGAAGGCAGCCAACTCCATTGGCCTCCCCAAGCTCCCGTCAGCCAGTGAGACAGCCACCCTTCTGACCAACCACGTTTTCCGTCTCCATGGTATCCCGATGGACATTGTGTCTGATCGCGGTCTTCAATTCACCTCTCAGGTCTGGAAGTCATTCTGCCAAGCCCTGGGTGCTACAGTCAGCCTGTCTTCGGGTTTCCACCCGCAGACCAATGGGCAGACCGAGAGGGCCAACCAACACCTGAAGGCCGCCATACGATGTGTCGCGGCTGCAAATCCCAACTCCTGGTACACTCATCTGAGTTGGATACAGTACGCCCATAACTCACACCCCGCCGCTGCTACCGGGATTTCCCCCTTCGAAGCATCATTGGGTTATCAACCGCCACTGTTTCCAGCCCAGGAGGAGGAATTGGCCGTGCCATCTGTGCAACACCATCCGCGACGCTGCCGCAAGATTTGGAGGGACACTAAGGCGGCATTGTTAAGGACAGTAGAGAGGAACAAGAAGATTGCGGACCGACATCGAACACCAGCTCCCAATTACAGGCCGGGTCAGAGGGTATGGTTGGCAGCAAAGGACATCCCGCTGAAGACCGATTCCAGGAAGCTGGCGCCACGTTTCATTGGTCCGTACGTGGTGGAAAAGGTCATCAACCCGTGCACAGTCAAACTCGCCATCCCGAGTTCCCTCAGAATCCACCCTACTTTTCACGTCTCTCTATTGAAACCGGTCCTATCTAGCCCGCTGGTCCCACCAGCCCGGGTCATTGACGACCAGCCAGCGTACACGGTCAGACAACTCCTGGACGTCAGACGGCGAGGTCGCGGGTTCCAGTATCTCGTAGATTGGGAGGGGTACGGGCCGGAGGAGAGGTCCTGGGAGCCTCGGTCCCGCATCCTAGATCCCAAATTAATCCGGGACTTTCATAAAGCCCACCCCGACAAGCCTAGGAGAACGCCTGGAGGCTCTCTTTAAGGGGGGGGGTACTGTCACGTTGCCAGCTGCGGGGCCAGCTGGTTCCCTTCTCATTGCTTTTGCAGATCTGCCTAGGCGGGTGTGGCAAGGAGCAGCTGCCGGCAATCCGCAATCAAGCCAGCGCTACTTTAACCAGAGTTTCCCTGCCACTCGTCGCCAGATCGTCCCTTGCACTACGTGGTAGCTACGGTCGCTGCTAGACAAGTGAAGGAAGAAGGATTGACACCGTCGTTTCTAACCCTGTGCTCTTTCCTCTGTTCTGAGTTGCCGAAGACTGGTTTTCGCCTCTCGCCTGACGCTTCTTGGTCGGCGTCACCCCCACGTCCGCCAAGCTCTTGCTCTTTGTTATTTTGTGGAATAAACTCACCCTTGTTTGCACTTCAAAACGCCTCTCATCCGTGTTCTGCACCTGAGTCCTGATCCTCTGATTCCCTCCATTACAACACTCACCCTTTTTAGCGTTTTGTTGGTCTTCCAACAGGCTTGGTCAACAAATTGCCGGTTTTTTCTTACGGGGTTGTAGTCTTTGTCTGGTTATTAGTTTTTCTCGATTGTTTACACACAAATTCTGGTACTTGACACACAATGACCACAACATGTAACTCGTGCACCAACCCCCTGGACCAATTCTGCTAAACTACAAGCACAATTCCTGCTTTACACTCATTGTCGTTCTAAAACATACTTTTTTCAAAAAACTACACACAATTCTCTGCATTTAGCACAATTTTCATGAAGGAAAATCTTGTTTTCACAAGGAACACACTGTCATTCAAAATTCTAAAGTCAATTGCCCTCCTATGCACACTGACTCATCACATGGGCAAACACCTGTCACACAGTTACAATTAGCAATCAGAGATCGGAGTTGGAAAGCGTATGACCGAGTCCACAAACTCATACAGCCCTTCCCCAAGCTGTGGAAGACTCATGTGGAGATTCAATTCACTTCATTTTATTTTGTATAGCCCAAAATTACAAATTTGCCTCGGAGGGCTTTACAGTCTGTACACATGCAACATCCCCTGATGTAGCAGTTGATGCTTTTTTTTTTTTTTACTGTAACTGAATACAGTAAATTCTTCTGTTTTGTATGTAGACTACTTTATGTGCAAATTTGTATTGGTTGGGATGTACACTGTGTACATTATTTTTGTTGAGGAAAATAAAATATATTTGTTACAGTGTATTTGTGTTGTGAGTATAAACAATATTCTATCTATCTCTTCTAACAATATAAAATGTTTTACAACACACATATGTACAGTATGTACTGTCTGTAGTAAGCGTAAGACTGAACAAAGAAAAAGGTCCAGGTCACTATGATGAATGGAGAAGTGTTTTCTATTTATAGTGTTTTACATTGAGCACATCAGTGTTTAACTGGTTCTTAAAAATGTCTACTCATGATGGTCTGTGTGTGTCATTTGAAAACAAAACCATTTTGAGAAGAAATAACATTGTTTTGAATGTAAAGTTTCATTTTGCAGGAGTTTGAGGGGTTTTGCCCATTGTGTGTGTAGAGTTCTGAGAGTATGAGGCATGCTTCAAGAAAATGTGTGTAAACAATCGAGAAAAACTGTAAAACAAAGTAGGAAGGCTAATATGGACATAGATGGGCTAAATTGGGAAGTTACATTTTTGTTGACAGTGACATATTTAGCTTAAATCATCATAGCAGTTGAAATCTTCAAAAGAGGGCTTGCGGGCTTGTCCGGGATTGGACCCGGGACCTCTCGCACCCGAAGCAAGAATCATACCCCTAGACCAACGAGCCGACGAACAGACAAAAGAGCTACGTCAACGGGACGAGATTACATATGAGGACAAGAGAATTGAAGAAGCACATCTCTTGACTTGGTCAACAAATTGCCTGTTTTTTCTTACTGGGTTGTTGCATGTAAGATTTGATATAAAGTGGCAAGGCTAGTACGGACACAAAAGAGCTAATCCGGGAAGTATCATTTTTGATAACAATGACATATTTAGTGTCACTAATGGCAGTCATTGACTTCGCCAAAGGATTGCCATTTATACCGTCAGTCACCAACAGTCATACCCCTTTTCCACCAAAGGAGAGCCGGTGCTAGTTCGGAGCCAGAGCCTAGTTCCAAATCGGTTCTTTGGTTTTCCACCACCAAAGCACCAGCTTTGTGGTTCTTAAGTGGTTCTTACGTAGCACCATATCATTGCTGGTCTAGAAGTAAGAACCGCTTACGTTAGCGGCTGGGGGCGGGGTTACCGTGAGACGAGACAAACTTGTGACCTTCATTTTTAAAAATCTCCGCCTACGAATAAAGACGAGCCACGCGAACACGTTGGATCCGCTGTGTTTGGATGCCGATGTAGGTCCGCAAAGCCATGAACATCAATAGCAAAGCAACGTCTGCCATTGTTGATTATATGTTTGGCGCTAACGTTGCGAGGAAAGATGAGACGTAACAGCCGACGTGAAAGTAAGCCGGTACTGTCCGGTACGGCGTCCCGGAAAGAAAACTGTACGGTCTCAACTGCTATTTAACTGCTAACGGCGCCCGAGTGTATGCCCGGTCAGCCCGCCCCGTACCACTAGGAAACAAAAACTACTTTCACCCCCGCGTAACAGTGATGTGACCTGACGTAGGACCTGGCTCTGCGCTGGCTCTTTAGCCTGTGAAAAGCAACCGGTTCTTTGGAGGCTCCTCAGTTGAACCAACTGCGAACCGGCACCTGGTTCTTGTTGGTGGAAAAGGGGTATCATTGACTTCGCCAAAGTAGTGCTTTTGGGCTCGTCCAGGATTTTAACCTCTCTGTGACCTGTCTCAATTGACAGGTCAGTCTTTTGTCAATTGAGACACCCAGCAACTTGCACCCCTTCTCCTCGTATCTGCTAGGAGTTTTTCCTCGGTCGACGTGAGGGTCCCGTTACAGAGGATGTGTAAAGCCCCCAAACGGCCATTCATGAATTGTGATTTTGGGAAGTAAAAAAAAAAGTGCAGTTTTGTGCGGTCACATTACAAGTTAAGAGCAAGTAGTGAGTTGAAACAAGACCCAAACTAGATGCTTTTGACTATCTTGTGACCACTTTGTCAATAAAAAGGGTAGTTTGATATAATATAATTCCCTCATGACGCTTCACCAAAGGCAGTAAACAACTAAATGACTAATGATTAGATACAGCTTCCTTCAATTAACCTGCCAAAGCTTGAATGGATTTAAATGAATATTTGCTATGAGGTATTTTTTCGGTGAAACACAAAATGCCTTCTCCTGCAGCGGATGTGATGCATTGGTTCCTTCTTGGCTGTGATGGATGGATCACTCTTCTCTGAGCGTGGGCATTCTTCAAAGCAGCTGGTTGCATGTTGCAGACACACCGAATTGTAAAAGACGGTGATGGAGTTCATTTATTACATTTCACAGTGAGGCTTGTTTTGACATTTTTTAATCAGACTCAGTGGTACATCACAGTCAATAGTAATTACATTTGTGCAGTTTGAGAATACGTTATCAAAATCGGATTCTTGTGGTAAACACGTGTTAGTGAGTGTGAAAGCGTATGGTGGAATATATTGTAATGTCACATGAGTTTAAAGAAGAGACAATGAAGAAAATCCAAATGCCACATGTTAAATACAGATAATGACTTCTCTGAACGTCTGCGTGTCCCAAGTAGATAACAGCTTCCATGCAATGAGTGCGGCAGCCATGACAGGTTAAAGTGTGAAACGGATTATGAGGGTCACATCTCTGTCACTTGCCACATGTAGCAGACAGACCTGCAGTAACTTCCCCATGGCCAAGAAGGCTGATTTGCATATCACTTGTCTTAGTGTTGTTTCTTGCCAGCTGGCAAACCCATAACTCCTTTAAAGGACCAGTCATTTTGGGGAATTTGTGTTTCTGCTTTCTTTCTGAGGAATGTTATCCGTTTCTGTTTCGATGTGTATTTCGCCAAAATGTTCTCTCTCTGGCAGGACTTCCAAAGAAAAGTGTCTTAATAAGTTTTTTCATACAAAAGTAGCTTTACACACTTATGAGTTGAAGATTTGATACGTGTACACATAGACTTCATGTAGTCTTTATTTGGGTGTTTAGAATGGTAATTTACATTTGAAAAGATAGTAATAAATTTTAACAAACCGTAGTCGATTTTAATAAAATTAAACTCAATTTCTTAACAAAAATTGTGGCTAATGAAATTGCTGAGTGGCTAAAAACCACTACCCGAATTAATTAATAAAAGGTATATGCTAAATAGCATTATACTAGTATAGCGCTGTTCAAGTACCACAACCACATATAAATCTTCCTCATTATGCAAACATGTCACATACTGCAACAAATGTACTTAACGTATTTTTCGGACTATGTCTCTCCAGAGTATGAGTCGCACAAGCCATAAAATGCATAATAAAGAAGAAAAATACATAAATAAGTCACACTGGAGTATACGTCGAGGTCGGCGGTCGGCCCCAACCGCTGGGCGGGGATTCGGCGCTGGGCTCTTCGCTCGCCGCTACTGAGGGAATTCTTGTTAGTTTATTAGCAATATGCTTTAATTCAGCGGGTTGTCTCGTCCGATCTGAGGTCGTAGTCGGATGAGTTGTGGTGTGGCTCCGCGGACGGAGGCTCACCGCCGCCCCCCACCCCGCACGAGAGCCACGCGTAGCCCGGTCAGCGCGAGTGAGACGAGTGGTCCACCGGCAGCCAGGTCCGCACATAACGGCTCGACAGGCGCCGCTGCGAGAGGGGGAGGTTTGTTGGCGCGACGGGGCACGGGGGTCCCGAGGCCGTCTGCACTTAAGGACACCCCAGACGCGGAAACGCGAGCGCTTTTGAGGATATACTTACCGATATATACGGATATAAGTTAGCCCTGATGTTGAAATTATCAACACAGGCCTAGAGCGCCCTCTTGCGGTTTAGTGTGAAAATGTGAAATTACAAGATATGTTCGAAAATTTTTACACATAAGTCGCTCCAGAGTATACGTCGCACCCCCGGCCAAACTAAAAAAAACTGATTTATAGTCCGGAAAATACGGTATATTGAATCTTTTTTTCTAAACGTAGCCAAGCAGTTCTATTTCATGACCGTTTTCATTGTACAGTTGTATACTGTACTATAGCACTCAGTACTACGCTGCCACTGACAAATCTATTTTGTTGCTAAGTTACTTTGATGTGTTCTAATGAAAACCAAACCATGAGCAGTGCTTGAAGCTGATTTAGTGATTTAGAACCATTGTTGTAGTACCACTAAACGACTAAACAACTTTACAGCAGTTGGCTGTGCTGTTAAGGTGGGAACAGCACAGGCCCTTTTCCTTGTTGCTGCTGTCCGGCAGAAAAGTAGGCCTAACAAATATTTAACCTATGATAATTATTGAAACAAAAGCAGAAACAGATAGACACAGGAGCAGAATAACACGATAGAGGATAGAGTGATGCCTGTTGAAAAGGCCAAAACGGAAGTTAGGTGGGAACCTAGAGTGCCATGCACTGCATGAAAAGTGGGAAATCGCCCTGATTTCCGACAATTTCCGACAATTTACAACCCGCGTACGCCGCGTTCGTCAGTGCCACAAATTGTCGGAAACAAACTCTGACGTTGGTGGAGATCAGCTGGCAGAGGGGCGAATGGCCCTTATTAGCATATAAATGCAGCGAAACCGCGGGTGGCCGAGCGGAGCGGGCTGAACATCCTTACTCCGTATTGGATGAAACCACAACTTTCAAACAAGTAAAATCACTCGTGATTGGCAACAAAATCACACCTGGGCAGGCCTGGCTTGAGTTTCCTTACTCCTTATTGGATGAAACCACGACTTTTAAACAAGAAAAATCACTCATGATTGGTTGGCAGATCTGTCGGTATTGGTCACACAGCCTCAGAAATTTATAAATTTATATATATATATATATATATATATATATATATATATTATACAGTTTATTCATGCCATTGTTATCCTATGTAGACTACCAAACCATTATTAGACTACCACCAATTAATTTTTAGAGGAAATTAATTTGCCAGGAACATGTTTATGCAAAAAGAGCTTTATTAAAACAAACACAATTATATACAAAGCGACTATCTGCGCACACATGAGTAGAGGATGATCCAAAAACTACAGCTGTCCGTTTGCCTCCTCGGGGTTGTAGGCAACTTGCGGCGTTCTTTCCGAGGCAGGTCCGTTGCGCAGACGCACATTGTGCGTGGCTCTGTACTTTGGAGTCGCCTCTCACCGGGACTGCAGCTTCGCACAGAGTTCAGAGAGCTCCGTCCTATGAAATGACGGCGACCGTACAATCCACCCAGAGACCCCGCCAACATGCCCTCTTCTTCGGCAGACATGAGGTCTCCGCTGGCGGACTTCCAGAGTTCCACCGCGTCATCTGCGAGCACAAGCTGTCTCCATTCCAGCAGCTGTAAAAAACAAAACAATGAATCAATACTGTGTGATTCTGGTGCGATTCTAAAGCTCCGACGTGCCGTCTCGTAATACATCTTACAGGCGGCTGGAAAACAATTAAATGAAAGTGGTATGAATAAAAATCAACACGCAAGTCACCGTAACATTAAACGAGGAAGGAGAAACAGTTAAAAAAAAAGTCACTTACAGATGTTGCTCCGAGCAAATAGGAGGTCAGCACCTCATTGTGAGGAGAAACTAGTCTGTGAAAACACAATGTACAGTTAAGATCGGTATCTATTCTATGGTATCTATTTCCTTATACCGCAGAATAAAAGCATGTTCTTTAAATCTTACCTTTGAATGACACAACAAAAAAAAATACACTTCAATAAAGCGGGTTCTGCTCACTAGTTCTTTTGTAAGGCTACTCTTAGCTTTGGTTTTAGGCTAAGCTACTTTTAGCTTCGCTAGCAGTCATCAAACATATTCTTATCATTTTACCTTGCTGATTCAGATTGAAACTGCCAAGGGACTGCCAAGGGAGGCCCACGTCAATTTCCGTCAATTTCCGGCAGTTTTCGGCTTTGCCCGGAAATTGCCGAAAATTGCTGTAAACCTGAAATTCCACGACAATTTACGGTGCTGGATATTGTCGGAAATCCCACTTTTCATGCAGTGTGGTCAAAGTACTCTGGAAGTATTGAAAGTATGACCCAGTCATTTGTGACGCAGGACAACTGTTTCCTTTCAACCGGAATATCAGCTTTATTAACAACTTTATCTCTGCAATCAAGAATTGTTACTGTTATCCTTTGTTGTTCTGTTATGAAACACAGTTAATATCCACAATCGGATAACATGTCACATTTTCTTCAAAAGTACATTTCCACATAAATGTATCATCACATACTTCCTCAACATTAACTTATCAGTTTTATCTTTACCCCTAAACTCACATTTCCCTCTAAACCATATCCTGTGTTACCTCTCGTTAACAGGTACTTCTGTATCCATTATACATTCTGTAAGTGTTCACTTAATATAACAGAATAAATCCCATTCGCAGTAAAGTTAAATTGTATTTACAGTACATGAGCACAAACATTAATATTAAACATATTTGTCTCGTAACTTTAACACTTAATTCCTATGAACCACAACTGTGTTAAGAGTATGATACTACCACATGCATTTACTAATGAGCTACGTCTATAACGTTATTTATTACCCGTAATGCATAGCCTTACAGTTACTTTACACCTACACAGTGATAAACTCAGAAATATTCCCGAGCCATTAAGAATATATCAACGGACAACGTTCGCGTGAGCGTCGTTAACATTGAACTCGACTATTTACACATTTAACATATCTTTAGCTTATTAGACACACCTCACTGGGGATTCATTAGCTTATAACCCTTTGTAGTCATATAAAAGATGTAAAACAAACCTGGACGTATTGAAAGTATGACCCAGTTATTTGTGACGCAGGACAACTGTTTCCTTTCAACCGGAATATGAGCTTGTCTTACTCTGTGCCTCGCTAAGGGTGCTCGAGTGACGCGGCTCCAATGTACTGCCACGTTGTGTCGGTGTTGTGCAACAGCATGTCATAGCGTTGCTTCTGTGCGTTCTCTTAACAGCATTTAATTTGTAATAAAAGAGAAAGAAAACAAAATATATTTATCTCAACAAAACCTATTTTTGTGGGTGTCACACATGCAAACATTAGAATCAGAGTTAAGGGTCTACAGAGATCACATTCTTCTAGAGCTCAACTACTGTGCATAGTGGCAGAAATACAGTGACCTTTTCTTTAGTCTTACTTAAATGCACAAAAGGACGTATTAATCACTACATCTCGTAAACATGGTGCTTCATAGGCGGGCACCGCGGTCCGGTCTCGCGAGTCGTATCTGATTGGAGGATCCGGACGTTCAATTCGCATTCAGCTCCTCTTGGACGCGATCAACAACTTTCAGCCAGTCCGCAGACTGAGGGGAAGTGCTATCAGCGGACTGTCCCGTCAGCTGAATCACCATGCTGCCGATATGAACGAGCGGGAGAGACTGACTCAAAGAAGAGGAGACGGGCGCATGAAATCCCAAGGTAAGAATATGTTTGATGACTGCTAGCTAAGCTAAAAGTAGCTTAGCCTAAAACCAAAGCTAAGAGGAGCCTTACAAAGGAACTAGTGAGCAGAACCCGCTTTATTGAAGTGTATTTTTGTAGTGTATAAGATTTAAAGAGCATACGTTCATTGTGCGGTATAAGGAAATAGATACCATAGAATAGATACCGATCTTAACTGTACATTTTGTTTTCACAGACTAGTTTCTCCTCACAATGAGGCGCTGACCTCCTATTTGCTCGGAGCAACATCTGTAAGAGACTTTTTTTTTAACTGTTTCTCCTTCCTCGTTTAATGTTACGGTGACTTGCGTGTTGATTTTTATTCATACCACTTTCATTTAATTGTTTTCCAGCCGCCTGTAAGATGTATTACGAGACGGCACGTCGGAGCTTCAGAATCGCACCAGAAAACTCACACAGTATTGATTCATTGTTTATTTACAGCTGCTGGAATAGAGACAGCGTGTGCTCGCAGATGACGCGGTGGAACTCTGGTCCACCACCGGAGACCTCATGTCTGCCGAAGAAGAGGGCATGTTGGCGGGGTCTCTGGGTGAATTGTACGGTCGCCGTCATTTCGTAGGACGGAGCTCTCTGAACTCTGTGCGCCGCCAGTTACCTACAACCCCGAGGAGGCAAACGGACAGTTGTAGTTTTTGGATCATCCTTGTAACACCCAAACTGGGGATTTTGGCCACAAAGTGATTCTGTGTGTCTTCTGTCAATCACTCTTCCCTCTCGTTTCAGACACCGCCTACCTGTGTGCCGCCGCCCCCGTGATTACAAGCCCCACCCTTATTGTTTTCACCTGTGTCTCGTTCCCCTGTGTATTTAGCCCTCGTCGGTGAATTGTTTTGTGCCAGTTTGTCTGTCTCCCATGAGCTTACCAGCGATTTCCTCCAGTGTGCCTGCCCGTGTTTCGAACCCTTTGCCTGCCGACTTGGATTTATCTGCCTCCTCTGTCTGATTACCCGTGTACCGAACCTTGGCCTGGATTAAATACAAGAATTGCTCTTAACTACCGTGTGTCAAGTCCGCTTTTGATTCCAGGTCCTTGTGGCCCTAGCCCGCACCCCCTCTCTCTCCGCTGCCGACGTCCTGAAAACCACGCCCAGCCACCACACCTCTATAAATTCATTAATGTCCTTGGTGGTAGTCTAATAATTGTTTAGTAGCCTACATAGGATAACAATGACATGAATATACAGTAGAATATGAATGAATAAATAATATATATTGTATATATAAATTATTTATGAGGCTGGGTGACCAATAGCGACAGATCTGCCAACCAATCACGAGTGATTTTTCTTGTTTGAAAGTTGTGGTTTCATCCAATGAGGAGTAAGAAAACTCAAGCCAGGCCTGCCCAGGTGTGGTTTTGCTGCCAATCACGAGTGATTTTACTTGTTTGAAAGTTGTGGTTTCATCCAATAAGGACTAAGGATATTCAGCCCGCTCCGCTCGCCACCCGCGGTTTCGCTGCATTCATATGCTAATTAGGGCCATTCGCACCTCCGCCAGCTGATCGCCACCTACGTCAGAGTCTGTTTCCGACAATTTCCGGGACAGGCGAACGCGGCGTGCGCGGCCTGTAAATTGTCGGAAATTGCCGGAAATTAGGCAGATTTTCGGGCGTTTACGGGGACGGAAATCCCACTTTTCATGCAGTGCCAGGAATATCAATATCCCTGGGAGCCGTTACACATGGAATGGTCATTTTACCTTGCTGATTCAGATTAAAACTTTTTTACTAATTTAGTGTATCTTTTTTACATAACATTTGCCATAGCTAATGTCATACACAGTAATCTAGCATACTTAAATTCAATAAATCAATTCAAGCTAAAATGTAAGAGTCTATAATTAGGCCTGATCTATTTGTACCAGAGATTTTCTTACCTTTTAAAAAAATGTCACCTGGGCTAAAACTCCCTCTGCAACCCTGATTTGCATTTGTATAGCTCGCAGCATTTTCATTTTCATGTCAAAGCCTCCCCTAGAATTAGGAGGAGGGGGGTAATGGGGGGACAACTGCCAAGGGAGGCCCACGTCAATTTCCGACAATTTTCGGCAGTTTTTGGCCTTGTCCGCCAATTGCCAAAAACTGCCGTAAACCTGGAATTCCACGACAATCTACAGTGCCGCATACTGCCGAAAATCCCACTTTTCATGCAGTGATGGTTTAAAGCTTAGTGCGGCTGACTTAGGTATTAATACTGAACGTCACCAGGGAGACAGCTAATTTAGAAAGCCTCTCACAGAGAGAAGTCGGGACATCAATGCACAAACACACAAGTGACAGTTACATTGTAAAGTGTAGAAAAATGTCTTGCAGATGACATTCAAAGCTGCGTGCAGTCTAATTAGCTGCCTCTTTCCACGTGTCTGTGTGAGTGCTTGTGAGTGTGTGCATCAGGGAGAAGCAGTCTGTCAGGTAGACTAGAGCGTGTTGTAGTGATTTGTAACTCTTAAGTCTCGTCGGTTGCTTCGCCACTTTCAATTTACACCCTCTTCTTAATGGGCTAACCCCCCAGCTCCCATGTGACACACACACAGGGACACACGCTCACAGTCCACAGCCTCTGCCCTCTACTCATTCTAGTGATAACCTTACCCTGCCAGCTCCAGTCGTCACTACTTTTCTTTCTGAAAGCCCTTTCCCCAAAGTAAGGAAGAGTGTGTGTGGCTCGTGGGGAATCTCCAGTTTTGTCACCACTACGAGTGGAGATGAAATAACGGAATGCTGCGCTCCCTCCTCTCAGTCTGCACCTACGTTCTCTTCTGTCTACAGGGGATGTACAGCAAACATCACTTCTGCAATTTTTAACACACGTCTACTGGAAAGAAAGTAGTGTCGCATGAAATCCAGCAGATGAGGGAAGGGACACTAGCCACTTGTTCTAGTTCTTCAAGTCTCTTCTCTTTAGTCCCCCTGAGTCTCTGTTCTTTTAACTCAGCAGATGAGAGATCCTTGACTGAGGGGGGCACTGGAGGGATGAGCGCAGTACAAAGGTCAGAATAGACTTGAGACCTCCGCACCCCAGTCCAAAAAAACAATCCACTGCTACGAACAGACATAGGATTCAGCAGATATTTGATGGTCCCAGTTCATCGACTGACATCACCCCTGCAACGCTCAACTCAAGGCTGGGTCATTTACACAAGCACAAGCTACTGATGTTACACTCAAGTCATTTGGATTTCTTCCTCCCCCATTGCTACTGCTGTGCAGTCGCCGTGTTTACTCCTCTAATTCACAGTGGTAGAGGGAGTTGTCGTGTGGAGCAGAAGTGCAGCAGTGCAGGTGCCTTTGTTTATGCCCATGTGTGGTACTGAAAAGGAGAAGAAGATTCAGTCTTTCTTCTACTTGCTCTTTGGTAATTATAATTGTTGGTAGTGAGGAAAGTAAAGTATTAGTATTATTGACATATTGATATTTTGGTCATCATTTTAGTTCTAGCTGTAGGCATTGTCTTTAGAAAGACACAGAGCTCATTCTGCTTTATCTTCCTGTGACTGACATCGGTGTTAACTAAGTAAAAAAAAAATGTCTCCACTGTGCCACTGTCTAATTATCAGCCACATTAACTTAAATGTCACCTTTGACCCCCAAGATCCTGAGAGGAAGTGGAAATAAATTAAAGCACTGTGTTTTCAATAAGCACAGGAAGCCCCCACCTCCATCTCCATAACCATTGTTATTTCATTTCCTTTAATTAATCTTCATCTTTAAATCCTAAGCACCACATCACATGACAAGCCTGCAGGGAGCAGATTCACTATTTCTACAGCTTTCACTTTATTTTCCAACATGTGTCATTGCTCTTATTCATTAATAATCAATAAGGCTTTCCCATATGGAAAAGACATAGATACATTTTACTAAATGTTTATATATTTGATCTGAAACTTGCAAGTAATATATATGACAGTCAAATGACATACAATATCTTTAGTAAATTTGTGTAACATGAAACTTGTTGGGCAACCATTTGTGAAACTGAAATCTTTCAGGTATTGCATAAAAACCCTACCTTAAGACATATGTAAGATCTTGCATATATGAGACATTCAAAAACAAAAAATCTTAAAATAAAATTTAATGAAAAAGCACATGATGAGATGACCTAGTTTAGGGTATTTTCAATATTGCATGACACTTGTGATAACATCAGAAGGTTAAAGTGTTGCTACAGTTTGAATTTGCTCATGTTTTAGCCTCCTCTCTCAACTAGTGAATGTTCCTAAAATGATTCAATGGGAAATATTTGTTGTTGTTCATTTAGGCTATATTGAAATAAAATAGGCAAAATTAATTTTTATTCAGTTAGATTTTTTTCAAAGGCCGTAGTTTGGGGACCCCTGGTATATATGGCCACTCTACAGACCTGTTTTTATAAAAAAAAAAAAAACCAAACCAAGTTTATCCGAGAGGTTAGCGTTGTTAGGGGTGACAGTCGCACAGGAGTCAGGGCAATCAACAATCCTGCCAGCACATTTTTGATGTCATCGTCTTGCTGCACCCGTCCCGCTCTGTGATTGGTGCCCTATCTCAGAGGCAAATTTGCTCCATGGTTTCTAGACTGTCTTGGAGCGCGAAATAAATCGCGCGCGCAAGGCAGGCTGGGAAAACCCAGGCTAATTCAATGTATTACAAATTAAGCTAAATAAAAACAAGATTAAAAAAGACTCCATCACTCATTCTTGCCGTATAAAGATTTAAATGTTGCACATAATTAGCATATGACATTATATAAGTTGCATATTTACATTTAAAATTTTGAAAAGTTTAGATGATCCAACCGACCCAAGTTCATTAAAGGTCCAGTTAAAGGTCATGGAAATTTGGTTTAAAGTCCTGGAAAAGTCATGAAAATCTATTGGTCAAAATGTTTATGAACCCTGTGTTCAGAACATTGAACATGACTAAAAAAACATTTGATTTCCACATTCTACAAATTGTGCAGTTATAAAATAGCTTGGCTGCTAGTTTATGTCCACATGGGCACCTCCAGACCGTGTAAAGAGGCTGAGTTTTCCCTAATGATGGAGGGCTGATTCTGCGATAGTGGCTCTCCACATTGGGCGTCCTGAGGGTAGCTAAAAAGGGTGTCCTTAGCTCTTGTGATGGAGGCCCAGTGCTGCTGCAGTGCATGCTGTCATGGGCATGGGTAATCCGGCTAAAGACTGAATTTAGACTGGGGAAGGGAGGGCAGTAGTGGTAACACTGGCGTTGTTACAGGAGCGTTGGCCGGCTATAATTCCGCCACTTTAGCCTGGACGCAGAGCTCCAGTAGTGGCGAATGTGCATTCGAAAATCAACAGTGTTTGCAGGCTTAAGTCAGCCTCTTGAGCCTGCTGATGGACTGGGTGCACATACACCAGGATTCCACAAAATGTTCGTTCGTGAATTTTGGTTTAAAGTTATGCAAAAGTCATAGTCACGCCAGTGGACTTGGTGTCATTGGCGAAGATCTCTAGCTATATTCAGACAATTTAGCCTGGTGTATATGCTGACATTATCAAACTGCAGAATTGCTGTTTAATTGACCTAAAAAAAAACCTTTGAAAAAACATCAGATCTCAATGTGAAAAATGATTTGTAACATCTAAACTGATCTGGACAGTTTAATGTCTTAGGGACAAAAGGACGCCACATCTTATAATAGATATAAGGAATTCATCATAGGGCTTTATTTGATAGACACCCCAAGAATCCAAGTGAATAAAATTTTGTAACAGGGTAGCCGTTTTGCCAAATTTAAATTTTCTCTATACCTTATGTGTACGTCCTTGTATGCATGCTTGACAACATTGAGGCATGCTCCTAATGAGACAACGGGTGGTGTCTTGTGGTATGTCCTCCTAGATATGTCTAAAGGCATTGGTGAGCTCCTGTCTGAGGAGCAACTTGGCGCTGTCTGATAGACTAAAACATAATGTTGTGCATCAGCATAGGGTCTGACTATGGGTTCAAAGATTTCTTCGCCTCAAACCAAGGTAAGCAGAAACCTGTTTCCACTAATTCTGCATATTGGATAATCTAAAATAAGGAGTACGTTGTGGATTGGTGGTGAAGGAACCAAATTGATACATGAGCAATTCGCTAAAGTTAACATTAAGGAAACTGGTAAAAGTGCACAACAATAGTACCAGCGAGTACTATTGGGTTTAGTAGGTACAGGCGAGTACCAAGGTATCTTCTATCCGACACAAATTAAAGGATCAGGGATCCTATTGGGTTTGGTGGGTACCGGCGAGTACCAAGGGATCAATGATCTGACACAAATAAAAGGATTTTGAATCCGAGTCTTTGGTTTGGCAACCCCATCAGTTCCTGACGAGGGCTGAAGTCGCTAGGTGAGTGTCCTGGGGATTTGAGGACCCCCGAATCCCAGGGTTAGAGTCCCTAGGAGGTGAACCTTCTTAAATCCTGTGGGTTAGAGTCCCTAGGAGAAAAGTCTCCTTAAATCCTGTGGGTTAGAGTCCCTAGAAGGTGAACCTCCTTAAATCCTGTGGGTTAGAGTCCCTAAGAGGTGAACCTCCTTAAATCCTGTGGGTTAGAGTCCCTAGGAGGAAAGTCTCCTTAAATCCTGCGGGTTAGAGTCCCTAGGAGTAAAAGCTCCTTAAATCCTGGGCTGCAGCTCGTGTGTCTGTGTGAGTGAGTGTGTGTGTGAGGAAGGGGTGAGAAGAGAAGGAGAGTTAAAATATATATAATATAAATCCCTTCCATATTACATTGATCTCGAAGGGTTAATTTAAAAGGGGTTCTGGAAGTATAACATAAGATTTCAGAACAGACGGGGAAAGCTTTCTGGAGCTGCGGAGAACATTGACGGTGTCACACGGAGGGGACCAGTTGTCTGATCGGGTAAAATAGATGCAAACTGGGGGACTGTTGTTGAAATTGAAGGTGAATATGATCGGTAAACTGTTGACGGCGGCTGGGGGCCAGCGCCGGGGTGTCGATGGAAAATAATGAACGGCCAGCGGAGGCTGTTGTTGGTGGCAGTGGTTGGAGATACTACCGGGGCAGAGAAACATGATGTTTGAACACACGGGATGCGCGGTGAGAAAAAGAAAGGCGTTAATTTGGCAGACTGAGTGTCACTGGCGCAGATATCGAGTAGGAGAGATAATAAAAATAAAAAATTCAAAAAAAGGGACTCGAGTCGAAATCTGATAAGGGGAGTGTGCGGAGAAAAAAGGAAACTCTGCATGGTTTCCTTACTGGATACAAATTAAAGCTGTGGACAAAAACAACCAAGAACGGCGTAATTCGGAAAAACCACTTGCATACGAGGGGGAAAGAGGGTGCGGTTCTCTCGGCACCGGCTGGGTTCGATGCGGTACTAAATACAACAAGAGTCTCTTCGGCGGCACAGAATGAGGCTGCATGTGAAGGCGAGACGGTGTCCATGCTGAGAGCTCACATGATAAGGGAAGTGAAAAACACACACACCGCCGCCTGCAATGAAGAAATGCTTTCTGCACTAACTGCATGCCTGCGCACTCTCACATATGCAAAGTCCTCAGGAAAAGCATTTGAAAATAGGCCCACCACTATGGGGCGATGTCATGGGGAACCTTATCATTTTTGGATTCGTGGGGTACACATTCTGTAGTATATAATTTTTTTTTTAAAAGGGGTTACAAAAAGTTTTTTTCCAAAAGATGAATAAAAAAATTTATAGTATTTTCCAGGTCAGAAATTGAGTGGCAGACGTGTCTTCTCTTTTTCTAACACAATTTGTCCTTTGAGCCGGATGTCAAAACTTTTTTCTCCTCTCAAGGTTTGGACCTGAAACTGTGCACAGGGAGTCTAAGACTCTTCTCAAAGCCCTCTGCCCTAGTCCGTTACAGGATTGTGAGGCCAGGATCCGCTTGAGTTGGAGGAAAGTGACGACATCCGTTTTACTAGAAAAACCGGACTGGTGTTTTAAAAGTTTTCATCCCCTCTAAAAGCCCACTTTTCCTTTTCGGCGCTAGTAAAACTAATAAGAATCGGCAGTTCCTGTTAGCAGAAAAAAACAAAAGCAGGTTTATTACCTGAAATCAGTCCGGGAAAATAAGTTTAGATAAAAGCGTGAATAGATAATAATACACATAATATAGAATGGGGGCATTCAGCAACAAAAATGGAAGATATGACAGCAAAAGGGGGAAGGTTGCTGAGGATTAAAAAAATATATATATGTTAAAGCGCAAGAAGGGAGTAGAGATGGTGAAAAAGTGAATAACAAGATGTGATGTGAACTTGTGATTAATTCTGATTTGTTTTCTTTTTATTTTAAGAAGTGATATATGGGAGACGAAGCCTCCTCTTCCTGTCTTTCCTCCGACTCTCCCTTCAGCCTTCATCCATCCGTCAAATCCTCCTCCACCTCCTCAGTCCCCATCACAAACCACAGCCCTGGTCCCACAGAGCCAGAGCCAAGCTATGAGACAGAACTGCAACATCCAGCTACAGGCCAGCTCCCACCAGATCGGACAGAGTGACTGGTAAGCAACAAATACCAGTACATTATTCCTGAGCCAAAACTAATCTGTTTATGCCAGCAGCAACAGGGCTGCGGAGCAGGAAGAAGAAAAGAAAAAGAGAATGAATAAACGGATGATGATGTTGACGTATCTGAAACCTGTTTGTTCTTATGTGTATTTCTGAGACAAATAGAGACATGGAGGCCTGTGGACCAGGGGCCTGTGGGGGGACAAGAGAGTGGACAAGGGAGGAGGCCTTCAAAAGACGGGATGGTGTTTGGATGGAGGAGAGGAAGGAGAGGACAAGTGGAGGTGGGGTATCCCTCTTCAATGGACAGGGACCTGTCTTCAACAGGTCATGCACAAACAAACACAAACACATGGGAAACTGGAGAGAAGTAAAACAAATGTGAGATAAAAGAAATAAATAACTTGAATGGTAGAGGATGCAAGGTAATATTTCTGTGCAATTCCAGAAGCATGCAAATCCAGTATTTTAACCTTAGGATGATTATTATTATTTTTTTTAATGGTGTATGAATGGGTTTATTAATTGATCAAATGTCATGATGAGCGTGAGACTACAAACAAATACCGGCACACAGAATATCTGTCGGTGCAATTAGGGATCATAGATCCAAAAACAGGTTTACAAACGAGACAACAATTGGTATCATGAAATCATTGTTTAGCCTGTTTCTTCAAAATGAATGAAAGCGGTTGGGATGAAGCGTGAGTGATATAAAATAATTTAACTCAACAAGCAATTTGGCTTTAACTACAAGATGTGATTAATTAGTTACACAGAGGCCAAAAGAAATTTATGAAGTGACTCCTCACTCTGTCTAAGAGAATAAAAAATGGTGACGTACTGAAATGTTTCTACAGAGACTCAAGGTCAGAGATAAGAGATGAACGGGCATTCTTTACCACAAACAGAGAAGACAAACAATTCTTTATTGAAACAACGAAGGGTTTTGAGAAACTGACGTGTCACTGAACAGTTGACAGATGTGGAGGGTTGCTGTATGAATGCAGGGAAACGGGGGGCCAATAGCGCAGCCTAAAGGATATTCCTCCTCTTATGAAGTAAGCAGATTCAAGAACACAGTGTTAAATGAAATGAATCCTGAGTGCAAATATTTATCTGGGATATAAATGGGTAATGGACTTCACTCAAATACAAGGGGATAACGAACAGAACTATTATCGGTGATTAAAGAATAATCAAAAGAGTAGAATGTAATGGTAAAATATGTTAAAACATAGTCTTATGCTAAAAGTGTGATTACTGTATCTATTTAAGTAATGTGCGAAAAGTAGGGAGATTCAAAAGTTTCCTTTTGCAGCTGCTCGAACAAAGGAATATTTTAACCTTGGCTCTTATCTAAACTTGGTTTGCAATGTTTCACGCCGGCCACTGAAGACGGCCTTCACGTTTGTGTATGAAAGCTCTGAGGCGCCATCTGCACAGAGCACCATTTGACCTCCTGCTTGCAAGCAATGAATGGACACTTGATAATTGATGATAATTGAGATTACAACTACTGAATAAAGTAAACTAATCTTTTGGGGAAAATACAATTGTGGGACAATGTGGAGGAAGGTAAACGCGTATGGAACTTATTTGGCTATGATGAGCATGTTTGACACATGCTAAAAAGGGGGATGGAAGTGCTGATAAACATTTGTTGGCATGCATTGATTGTGAAAAACACAATCCCAAGATTTAAATTACAAGAAAACATAAGTATGGGCTTCATTAGACTAAATTAAATGTAAAGATAAGGTGTATTGTCTGACAATCATAGAAATGTTTTTTAATTATAATTCACAGGATGTTTTAACAAAGGCAAAAGGCCTCAACAGAAGAAAGAGGACTGAGACACCAGCGGGAAGGTTTTTTACCAGCACAAACTGTGTCAACAAAGTGACAACGTATCTGTTCTGTTCTACTTTTGGGAAGAATGTAAATTAACAGTGCTCTTATGATCCACAGTCAGCAGGACTGATGGAACAAATAAATGGTACTATGACTTAAGAAATTAAAGGGGCTCTAACTTTTAGATGATGGAACTTTTTATCTTACCAAGCTTACACCAGTCGTTAAAGAAAACGAACAAATGGGAGAGAACAAAGCAGAAAATATGAAGAGAAAAGAAATTATGTTGTCTGCTCAATGTTTTTCCTACACAGAAGCTGCCTTATCGGGCCATCAAGGCCACAGAGGACCTGACATGAACCGAGCACACAAACAAGCGGAGAGAGAGAACACTGGATCCACCTCATGCAGGATCACAATCAGGAGCAATTTATTACCACATGAGCTACACACATAGAGTAATTTGTCTTAATGGGGATTGCACCCACTGCATGAAAAGTGGGATTTCCGTCCCCGTAAACGCCCGGAAATTTCCCTAATTTCCGACATTTTACAGGCCGCGCACGCCGCGTTCGCCTGTCCCGGAAATTGTCGGAAACAGACTCTGACGTAGGTGGCGATCAGCTGGCGGAGGTGCGAATGGCCCTAATTAGCATATGAATGCAGCGAAACCGCGGGTGGCCGAGCGGAGCGGGCTGAATATCCTTACTCCTTATTGGATGAAACCACAACTTTCAAACGAGTAAAATCACTCGTGATTGGCAGCAAAACCACACCTGGGCAGGCCTGGCTTGAGTTTCCTTACTCCTCATTGGAAGAAAAATCACTCGTGATTGGTTGGCAGATCTGTCGCTATTGGTCACCCAGCCTCATAAATAATTTATATATACAAAATATATTATTTATTCATTCATATTGTACTGTATATTCATGTCATTGTTATCCTATGTAGGCTACTAAACAATTATTAGACTACCACCAAGGACATTAATGAATTTATAGAGGAAATGAACATTTGCCAGGAACATGTTTATGCCAAAAGAGCTTTATTAAAACAAACAATTATATACAAAGCGAGTATCTGCGCACACATTGGTAGAGGATGATCCAAAAACTACAACTGTCCGTTTGCCTCCTCGGGGTTGTAGGTAACTGGCGGCGTTCTTTCCGACGCAGGTCCATTGCGCAGACGCACATTGTGCGTGGCTCTGTACTTTGGAGTCGCCTCTCACCGGGACTGCAGCTTCGCAGAGTTCAGAGAGCTCCGTCCTACGAAATGACGGCGACCGTACAATCCACCCAGAGACCCCGCCAACATGCCCTCTTCTTCGGCAGACATGAGGTCTCCGCTGGCGGACTTCCAGAGTTCCACCGCGTCATCTGCGAGCACACGCTGTCTCCATTCCAGCAGCTGTAAAAAACAAAACAATGAATCAATATATATCAATATACAATGCGATGCGTATGGACACAACACATCTATCAATGCTCGTGGAAAATAGTCACAAAATAAACTCTTACCCGCTTTCTTCTCGCGCGGAACTCTTCCGCCCGCAGTGAGTTTTTCTGGCGCAATTCTGAAGCTCCGACGTGCCGTCTCGTAATACGTCTTACAGGCGGCTGGAAAACAATTAAATTAAAGTGGTATGAATAAAAATCAACAAGCAAGTCACCGTAACATTAAACGAGGAAGGAGAAACAGTTAAAAAAAAAGTCACTTACAGATGTTGCTCCGAGCAAATAGGAGGTCAGCTCCTCATTGTGAGGAGAAACTAGTCTGTGAAAACAAAATGTACAGTTATGATCGGTATCTATTCTATGGTATCTATTTCCTTATACCGCACAATGAACGCATGCTCTTTAAACCTTATACACTTCAATAAAGCGGGTTCTGCTCACTAGTTCTTTTGTAAGGCTACTCTTAGCTTTGGTTTTAGGCTAAGCTACTTTTAGCTTAGCTAGCAGTCAAACATATTCTTACCTTGGGATTTCATGCGGCCGTCTCCTCTTCTTTGAGTCAGTCTCTCCCGCTCGTTCATATCGGCAGGATGGTGATTCAGCTGACGGACAGTCCGCTGATAGCAAACAGCAGTTTCTTCACGACTGGCTGAAAGTTGTTCGCGTCCAAGAGGAGCTGAACGCGAGTTGAATGTCCGGATCCTCCAATCAGATACGAGGTCATTGTTACATGGAAGGACTCGCGAGACCAGACCGCGGTGCCTGTGAAGCACCATGTCTGAGAGATGTAGTGGTTAATACGTCCTCTGTGCATTTAAGTAAGACTAAAGAAAAGGTCACTGTATTCCTGCCACTATGCACATTAGTTGAGCTCTAGGAGAATGTGATCTCTGCAGAGCCTTCATTCAGATTCTAATGTTTGCATGGAATGGTCATTTTACCTTGCTGATTCAGATTGAAACTAATGTTTTAAATAATTTAATGTATCTTTTTTACATAACATTTGCCATAGCTAATGGCATACACAGTAATCTAGCATACTTAAATTAAATAAATCAATACAAGCTAAAATGTAAGAGTCTATAATTAGGCCTGATCTATTTGTACCAGAGATTTTCTTACCTTTTAAAAGAATGTCACCTGGCTAAAACTCTCTCTGAAACCCTGATTTGAATTTGTATAGCTCACAGCATTTTTATTTACATGTCAAAGCCTCCTCTAGAATTAGGAGGAGGGGAGTCATGGGGGGCCAACTGCCAAGGGAGGCCCACGTCAATTTCCGGCAGTTTTCTGCTTTGCCCGCAAATTGCCGTAAACCTGAAATTCCACGACAATTTACGGTGCCGGAAATTGTCGGAAATCCCACTTTTCATGCAGTGACCGTTGATGACTCAGTTTTACAGATACCTGACTCCTCCGAGGCGTGGCTGGCTAACCAGGGAGGTGAGTATAATAGGGTCACCTAGTTGGAACCAGTGAAGAGCCCAAGTGTAAGCCATTAGGATCACTTATAGGAGGGATTAATAACGCCCGGAGGTTTAGGGGGTTCTGTAAAATGGAGCTCAGTGGTGGATCGGCAAGCAATACCTAGACCATGAGTCAACTTACAGGTACTTAGGTTTTGTTAGTTTAATGGAAACAAAAATACAAATGGACACATAGACACACATATTTATATTTAATCAAAGCGCAATTCCATAAATGGGGAAGAAATTGTAAAGAAGAATGTCCAAAATTGATAGAAAATGTTTAGCTGAACTTTGTTTGTTTTTATCATATGAGAAACAGAGTGGATCCTGGACTGGACTCCGCTTCGCCACCCGCTGTGATCTCCCTCTGTACCACCAACCTCCCACCACAACACACCAAGGATGAAGAAGAAGAACCAACAACTACAGCCCATCAACAAACATTACGGAATGCTTGCATGATCTGAACGAGAGACGACAAGAGTCTTGAGGAGCAAAAGAAACCAGGACTCATTTGGTGAGTCTGAACATCCGGAGAATTAAAGAGAACTTTTACTCTTTTGGACGTTGTCATGAAAGTGAAACGTCAAGGAAGCAGAACCTTTGGAGAACGACCAAAGACAGTCGTGTCAGCACAAACGACACAAAAGTTGACAAAGTAAGAGCCCTGACGAGAGCAGAGAAGAGAAGCTGTACCAGGGACGAAGAAAGAAGAAGAAACATTGATGGGCAAAGACATTTGAAACACACTAGTTAAGAACATTGTGTGTGATCACCATGGCAACGTGGACATTGGAGCCGAGAAGGGAGGGCTCACACCGGCAGGGGAGGAGGGAAGATCAAAAAGGGGGGGGCGAGGTGGACCCCAGTGACGGATCAACACACACCATTTGGGTGAGTTAATTTTAGAGTATGATTTACAAATTAAACAAATAAATGTACTCACATCCTTTAAGTAAAATGCTAGAATCACAGTTCCGCAAGTGAAAGAATCACTGTTTTGGGGCGACCTTTCCGTGGGGAAAGGTTCCGTTTTTCTAAATGGAACCAGGTAATAAACCTGGAATAATAAGAAATGCAACATTTCAATTTCCATGTGCATACTACAACCAACACAGCTCCCCAGCTCTTTACCTCAATAGCCCAATAACATTAAATAACATTCAAAATACAAATAAATAATAATATTGTTAATATACTTATAATAACAAAATTATAATTATCCATAATTATCATCATCACCGTCGTTTCATAATTTGCATGTACCTTCAAACATTGTGCACCATATTCAAGCCCACCAAAAGCCTATTCAAAATGCATGCAGTCTTTTCTATAAGCAGGAAACTACAACTCCCAAAATGCCCCAGGGCAAACCAGGAAGTACTACCTACCAATCTGTGATTCATTCTTCAAACATATAAAGCGAAAGTAAGCAGACACGTATGGTACAGCAATGTTATAAGTCTAAACGTTAGCTATGTCAACCACGTAGAGCAGGGAATTTCACTTCACAAAACTTCATCTTATATATTATCAGGCCCCGGGACATCTATATTAACATGTTGATGACTAATATAATAGAAATGCGCGGTGGTCATGGTCCAGAGATGACCAACAATGCAGAATTACCCACCAGTTAAAAGACATCATACTTATGTAATAAAGTTATTTTATGAACAATAGAATTTCTTTAGACATGCTAGACTGTAGAAACCGGAACCACATTTCCACAGCTTAATACTGTTGAACAGATCTCTATAAGTATAGTCTTAACCTCTGAACGAACCAGGTCTGCTATAAGAATGACAGGCCTTACACTTTCTATCGCGGTGCCAAGAGAAAACCGAATTACCCATATTGCCTAAATGACAGCTGCCACGGATTGAGCCGTGACTTGCTCACGTGATGTGCTCACGCAGCGTACAGGCAGCCAGAGGACCCGTCCAGTGCTGCTAGCAGCCCTAGTGTGTGTGTGTGTACAATGTTATTATCCAGTAAAATATTAACTGTTTGATTGTTGTTACTGTATCCAACCTCCTCTTACTTTATAAAACCTTTATAAAGCTAATGCAGTGTGATGTAATACAGCTGCTCCTCTTCACCTGCTTTAAAAATAATGCAACAACTCTGATCTGATCCATTGAGTTATTTTGCCTTCACTCTGGACTTCAATATTCATATATATAATCATTTATAATTTTAACATTGAACCAATAATGATTCGTGGAAGGTTTCGTCCAAATCCGACTGAGCGTTTAGGAGAAATGGCCAAAAACGTGTTTTTCACAAAATTCAAAATGGCGGAAAATCGAGTTAGGCACTTTTGCATACCATGATTGACTTTTTTGTAGAGCATGTGGAAGAGCACATGTTTGCCAATTTTCAAGTCGATCGGACATTCGGGGCGGAAACTGGCCTAGTACGGTACTTTTCACTTTTCTAGGGGGCGCTATAGAGACATTTCTTCACACCCAAAAGGGGAGACCCCAAAAATGTTTAACAGTCTTTATCTTCATGCCAAATTTAACAACTTTTTGAACATGATAAAGCCCCCAAAAAGGCGAGAAGTATAATAATAATAATAATTATTCCATCAATTACAATAGTTTCCTCTCCGACGAAGTCGTAGCGAGGACCCTAAAAATATAATTTAAGCCATTTGCGGTACAGTAAGTGCAGCTTTGACGAGTCACATTTGTTATGTGCGGCTCAACAAGTTCGCAAAGATAAGTTATTTCTTCCGCGGAATATCTGTATCTTTCATACAAGTAAGTATCGGGAAAGTCAAGGGGATTTTGTCTGTCCCTAAAAACTCTACGAAGTGCTCTTATAACAATTTGCGCTGAGATGTCCACATGATTTGGAAGAAAAGGTGAAGCCATTGCAATTTTTGCAACAGAGAAGCTAGGAATTAATGACGTCACCTATATGTTTCTTTGCTCCCCTCTGATTGGTCAAACTTCTGACTGAGAGCTCGAATCCAGAACATAACCTGCACTGGAGCAGGTTAGCCGTGCAGCGTAAGTTACCATGGCAACGAATACCGATTGAAGCCAAGCTACTTTCATAGTACCTGAAACCCAGGCTTGGTGGAAACTAAGCTGAAACATAGCTGGCTAGACACCTAAACTAGCTTCATGGTACAGGCCCCTGGTGATGAGTGTGTGAGAAGCTTGTTTTCTGCAGAGATGAAGAGATGCAGGTCTGTGGGCTGAGGGAGGTGCTGAGCCAATTGCAAACAGGTGAGTAGGTTAACACACACATACTTGAGAGAGACAAGAGATGATGAAAGATAAGGGGCATGTCCACAGTCGGGACAAGCCGCTGGACAAGATAATCAAAGCGGTTTCTACAGCCGGATACCATTGCATGACGGATGAATGGTTCATTTCAATTCATATTATTTTTTTTTTTATAAATCTTCCATCAGTTACGAACAGTCTTGCAACATTGATCGACTGTCTAGACTCACTGTGTGTGTGTGTGTGTGTGTGTGTTTGTGTGATTTATCTCTAAACTCTGTAATGTCTTCCTGACATTTCTCCCAGCTCCTCCTTTTCCTCGTTGCTAGATTTCTCCAGACTGCGAGTGGATCAGATGCATTTTTCACAGGTCTCATGAACGTTGCTCTTAAAACGTCTAACTATGTTTCAAGTCTATTGTAGCGGTAAGGCAGTAATTACATTTTACTCCACTCCATATTCAATAAAACAACATGAATGTTTTCTCGTGCCCCTACTTCTTCATGCACTTGGTCTGCCATCACGGTAACAGTAAACTTACATTTCAAATTTCGGAAAATATGGGCTTTATTGTTAGCCCGATACCTTAAAGGCGCTGCATTGTTAACAGGTTAATGTGGTTAGAGCAAGTACTGCTCAGTCATGCTGTGTGAAAAAAAGGACATAACCTACTTACAGGAAGATTAACTACTCCAAAACATCCTTGTTGACATGGTTGAAGCTGCCCTGGGCAACACAAGCTGCTGCTATGTGCATTTCATTAACAATAGAAATGTTCAAATCCTGTTAGGACCGTAATTTGGATGCCTGAGGTTTGTTAACATGAGAGAGGGATTTTGTTCGCACGTGTCTAGCTAAACCAGGGGGGGTTCTCATAAGCCACCATTACACCCGGTTCACACTGAGGGAGCAGTGTGTGGCCAATGTTGTGCTGCCGGCTTCACATACAGCTGCCTTTCATTGTGACAAAAATAATTAATTTGATTGTAAATTTCACAATTATGTATTTTAGACAGAAAAAATTGATGAGTGGGCCCATTTGTAAATGGTGATAATGATCGACATTTAAAGGCTTTTGAGGCTTTGGAGTGCACATAGCACATGATAGCACATGATTTTTTCATTTCTTGTAATACTGCTGATTTTCATTTCAAAATGACCTCCACAAGATTAAATTGGTCTGATTGGATTAAACTCCTATCCAATCTTAAAACTGTGTACGTCAAAGCAGATCCATGTAATCTTGATCCTGTAGAGTTGAATTCAAATTTGGGGTATCAAATCCTTTCTTTTAATCTGGAACAAATGCAACATTTGGGTATTTGAAACCCTTTTTTTCAATATTGTGTTTGGACCTATAAAAAAGCCTTAGACCGTTTCCAAATATTGTAACTCAAGACATTTATTGTTGTATAAATTAGTAATCATATGACTTTTCTTTGAAATGTGAAAATGTTTGAGCTAGTTTTTATCACGGGGGGCTAGGGCCACAAGGACCTGGAATCAAAAGCGGACTGGACACACGGTAGTTAAGAGCAATTCTTGTATTTAATCCAGGCCAAGGTTCGGTACACGGGTAATCAGACAGAGGAGGCAGATAAATCCAAGTCGGCAGGCAAAGGGTTGCGGGTGGACAGAAACGGTTCGAAACACGGGCAGGCACACTGGGGAAAATCGCTCGTAAGTTCATGGGAGACAAGAGACAAACTGGCACAGAACAATTCACTGACAAGGGCTAAATACACAGGGGAACGAGACACAGGTGAACACAATAAGGGTGGAGCTTGTAATCACGGGGGCGGCGGCACACAGGTAGGCGGTGTCTGAAACGAGAGGGAAGAGTGATTGACAGAAGACAAACAGAATCACTCTGTGGCCAAAGTCCCCAGTCTGGGTGTTACAGTTTTAGTGCAATTAGGTTAGTGGTTTTACCGCAAAACTACAACACATCCCTACAGTTATTGTCTAGCACCTCCATCACACTCAACTTCTACAACAACACACCTTGCTTCTGCCTTGATCTACTTAACCTAAACCCAAAACCCAAACTGTTTAGTTCAACCACACTGCTCCCGGGTTCACACCTGAACTCTGCCGGACAAAACCAGACACATAGTACACACCCTGGCTTACAAAGATAAAATATGCAGCAATACAAGTTGGCTCTTAACTACATGCTCCACTTACAACTCCGACGTCATCCACACTAGTTCCGCCAATACCAAGGTCTCTTCTCAAACCTACGGAAAATTACTCTCTCCACCACTACAAAATGCAACTCTTTCTCGTCTTTCTACCAAACCAAAAAGTCCACAACATACTGGCAACTTCCAGCATCACCTCAAGCACATCACAATCATAAAACATTGCCGTCTATGCCCCTCCCTCTCCTCCTCAGCAGCTGAAAGACTATGCCTTCCTCACCTCTAGACGAGACTACTGCAACCGCATCCTTTGCAAAACATCCACCAACAACAATACATCCAGAACTCAGCCATCCGTCGGCTCTCCTACTCCCTCGCTAGAGATTACATCACCATTCGTTCAAAAGCTCCACTGGCTGCCCATATAGCAAAGAATATAGTTCAAGATTCTCCTCATTACATACAAAGCCCCTCATATCTCTCTGACCTCCTTCACCAACACACTCCCACCCTCAACATCAGATCCGCCAGATCCCTCCAAAAAATCTGCTTTTAATCCAGTGATAATCATTACCTATATTTTTACCATCCAAAAGGTCTTTGAGTACCCTTTAAAGTGTTATAGAAATAAAAGGTATTATATTTGTCCTTTAAATACAAGGGTAACATGTACAACAACTGTAAAAACAAGTGCAGGCAGCACATTTCCAGAATCTAGTTTCAATTATACATTGTACTTACATTATGTGTACCAAAAAATCCAACACATGTTTTTGTGTGTGGTATCAAAAAAGGCCAGCAGAGAAGCGGGGCTCTAATTAAGGTTCAATATGTCTAATTAGGCCACACCACCATCAAAGATAAATATACAGTAGTTGGCAACTACAAAAACATAAGCCTGTATCATGGGTCCAATGTTAAAAAAGCCTCTTCTCCGTCATGAGGATTGGCTTAGCTTCCCACTCAGTCTCTGTTTTCAGCAATTTTTCAGAAGAGTCTTCCTTCACAGGCCCACCACCTCTTCCTGTAACGGGGAGGGTGGGTGTGCTGCTGCTGCTCCATTAAAAGAGACAGTGTCCCTTTGTTCTCTGAAGCACTTTGTGGTACTGCGTAAGAGAATATATGAGACACCCTCCTTGCGAGGCACTTTATCTGTTATCTAAAACCAATCACAGTTTCATTTGTTGGGTCCCGGGTGTCATTCTTAACTGTCTCCACAAACTCTTAATTTACTCTATTATTTTATGGAGTCTTGCAAGGCACTTCATTACACTGGAAGGACAAGATTTTTAAATCAAATGGAAGGGATTCTGAGAAGAGAAATGCCACTTTTATATTTTAACAGAACTGTTATCAAGAGTTGTAATTTTAGTTTGAATGGGCATCTTCTACTACCGATGTCTCTCCGATCAAACTATAGGTAGCGGCAGTTTTGTTTACCGGGCCAAATTTGTTTACCTTCGCTGTACTTCCGTTGTGCCAGAAGCATAAACGGTGTTTATATATATACATACATACATATATATCGCAATAATCTTGGCCACATTAATCACATAGATCAGTGGTTCTCAAACTTTTTCTGTCGAGCCCCACTTTGAAGGAAGAAAAATGTTTGGGCCCCAACAAAATTGTCCATGCTGAATTTGTATTGAAATAACAACATGTTGTGACTCCATGTGTGCTTTTATTAATAATATAATAAAGAAAATGTATCGATTTTGTGTTCTCTCCATAGTTCTCCATTACTCAGTGTCCTTGAGCAAAACACTTAAGCCCTAGTGCTTCACATCAGCACACTGCTCCATAATAACCAAGTATGGGTAAAATAATTTCCCAATGAGGGAAATTTATTTTAAATAATTTTTTTAAATAAAAAATAATGTAATAAAATTACATTTCCTTCAGCCCCTCGAGCCCCACCTGTAATACCTCCACGCCCCACCACAGTCGCGCCCCACAGTTTGAGAACCACTGGCATAGATTAACACGTTTATTTTGACGGCCCTATTATTTGCATAAACAGTAGCTTACAAAGTTCCTCAAAAGTTCCTCACGGGCCGCATGCGGGCCTAAATTAACATTAAAAGTTTTGTCATGTTGTGATGAGGACTAATCCACGGACCCGAAAAAGGGCCGGTCTACCCTTTGCGTTCTTCTCCCTAGTTATGCAAGCTAAAAGTCCAATGTCCAAAAAAAAAAAAACATCCCCCCCTCTGCTTTTTTGTCAAATCGCACCCTGCATATACATATTAATTATGGGTGTTCCACTAGCTGCCTTTGATCAAGCAAAATGTAATAGGGTGACAGTAAAACAGAATTAAAAGCTCAGTCCAGATGACATGACAGACAGTTAGCCATTTTTTAAATCATTTTGCTAATAAGATCAATTAATAGTATTCTTTTGAGTCCTGTATATTGAATACAGATTTTGAACGTTGTCAAATAAAAAAAAAACCTTTCTCTCAGTCCCTCAAAAGGCCATTACTGTCAAAGTCTTTCAGTTAATAGTGGTACTTCAAACGTCATGCTACCGCAACACAAACACGAGGCAAAAGCGTTATACGCTTGTTGCAGAGGTTCCTAAACTGTAAAGCCCAGATGAGATTACAGGGGGGGGGGATGTGAGTCATTGATGCTGTGACGTGAAAGGGACATGTGCACATCCATTGCAGTCTGTCCATCCCGGGAGAGGGATCCCTCCTCTGACGTTCTCCCTAAGGTTTCTTCCCTTTTTTCCCTGGAAGGGTTTTTTTCATTTTTTGGGGAGTTTTTCCTGTGCCGATGTGAGGGTCTTGGGACGGAGGATGTTGCATGTGTACGGACTGTAAAGCCCTCCGAGGCAAATTTGTAATTTGCGATTTTGAGCTATACAAAATAAAATTAATTGAATTGAACTGAATTGCACTCTTGGAATCTGTGATTGCATTCTTTATCAACATGGTCTTACGCTACAGCAGCATCAATAGCAGTGACACAGAGTGAAGAAGGAAATCAAGGTTTGCATGAAATGTGCCTTATTCTGTCCAAAAAGCCATGAAAGAAAACATTTAAACTTGAGAGGTTGTCACAGAACAAAAAGGCGAGGCTCTCTCTCTTCAAGCTCTGTTGTGTGATCTCCTATAAAATTATTTGAACTCACTTATCATGACCATCAGGATCAGAGCAATACAAGTCATACCACTGCTGACAGAAATTGCTAGCAGCTAATTATGTCAATTGGAAAATAGTGTCAATTTGACAGAATGTGTAAAAAGCCACAGGCTTAAGTACAGGACTAAGGTTTTACCCCACAGCTGACTAACTGTTTGCATGACATTACATATAATTTAGCTGACGCTTTTATCCAAAGCGACTTACAATAAGTGCATTTCAACCATAAGTGTAGCGACATGTATCAAAAACAAAGCAGTCGCTGAGAGGCTAAGGTATGGGGTGTAGCAGGTTGATGACGCGCTGTACCAAACAAAATATCCGCTCAGATCCGATGATGCATTTCACGGGTTTATTGAAATAATAGTCCAACTTAATCCAGTACATAACGTGCTCAACGTAAAAAACGGAAAATCACAATGTAGGCTTAAACAAAAGTTCCACAGTGTAGCAGCGTAACATCGGGACAGCGAAGCGGTCAACAAAAAATACAGTGTCCCCGTAACTCACCCTCTCTCTCTCTCGTAACCCCCGCCCGACCCTGTGCACCTGCTATTAAATCAGTTAAATATTACCGCCTCCAATTACGGTGATATGTAATTAAACAAACAAAAGTAACGAAATATAATAACCAAATTGTCCCAAATATAAACCATTAAACTATATTACTTGGCATTTCATATTAATCAGATTGTATATAAAAGCACCTTCATGGCTCCTACAATAAGGATACAAACTCCAAGAACAAGAAACAAAAAAAAGCTGATTTACCACTTGTTATAGATAAGATTATAGACAATTTAAGAGCCGCTGCAATTTGTTAGTCTTTGGTCATGGTAGAGTCTGAAACGTGTCTCTTTAGTTTTCGACGAAAGATGTAGAGGCTCTCCGCAGTCCTGATGTCACCTGAGAGTTCATTCCAACATTTCGGAAGAAGGACAGCAAAGAGTCCTGATCTTGTCGAGTGTTTTGTTCTCAGTGAGGGAGGAACAAGCAGTTTGGTAGATGCAGGAGCGAAGTGCGTGGGTTGGGATGTAGGGTTTAATCATATCCTGGATGTAGACCGGACCGGATCCATTCACCGCATGGTATGTGAGCACCAATGTTTTGAACTGGATGTTGGGAGCCACTGGTAGCCAGTGAAGAGAGTGGAGGAGTGGAGTAGTGTGGTAGAATTTAGGAGGGTTAAAGACCAGTCAAGCTGCTAGTCAAGGCGGGAGATGAAGAGAGCCTGAATCAGTACCTGCGCCGCCTTTTGAGTGAGGAGGGATCGTATTCTGCTGATGTTGTAGGGCGGCAGACAGGCAGAGATCCGTGCCACCACCTAATAGTCCGAGTGAGGGAAGGAGAGAATTAGTTGGGTGTCATCGGCATAGCTGTGGTAGGAGAAGCGAGCGAATGACAGAGCCAAGAGAGTTAGTGTACAGCAGTGCTTCTCAATTATTTTCTGTTACGCCCCCCCTAGCAAGAAGAAAACTATTCGCGCCCCCCACTCCCCACCGTGACTATCCATCTCTGCATAACATTTTATCCTTATTAACATTAAAGAAAAAAAGAAAGACATATGGTCAAACTTACAAAGAATAACTTTATCAAATCGTGTTTTAAGTCAACAGAAAAGATTTTAAGTGCATCAATGCCTGAAATTAAAAATAAATAAATCGTTGTTTAAACTGTAAACATGTTTGACCAACTAATTGCACCATTGCAAAATTAAATCAAATCAATAAATAATATTTAATGTAAGTGTTGTCTAGTTTGTTACCCCTATTATTAAATGTTTGACAGGAAATTAAATGAAGAGTTAAATATTAGTTATTATAATTATTAAATGTTACTAAACTACAAAAACTAAAAAAATAATAACTTATTTATATTCAGTTCAGCAACATTAACTCAGGAGCACAATATATAAAACACTTGAACCTACAAAACAAGGTGAATTAAACAATTTGTGCTCTTTTTTTCTTTCTTTTTTTGATCAAAATGAGGAGGAAGTCAGGTTTAATGGCTACAATGAGCACGTTTTGCAGTGCACAGCTTTTCGAAGCGAGGTTCGAAGCATGATAGTGCAACTCTCAGCTCCTGCTCAATGTTTAGCTGGGACCTGTACTTGGTCTTCAGTGCAGCAACAGCAGAGAAGCCAATCTCACAAAGGTAAGATGTTGCAAAAGGAAGCAGAATGCTCATAGGTTTCTCCCCTAAGAGTGGATACTGCCTCTCTACACTCAGCCAGAATGCACTGAGTGTCTGTGATGTGAACCTCAGTCTCAATGTGGAGTCAGACGTCATGTCAATGAACTGCTCCTCTTCTGCAGAGCTGAAACCAGTTGGAGCTGGTGCACTGAAAGGGTCTCTCACCCAGTCATACTGGGAACCGTTTTCAGGGAAGTACTTTTTAAAGAATCCCATCAGTGAAGAAATGTGCTGCTTAATGTGTGGAATCACTGAGGTAGCATCATAGTCATTGGTGTCCACAAATTCATGCAGGTTCTCAAATGAATCGGTGTTTCCTTCATCAAGTTGCCTGCCCCACATTGCAAGCTTTCGGGTGAAAGAGCTAATCTTGTCTGTGACCTGAGGGAGGTGTTTATCTTTCCCCTGAAGCTGCAGATTCAGTTCATTTAGCTTTTCAAATATGTCACTCAGGTAGGCCAGTTTTCCCAGGAACTTCTCATCACAAAATTCGTCTGCCACTTGTGCTCCTGCTCCAAAAAATCTCTTATTTGCTGTCTGAGCTCAAAAACTCGGGACAAGACTTTTCCTCGTGACAACCACCTTGCTTCACTGTGATAGAGCACAGCTTGATGTTCAGCTCCCATCTCCTCACAGATGGCAGAGAAGACTCTTGTTTTTAGTGGTCTGGTCTTTATAAAATTGACTACACCTATGATGTCAGTCATAACCTCACTTAATTCAGGGGAAAGTTGCCTGGTTGCAAGTGCTTCTCTGTGTATAATACAGTGTGTCCACTCAGCATGAGGTGAGGCTGTCTTGATGAGTGCCCAAAGTCATTTTCTCCTCCCTGCCATGGTTTGTGCACCATCACTGCAAACACCAATGCAGTTCTCCGACTTTAGCCCATTCTCAGTCAAAAAGGAGTTCAGAATTTTGAAGAGCTCTTCAGCTGTGGCTCTGTCTCGGACATATTTACAAAGAAGTAGATCCTCACACAGGGAGTTTGACAAGTCAAAACAGCAATAAAGCAATAAACAGACAGTCTTTGTTGCTGTCAGTTGCTTCATCAAACTGTAAGGCAAAACGTTTGTCTTTGAGTTTATCTATCAGCTGTTCTTGAAGATCGTTAGCGATGTCATCTATACGTCTGGCGACAGTGTCATTGGACAGAGGGATAGTTTTTAGTTTTGCTGCACTGGCGTCGTCCAGCATGACAGAGACCATGTCTAATGCTGCAGGCAGTATCAGCTCCTCTGCTATGGTGTGGGGCTTTTTGCACTGCGCGATTTGGTACGCTACCTTATATGATGCTAACAGCGCTCGATGGTTTACTGAAGTAGCCTTCACAAAACGGGATGACTGTTGGCCATATTCAGCACGTTTTCGCTGAAAAAACTCAAGCGGCTTAGCGGCGTGATTGGGGTGTAACGTATTTAAGTGACGCGCCAATTTATTTGGCTTCATGCTGTCCGCTGCGAGCATTTTTAGACACAGCAGACACACCGGTCTTTCCTCTTCTCCAACTGTACTCACAGTGAAGCCGAGCGCTAAATACGCCTTGTCGTATTTCCTCGTCTTAGCTTTCGGCTGACTTTCTTTTGTTTCATTATCTTTGTCTCTCTCTGCTTTTCTTTTCAACCCTGTTAAAAACTTTTTCATGTTGGGGGTTGTTGTGTTGAATAACGGAGGCTATAGACGGGACGCAGTCGGAGCTTTCTGTTGACTCAACACTGCTAACCAAGGCAAACCTGTTGTCTTGTAAGTCGTAAAATGTTGCACTGTCGCAAACGTGACAGAAGTAACAATGAGAGCGCCACTGCCGCCTACTGTAGTAAATGCGCAATTACACTTTATTCTAGTACTGCCAAAAAAAAAGCCTGTTCCCCAGGGTCACACGCCCCCCCCCCCCCCCAGGTATGGCACCGCGCCCCCCAAGGGGCCCCATTATTTGAGAAGCACTGGTGTACAGAGAGAAGAGGGGACCCAGGACAGAACCCTGAGGAACTCCAGTAATAAGAGGACAAGATTCCGACACAGATCCTCTCGAAGTTACCTGGTAGGTCCTGGTAGTACAACGAGAGAAGGGAGAGTCTGTGACATCAAGTTCGTTCAAGAGTTTTGGACAGTGTGAGATGTCGGGTTCTGTGTGTCTGTCTTCTTGTATATTCTTTTAGCTTATAGAATAGATGTCCACTTGTAGGACAGATGGCTTGACCGGATGGGTCCTTATAATGCAGACAATGTGATTTGTGGAAGGGAAAGCACAGGAAGGATGAAGATAAACTATTTTCTGAGATAACGCACCTGTGGCCGAAGGGAGAGCCAGTTTGAACCCATTTTCAGGGCAAGGCCGAAGGCTACGTGAGGGAGAACCATGAGCTCATTGTCAGGGCAAGACAGAATGCTACAGAAGGAAGAACTGGGTTGAACCAACGTTCAACGGCACAAGAGGTAATAAAAGAGGTCAGTGTCAGAAGGCAGGCAGACTTTGGATGGGATTTGCTTGTGATGCGTATTTCATTGTCTCCAGATATATCTGCGGAAAAATGCTCATGCACAACTTTTTCTCTTCTAAATAAATGTTTAACCTTTTTTAACTTTAATTGAGTCGTGTATTGGATTCTTCTCGTCAACCAACTCGGAGGGATAATGAAAATCCTAACAACAGAAAGGGAAGAAGAGAGACCGGTCTGTAGTTGTTTTCTTCAGAAGGGTTGAGGGTGGGTTGTTTAGGAGTGGGTTAAATCTTGCCTCTTTTAGAAAGTTGGGAAAACAGCCAAATAACAGAGCATTGTTAATGATACAGGTGAGGAAGTGGAGAAAGTCAGGAGCGATAGATTGTAGAATATGGGATGGAATGGGGTCAAGAGGGCAGGTAGTCGGACGGACAGAGGTTACTAAAGTAAGAACTTGGTTAGAAGACAGGGCGGTGAAAGAGGGAGATAGAAGTGAAGTTGGTGGGACAAAGGTAGTAGAAGATGGGTTTGAACAAGGGTGGAGGAGGGCAGAGGACTGGGGTTCAAGGAGGTTGGAGAAGATAGAAAATAGTTTCTTGGGGTTAGAAAATGAGGACTAAATTCTGGATTGGTAGAAAGAGCTTTTGGCAGCAGAGATGGAGGCCGAAAAAGAGGAGAGAAGAGATTGGAACGCATGCAGGTTGTTTTGATTTACGCCATTTCCTTTCCGATGGTCACATCTTAGCTCTGACGGCACGCTCGGATTCCGACAGCCACGGAGCTGGAGGAGATTTGCCGGCCCGTCGTGCCGTAAGAGGACAGAGAGAGTCGAGAGGAGAACAGAGTTGAGAGGAGAGTCTCTGCGGCAGCGTTTGGATGCAAGAGAGCGAAAGAGTCAGTGGAGGGGAGAGCTGATAGAACACAGGAGGCTAGTGGGGAGAGGGAGTGAATGTTACGACAGCAAGTACAGAGTTAGTTGATGGGGCGGGGATGTTATTTATAGAGATTAGAAGAGAGTAGGAGTTGAAGAGGAGATATAGCAGAATGTACAGCTAGGACTGGCAGTGAAAACGGCAAAAGCTAAGGCAAACTAGCAATCAAGTTAGCTTAAAACAGAGAGAACTGACATTGCAAATGGCAGGAGCTAAAGCAAACTAGCAATCAAGTTAAACATAAGATAGTAAAATTAAAATTTAGCAGAAGGGCTTGGTTTAAAGATACTTAGTCTGATTTCAAGTCCCCTGGATGTCTGAAGGCCTAGTAGTCAAAAGGCACACAACCACAGTATAATTGTTGTTTACATCCCTTAAAAAGGGACGACATTACTGGAACTATAGTACCAAAACTCATTATTAACTTATTTTTAGCATAATTGTCCCCAAAAGAGATAAAAAAAAAGTACAATGAGTGACGGAACCCGTTTATACTAATATTTTTTTAAATAACTGTTTCATCACTTTACTGCCATGCTGCTACTATTCCTTTTGGTGTCATTGGGTTGGGGTTTTTATCGTCATATTGTTCTGTGTGCATTCCGCCCTTTGTTCCCTCTAAAGCCTCTCGCTGCATATTTCCCATCCTCCCTACCACGTCTCTGGCTTTGGCAGCCTCTGCCCGAGGCTGCCAAAGCCTCATGGATCTCTCTGTGGCCCTGCGCCTCGTCTTCATCCTCATCATTCATCCTCATGTCCAACTTAGGTTGTTCTTGTTTATTGTTGCTGAAAGGACACACGGAGAGCTCATGGATTACCACTTAAAGTGTGAAATATCTTCTCAGGAGATACAACTCTGCAGAAGGAAAATCAATCCGGTTGTATTGACAGCTTTAATAAATGTCCTGGCTTGAATTCCCACTAGTCTTGCTTTTAACAAGTTCTATTGACGAGCGATTCTCACTTGAGGTAAATATCAAAGCAGGTCTGATATTTAGATTATAACCGGAGTTAAATACCAGAGTCAGCACTGACCGCGTTCGGTCACTGCAAATATACGCATCAGGAAGAGAGCAGGAGACAAATTATTCAAATACAGTAGTTTCTGTGATGCACATCTCATCTTTTTGCTGAGATTGAGAGCTGTTTTACCACCCTCTCTAAATGAACCTTATTAAAAACAGGATTCTATTCACATTTTTATGAAAGCCATTCTGGTGTAACAGAAAGGTCTTAACATATCGAGTGCTTCTAAAAATGAAAAGCTATGGTAATAATTTATGACAACTTTTGCAAATGGAGAAAAAAAAAGAATCCTAATCCAATCAACCCTACAAAATCCTACAGGGGGAACGAGGAAGACCAACACAACCTTTACGAATCTTATGTGCCACAAAACCGTATTCACATCTGGTCTTCATTTGGGACTTTGACTATCAAAAGAGCTCATTCTGAAAAGACACCACAAAGTAAGTAAGTGTAAGTGTTCAGTGGCGACTGGTCATTCCCCCTTCTGACAATTACTGTGATAACTAGCTTGGAGGGCTAATTCAGTACAATTGCCTTAATTTCCATAGTGGGTTTGTGTATCACTCCGGGGACACACACAACAATTACTATCATTACACACAGCAGTTACTACAGTAACTGTATTACTATATGTATCTACATTAGTCTATAACTAAAAAGAACTTTTTTACAATTCAAAGGGTGCTATAAAAGAAAATAAGCAGAGTACATGACCGAAAAAAATTATATTTTCTGTGATATAATAAAAAGTTAGAATAAACCAAGAAACAGGGTAACTAACTTTAAGCCTACGCAGAAATAAATCGTCTGGTAAAAAAATCGTTTGTTTTATTCATTAAAAAAAGTTTAAAAGCTAAAATAAAACAGTGTAAATGTGACTGAATAACTGTGATGGAGACATTGCGTTAGTACTTTCGCTAGCTTGGGCCAGTTTACAAAAATATTAAGGGATAATTTTCTGGATTTAGCTTTAACCTAGCAAAATCCCTTCTCCTTTTAGTTTTTATTCGTGAGAAAATTGTTTGAAAAATGTGACTTAAAGTGTTGAGCGTTGATGGATGGGGTAAAACCTGGTAAAAAATCCAAAGCCGGATTTATGGATGTTAGTCATTGAGATGGCTGGCTCAAAATGATCAAGTGACATGAAGCCTAGTATTTTCTATTGTTGTTAAGGTGAACACGTATTTCTTACAGGCTGTAAATTAAGTAATATGCTAAACTGGCTGAAGTCGGAAAACTGTCAGAGGGACAACTGAAACTATCAGTCGTGACAGAGCAGATGGACGGCGAGAGAGAGAGAGAGAGAGAGAGAGAGAGAGAGAGAAAGGAATCTGAGGCAAAAGAAACAAAGAGTTAATAGTCGCGTCTCATACTCGCTAACGTTACGTCTCTCTCTCTCTCTCTCTCTCTCTCCAGCCTGAGCCTCATGCGCTGCATCTCCCTTTTTTATTCATACCTGTTTCAGAGACGATACATGTGCAAAAATGTGTTCTTTACGTGGCTTACTGTTTAAGATTAAAGATTTAAACGTGACGGTGCACTTTTCGACTGCGCAGCTGTGGTCGTCTTTACGGTAGTGTCTTAAAACACAGACCATTCTAGTTAAACCATCCCACGTGACACTACTTATTTCTATTGAACTGTTCAATCTTTAAAACGTATTTAGATTTAATGCAGCCCTACTTTTACCTTTACTTAGTAATTGAGAGAACATTATTTATATGCAGTCAAACATATACGTTCAGTTCTTTGTCACAATAAATACTGTCAGACTTTTGAATCGTACTGAATTCATTCTATTTGTTAATCGTGTATTGATTCAATGCAAATGTTAATGTGACTCTATCCCTCTATTTAGTCACACATAGTAGTCCAGTTTATATTCTCCGGACCTTTGCTTCTAGAAATTCTCTAACTGGACCTCTTTTATCACATTTTATTTTTAGGCTTCATTACGATGCAAATGGTGTATTTTATGACAAGCTTTAAACAATATATTTTATCACTGAAAAGGTTTTATTAAGACCCAGGTTGTATTTCTCCATGCAGGCAGAAAGCAGAACATCTTCTTTGAAACATTATGATGGTGCCAAAAGGATATTTTCCTATGAACCTTTTAAAAAAGATAACGAAATGTTGCTTTCACAAAGAAGCCAAATTCCCACTGTAATGGAAATTGTCCCTTGAACACTTCTGTGAAACACTCAATGTTACCGCAGATAATTTGAAAGTCAATCCTGGATTGTAATAACATTAAAGAATGAACGTAAACTAATATTAACAGAAAGCTTAATAACATTGACATTTTCCAGGAGGAACTTTGGATTTACCGGGCTCTATAATTTGACTAATTGGTTGCTCATTGCCCCCCCTTCTTTCCAATTACTGCGCTGAAGTGGCTCAAACGTTGCTCAAAACAAATTATAAAATTACAAAGCTAATAAGAGTGGGGTTGCTAGTCATCTTTGGGTATAAGACATTTTTACATGCTGGTAATTGCCAAATAAAGGCAGGAGAGGAGAAAGCAACATGATAAGAGTTGTCCCCTCCCTTGAAAGACCAGCAACTCATTATTCTTGGTCATTGAGTTGGAGAGACACTACTTTTTTGGGAACATACACACACATGCAGTGTTCCAGTGAGGCATTCAAAGTTTATTTTTTTATGTGAGAGGTAGTTTTAAAAAAGAAAATGAAGTTAACGTGGTAATGGAATAGCACTCTTGGGGAAGATGCATGCCTGATTAATAGATGGTAAACTCAATGCCGAGGTCAAACAAAAGGTCTCTGCTGAAAGCTTTTTTAAACGTCAATTGACAATTGAGTTCTTCTGTCAAAACATGGATATTTGACATTGAATGTGAAACACGTCATCATGTCAAGGTTTCCTGACAATACGAGATGGTTCTACTGTGAAATATAATAATAGAGGACAATCTTGGGTTCATCACAACTTGTGTCATTTTTGGTTAGCTACCCAAAATGTATATTTCAGCGATTTTGAAAATGTGTTGGTTTTAATAATGCCACTGTTTACCCAAATGTGATTAAGAATCCAAAAATGTTTTCCTCCCGTCAAACAAAATATCTGTATTTGTAAACATTTAATCTATCTTTCATAAATCTGCACCTTTGAGTACGAATTGAGTAGTGAGTCTTGTTTCTGCAGCTACACGTTACTACATACAATGCTTACCCACTTTTAAGCATTCCAAGCAAATGCAATAGAAGAAGCAGTTTGTTTATGGCTGTGGGCCATAAACAAAAAGTATACAATTTAAAATAGCACAATGTATTAAAGAGAAGGAAGAAAGGGTACTGTAATTGGCAGTTCTGTCAGGTCCATAACGTCAAGAACACGCTTGACGAAAAAATGATTAAGGAAACATTTTATCAGATAGATTGTATCCAGTATGAGTTCAGAATTGAATCGTTGGCGGTGTGGCTTCTCGCATGAGCGGGCAGAGAAGCGAGCTGCAGCAGGTAGGAGCAAAACTGAATCTGCTTTAAATAGGCGCCCTGTTTGAGTGTAGCCATTAGCAGGGGTGTGGGAGGGGAGGGGGGCGGCAATCAGCTGATGAGACCATGTGTTGGCCAATAGCGTTAGCCACGTCTTGACTACCTGGCCTGCCAGAACTGACGCTGACGATACATTTTTAGGGTCTTTGCCAGTAGTACAGCTAAAGTCTGTGTTGAGGGTGGCACAGAATAATGGTCAGGGGGTAATTAAAATCCAAAAGGTTTCATCACCTTTTGTACATGAATGTGTTCAGAACATTTCATGGCAATCTACTTTAGATTTAATTATATATATAATTTCATTAAAGCTGACATTCTAGAAAAGGATTCCATCCTCTGGAAGGCAGGAGAGAAAACCCATAGTTATTACCACAGCTCAAAAGAGTTTGTTTCCTATAACTAAAAATGACAATCCACAACTCAAAGTATACCCAAAAGGATTTACTAAATTCGGTAAAACATGTTTAAAATGGGATTCACAACGAAAAATCACCTCGTGGGTGAGTGGGTTTCCAAGTCACCGCTCAAGAACACAAGGAGTGTGTAAAGGGACTCATGGCAAGGCTAGACTATTCAAGAAAAAAAAGTAAATAAGTAAACAACTTAGATTCTTTTCATTAAGCCTGAATCATTCAGAAACATAACAAAAGCTTTGATTCTGTCTCGTTGCATCCCTCTAGAATGTCATTTATAAGCCTATCATTTTCAGCTTAAATCTTTTGCCATTCCATTCTGAACTTATCATTTTTCTTACATTTAGAAATAACATCTTCCTTAACATTACATTCAGTACATAAACCATTACCTTTTTCTATTATCTTAAGTGTGGAATTATACTTGTATAACCTAATCTTCTTTGGTATAGTCTGCACTTCCTCACCTCTGTCAAAACCCAATGCGGAGACTCTTTTCCCTCCTACCTGGCTTTGTACATTATGGTATTGTCTAACTTTAGGGTCAGATTCCCATTCATCTTGCCAGCTTTGCATGGCCTCTTTTTTTAAACTTTTAGCTTCACCTTTTCCGAACCGTAATACCTATATGTTCATTTTATTATATACTGCTCTGCTGTATTATCTATGTTCCATCCAAGCCCACTAGAATTGTTGTAGTATTCCCAACAATCAAAAAGTATGGATATTGCTGCATTGTTAGTACTTGCCTGTAATCTGACCCAATATGTAATTGAGAGTTTAGTAAATCTAAAAGACGGAATGGGGTTTGTGTTCTTTTGATGCCACCTAAGGCTAATCTTAGGGCTTTAAACTGTATTCTATTTAGCTTCTTCAGGAAAGTTTTTCAAGCTTTATAACAAATACAACTATAATCGAAAGTTGACTTAATCAAATCTTTATATATAGTATATAGACTTGCTCTCATGTATGTATGTATATAGACTTGCTCTCACGTCTTTGTGCACGCCAGCATCTTCTGTACATGTGAAAGGGTGTTTTTAAAGGCCAGAGAGGTTTTGTCAAGAAAAAGGAATCGTTTAAAACCCAAAACTGTTGAGAAACTGTTATTTCTGAATAAAAATGAATAAAATGTCCCCCATGTACAGAAATTATTTGGTCATACATTTTTGTAATTCATAGTCATTCCCAACAGCCATAACAGACACAAACAATGCAGCACATTATGTGGTTCAGTTAAAGCTGCTTGTAATTATACACTTGGCCAGTAGGTGGTTTCGTGAGCACATGAAGCATCAAGAAATTAACCTTTTCTCGAACCAATTGGCTGAAGTGTTGCGAGGCTTCATGAGGCTTCATCTCGCCATCACTAGTCTGTCACAAAGACATCCCGAGTTCTTGGAAAAAACCCACTTGGAGGACGTTAAATGCCACTAAAAAGGTATTTATTGAAGTTTTCTAACACCAGTACAAGTCCACGGTGTCCATAGGTGCCAAAGTACAAAACAAACCATGCATCTGGTGTAATGCTCGTATCCAGGACTCTGCCTTGCAAGTCAAACTTTCCCATCCCTCCATTCGGTGAGACTTTATACCCGTGGGGGCAACCAATTATCCACCCCTAATTACCAGGGTATCCCACAGACCATGAACCAGTGATCGCTATACAGTTAGGGTGTTACAGATCAAGTAACCCCCCCACCCCCTCCCCCTCTGCAGACCGAATAACATAGCACAGTACCACTTTCATCTGTAAAATGACAGCAATAGTTAACAATTAACCTCCATACCTGAAACATAATTCCCCCCTCCTTTCCCACCATGCTTGGTTCCTCCCACTACCCAGAATGCCACAGCCCAAATATACATAGTGAGAAGAGTTCATTCACAGCTTTTGCTCTGCGTCAAGATGGCCGCCTGTACACAGGGTGAGGAAGCTGGCCGCCCGCATGTAGGTGAGGGAGAGGTGACAAGGAGTCACAGGGCACAGCGGGTAGCTCTATGACACAGTTGATCCAGGAATAGAAGTGAACGGCATTGAGTAAGCCTATGGAGTCCTGCGGCAGACAAAATCCTAGACTGGGTCCAAGGAGCCCTGTGGCTCGGCCTCTGCCCAGAGCACTGCTTGCTTATTTACCAACGTTTACTAACACTGAATGTGCTGCATGTCCCTAATGCACCAAATTATACTCAGCTGGCCTTCGGGTCCCAATAGCAAAGCTAGGTGTGTTTTGGATTGGATGTACAGTCCTTGAGATATGGAGACGGCATAAACACATCCAGGCAGGATTTCTTTTTTTCTCATAGTTATAAATTAAATCCATCATGATAATAAATCACATCTAGGTGTCGGGAGATGCAAAGCTGTCGCGCTCCATTAACTAAAATGACTTTTACTTAATTTGGCCAACGCAAGCTTTGTCCTTGAGCGTGTGCTCGTTTACAGATCTCAAGGAATTACCAGTCCTTGGTTCATTTAGAATACATGACATGTTTCTTCTTCATCTGATCTGTACTCGGTCTGGAACGCTATCAGAGAAGGTTGCATCATTTGCATGCAAATGTACCAGCAGTGAAATGTCCCTCCTGACTTACCGTAGGGGCGAGTGGACCCGACCCCCTTCTTACTTCCTTATCAATTAGGGCCGTCTAGTATTTCAGCCTCGCCAGAGTCATTTTCTCTATTCCTCCAGATTCCCAGGCTTCGGTTGGTCTCGCTGTAGCTTACAAGGTGAGGCACATTTGCAAAAAGACACATAACACTTTTTTTTTCTCACTGTCTGAAGTTAAAGGGCCCATATTATGGAAAAATCACTTTTTCTGGGATTTGGAGTGTTATTGTGAGTCCCTGGTGCTTCCACACGCATACAAACTTGGAAGACAAACCATCCATGCTGTTTTAAGTGAGATTCAGGGAACTTCGAGCTGCGTGAAACGCTCACTGCATGAAAAGTGGGATTTCCGTCCCCGTAAACGCCCGAAAATCTGCCTAATTTCCGACAATTTACAGGCCGCGCACGCCGCGTTCGCCTGTCCCGGAAATTATTGGAAACCGACTCTGACGTAGGTGGCGATCAGCTGGCGGAGGTGCGAATGGCCCTAATTAGCATATGAATGCAGCGAAACCGCGGGTGGCCGAGCGGAGCGGGCTGAATATCCTTACTCCTTATTGGATGAAACCACAACTTTCAAACAAGTAAAATCACTCGTGATTGGCAGCAAAACCACACCTGGGCAGGCCTGGCTTGAGTTTCCTTACTCCTTATTGGATGAAACCACAACTTTCAAACAAGAACAATCACTCGTGATTGGTTGGCAGATCTGTCGCTATTGGTCACCCAGCTTCATAAATAATTTATATATACAAAATATAATTATTTATTCATTCATATTGTACTGTATATTCATGTCATTGTTATCCTATGTAGGCTACTAAACAATTATTACACTACCACCAAGGACATTAATTAATTTATAGAGGAAATGAACATTTGCCAGGAACATGTTTATGCAAAAAGAGCTTTATTAAAACAAACAATCATATACAAAGCGACTATCTGCGCACACATGGGTAGAGGATGATCCAAAAACTACAACTGTCCGGTAACTGGCGGCGTTCTTTCCGAGGCAGGTCCGTTGCGCAGACGCACATTGTGCGCGGCTCTGTACTTTGGAGTCGCCTCTCACCGGGACTGCAGCTTCGCACAGAGTTCAGAGAGCTCCGTCCTACGAAATGACGGCGACCGTACAATCCACCCAGAGACCCCGCCAACATGCCCTCTTCTTCGGCAGACATGAGGTCTCCGCTGGTGGACTTCCAGAGTTCCACCGCGTCATCTGCGAGCACACGCTGTCTCCATTCCAGCAGCTGTAAAAAACAAAACAATGAATCAATACTGTGCGATGCGTCTGGACACAACACATCTATCAATGCTCGTGAAAAATAGTCACAAAATAAACTCTTGCCCGCTTTCTTCTCGCGTGGAACTCTTCGCTCTTCCGCCCGCAGTGAGTGTCTCTGGCGCGATTCTGAAGCTCCGACGTGCCGTCTCGTAATACGTCTTACAGGCGGCTGGAAAACAAATGAAAGTATGAATAAAAATCAACACGCAAGTCACCGTAACATTAAACGAGGAAGGAGAAACAGTTAAAAAAAGTCACTTACAGATGTTGCTCCGAGCAAATAGGAGGTCAGCGCCTCATTGTGAGGAGAAACTAGTCTGTGAAAACAAAATGTACAGTTATGATCGGTATCTATTCTATGGTATCTATTTCCTTATACCGCAGAATGAACGCATGCTCTTTAAACCTTATACACTTCAATAAAGCGGGTTCTGCTCACTAGTTCTTTTGTAAGGCTCCTCTTAGCTTTGGTTTTAGGCTAAGCTACTTTTAGCTTAGCTAGCAGTCATCAAACATATTCTTACCTTGGGATTTCATGCGCCCGTCTCCTCTTCTTTGAGTCAGACTCTCCCTCTCGCTCATATCGGCAGGATGGTGATTCAGCTGACGGACAGTCCGCTGATAGCAAACTGCAGTTTCTTCTCGACTGGCTGAAAGCTGTTGATCGCGGAGCTGCACGCGAGTTGAACGTCCAGATCCCCCAATCAGATACGAGGTCATTGTTACATGGAAGGACCCGCGAGACCAGACCGCGGTGCCTGTGAAGCACCGTGTCTGCGAGATGTAGTATTTAATACGTCCTCTGTGCATTTAAGTAAGACTAAAGAAAAGGTCACTGTTTTGCATTTGTATAGCTCACAGCATTTTCATTTACATGTCAAAGCCTCCCCTAGAATTAGGAGGAGGGGAGTCAAGGGGGGCCAACTGCCAAGGGAGGCCCACGTCAATTTCTGACAATTTCCGGCAGTTTTCAGCTTTGCCCGCAAATTGCAGAAAATTGCCGTAAACCTGAAATTCCACGACAATTTACGGTGCCGGAAATTGTCGGAAATCCCACTTTTCATGCAGTGGCTGTGGGAACGCCAATACCCACTTTGCCATACAAGCCAGTGTCCGTTGTCTGAAATCAAAAGCGCACATTCTGACGAAAGCACCTGCGCTCCTGGCGTGGGGCTAAGGTCAAGGCGATAAATCGCAGAGGGCCAGCCTGCCGCGATATCAACGTCGTGCAGCGCTACAAGAGGGCTATAAAGCCGCCATACCCCTATTATGGTAGGCACAGACAGCCAGGGCTGCCCGGCCGACTGAAGCCAGCGAGATCAGTCAGATGGTCTCAACCACCCACTTGCTTATCCTCAGTTTAGACACAGGACCCAGATGTGGTCCGAAGTACACAAACAGCTGTTCGGAACATCTACACAGGACAGTTCTGTGGACGTAAGCGCCTTAGGCCCTAACCGGGCAGAGGAGGTTCAGCTTCATCTGGTCCGATGTCAGAAAAGGAGGACAGAAGGCCTGCAGCAAGCTAGGTCCAATAGTATTAATAGGATCCTTAGGAATTTAACCGGGAGAAGGTAGTATGAACGCCTTCACCATACCGGCTGAGAATTCCAAGCACGAAAGGGACACCGAGAGGGCTTGCAGATCTCCAACTCTAGGGAAAAAATATTGCAAGCAGAAAGGTTGTCTTAAGAGACACCTCTGCCACCTCCTCAGAGGGCTCAAACGGAGCACGGGAGAGCCAAACAGCACAACGGCCCGGCTCTCCCAAGAAGGTACTCTCGTGCGGGCTGCTGGCTTCAGCCTCAGTGTGCCACGAAGGAAGCTGCATACGCTTTCCTTGTGGCCGTAGCTCTGGAGTGGAGGATCGAGAGACCAGATCTTAAGAGGCGGGCCCCCTCAGAGGCAACGGCCACAGTTTCCGTAGCTCCGGGCGGGGGCAAAGGATCGACCCCAACGCCTGCAAGAGTAAGTCCGCCGTCCTGGCGGACACTCTCCAGAACTCCTGGGAGCAGAGCAACCGGGGGAAAGCGTACAGGCGTGAGCTCGGCCGAGCTCTCGGCCAAGCCTGTACCATAGCATCTCTTGAAGCAAAACAGGTCGGCCTCAGTATGACCAAAGTGTCTCCAAAGGAGCTCTACCACCTCGGGGTGGAGTCTCCAATCCCCGGGCCTCGGCCCCTGTCTCGACAGGGCGTCTGGTTCCCTGCTGGTTCCCCCGGGGAGAACCACTTGGCTCTGAGCCACCACTGCATCGGTCTCAGAGCAGCAGGCCGCAGGGAATCCCCTTGGATGCAGCTGCCAGCAGACCGAACACAAAAACTGACAGTGAGTAGCTGGCCTAGCTTGGCCTGTTTGAAGGTTAAAAGGGGGGAAGCTACCCGAGCGGGAGACAAACGTGCCCGCACCGTGGTCGAGTCCCAGATCAAGTCCAGGAAAGTGGTCCTATGCAGCGGGCACAAACACTTTTCCTGGCGTTGAGTCTCAATCCCAGACGGTTGATAAGAGTGAGAACTACATCTCAATGTTGAACCGCTAGCTGCTCTGACGGAGCTAAAATCAACCAGTTGTCGATGTAGTTTAAAATGCGAATGCCCTGGAGATGCAATGGTGCCAGAGCTGCATACACGCATTTCTTAAACGTACGGGAAGAGAAAGCTAGGCCGAACGAAAGAACCTGACACTGGTAAGCTTCGTACCCGAAAGCGAACCTCAGGAACTTCCTGTGTTGTGGGCTTCTCGTCGGGAAGACACATGAAAGTAAGTGTACTGGAGATCTATCGTGACAAACCAGTCCTTGGATCTGATCTGTGACACGATCTGTTTAACCGTGAGCATCTTCAAGCTGAGCTTTTCTACTGCGCGATTCAACAGGGATGGATCTGGCAGCCTGGACTCCTCGGAGGAGGAGGCGAGCGGCCCTCGGGCTCACGCTCGCTGAGACCGGCTACGAAACTCTGGCCTGACAGCCCTAGGCTCCTCCTCAGCCCAAGGCTTGTTTGCCCACGAGCCTTGGGCTGGTATCCTAAATGACGCTGCCGCGGGTGATAAATGGCTCGCCAGTATCTACCCGCGACAGGCATGCTCGCGTAACGTACAGTTTAGCATCGGCCCTCGGACGAATACACGTAGTACGCGGGTTAAACACGCGAGCAGCCACCGGCCTCTCCCGGGAAGCTGACACATCAGTGTGGGGGTCCGGGAAGAGCGGCAAACACCGGCGAGGAGGTACTTCACAGAAAGGCAGAAATATTCATGCAACTTACTAGTTGTTGCAGGCTCCTGCCTGTCAGCCGTCCCGTCAATGCTGAGAATCTCAGCAGCTCGGGCGAGTACCTCCAACAGCTGATCGGCCGCGGCCGACTGAAGTGACGTGTCTTCAGCCTCCGCAGCCTCTATGCTAACGACATCCACCTCCTCAGAGCTGGATAGTTGTGTTAGTGTGCCTCCTCCGAGCGGAAGAGACGCCACGCGTGCTCCGAAGCCTGGTATGAGGCACTGGATCCGACAGGAAAGGCTGAGAAAACGCCGAAGCCGTCTCAGATCCTTCTGAAAAATCCAAATGCGAATCCCACGTAGATCGTATTCCGTGGGAAGCCTGAGCCGAGCCGCACTCCTCAAAGAGCGACCGGCAGGAGCGTAGCGTCGCATCAGGAAGATGCTGCAATGCACACAGCCCGGCCCCTCAGAGCCAGCAGGGCATGCTCCGCTGCCAAGCAAACAACGCACAGTTGGTGCGTATCCCGTCCCGTAATAAAGCGGGTGCAGGGAGACTCAGCACACTGAAAGAAGCGCTGCTTGTTCGCCATAGTATGATAACCGTAAGAACTTTTGATTCATATAACGCGCTTGATGAAGGCACAGAGATGAAGGAGCCGGTGTTTTGCGTGTGCTTTATACTTCCTGGTCTTGACGTCACCCGCCTATGACGTGGCGTCTCTCCATTGGACTGATTTCAGGCGTGCTTCATGACGCGGTCACGCAGGGCGTTCCCACAGCGTATCACGCAGCTCGAAGTTCCCTGATAGGGAACAGCACACTCTGAAAGGGGCTGAAACAGAAGGGAGTAAAGGGAGGTAACAATCATTTCCTTCAAGCCATTTCCAGCAGCAAACAACTTCAGAAACATGTTTTCTGGAACTCAAAGACCTATTTTAACTTGTTGAAAAATAATCAAAATATGGGCCCTTTAAATCAGACTAACCCTCTCCCGTTTTAGGTCCCTTAGAATTACCCAAATTACCCCCAATTACTTTTGCTAAATGTCACAATAATGAGAAGGAAAATATGTTTCAGAATTTTTCATTACTTTCTTCAAGGTTAAATGTTTACATACAGTTCCTTTAGTATTTAGTGTCATTGCCTTTGAACTGCATGATGTGGGTCAAACGTTTTGGGTATCCTTCCACAAGCTCCTTACAGTACTCCTTACAGTGTTGGAATTCTGGCCCATTCCTCCTGACAGAGCTGGTGTAACTGCGTTAGGTTTGTTGGCCGCCTCGCTCGCACACGCCTTTTCAGATCTGCCCACACCTTTTGGATGGGATTCAGGTCAGGGCTTTGTGATGGCCACTCCAAGACATTTACTTCTCCTCAAGCCACTTTTTAACTATTTCGGCAGTATGCTTATGGTCATTGTCCATTTGGAAGACCCATTTGCGCCCAAGTTTTAGCTTTCTGGCTGATGTCCTGAGATGTTGCCTTAATATTTCAAGGTAATTTTCTTTCTTCATGATGCCGTCTTATTTTATGAAGAGCTCCAGTTCCGGGTGCAGCAAAACATCCCACCTCCATGCTCCACAGTTGGGATGGTATTTTCAGGTCTACAAGCTTCCCCCTTTTTTCTCCAAATGTAACTGTGGTCATTATGGCCAAACGGCTCTACTTTAGTTTCATCAGACGCCAGGACATGTCTCCAGAAGTTACGGTCTTTGTCTCGGTGTCTTTTTGCAAACTGTAATCTGGCTTTTTTATGTTTCTTTAGGAGTAATGGCTTCCTTCTTGCAGAGTAGCCTGTCAGCCCACGTCGGTGCAGGACTCTTTTTACTGTGGATAATGACACTTTCTTACCCGCTTCAGCCATCATCTTCACAAGGTCTTTAGCTTTTGTTCTGGGGTTGATTTGAACATGTCGGACAAAAACATGTTCATCTCTGTGACACCTGAGCCGTGTGATGGCCGGACATTCCCATGTTATACTTGCGTATAATTGTTTGCACAGATGAACGTGGCACCTTCAAGAATCTGGAAATTGAGCTTGAATTGAAATCAAGAGCTTCAAAAGCCATGACATCATAATCTGGGCTTGTCCACGTGGTTTAAAGACTTTTGGTGCATGTACATTTTTGACCTTGAAGAAAGTAATGAAAAATTCTCATTTTCTTGCAGACACGTGCAGAGTGACAACTACTTGGCGAGGAGTACCTTTTGTGCCGGTCCACAGTTGATTGGTCTGACAGCCTGCGTGCTATTTGTTAAAAAGAACATGTGTAATTTTTGAATATGTGTAAGCCATATTTATTTAAACTGGATGAACAGCATCAGAGAGAGTGGGACATTTAACAGCATGACAAGCATATATTCTAGCATTGCCATTGAATATGATGTATGATTTGTATCAATATAAAACGGGCCTGAGAGAGAAGCATCTCGACAGGGACACACACTCCTCCCAGATATCCAGCCTGTCGGACCCGCTTGCCCCCCATAACCATCTAACTGCTTTGATTTAGTCAACCATTAATGGGGCATGTGTTTCATCTTCCTGTCATGTCTCCCATTTTGTATGCTCCCATAACGGTATGCTTAATGGTGAAATAAAATCATGGGTGTTTCTTTTTATAAAGCCATCTCAAGACAGATCTTGAACCCCCAAAAGCTCCCTGCCATGAGGGTCTCTCCTTCTCTCTCTCTCTCTCTTATCTCTGTTTGTCTGTCTGTCTGTGTTTCTGCTGGTCTCTGATCTGCTCTCTATTATCTGCACAACACAGACTGAAGAATAATTATGTGGTGACAGCGAAGGGAGAGCTATTCAAAATCCAATCTGCCAGAGGGTAAAGATTACCTCCTTAAAACTGTCACCGGGAATATAAATAAATAAATACATACTGAAGGGAACAGACTGGCTGTAGTTCCATTACTGCTATCATCTTCACTCACTTATAGTATCACCCATTACTTCTGTCCAGCTTTTCACTGCTCTCCTTTCCAAATGACATACCCAACAAAAGTGACTGAACCAAATATGAATAGAAATACATCGACACCACATGACACTGAGGGCCTGATGAACGTTTTTGCACCCACTTCACTTGTTAGGCCCGCCCTCGAACTGTTACATTATTTAAAGGAATGCCTCAAATACGTTATTGCTTTTATAATACAGTTACCAGCCAAATTATAAATTAGTAAAGTAAAAAAGTAAATAGATGCCTTTTTAGCCCGAAATAGTTGTAGCCACCAAACGTTTATCTCATTTCAGTAGTCTAGAGAAAAATAGTCCCCATACATGCATGTAAACAGCATTGGGTCCCGGACCATCTCACTCATTCACATCGCTCATGACGTCCACCTTAATTGTCCGGGTGTGAAATTAACTTACTACTTACATGAACCCAAAGGACAACCTCGGAAACACAAATGCAAGTAAAGTTCTTTACTCGTGTTTAGGCAGGGTCAAAACCGGGGGATCAGTCCAACAGGCAAACAATTCAGAAAAGGGGGCATGAGAAAAGGTTGAGTAGTCAGGCAAAGAGGGCTGGAACAGGCAGATCAGGAACAAAATCAGGATACGCGGGAGAACTAGGCAGTAACACACAAGATAATCAGGCAGACGGCAAGTGTAAGTGTGGGGATCAGCAGTGGCCATATTGCAGTCTGCAGTCTACGACGCACTAGTCAATACATACTTATCCCCACCACTAAGGTCCAAATAACACATTAACTTCGTTGACAGGATTTTTGTTTTGAGAGTGTCTGATCCATGATAGAAAGAGAGGCGTTCCATTCTCTTGCACGTTTAAATGCTCGCAATTTGCGCTATTGTGGGTGGAGAGAGGCGCTTATTACCCAATGAACTGCAGATTTCGTAAATACAGTGTATTTACAGTGTATCACAGTGTGCACTTTCTGCGCGTTGGCCGTGGTGCTGAAATCAGCGTTAGTACATGAGGCCCTGAGGCCTGTACTTCTACCTGATCCTCTGCAGATTCTGTGCCCTGACGTTGCACGAGACGAGTGACAAACATTGCGCCCGTTATTAGTGAAGTCATCTCTCTATTCCCGCTCTCTTCAAAGCCCGAGGAATCCCTTGTTGGTGTACTGCTGATCAGAGCAGAACAAAGATAAGGCCTGCATTTCTACCTCAGAAAGGGTTGTCTGCACTCCTGTGAAGGCAGCAGCACTGTAAATATTTACTGTAGTAATGTCAACCTGATGCATTCTCCGTCTATTATTAAGCTATCAGAGCTTCTTCTTACTGTGCCATCATAGCAGGTTATTCCAAGAGACGGCAGCTTTTGGAGCTGCCTCTCTCTCACTGAATCTAACGTTATTTAAAAAAAAAACACTGTTTAATGACAACTTTAGAACAGAAGTGACGCAGAGGATGTTAGCTCCAATTTAAGCTTTGCCTTAGCATGCAGGACGTGTTATTGAGATGCCCACGCATTAATATTTGTTCATTCAGTTTATCTAACTGCCTTGCAAGTTAATACATCTTGGATATCAAAATTAACTGAGCTCTGGTGAGTGCCATTTAATAATACAATGAAATTAAAAGAATGAGCTAGAGGTTCAAAGTAAGAGGGAGATTAGAGAGTCAATGCAATATTACTGAATTGCTGACAGCGCTAATATTGTTACTTATAGGTAGAATTACTAGTGACTGAATCTGCAATTGGTTTGGAGTAGCTGAGACCCATGGGAAGGATGAAGGAAGGAGTGGACAAGAGAGAGCCAGTTTTGTAGTTAGAGGGAGGGAGACGGCAGTCAGAATCCAGTGATTTATCCAAGAGTCCTGCATTAGTTAGATGAATGTTGCCGTGTGCAGATTAAAATTAGGATACATTCATCAATGCAACAGCAGACACAAATGCATTACAACCAGGAAGTAAACAAGGCAGTGGCCGCAGGGGGAATCAATATGCATAATTAAAAGGATAATATGGAACGGCCGTCAGTTGACCGTAATGTTGTCTATTAAAACTGCAAATCCCTGGGTGTGATGGTCCTTAGTATGGAATAAAAGAGATTTACACCCGGCATATATATAAATATATAGACAACACAGGTTTTGTATTGATAGTTGGTTAGACAATGGAAAAGTTCATGGTTTAGGTTAAAATAAGGACAGTGTGTCACATACATTTCTATGTCCATGAGATAAGTAATTAATATAAGTGTTTAATTCAGATGCATGGTTGCAGTTTTGAAAACGCAGCTAACATTGTGAATTCTAGTCAAACACATTGGCTGGGTTTAGGAAAATATATTTCATTGAATGAAAGCTATACTTAAATTATGTATTTAAGTTAAGTACTTAACGTAAACTGACACACAACCGTACTTTTGAACTTTTGGTTAACGTTATTTCAAACAAAACTACTTGGTAAAGTTTTAGGTTACAAACTTAGGTTAAAATTACTTTTAAGTATTCTACGTAGACAACTTTTAGTAATGCGGCCTCCTCGGTGCATTTGTTCGACCCTGATATTTATTGACTTTGGTGAGTAAATCATTTTCAATTAAAAATGTAAATGTATGAGTTGCGCGTGACGAATACTGTAATCACATCAAAAAACAAGCGTATTTCCCGACAGACAAAAAAGGAAGTGAAACTGAGAAAGAGACAGGAAGAGAGGGTGAGATTGAACACTTTTCAACCCGAATGTGAACCTTCTGCCCACTCGGCTGAACTCTGCTGTGAGCTCTACCCACCAGGCGAAGTGTAATTTAAAGAGATTATGGTGACCTTTCTTCTCTCTTCTCTGTGTCTTGGAACAACTTGATGCGTCCATTTTAAAACCACTCTCTACATCTGACTCTCCACTTTATATTTTTCCTATTTTCCAATCTGGTTTTCTCTCCTCTTTTTGGCCGCTTTCACATATGCCCTATGTACCCTCATTCATCCTGCATGCTGGATGCCGTCATATCTCATGAATATATCCAACATCGGAGTGGATTAAAAATAATGAATGTGTATAGGATCCTATATGAGTGAATAAGGGTTGAAAAAAGGTGCTGTATCCAAGCATATCCATAGAAAATTGAGTTGAAGAAAAAAGTGTTGACAGCGGTAAGTGTAGTCTTGTGACAATAGTAAAGAAAAGCCCATTCAAGAATTTGGGGGAAATTCACAAAGGGATTGCAGCTAAACTTCAAGAGCCACCACACACAGACGGATCCAGGACAGCTGGTGCACGTTTATAGTCACGATAACTGTCTTCTCACATGTCCTTTTAATTAAAACATTGCTAGTTTTAATGCACAATAATAGACAGTACAACACACCTGCATACTATGGATACAGACAAGATGTTAATGTTTAATTTAAACATCAAGTTTTGAATCTAAACTGTGCAGATAATGCCACCGGTAAATAAACAACAGTTTGTGGCAACAGTAATAGCCTAGTAATAGTATAGTTATAGCTCATGTATAACTGCTACGGCGACGCAAAACGTCTTTGCGGGGTAAGATGAGGCTAACCGCTTGGTGCCGGAGAGGTCTGACGGTTAACTACACCTTAAATCTCAAGGCACTCCTGGGCTCGTTGCTAGTGCAGTGGCGATATTTGTGCAGTTATCATGGCGGAACCAGCGACAAAACAGCGAAAGCCCATGTCGGAGCAGGCAAGAAAGAGGAAAAGGGCTCTGGACAGAGAGAGGACTCGTACACGGCTGAACATCGGTGATTTGTTGCGTTCGCCTGTCTGCTGAGCTCAAATCAACCACGCCTGGCTCGAACAGCTGAGCGTCTTTACGACAGTGCACTTTTATTTGTGGCCCTGGGGCAGCCTCGCTGGAAAATCAACCCCGGTTGCATAGTGGACCTTTAAGTGTAACATTAGTAGTACATTGTAAAAACGAGAACTTGAAATTGCTCATCTTACTTTGATTTTCAATTAGACAGAACAAAAAATACATAATGGCATTGTAAACTTTGTAAAGGCAGTTCTGCAGGGGTTTTCATACACATTTTCCGACATGTTGGATTACATCGAGATGAGAACTTCTACAATTCATGGATGTGTAAGAGAACCATTAAGTCAAAAAGGTGAGTAAAGCTATTTTGTTTGAATATAGTACTGCCAAATTGGTTTTGCATTAATCACAGGGTTTTTTTTTTATTTAATCGTGTGCTTGATACTACACTGCACCTTGCCCGCTAACTAGGGTCAACGTTAAGTGAGCTAATGTTAATATTAGCATGGTAATGGTAAACATAAACTAAGCTTACGTTAGTGGGTTTGATAAATTCAGTGTTTATATTGAACATGCTAGTTATATCCACTGGTTACCTGGTAAGCGGTCGTATTCACACTGCATGAAAAGTGGGATTTTTGTCCCCGTAAACGCCCGGAAATCTCCCTAATTTCGGACAAATTGCAATCTGCGCACGCCGCGGGTCGCCGTCTGTGCCACAAATTGTCGGAAACAAACTCTGACGTAGGTGGCGATCAGCTGGCGGAGGTGCGAATGACCCTAATTAGCATATGAATGCAGTGAAACCGCGGGTGGCCGAGCGGAGGGGGCTGAATATCCTTACTCCGTATTGGATGAAACCACAACTTTCAAAGAAGTAAAGTCACTCGTGATTGGCAGCAAAATCACACCTGGGCAGGCCTGGCTTGAGTTTCCCCGGGCCTCGGCCCCTGTCTCGGCAGAGCGTCTGCCCCCTGCTGGTTCCCCCCCGGGGAGAACCACTTGGCTCTGAGCCACCACTGCATCGGTCTCCACTTACCGCAGGCCGCAGGGAATCACATTGGATGCAACTGCCAGCAGACCGAACAGTCTCTAAAATTGACGTGTGTCAAGTGTGTGTGGCTGGCCTACCTTGGCCTGTTAAGACGGCTAAAAGGGAGGGAGCTACCCAAACGGGAGACAAACGTGCCCGCACCGTGGTCGAGTCCCAGATCACGTCCAGGAAAGTGGTCTTACGCAGCGGGGACAAAATACTTTTCCTGGCGTTGTCTCAATCCCAGACGGTTGATGTGAGCGAGAACGACATCTCAATGTTGAACTGCTAGCTGCTCAGACAGAGCCAAATTTAACCAGTCGTCGATGTAGTTTAAAATGCGGATGCCCTGGAGATGCAATGGCGCCAGGGCTGCATCCACGCATTTCTTAAACGTACGGGGAGAGAGAGCTAGGCCGAACGGAAGAACCTGATACTTGTAAGCTTCGTCCCCGAAAGCGAACCTCAGGAACTTCCTGTGTTGTGGGCTTCTCGCCGGCAAGACACATGAAAGTAAGTGTCCTTGAGAGCTAATGATCAACCAGTCCTCGGATCTGATCTGTGACACGATCTGTTTAAGCGCCCTGACAGCCCTAGGCTCCTCCTCCAGAGAAGGCGAGCGGCCCTCGGGCCTCTGCTCGCTGGGACTGGCTACTAAGCTCTGGCCTGACAGCCCTGGACTCCTCAGAGGAGGCGAGCGGCCCTCGGGCACACGCTCGCTGAAAATGGCTACGTAGCTCTGGCCTGGCAGCCCTGGACTCCTCGTTAGAGGAGGCTAGCGGCCCTCGGGCCCACGCTTGCCGCTCCGAACTAGTGGCGGGGACAGTAGCCTGAACCCTAGAGGGTACTGAACGAGCGGTGAAGACCCGCCCCTTCCGGTAGCTACCTCGCCTGAGAGCGCCGCCGCCACGCAACGCTCTGTCGCTGTGCAGCCAGGTGAGCCGGCTCATCTACGGCCGGGGCTGCGGCGTCGACGGGGAAGAAACTTATTAACTGGCTCAATCACAAGTGCATCCGTGTAGCCACCCGGGCTCACATACAGCGGCCAACCGACTTGGCGGTTTCTTTAGCGGCACGCAGAGCCAAAATCTGCCGTCTGACGCAGTTCTCGAACCACGTCAGGATTTAATTCCTTCCCCTCAGCCGCGTCCGAAAGCAGCTCCGCCTGCAACGCCTGTAGTAGCAACATAGTATGCAGGGAGGACGCCGCCTGCTGCCGCCGAGTTAGCGCTTGCCCACGAGCCTTAGGCTTGGTGGGCAACGCCAGCGTCCTAAATGACGCTACCGCGGGTGATAAATGGCTCCCCAGTATCTCCTCCGCGACAGGCATGCTCGCGTAACGTACAGTTTAGCATCGGCCCTTGGACGAATACACGGAAGTACACGGGTTAAACACGCGAGCAGACACCGGCCTCTCCCAGGCCGCTGACACCTCAGTGTGGGGGTCCGGGAAGAGCAGCAAACACTGACGAGGAGGTTTAGAGGAAGGCAGAAATATTCATGCAACTTACGAGTTGCAGCAGGCTCCTGCCTGTCAGCCGTCCCATCAATGCTGAGAATCTCAGCAGCTCGGGCGAGTACCTCCAACAGCTGATCGGCCGCGGCCGACTGAAGTGACGTGTCTTCAGCCTCCGCAGCCTCTATGCTAACGACATCCACTTCCTCAGAGCTGGATAGTTGTGTTAGTGTGCCTCCTCCCAGCGGAAGAGACGCCACGCGTGCTCCCGAAGGCCGGGATGAGGCACTGGATCCGACAGGAAAGGCTGAGAAAACGCCGAAGCCGTCTCAGATCCTTCTGAAAAATCCAACTGCAAATCCCAAGTAGATCGTATTCCGTGGGAAGCGCGAGCCGAGCCGCAATCCTCAGAGAGCGACCGGCAGGAGCGTAGCGTCGCATCAGGAAGATGCTGCAATGCACACAGCCCAGCCCCTCAGAGCCAGCTGGGCATGCTCCGCTGCCAAGCAAACAACGCACAGTTGGTGCGTATCCCGTAATAGAGCGGGTGCAGGGAGATTAAGCACACTGAAAGAAGCGCTGCTTGTTCGCCATAGTATGATAACCGTAAGAACTTTTGATTCACATAACGCTCTTGACGAAGGCACAGAGATGAAGGAGCCGGTGTTTTGCGTGCGCTTTATACTTCCTGGTCTCGACGTCACCCGCCGATGACGTGGCGTCTCGCCATTGGTCTGATTTCACACGTGCTTCATGAAGCGGTCCCTGATAGGGAACTCTTCGCTCTTCCGCCCGCAGTGAGTTTTCTGGCGGGGTTTACCTAAAGTTCCGGCGTGCCGTCTCGTAATATGTCTTACAGGCGGCTGGAAAACAATTAAATGAAAGTTGTATGAATAAAAATCAACACGCAAGTCACCGTAACATTAAACAAGGAAGGAGAAACAAAGTCACTTACAGAAAATGGTCGTCTTCATCAACATCGTGTAAATCTTTACTTGCAGATGTTGCTCCGCGCAAATAGAAGGTCAGCGCCTCATTGCGAGGAGAGATCAGTTTGTGAAATCAAAATGTACAGTTATGATCGGTATCTATTCCATGGTATCTATTTCCTTATACCGCAGAATGAAAGCATGTTCTTTAAATCTTACCCTTGCTCCGGTCCGTTCCGCCTGCAATTTGTCTCAGAGTTGTGAAGACGCCGCACCGCCTCCTGTAAATGACACGACAAAGACATACACTTCAATAAAGCGGGTTCTGCTCACTAGTTCTTTTGTAAGGCTACTCTTAGCTTTGGTTTTCGGCTAAGCTACTTTTAGCTTAGCTAGCAGTCATTACAACATATTCTTACCGCAAGCTTGGAATTATGCGTCCGTCTCCTCTTCTTTGAGTCAGTCTCTCCCGCTCATTCATATCGGCAGGATGTTGATTCAGCTGACAGGACAGTCCACTGATAGCAAACAGGAGTTTCTTCTCTTCAGTCTGCGGACTGGCTGAAAGTTCTTGATCGCGTCCAAGAGGAGCTGAACGCGAGTTGAACGTCCGGATCCTCCATCAGATACAAGGTCATTGTTTTACGGAAGGACTCGCAAGACCAGCTCGCGTCTATGATATAAACAACACCACCTATGAAGCATCATGTCTAGGAGATGTAGTTGTTAATAAGTCCTCTGTGCATTTAAGTAAGACTAAAGAAAAGGTCACTGTATTCCTGCTACTATGCACATTAGTTGAGCTCTAGGAGAATGTGATCTCTGCAGACCCTTCATTCTGATTCTAATAATAAAATGTTTGCATAGAATGGTCATTTTACCTCGCTGATTCAGATTGAAACTAATGTTTTAAATAATTTAGTGTATCTTAAATTACTTAAATTAAATAAATCAATACAAGCTAAAATGTAAGAGTCTATAATTAGGCCTGATCTATTTGTACCAGAGATGTTCTTACCTTTTAAACAAATGTCACCTGGGCTAAAACTCCCTCTGCAACCCCGATTTGCATTTGTATAGCTCACAGCATTTTTATCTACATGTCAAAGCCTCCCCTAGAATTAGGAGAAGGGGGACATGGGGGGCCAACTGCAAAGGGAGGCCCACGTCAATTTCCGACAATTTCCGGCAGTTTTCGGCCTTGCCCGCAAATTGCCGAAAACTGCAGTAAACCTGAAATTCCACGACAATTTACGGTGCAGCATACTCCCGAAAATCCCACTTTTAAGACTCCCTTATAAGATTGACATACTTTTAAAGCCAAAAACATGTTTCTGATCATCTTGGTTGAAAGACTAGAAAAGAACATTACACATTACTTGGACGGTAGGCTGGTCATTGTCCCAATCAGAAGTCAGAGCTTTAAGTGACTTAAGTCAACATTTTACGAAGTACACTAACAGAAAGAAAGTTAACATGTATTCATAGTAATAGTGAGACAACTGCATGCCTGCAAACTAGTTACCTTTTGGGGAAATTTGCCACCTTCAACTAAAAATCAATCATTTACGTGAATCGTGTAAATCCGAAGAGTTGGGTTTTTTTAAGGGGGGGGGGGTGCTAGCGGTTAGCGTCCATATGCTCGTGCGCATAACGAGCTAGTTAGCATTAGCCTTCCGCACGGAGTGTGCCGACCGGCCGCATTCGGACCTCGTCCGATTCTGAGCGTGCGCGCAGCTAGCAATGTATGTAGTACGTGTAGTACGTGTTACGTCATCAGATGTTTCCTAAAAATAAACATTGTTCACGAGTCCCACAGCTCGAGTCCGAGTCAAGTCTGAAGTCACTGTGCGTGCTACTTAAACTCGAGTCCCCATCTCTGACTGACACTGTGGACATAGCTCATATCGCTTGGCCTAATATATATATATTTTTTGGCGACGTAGTTGAGGCAGCAGGCATGTGTTGCCAAGGCGGCCGCCTTAGCTGCAAAGTGCTGCAGGAAACCCTGGACCAGTTTATGGGTCAATAAATGTGCCATTTTTACCATCAGAGAATGTCTTTTCCCTTTATTTTCTTCTGGGACCAGAATGTTTCATTAACATGTTAAGATAGCAAAATTTGGCTGGGGGGGATTGCCCCCAGACCTCCCTAGAACGGTTTAGTTTGTCACCTTTTTCAACCCTTATGAGTTTGCAGGTATGCAACTGCCCCATCATAAGGACAAAATGAAAGAAAATAAATTAGCCACAAGGACCCTAGGTGTTTCTTTCTTGCTTTTTGTTAATGTAACTATTTCCTCCTCTTTATTTCTTAGTGACTCTACTTTTGTCTTTTTTACTGTCGTCTTCTTGTTTCTTCTGCGTCTCAAATGAAGTCAAACACTAGCACACTTATAAACTTTGCCTCCAAGCAATGTCATGTCCTCCTTGATTATGAATACTGTAAAGCTGTCATGAGAAAGGGCATCAAGGGAAATGTGTGTCTATGTATGTATGTTAGTCAAGTGTGTTAGAAGGTTAAATGTGTTACCCTTTAGGATGCAATGATGAACAGCCACTACATCTATCTTAATTAAATCTATCTGTATTTTTTGGAACACAGACTGCACAGCATACACAACTTTAGACACACATTCTGACACAAACACACACAACCAAACCTTACCCAAACCTTTTAATCTAAAAAACAAAAGGATTTACTTTAAAAGGTCTTGCAATTTTCCACAAATGGAAGGCGAGTCCCTTCAATGTGACTAGGAAAACAGAAGCATTTTCCCACAATAAGAGCAATTAACACACTCAGGCACCCGTACGGCTCAGCAGATACAAGCCAAATATGATGAGCCGATAACATATCCTTGTCCTTTGAATGCAGCACAATACAGTGTCCAGTATATAATACAGGAAAGTGTACAGGAAGGAATTGGGAGACGTCTTAGCACAATGACGTCCCTGAGCCAGCAGCTGTGGGTCATTCTTGGACGGATAATTCATGGGTAACATTTCCACTGGCGAGAAGAGGAACGGCACACCTGGTTTCACTGGGTCAGCATTGCAATGTAATCGAATATGATTGAATGTGAAAGTGGAAAATGGCAGTAAATATCAGTGGTGGTGGAGAGTATGGCTGTGTGTAAATAAAAACTATGTGAAGAGACTGGCAGAAAATGCAGTCCTGTAAAACCAGGGAAATTTTGTGAACCAAATCAGAGTGGTCATGAATTCCAGTTAAATGTTATGAAACTGAATAAGTATATCATAGCAACATGAGAGCCTTCCATTACATCACAAAACTTCAAATATGCAAAAATGTAACCAGACGACTTAATTCACACTGCTTCCTTGCTATCTCCTAAATCTCCACCCTAAATGTGGCCATGCGTAATAGCTATCAACAATTTTGTTGTACAAGGTAGTTTAATTCTGTGGCCTTCAAGAATAGGACTTATTCCTGGGAGCGTGAGCTACATCACCTCACTTCTGGCTTTTCTCACACAGAGGAGAATGTTGATTGAAATTACCTCAGAGGAAGGCCACCATATCATAGCCGGTTCCTTTTACATGTTTGACAAATACAAGACAAGGACTGCTTCAATGTGTACGTTGGTAAAAGCTGTGTGTAGAGACACATCAAGGGGCCTCCAGGGAGTGAGGAAACTACCCGAACACTTAGGAACACCAAATTAAAATACACCAAATTAAAATACAGCTCAAATGACATACTATCAAAAAAACACAAAACAAATTCAAGTTCAAGATTTCAAAGAGCTCCTGTATATACAGCTTTTGCAAGTTGAGGTTGAAGTAGCTGGCATGTGAACATTAAACGTCCTTATGTAACGATAGTCAATTTACTTAATTCTTGTGATTAGATCATCACATCTTAATGTTTCAGGTTTGAACACATTATGAGCTTTTTTGTCAGTTTTGCAGTGATGTGGCTGAGGGTATGAAGGGTTGTTTTATATGTGCCATGTACTAGAGAGTGTTAACTGAGAGCCAGAAGTTATGATCTGGCACCCGCGGTGCAGGATGTGGTGGCTGCCGACAGGATGGATACTGCTTCATGCAACACCTTTTGGAAATGTTTTTCTTTATGTTAGATAGAGATAATGTCATACATTTTCCTGTTTTCTAACTTTCCAGTCATTTCAGATCCTCCCACATTATCTGCCCTTCTCACCTGCATCCTATCCCATCATCAGCCACTCACCATTTACATACCTGCAAACTAGTCACCTTTTGGCGAAATTCGCCCTTTTCAACTCAAAATAGGTCATTTACGTGAATTGTGTAGATCCGAAGAGTTTTTTTTTAAGGGGGGGATGCTAGAGGTTGGCGTCCACCCCTCGCGCGCTTGACTTAAGGTTTAGCCTAGCGGTTAGTTATGTAGCATTGAAGGCGCCTAATGAGTCTCTCGTCTTCCTCTTCTTCTTTAATTCAGCGGCGGACTTCAATTCAATTCATTTTATTTTGTATAGCACAAAATCGCAAGTTACAAATTTGCCTCAGAGGGCTTCAAACGATCAAACGTTTACGGTGCATGCCGCCACCCACCGTCCCGGATAGATAGATTATAATTCATGAGTTTACAAAAATCCAATTAATAACTTTCCAAAAAAAGAGAGGAGTTGAACAATGTAGGTGAAAAGCTGTGTGGTAGATGGATTGTAAAAAATAGTGTGGTAACAAAAAACAAAAAAAAACGTATATAAATGTTAAGACGATTTTTTTTTAACTAGCTAGTTTGTGCATTTCAATTCTGACATGACCTATAAATCATCGACAGTTCAATTATTTTTTTCTTCTTGACATCTGCATGGCGCGTCAAATTTGAAAAGTGAATGACGATACGGAAATGACGTCTGCTGTCTATCCACTGGTGTCCAGCCAATGGTGTCTAGCCGGAGGTGAGTCTGCGGGGCTGCAGCTGGATGCCTCCCTGCCTGCTCCTTCTCGGATTTGATCGCCTGCCTTATCGCCAGTTTATGACAGTAAAGTGTAGTGCTGAGAATAATATTTAGTTATTTTAACATCAAAGCATCTCTGTAGTCGAAACCTCAAATTAAAGTAAAAACCTAAAAAACATAGTTTAACGTACACAATATTCTTAAAAGCTGCTACGATACAGTATTAACCTAAACAAAATATATTTTAAATATGTTTTCTTTTGAAATAATTTTGTATGACAATTATCAAATGAGAGATAAACGAAACGAAAAAGAACTGGATTGATACAATAAAACCAATGGTGTGGATGAGTTATACCACATGCAATAGCTATTAGAGGGATGATCATTAAAGTCATTGTAATAATCCAGTCACTTTTAAACAAATCATTATGACAATCACAAAAAAATTCATATAACAAATTTATATCAAATGTTTGACTCTTGGTAGGATGGGATCAGGATGATTAGGAACATTGATGAGAAACCATGACGGACTAGAAACATTGACTATGATAACAATCCTTACTTTTTACAGGGATCAAAGGGCAGAAGACTCGGTACAACTATCCCTAAATTGTTTTGTGTACATTCATACAAAACATTTTATTTCTGATAATTATTATGTAACTCATACAGTTTTCAATGATTAATGCGCCTCATTACAGATTCATTTTAGGAATCCTCGGCCATAACAATTCACCAAGTAGGAAGTATAATCGTGGCTTAGCAGCTAATAATATTGGTCTACTCTGCATAATAATCACTTCACAGTTAAGCTGCTATTTTCTTCATGGTGAAATCCCCATTATGGAGCTCATTAGGATATGGAAAAGGAAAGAATATAAAGTTATTACAAAAAATGAAAAGCATGAATATGAATGAGACCCATAACTCAAACGGGACCATTGGAAAAGATGGTAATTCTTTCGACACACCAATTGTTGTCTTCATTTATTCACTCATAAAGGTAGTTCCTGTTGCATTATATTTCTGCGGAGTTACTGAAACAGTTTTGCTGAAGACCTTGTGGGAAGCTCTTTAAAGACCCATGGAATTATTTCCGCTTCCCTAAAGTGCCCAGACTATCGAGGCTAGTTGGTGTGTATGTTGCGGCATCCCTTAGCTAAGGGATCATAGGGGATATATCTCAATTAGAGATAGGGAAGCAGCGTCCATGTCTGTGTGTGAAATGGCTTTTGACTAGAGTCTGCATTGTACGGGTATGTACGTGTGTGTGTGTGTGTGTGTGTGTGTAAATCAACCCCAATTCCCCGAGCCTGTTGTCCAGCTGCTGCAGAGAACAGGAAGCCCATGTTTCAGTCTTGATTGCCTGAGTTGGGCTTCTCCCCTAACCTTAAACACTTTGACCCATTATTACGACTGACACCGGAAACAACCAACCAAGACACACATACTCAAACACGGACATGTATGACAAGTACGTGTGTACAAACTAAATTCACTGTAAACCTTTCGTTTCCAAATAGTGAAACAAATTAGGTTTTATAACTTGTATTTTCTTTACCAGCAAACATAGGACGACTCTACTAGTTAAAAAAAAAATAAAAAATGAAAAGCGTAATTTCCTAGAAAAACTGTATTAAATAGTCGTTCATGGAAAAGGTAAAAAATGCAGGGAATAACAGGGAATGCTTTAGGGCGGGAGTACCCTGTGATTGACCGATCTCTTCCTGAACCATATACAGTGTATCAACCTAAACCTAGGCATTTTTTTTTCCTGGTTCGTTTGAAACACGCCCCATAATCACAGCTCAATGGAGCAGTATCAGACTCAAATTCTGACTAGAATTGGGTATGACTATGTCAGGCTAGGAACTATTTGGAATGGTCACGTCTGAAATTGCTGTATGCACGCATTGCTACAAAAATATACCGCTTATTGCGCCAGATTCACTTTACCAAGAAACTACGCTTTATTTCCCTTAATTCATGAGATTGTGGTGTTTATAAATTTTTAGCCACATTGTTGCCATTAGGAGTCATCAATGAATCATCAAAAGGCCTCTGAAAGACTGGGCTGGTGCAAAGACATGGACAACCCAACCAACCCAATGAAGGCACAAATAAAAAGAATGTTTGAACTGTGGTAAAATATCATCTTACTATGGAAGCAATTCCCCAACACCTTAGTTCAATAATGGTGTCTAGTGAGGGGGAAGAGCACAATCCCTCATATCTAATACTGTGCTGCCTATATAGAGAATCACAGACCTAATCCTACATCACAAAATGAAAACTGACATGTCCATATATTGAAATTCTCCACTTCAAACTGGTTCTGACAAGTAAGAAGCACAAGAGCACAGAAGACAAGAAAGCCCCCCAGATATTTTTAAGTCTCTTCAACTTTGTACTTTGACCCCCACAATGACTCTCTCTATAATGCATTTCATGAAGTGCGTGTGTGTTTGCTAACATGTGAAATAGAGGCAGTGTTTTATAGTCATGAATACAACTTCCTTATCTTATAGCAGATGTTAAAAAGTAAAGGAGGCAGTTCCAAAAATACCTGGAGCTTTCAAGTATTAACACTAAAACAACCAATGACTATTTAGTAAATGATAAGTAGTTAAGTTATGGCTGTACTGATCTCATTTTGGAGGACGTGAATTGTAGAGGAGCTCCACAAATAAGCTAGAAACACATATTAATGAGACAACACCTTCTAATGCTGCTAGGTAACTTAAAAGAAGACAAACCCATACCTCCACATCCAGTACACATGGAAGTCTATTAGTATCTGTTTGGATTGTTTGTGTCAAGCTCTCTTTTTGTTTCAGTTTGTTCTTTACCAGCTATGCCAATGTCGTTTTGTGGAATTTGCATCACTATCATGCTTGTTGAAAATGTAAAATGAAAGGACAGTTCTTAAAAGAAACCCTCAGTCATTGAATGCAAAGAACTGACACCGACATGTGAAGTTAAGTGTTTGTTTAACTCAGTTAAAGGTTGATTTGCCATTTTCAGCCCTGATAAATGTTGACGGTGTTAGCAATTGAATATGTGAGACTTGTCAACCCTGAGAGGCTTTCTTTATTATTTCCTTATACAGACTAACAAAGCTAAACCATTTCTACATAACAGTGAATACCGGAAATGTGTCTCCGACACTGTATTCTTTAAAGGCAACGTAAATGTCTCCTGTGAAACAAGATGTATAATATTGAAGATCTTGCTACGGCATCACTGGAGGTGAACTTAGTGATGAAATATTTAAATTTATTTCAACTAGAATACAGTAATACATAATATACATTTGTGAAATGTATTGATTATAGATGATCAATAGAAAAATACTCACCTAACATGGATTTGAAACAAATTGTGAACAAAATCGGAGAATGCATTTTAATAAAATGAATATGAAAAATGCTTACTGGTTTAAACTTTTTCTAAAATGTGATGTGAACCGTTGAAGATATGTTATAGAAATAAACTAGGCCAATGGTTTATGACTTTTAATAGTAAAAAGGCACTCCATTTTCTCATTTGAAAACAAGGCATATGGATTCATGATTATGTCTGTTTAATAGACACATACACATTGCAATATTTAATAACCTTTGAGGGGTTTGTAAGCGCTTCAACCTACTCCTTTGTGATTTAAGTTTAAGTGAACATAAATTAGCTTGCGTTTTAATTTTCAACGCGACAGTCAGGCCTGACCGTGCATTCAATATTCAATATCTATTTATTTCATAATGGTGAGGCCAGTAGTGAGAGCTAATCCTGCCCTGACAGCTAATAAACTTCTTAAAATCCACATGCCCACATAGAAAAATTAAATGATAACAAGAGCCATTGTCATTACCAATCCAAATTTCCCCTTTTAAAGGATTAATAATTGTTTGAATTTAAAATGTAAAAGTATTTGTATCGCCATATTTAACCTGCAGGCATTGGAATATGGAGGGATAGAAGTTGTCTTGTTACAGATGTATGCGTGACATTAGAAGAGTCTTTTCCTTCCACTTTTTCCTCTCTTTCAGATGGGATAAGGGAGACAAAACAACATGGCCTCTCTGTCTTAGCTCTCAGACTACTGGAAATCAGCAGCTTTGCTCCAAATCCAGAGGCACCAGTATCGGCCTTCAAAAGGCCCAATCAGCAGCTTAATAAGCGCTCTCTCTCACCCACCCACTAACGTCTCCCCTTACCTCCACTCCCCCTCTGTGCCACTGGAGCGCTCTCAACTCAATCTGCCTCCCTCAAGCTTCTCACCACCTACTCTTTATCTCTCTTTTCATCTCTCCCTCTCAGTCATAGCCTCCCTCCATCTACCCCTCCGTCCTCAAACTAATTGAGGCAGGTGGCCTCCTTTTATTCCCTCTCTCCAAACCTCTCAGCGCTGCAGTTGCCAGGCATCTCTATTACATTGTGTGTGCGCATGTGTGTGTTTGCACGTTTATCAGCGATTTTCTTTTGTATTTAATCTGCTGCAGTGGATGGAGTCTTCATGCAAGTTCTGTCTTTGCGGGAGTGAGTGTGTCTTAGTGAGTGAAAACATGAAAGTAAAATCCTAATGGCTCTTTTCTCTTCCAGAAGTGGCCTCTTTAAACGCCACTCTTTGGACCTCAAACGCACTAAATTAATTTTTCTTGGTAAGAGGATCTATTTATACTTACAGACCCACACACACACACACATACACATGCACTCTTTTGACCTGACAGTCTAATGGTGGCTCTCATACACAGTTAGGAACATGGCACATGGCAATGGAGGGGTAGGGGGGGCATTGGAGGGGCCAATCAAAGGGGACACAAACACAGAGAGAGAGGGATAAATGTTACCACAATGACTTCTGTCAATTAGAAAAACTCATTGTTTGGCTGACAAAGTTAACTGACCCATTAATGGCTCCTATCGTACACTAATGGGTCCCACCAATCGCACTTTGTTCTTTATCAGACTAGCAGTTTACTTCCTGGCAAACACAAACACTAACCCTTTCCACAAATGACATTACATTTCATCTAGCTGACGCTTTTATCCAAAGCGATTTACATTGCATTTTTAACCCATGGCTTATACATTTTGCCCAGGGAGCAATAAGGGGTTATGTATCCTGCTCAAGCTCAAGAACACAGCCAGGATTTGAACCACCAACCTTGCAGTTCCCAGCACACCTTCTCAACTCCAAGCGCCACCATCGCCCCAAAGGACCTTTGTGCAGTAAAGATTTATTTCAGAGATTGTCTACCGCCGAATATAATGGAATTATATGTTCGAATGAATAGAAGATAACAGGTTTTACTTTACCATAGCAACAGGTTAAATGTAAAATGGCCTTATGTATTTATGATTGAGTAAAACCGTTATTCTGTTGCTGAAAAACAAACAAAAATGAACTAGTGCTGCTAGCAGCATTGGACGGGTCGCCGCTACTCCGCGCGGGTCAAAGCCGTCAGACACCGCGTTCCCTCCTTAGTAGTCGTTCACCACGTGAAGCGATGCCGGGAATTGCACTTTGAAAACTTTATCTTTAACTTTATCAGGCCTTTGGCCATTTCTGTCAACATTTGAGAGGTATCCGATTATATATATATATACACACATGAGTCAATTTCCTTCAAAATATATCACCAGCCAACTTCTGGTCATTTTCAGGTTAGAATTAAAAGCAAACTATTAATAGTCACATGATTATTCCACTTTGGGCGGAGAGTACACGTCGCCGAGGTGTGACTCATTGGTAACCAGGACATTGTGATGTACAATCCCAATTACAGATGACCACAAGTTAATATTCAAACAGATAAGTGGTGGACGTGCCGGACAGGAGTCACACATTGCACCTTAACACCTGTTCTAAACAAACTATAGCAACATTTATAATATAAGTGATTGCAGGCGGGCTGAAACCACGCCTACTCCAGGTGACCAATATAAATGTCAGCTGAAGGTGCCTTTTTTATTTCTGTCACTCGAGCACGGAGAAAAAAAAACATGACCATCAACCACTCACACACTCGTTCTAGCTAGAAGGAACAATTACGCCATTTACTTGAGTTAAAGCAGCAACAACTGATTCATATTGCTCTGTTTTTTTAATGCCTGAAGTTTTTGCGGCCTGCAAAACTGCAATTTGAGAGATTATGCGGCCCCCACAAGAAAAACTTTGGGGACCACTGATATATACTTTCTACTCTTATGTTTGCCTTGTACAAACGGCAATAGTCGCTGAACGACATCTTGTACACACAACTCTCTGAGCGATCGCCTTCTTCCGCGTAGAACTTCTGTCGCTAGGAACAGGCGCATTTGACAGACATTCATAGCGCCCAATAAACGGCTCTGGGCATTCGTAAACCACGCCTCTAATACGAGGAAATGAACATGTGGATTCCAGACCCAGTCTCATTTGAGAATGAGATCAGGGTATGACGTTAGCCAGGCTAGGGCCAGGGATCAAACACACACAAATACCAAGTCTGAACCCTAAAATACCCAGCATGTCCTCACATTCCAAAATACACCTCACACCTCACACCTCAGGACTAGAAGTAAAATCGATCCTGATCAATGTTCAAGTGTATACACACAAGGGCTTGCAGCTGACAAACTTATTTCAGCCTGGTTACAGATGATTCGTTAGTGGAAAGCTGCATTGAAAACAATTACTTCCATTGGAAAAGTATGCTGGACTGGTTGAGTAACTCCTCTCCCCTGCTCCCTCTCCTCTCCTCTCCTCCTGCCCCCTCCTCTCGATGTCTGCCACCCACACAGCCCAGTGCGGCTGGTTACAGACAGGGAGTTGATATTCCTGGAAATCATTAAAACTTCTCATTAATAGGAAACAAAAAAGAGAGCAGAAATCAAAGACATATACTCTTAGTCTCTTCTGTGGTTCCCTGATCTGTTACACACTCATTGCCCAACTTCTCTAACATTCTATTTGCGTCTTACATTCCTTTTTTCTTTATTTTCCTTTGTTCTAGAGCCTCTTTTAACTAAACTCTACAGCTATTTCATTCACTGTCCTGTATCTTTTTAGAAATGCAGAAATAAGCCATTTCAACTGTTTAATTTGTTTTATTTTTAGTAATGACAAGTTTACAAAATATTTTTTTAATCTGTAATTTATATACATATTTAGATGTATCTGAAATGACCATAGCTTGATGGAATTGGTAAATCAGTTATGGTACTTTTAAAGGTTTTTTTTAACTGCACTTGTCCACAGCAGTTCCTACTCTTAGTGGGTAATCAGACCGATTGGAGAAGCTTGTTAGCACCAGTGCTAGCTCGACTATATCACCTGTCACCGCTGCAGAGATGGAGAACTCACATAACTACACCTGCCTGGTAGACTATCACCTCTAAGCTGTTCATTAAATAATTAAACATGTCTCCTTCAACCTCCATTAACAGGTGACCAGTAACGAAATCCCAACAGAGAAAGTGAGCCGGCATACCTCAGTCTAGCAGGGTGAAAAAGTAGATGGGTGGGGTGCTCAGCTAATGGGGAAAACCAAAGAGGGATAAAAAAATGAGATGTCATTGCCTAATGCCCCAACATTTCCTAATGGATATACAGTGGATACGGAAACTATTCAGACCCCTTTAAACGATTCACTCTTTGTTTCATTGCAGCCACTCCAATCTTGACAGGGAAAAAAACTGAAATGTAGAAATATTTGCAAATTTATTAAAAAAGAAAAACTGAGTATCACATGGTTATACGTATTCAGACCCTTTGCATAGTATTGAGTAGAAGAACCCTTTTGAGCTAGTGCAGCCATGACTCTTCTTGGGAATGATGCAACAAGTTTTTCACACCTGGATTTGGGGATCCTCTGCCATTCTTCCTTGCAGATCCTCTCCAGTTCCATCAGGTTGGATGGGTAACGTTGGTGGAAAACCAATTTTTAGGTCTCTCCAGAGATTCTCAATTGGGTTTAGGTCAGGGCTCTGGCCAGTCAAGAATGGTCACAGAGTTGTTCCGAAGCCACTCCTTTGTTATTTTAGCTGTGTGCTTAGGGTCATTGTCTGTTTGGAAGGTAAACTCTCGGCCCAGCCAGAAGCAGTCACTCTGGATCAGGTTTTCTTCCAGGATATCTCTGTACTTTGCCACATTCATCTTTCAATCAATTGCCACCAGTCGACCCCCATAACATGATGCTGCCACCACCGTGTTTCACTGTTGAGAAAAAATAGTGGATTAGAAAAATGAAAGGAACATAAACCTAATAAAAGACTATGGATTCTTGAAATGTACCAACAAAAGGAGCGCCATGTTTGTTCTCAGGCTAAGGCCAAAAAAGGTAAAAATGAAATGTCTACCATGAGACATTAAAACAAAGAAGACTAAGAAAATATCTAGAAATGTTTCAACTCTGAAAACAATAGCCATATATTATCATTTTACCTCCATATTTTTCACCATTTTCTCTTCTCTCAAACCATCTCCATCATACGGAGGAGCCTTTGCGCCACGCTTCCATTGTGGGTACATGGCAAACCACACACAATACCCCTCTGAGTTACACACAAAGACACACTCTGTGCCCAGCCTACTGTTTTCCGCATTATATCCTTCCGAGCTTATGTCACGGAGCTTTCTCCTTCCTAATCCATAGTGAAAGGAACCGAGGGAGTAGTGGGGAGAATCAGTAGAAAGCCAGAAGCCAGCACTACCAGCGCTCTGGTAGGCAACAGTGCAGTGGGAGATCCACCTTTAACAAAATAATTATAATTAAATGATAGAAAAAAATAACACCCCTCACCATTAATATGCTGTATATCTATATTGTGATAATATTTTACAACAGCTTTCACGTTGACAAAAGTACATTTTGGATAAGAAGGGTATAATTGATAAGGATTTGATGACTTAATGTATCAATAGGTTGTGACATTGAAATCTATCAGTTGGATGGGGTGACATATCTTGAATACACTCGAGCATAACTGAAATAAAACAAAATTGGCAATTTGCAACCAACATGAATGCAGCCTGTATAGCACTCCTACTAAAACCAAACCCAATGTAGATATTAATATCATCACTGGCTCACAGATAAGAAAAAGTAATTCCATCCATAATTCATCTAGGTCAAACCGGCATTATCAAAGGTAGACTCATCCACTGATAGACTGTTTAATTCAATACACTTCTAATCATTAGAGCAAGCAACAACCAACATAGACCCTTGGATGCAGAAAAAAATCCTTTGACAAAGCAAACTGCACCGCTTGGTTTAGATGTACCGCATTAGGAACATTACATTTTGGAATACCTGCAACTTAAATCAGACAATTAATCTAGAGTTACCTCCCACAAACACAATAAATCTCATATTAATTTCACAAATACGACTGACCGTTAGGCCAGACCTAATGAGACTCCCAAGCATGCAAGGTTGTAGATTTTTTAAACTTAATCTGTTCATATACTTTCCATTATCATGACGTGTATATGAAGACAAGTTATTTAACACAAAAACACATCCAAATGTCTTTTCATTGATTGAATATCTAGAGTTTGAGACTCAAAGTGCACACTCTGCTTTTTTTCCTTTTTTGGTTCAATCTCCAGGATTATTTTTTGCAGAGCATCAAAAGTGAATTTGAGGTCATTTGGGTAGCTCAGGTTTATAGCATAGCACACGCATGCGCTACTGATGGCAAATCATGAAGGACTTCAACACCGTCAACAACAATTCCCATGTCCTGCGGTGGCTGGAGGCGATCCTCCTCCTCCTCCCTCATGACAAAAACGGCCCAAGCTTCGTCCTTTGAAGAATCTGATAAAAGACAAAACAATTATTAAAAGTTATTCTGCTAAAACCCATTTCTGATGTGAAATACACAATTCTCTAAACCAGGTCCCAAACAAAATTAAAAAACGACTTACCAGATAGTCCTTGATAAGGTTGTCCCCCATCTTCCAAGGTACACAATCAGGCTCTTAAGCAGACACGATCTTTTTAGATTCACCTCAAGACTCTAGGTGAAAGCCCAAACGCATACAACATTTTAAAAATGCAAAAATGATGACGTCCAATTTCGCCGATTCACTGTAGAAGCAAACGCTATAGAATGCACAAAAGGCAGAATTATTTCTTGTTTCAAATGACTCAGCTTAGTACTATATAAAAAGGCCATTTTGTAAGGCCAGCATTGGGTACATTGTTCGCTTTTGTACGTATGTCAACTCTGTCTCCCATTTACAAACATTAAATATCATGTTGTGTCACAACCGCTTGTGACACATAAACATTTTGTAATACTAATAAATTATTAGTATTACAAAATGTTGTAATAAATTATAAATGTACAAAATTGTACATTTATAAAAATAATCTCCGCCGAACTGCATGCTGGGTACAGTTATCACAAGCCTCGTTGCTACCTGAAAACACGGACAAGAGCAATGGAGGAGGAGGAACAACAAGAGACGCGAGATACACACAACAACTTGTACCCAAAAGAGGTGCTGTGTCTGCTGTCTGGAACTTTTTTGGTTTCGAAAAATCCAACGTAGAGCAGAAAAAAGTTTATTGTAAAATATGTCGAGCCGTTATCGCCACTGGTGGCAACACTAGCAATTAATTCCATCACCTTAGCAGAAAACACGTGTTGGAATATGGAGAGTGTATGCGATCACGGTCCTTGGATTCAAGACAGTCAACTGTTGGGTCTAAAACTCGACTCTCACTTTCTCGCTAAACTTTGTTAACTTTCAAAACCTACAAATAGACCCAGGAAGAGGCATCAAAGAAAAGGCATGACACAGAGATGAAGTTTTACCCGTCTGCAGAGGAGGAGAGGTGGAGAGGAGACGAGACAAACCTGTCACGTCTCACAATCAACTCTAACTTTCCTCCTCTAGCAGCCTGCTTTTATTAGACTGAAGGTTGCTAAGCAATACAAAGATTATGGGATGTATGTCGGTGGTCCAACCGTTTTCTGAGGGAACTTTTACACACTGGCAGGGCGCAACCATTCACGCCCTGCCTTCCTGTTTGGCAGGTGTGGCTCATATCAGCCCTCGGCAATGCAACTGTTTGTGGTCACGTTTCCTGTGGTCAGTTAGAGCGTAACTGCAGCTGGTTACCAAAACACACACTTCACATAGTTTCAGTTGGTTGGTACATTGTGTATCTCCTCTTGTTATAGCATATACACCTGCGAAACTTGCACGAAGCTGCCTGTATTATATTTCAAACTATTGAACATTTATTAGCTTCTACATATCCCTCCTGTTGTGAGTTTTGGGAACCTCCAGATATAACTAAATATTCAGTTACATTAGGGATCCATACATCAAGGGGGGGCACCTTCTTAAGGAAAAAGAGTTGAGTGCCCTCCCATCATTAAAAACATCACAACAGTGACCTGGAACCAGAGTGGGCGAAAACCCTTCTTTGTACTGATGAAGGGGAAAATTTCCACTCGACCTTTTCGCTTGGAAACGATCGCCCCATGGCTGGTCCAGGATCTGGATCAGTATTCGTTGTAAGAGGAGGAATATAGGGTCTTCATGTGGAGAGCAGAGGTTACTAGCACGTGCTCTCACCGATGGTACTGACCCTCAGCGTCATGTACATGCGGGGAGGGGGCATTCATCAGGGGGGAGTGTTCGTGGGATTTACACACAGTTCTCATCGAGGTCCTCGTTCCATGATGTGGGGTACAGGCCTGACAGGCCGTTGTCGGGGTCTCTTTGTTGGAGTGCCATGTAGGTGTGCACATGGGCGGCCATCATTCCATCCATCATTCTAGTTTGATCTACTCCTAATGGATGGTGGAAGATGGGCTGGAATTTCCCTACAATCAGTACTTCCTTTGCCTGCCGGTCTACGGGGGCACTCCCAATCCACCCACCATTTTGTTTGGTGAGGGCGCTAGCAGGAACAAAGAATGTCGCCTCTATTGGACCATTATAGCAGAACCACAAAACGTCAGATGTGTGTCCCCATGGGTCTTTAGACCCCCCATGACAAGGGTCCTTGTGATGTTCGATGGTTGGAGATACCTGTTGTATGGACGCATCCTGTGGCGTGACACACACAACTGCTGACAGTACCAATAATGTCTGTAGTACCTTTCTCGCCATCTCTTCTTATTCTTTTGATGGCTAGGTGGGGGCCTCCACTGGTTGTACCTTCTTGGCGTGTGACTGGTGGATCCAGGTGTCTCTTTCTGCTACCTTAAGTGCTGTGGGTGTGGTCAGCTGGACTCTAAACGGGCCGTCCCACCTTGGGCTGTGCCAGTGCCTCCTCTTGACCACCTTGAGCAGGACCCAATCGCCTGGGGTTAGCAGAGTCTGTGTGGGAGACAGGGGTGTACTAGGCAGATCATTTGTTCTCCTGACTTCTTGTTGTTTGAATAAGTCACATAACCACCTAGTCATAGGGTCTACCTCGCCCTCTTGCTCTTGCACCAGTGGGTCTGCCACTAGTGGTAGGTGAAAAGGTCTCCCTGTCACTGTTTCAAACGGTGTGCACCCTGTGTTGTTTGGTGTGATGTGCATGTATGTCTTTACTAGACTCAAGCACTCTGGCCATGTTTTCCCTGTTTCTTCCATGGTTTTCCTGAGCCTAGCTTTTATAGTTCCGTTCGTCCTCTCCACTAACCCTGCACTTTGTGGGTGATACGCGCAATGGAATTTGAGTTCTATTCCTAAGTGTCTTGACATTCGCTTCACTATGCTGTTCGTGAAATGACTACCATTGTCGCTCCACAAGACTCGTGGGATTCCATGCGATGGTATTATGTGTTTGCATATAGCTTTGGCCACTGTGATGGCATCGCACGTTCGGGAGGGAACTATTTCGACCCACTTGGAGAAGGAGTCTACCAGTACTAGGCAATACTTATAGGTACCGCTTCTACTTAAGTCCATGTGCAGTATCTCGAATGGGTATGTGCCTTCTGGGTTCTTGCCTCGCCTGGGTCTAATGTTCCCCTGTGTATTGTGTCTACAACATGTGATACAACTTCTACAAAAAAATTTAAAATAGGTTTGTAATCATTGTGAAATGTTTCCCCCACCATAGATACCATCCCTCCTGTTGAGACATGGCTCAGCCCATGACTCAATTTTGCTACAGCTGGAAACAGTGCTCTTGGTAGACATATTTTCTGTCCTACTCTATAGAGTCCTTCTGTGTCTTGTTGTGCTCCATCTGTTAGCCACCTAGCCTTTTCTCCTGTTGGGGCATTGTTCTGCATGTCCTGCAGAACATCTTTGGGAATGATGTCTTTGGTGGTGTCTTTGGTTACATAGGTATGGGTGAAATGATATCCTGCTGCTGCTTTGGCCGCTGCATCTGCTTTCGCGTTTCCAATGGAAACTGGGTCTCTTCCTTGTGTGTGTGCTTTGCACTTGCAGATAGCGAGTTTTTTGGGCAACATGACTGCTGATAGTAATTCAGTGAGGAGTGTTGCGTGTTGGACTGGTTTTCCTGAGGACGTTTTCATCCCTCTTCTGGCCCATAGCTTTGCAAATGTGTGTGTGGTCGCGTACGCATACTGGCTGTCTGTGTAGATTGTGACTTCTTTTCCTTCAAAGAGTCTGCATGCTTCAGTTAGTGCTATTATTTCTGCTGCTTGTGCTGATTGGTTTCCTGCCAATTTTCCTGACTTTAAAGTCTTCTCTTGGTTAACTACAGCGAATCCAGTGTTGTTTTTTCCATCTGGTCCATGTGAGGAGGACCCATCCACAAACACCGTGTCTCCAGTGTGCAACGGTTGATCTTGAAGGTCTGGTCTTGGTTTATAGTCTTCTTCCACCCTCTCTTCACATTTATGTGGGTCCCCATCTTCTTCGGTAGGAACGAGTGTGGCTGGATTGACTGAGTTGCATCGTTGGAGGGTGAGGTGTGGTTGTGACAACAGGGTTGCAGTTAGTCCAAGGGTATGGGCTGGTGATAGGAATGTCATCTTCGTGCTTGTGAGCAGCATGTCTACTGAGTGGCTTATTAGCAGAGTCAATGGATGGAACAACACTACTTCAGCGGAGGCCTGCACTGCCATGGCAGCTGCACATACCGCTTGTACACAATGTGGCAATGCTCTTGCTACTTCATCAAGTTTCTTAGAGTAGTAGGCTACTGGTTTTCTTTTGGCTCCATGCTCTTGCAGTAGTACTGATGTCATGAAACCATCTTTGCAGTCCACTACTTGTTCAAAAGGTTTGTTATAGTCTGGGTGTCCCAATGCTGCTGAATTCAGGATGGCTTGTTTTACAGCTTCGAACGCCAATTCTGCTTCAGTTGTCCAGTTGACGGGTCCTGACAGAGGTCCTCTTTCATCTCCTGTGATGAGACCTTGCAGAGGGGCTGTCAGTGCGGCATAGTCCGGAACCCAACTCCGGCAGTAGTTCGCTAGTCCTAGGAATGCCATGACTTGTCTTTGTGTAGCTGACTTGGGGGCAGTTTTAATGGCCTTCTTCCTGTCATCAGTGAGGCGTCGTCCTTCACTGGATATTTCGTGTTCAAGAAAAACCACCTTCGGTTGGCACATCTGTAGTTTGCTTAATGATGCTTTGTTTCCGTTTTGTTTTCTTCTTCTGTGGGGCTTGCGATGAGTATGTCATCCACATAGACTAGTATCTGTGTGTTGTCTGCTGGCGTGTGGGAGTTGATACATCTTGTGATTTCGGTGGAGAAAATAGTGGGACTATCACAAAATCCCTGGGGGAGCCTGGTGTAACTGTACTTTGTTCCTTCAAATGTGAAACCAAACCACCCCTGGGAGTTTGGATGGACAGGAATGGAGAAAAAGGCATTACTGAGGTCAATTACTGTGAACCACTCATGTGTTGGATTTAGTTCATTCAGCAGTGTGTGTGGGTCAGGCACGTTGGGGGCTCTAGTTTTCACTGCTGCGTTCACCTGTCTTAAGTCTTGAATCATTCTCCATTCTCCACTTGCCTTCTTTACTGGAAAGATTGGGGTGTTGCACTCGGCTGTGTCGCTTTTTACAAGGATACCAGCTTTTAACATATCTTCGATAACCGGTTTGATCCCTTTTCGAGCGTCTTCTTTAAGTGGGTATTGTCTCACCCTTGGCCTGTATGTGGTTCTTCCTTCAATTTCCACGGGTGCTGCGGTTTTGAGCAGTCCTACGTCAGTTTTGCTCGTTGCCCATAGCCCTGGGGGCACATTCGGGAAGTCTTCTGCTGTGAGCGTTGCCAGAAATACTTCCTCTGGTCATGTTGTCATGTGAGTTTGAGGGGCGGCCCATGTGATCCAGTTACACGGGTATTTTGTGCATTTTCCATGTTCATGTGTACTGGTTATGCCGTGCCCTAGGGAATTTCTGTGCCAGGTAAATGGGCCCTGTGTTAGGTCCTGGCAGACTTCCTTTGCATGGTGCCAGAGCTTGTTTTTTGGTTTCCAAAGGGAGATGTGTGAAGGTCCAGTTCTCACACGTGTCTGCACTTCTGTAGGGAGGGTGACCGTGGCAATGACCCATCATGTTTCTGTGACCAGGATGTCTTTTATTTGTACTTTCACGGGCTTGAGTTGCTTGAACCATCTTTTCCATTCTGTCGGTGGGGCTGGGGCTCCACCGCGCTGGTAGTTCACAGTTATGTGCAGTGGGTACTCCTGCTGGGGTTCTGAGTCAGCTGCGGAGTTTCGAACAGTGGTTGCCATTTTCCATAACTCTGTGACTATTGAACTTGGTCCTTCTTTAGTGGGGTCAATTGAGAAGAATTTTCCAGGAATTTGGGCTTGCTCTACCCAGGTTTCCGCTTTTTCGCAACTGTGGATCTTTGTTGCTTGGATACCTTTGGGTGTAGGGACTAGACTTAGTCCTAATTTCATCAGCAGGTCTCGTCCAAGCAAGTTTATAGGGCATTCTGGGCTTATGATTACTGATGAGGTTATAACCACTCCGTCTTCATCTTGTAGTTCGATGGGCTTTGACCATTTGGCTATAGTAGGGGACCCGCTGGCTCCTACGATGCAGAGTTTTCTTGTGCTTGGTGTGAGGCCCGGTATTTTGGAGGATACAACGGTGGCGTCTGCCCCTGAGTCACACAGGAATTTAACTGGAGTTCTTTGTGGTCCTACTAACAGAATACGTGAAGGGTGGTTCTGTTCGGGGTGTGTGATTGCGGCACAAATGCTTAAGTTAATAATATTCACAGATTCATCCTCAAAGTCATCTTCAGGTTCATGGTTTTGCGGTGTCGTTATGGATTGATACCACTTCAGACTATCTTTGTGTTCTGGCTGGGGGTTGAATGGGGGTGGCCTCTCTGTGTTTCGTTCTTCCCCCTCTTGGCGTCATTCGTCCTGATAGTCAGGAAAAGTATTGTATGGTCTTCCCCTTCCTCGTGGGGCGTTGTCTTGATGCTCTTTTCTTTCGGCAGTCTCTGGCCAGATGGCCTGGTTGATGGCAGATGTAGCAGTTTCCATTAGCTCTATCTCGTTTGGATTGTTCCGAATCTCCGTATCCTCCAGGCTTTCGGGGACCTCCTCTGAACGCTCCTCTTCCTCTTTCCCTGTGAGGTTGGGACAGCATGACTGTCATAGCGGCTACCAACGTCGTCATCTGTTGGCGGTCGTTTTTTTTTCTTTCTTTTGGCTTTGGAAATCACTGGCATGACTGGCCCATTCTAATATGTCGTCGGTGTTCAGTGTGCGGTAAGTCACACAGTATTTTCTGATGTAGCCTGACGTGGCGGGGTCTAGTCCATCCATAAAGGCTTGTTTCAGCTGTGTTTGGTAGGCTCCGTTCACGTCTAGATTCGGTTGGAGCCCACTGTTCTCGTTGAACACCTTTTCCAGTCTGTTGTAGTAGTAATTTCTCCAGGTGCTTGTTGACATCGCCTGACCTTGCTGTAGTCAGGGGGCTTGGCCAGTGTGTCCCTAATCCGTTGGCAGATGGCCTCAACTCTGTCCCGGAGCTCTCGGCTGTCGTGTGCTAGGATCTGTCCATCTCCTGCTCTGAAATTCCAATTTCCCCTCACTCTGGGTAGCTTCGGGCCCAAACACAGTTTGAGGACTTTATCCACTTCTTGTCCGTTCAGGTGCCAGGCTTCTATCAGTCCTCTGAAACCTTCACACCAGCCCGCTGTGTTTTCTTCTACGGATCCCAGCCCTTTACAGGCCTCGACGCATTCGCCATCAGTCCAGGGTCGATAAACGAGCATCTGGCCTGGGAATGGCTGATCATTCGCATCGAGTTCTCATGCGCGTGGGTGAGCCACGGCGAACATGGGCATGGCGAAACTGTCGGACGGCGGAGGGTTCATTCCTTTGTAGACTGGGCTTGGTGATTGGAATGAGTCCAAACTTGGGTAGAGTGGGCCAGGGGGAAACACCAGGAGGTTTTGGGCTGGAGTAGATGTGAGTGGTTTACTTGGAGCAGTTGAGATGCCGCTGGCTTGTGGCTGCTTCTGTTGTTTGTCTCTACTACGGGTGTGGCCCGACACCGGGGTGTTGGGAGTCTCCTCTTTCGCCACCTGGGGCGCTACAAACTCTTCTTCTTCTTCGCTAGGCTCCTCTTGCCTGCCTCCGGCTGCCTGTCCTTCCTGTCTACGCCTCATTCTTCCTCCACTCGTCTCATGCTCTGGTCTCACTTTGCACTGTGCTGCAAACACTTCCTTTTTCCTTTTTAACTTCGCCTGTATCTGGGCCTTGCGATTCACGCTGGCCGTTCTCCACACTCTAACCAATCTCAAACTCTCCTCAATGTCCCTCACAACGTTCTGTTTCCCTCTCAATAACTTTCTTTTCCTTCTTTCAATCAATTCTTTCTCTAGCCTTATAATGTCATCATAGTCAGACAGCTTTGCCTTAAAACCATGCTTTCTTACCCATTCTTCTAACTTAGACACGGACCCTGGGTGTTGCTGTTGCATAAATCTGATATCTTCAGAGCTCTCTAAGGCTTTTCTCTGAGCGTTCCCCATTTCCTCACTAATCTCTTCCTATGTTCTTTATAACTGTGTGTTCGTGTGCGATTCGGCGATCGCTTCTATGTGTTTATGTGCGTGCGACACGGCGGCCACCCGTGTGTGTGTGTGTGTATGTGTGTGTGTGTGACTCGGCGGTCACGTGTGACACGGCGGTCACTTCAATTCGAAACACAAATTAACTCTCCGTCGCGGCACCACCGTCAAAACATATCTTCAATGCATGCTTTTTCACATCTGTGTCAGCCACTTAAAATATTTTATTTACTTATTGTCTTCTTTTCCCATATACCACAGCATTATGTCCTACCTTGTGTAGTTACGTTTACACAACTCAAAATCCGTCACTTGCGGATTTCTACATTTCTCAAATTCTGTCACATACAGAATTCTACATTTCTCAAATTCTGTTACATACAGAATTCTACATTTCTCAAATTCTGTTACATACAGAATTCTACATTTCTCAAATTCTGTTACATACAGAATTCTACATTTCTCAAATTCTGTCACATACAGAATTCTACATTTCTCAAATTCTGTCACATGCAGAATTCTACATTTCTCAAATTCTGTCACATGCAGAATTCTACATTTCTCAAATTCTGTCACATGCAGAATTCTACATTTCTCAAATTCTGTCACATGCAGAATTCTACATTACCCAGTATAAGATTATACTGTATTCTTTTGACCTTACATTAATTCACACTTATTTCTTTTACGTTGGCGTCCCAAACGTTCTCAGGTCATTTTCTCAGACATTGCTGGTATTAGGGAAAATTTTCTTACCAATTTGGATGCCTCCCCTGGTTCGGCGGGACCCGTCACCGACGGTCCGGATCGACACGGGCGCAAGGTATGGACCCCCCGATGCAAAGGCGGAGACTGTCGACAGATTTCTATTCTAAGTGGTCCCGTTGGTCCCGTGTCGTCCCAAACCGGCGGGTTCTTGGGTTCCCGGGTTTCGGCACCAGAGAAATGTTGGGTCTAAAACTCGACTCTCACTTTCTCGCTAAACTTTGTTAACTTTCAAAACCTACAAATAGACCCAGGAAGAGGCATCAAAGAAAAGGCATGACACAGAGATGAAGTTTTACCCGTCTGCAGAGGAGGAGAGGAGACGAGACAAACCTGTCACGTCTCACAATCAACTCTAACTTTCCTCCTCTAGCAGCCTGCTTTTATTAGACTGAAGGTTGCTAAGCAATACAAAGATTATGGGATGTATGTCGGTGGTCCAACCGTTTTCTGAGGGAACTTTTACACACTGGCAGGGCGCAACCATTCACGCCCTGCCTTCCTGTTTGGCAGGTGTGGCTCATATCAGCCCTCGGCAATGCAACTGTTTGTGGTCACGTTTCCTGTGGTCAGTTAGAGCGTAACTGCAGCTGGTTACCAAAACACACACTTCACATAGTTTCAGTTGGTTGGTACATTGTGTATCTCCTCTTGTTATAGCATATACACCTGCGAAACTTTCACGAAGCTGCCTGTATTATATTTAAAACTATTGAACATTTATTAGCTTCTACATCAACCACACTGAAAAAAATGACTTTGTGGTATTGTAAAATCTATTAAATTGATTCATGTAGTTTATACATTGTAAAATCAAGTTTGAGTGGGAACTAGAATATCGTAAGTAAAATTTACACAATTAATAACTTAACTGAGAAGAAAGTAAATGTTATCATATATTTACAAATACTATTTAATGATTTATAGTCACATCACATTAACCTAAAAATACTAAGTACATTTTAATCTGAAAAGCAAAGTTGAATCGGCGCATGCGCGTCCTGCTTGTGCAGTCGTGGCAGAGACGGACGGTTGGAGTGGCGCAGTTACATGGCTGACTTGGTAAGTTTTGACTTTTCTATTTTAGATTTATAACAATTATGTGTTCATTTTGATGGTTTAATTATTGTACCGTTTAGACGTTACGGTTCAAAATTAACTGAACGCGAGTTTTGATTACAATAACGTTAGCTAAAGCGCCGCCGTTATCCACTGCTCTGTAAAGTTCATTGGTGGTTAGTCAAAAGTAGAGGAGATTAAATGGGGTAAACCGCGTTGTTGTGGAAAAAGTCACCCAGTCTAGTTAACTTCAGAGACATTTAATGTTAGCTGGTTAGTGATTAAGCTCAAACTGTCATGTTACGTTCTGTAAGGAAATCAATGTAGCTAATGTGCTAGCTGCGCGCGCGTGCGTGCGTGTGTGTGTGTCTCCTCCGTTAGCCTTAACGTTAGCCTTAATAAAAGGCGTCTAGTTTTTATATCCACTGAAAATTTCGCAGCAAGTAATTTATCAAAGCTAGTCTGCACCACGTTTGGAAACATGCACACTGCATGAAAAGTGGGATTTCAGGTTTACAGCAATTTTCTGCAATTTCCGGGCAAAGCCGAAAACTGCCGGAAATTGTCGGAAATTGACGTGGGCCTCCCTTGGCAGTTGGCCCCCCATGACTCCCCTCCTCCTAATTCTAGGGGAGGCTTTGACATGTAAATGAAAATGCTGTGAGCTATACAAACGCGAATCAGGGCTGCAGAGGGAGTTTTAGCCCAGGTGACATTTTTTTAAAAGGTAAGAAAATCTCTGGTACAAATAGATCAGGCCTAATTATAGACTCTTACATTTTAGCTTGTATTGATTTATTTAATCTAAGTATGCTAGATTACTGTGTATGCCATTAGCTATGGCAAATGTTATGTAAAAAAGATACACTAAATTATTTAAAACATTAGTTTCAATCTGAATCAGCAAGGTAAAATGACCATTCCATGCAAACAACATTAGAATCAGAATGAAGGCTCTGCAGAGATCACATTCTCCTAGAGCTCAACTAATGTGCATAGTGGCAGGAATACAGTGACCTTTTCTTTAGTCTTACTTAAATGCACAGAGGACGCATTAACCACTACATCTCTCAGACATGGCGCTTCACAGGCACCGCGGTCTGGTCTCGCGAGTCCTTCCATGTAACAATGACCTCGTATCTGATTGGAGGATCCGGACCTTCAACTCGCGTTCAGCTCCTTTTGGACGCGATCAACAGCTTTCAGCCAGTCGAGAAGAAACTGCTGTTTGCTATCAGCGGACTGTCCCGTCAGCTGAATCACCATCCTGCCGATATGAACGAGCGGGAGAGACTGACTCAAAGAAGAGGAGACGGCCGCATGAAATCCCAATGTAAGAATATGTTTGATGACTGCTAGCTAAGCTAAAAGTAGCTTAGCCTAAAACCAAAGCTAAGAGCAGCCTTACAAAAGAAGTAGTGAGCAGAACCCGCTTTATTGAAGTATATAAGGTTTAAAGAGCATACTTTCATTCTGCGGTACCACTTTCATTTAATTGTTTTCCAGCCGCCTGTAAGACGTATTACGAGACGGCACGTCGGAGCTTTAAACCGCGCCAGACAAACTCACTGCGGGCGGAAGAGCGAAGAGTTCCGCGCAAGAACAAAGCGAGTAAGAGTTTATTTGGTTTACTATTTTTCACGAGCATTGATAGATGTGTTGTGTCCAGACGCATCGCACTTTATTGATTCATTGTTTTGTTTTTTACAGCTGCTGGAATGGAGACAGCGTGTGCTCGCAGATGACACGGTGGAACTCTGGAAGTCCGCCAGCGGAGACCTCATGTCTGCTGAAGAAGAGGGCATGTTGGCGGGGTCTCTGGGTGGATTGTACGGTCGCCGTCATTTCGTAGGACGGAGCTCTCTGAACTCTGTTTGCATAAACATGTTCCTGGCAAATGTTCATTTCCTCTATAAATTCATTAATGTCCTTGGTGGTAGTCTAATAATTGTTTAGTAGCCTACATAGGATAACAATGACATGAATATACAGTACAATATGAATGAATAAATAATATATATTGCATATATAAATTATTTATGAGGCTGGGTGACCAATAGCGCCAGATCTGCCAACCAATCACGAGTGATTTTTCTTGTTTGAAAGTTGTGGTTTCATCCAATAAGGAGTAAGGAAACTCAAGCCAGGCCTGCCCAGGTGTGGTTTTGCTGCCAATCACGAGTGATTTTACTTGTTTGAAAGTTGTGGTTTCATCCAATAAGGAGTAAGGATATTCAGCCCGCTTCGCTCGGCCACCCGCGGTTTTGCTGCATTCATATGCTAATTAGGGCCATTCGCACCTCCGCCAGCTGATCGCCACCTACGTCAGAGTCTGTTTCCGACAATTTCCGGAACAGGCGAACGCGGCGTGCGCGGCCTGGAAATTGTCGGAAATTGTCGGAAATTAGGCAGATTTTCGGGCGTTTACGGGGACGGAAATCCCACTTTTCATGCAGTGGCAGTATCAGATGGAAGGTGAACTTGGACACCAACTAAACCTCTGACTGTCTATAAATTAAACATTGAGGTGTAGCAGCAAGTGCCTGTAGTGACATAACGGTATGAAGGTCCGGTCAGCTTTTTTTAATGAAAATGAAATGCAACGTTACAACAGGGAGGAGCCCCTGGAGTTGGACTGTTAGCCCAATGTTAGCATCAGTAGCTTCAGCCCTGCGCATCTCGGTCTAGGAGCTGAAGCAGGAACGGTTAACTTTTGAATGCAATGGGCGGCAAGCCCCTCCGCCTCGTTGCCATGCTAATTGTCAGGTGCAAACTTGTCACAAACTCATTGCTGTATTAAATGGCATTCAAACACAACGTAAATGAGAACTGAATGCAACGATTTTTCTCAACAGGTACTGAACAGAACAGCAGTGCATTGTGATATAAGTGACTGGTCTGATGTCGAAAAATTAGTCTACAGGCAAGTACAAATCTTTGTAAGAATACTATAATATTCCTGCTCATTTTTTTCCCTGTTCTTTATTGTGTAATGTAATATAGAATTGTAAATACATTTGGCATTAGCTTTTAGAGTATTATATTAACATCACAAATGTCTGTTCTTTTACAGGGTGACTTTGTTCTCAGAAGGAACCAATGCAGTGGACAACTGAGGTTTCGGGAGGAAGAGAGATTGACGCGTTTCAACGCAGCTGTCATCAGGGAGAAACCGTAGGCCTCCTATGTTGCACTCTTGTAGAGAAATGCCAAGAATCATCACCTGACTTTTCTGTTATTGTTTATTAGAGGCAAAGGCCAAAGAAAGACCTATGCAGAACTGTTGACTACTTTTAACTTTTGAAATGTTTTAATGTGTTACGGTTTTAAGAGCATAAAGAGCACTTAGTGTTGGTTTGAATGCTGTTATTGCAATGTTTTATGGAATTGTAAGATTCTAATTGGGTACACAGATCATTCCAGATCTGTGTTGGATGGAGTAAAATGAATGTTCCTTTTCTTCAGGAGAAATTATGATGTTAACAGCAGACGCTTGGATGAGCATTGAGCAAAAGTGACCATCCTGTTTCAGCTAGACTGCACGTGCTTGTCATGTCAATGTTAGTTATGCCACTGTTGACTGCTGAGGGTTAGTCGACCCGTACAAGGTTAATTCTACAGTTATTGTCAGAGGTTGCTGAATGTACCTTAACTACTTGTTTTAAGACTTAATCAGTTGTTGTGAAGATTACTGATTAAATGGTTCATTGTGAATGTTGACATAATAAACTATTCAACTTTATTGTATTTAATTGTGATTTGTGATAAGTATTTGTCAGAGAAAATTATTACATTTATTTTGTAACAATTAAGGCAACATTTACATAATAACGAGTAATATAAATTTATGCAATTCCAAATGTGAAATGGAAAGACATTATAAAAACTACTTAATTACTACATAACAGTAAATATTACAGGTTTATAAAATGTACTTTATATCACAACAGTGATTAATTAACTTTACTTAATTACTTTTAATAAATACAACCTGCTAAGTTAAATATAATTAAGTAACATTTATTTAATTTCTTCACAAATGTTACATTTAGAGGCAAGTACATTTTACTTGACACTGGCAAGTGAGTTGTACTTGATATTACAGGAGTAAAAGTTACTTAGAAAAATTGAGTGCAAATTGTTAACCTATAGGATTAACTTGATAAAATTAGTGTATTTTTATCAGTGCAGTCATGGCGGAGCGAGTGAAGAGGTGAAGCGAAAGGGTCAGACATCACTTAAAGAGGCATTTGCTTGAGGCAATGCTTATGACCACAAAAAAAGCAAGCGATGGAGTGACATTACGGAAGCAATAACGTTCCACCTCTGCAAGGACATAGACCAGCTACAGACCGTAGATAAAGACGGGTCAAAGCATTGGATCCCAGGTACATTTTACCGGGGCGAAAGTATTTCAGCCAAATTGCCGTTCCTCATTTGTACGAGCAACGCAGAAGCGAGCTGCGTACAGTCGGCCACTTTTCAACAACAACGGACCTGTGGTCGAGTCGCACAATGGAGCCATACCTCAGCGTAATGGTGCACTTCATCGGTGATGACTGGGAGTTGCGCAATCACTGTTTGCAAACGTCATATTTCCCTGACGACCGGGCTTGTTTCTTACTTATTTCTAAATATCTTTGAATACTTAAATACTTTAGTATTTTAGGTCAGTTTCTAGTGTTAATAAAACTATTATAAAATATTTTTGTTTTGAAAAGGAAGCCATGTTTAAGTTGTAAGACCTCCTCCGTTTTAAATACGTTGCAGTTTGCACAATAAAAAATGTTTACGTTCTGATTCCTTTATATATAATGTAACATGTTGTGGGGCCAAGCAAACAAAAAACTATTTAGAAACTCAAAAGAAGATAAGGTAAATCATTTAAATGGAGAAAGTAACGTAACTTTTTGGTTAGACATTATGCAATGCTAATTAGTGTTGTCACGGATCGTGCGGCTCGTACGCCGAGAGAGGACGCATATGCAGGATTCCAATGTACAGCGGCTTTATTCAAGTCCAGGAGACGGGAAACACAGGCGACACGGGCGACAGGCATCAACATGCGACAACGACCGACCAAGGACTAACAAACACAGGGGCTTAAATACAGACGGGAGGTGCAGGTGATTAGAAACTACACACTACGAGCAATGATAAGACCCACCGTGACAAGTGTGTCATTTGATATAAATGTAACCCCTTATAGAGAGGATGATAAGAAGCTGAAAATTGAGGGACCCAGGGGAATGTAGGTGAAAAAACTGCTCGTTGAACAAAGAGCAGTGAGCAGCGGCCCTTTTCTGCATAAATTAATTAATGCGTTTCCTTGAAAAAAAAATACCGTGATATACTGTGATTCCGTCAGAATGATTTTGAATACCGTGATATGAATTTTTGGCCATACCGCACAGCCCTACTTTATCCTTTTATTTCCCTATTCCAAATGGAAAAAAACATGTCACAAAAAAACATGTCACAAACATGACATTGCTTATTTGGTCGGATGTTCAATAGCAATATTGCAGTTTTTTAAAGTCCTTAATGTACACACGCTTTGAGCAAACCATTTTAAAAGCCGTTGAAACAAAAAAGATTAACGTACTGCATCGGTCAACAGGTAATCTCTGATTTTGAAGTCGGGAGCAAAGCAAGTACATACGTGATCAAGAACTTTCAGGATATTCTGGGTTTTTCTCCAATAACTCCCTTGTTTTTGATGATCTCAGTCAGTCTGCCATAGTGCTTGTCCCAGGGAGCGAGGAAGCACAGTACAAGTGGCACTGTTGTGATTCTCGTGAATTCAGCATTCAGATTTTGGACAAAAAGCACATGCAAATGTTATAAAAACATAACATGCTGCATTGGAGATGTGTTGTGGGTTTTTTAGTAGGTTTCTTATAAAAAGGAGAAAATATTGTCTACTTCAATCAACCACTGACTTAAAGAAATACCTATTAACCCAATGCATAATTGGCACTACAGATACATTCATCAATTAGATATGAATAAATAAATTGGAATTTTGTTATCTAGTCCCAAGAGGTTTACCGAGACATAACGTTAATTATCTGCATATTGTTCAATCAAACATAATGCCACCGCCCAATGGATAAATATAAGGTTACTGATTTAAATACAAGGTAAACATCGTTAAATTATTAACTAAAAGCCATCGACTCTAAGCTTCATTTTGGGGTATACTTTGTCGTATTTTAAAGAAATTAAGCTATCCCTACACTGCGAAAGTACAGTTAACCACTGAACAGAAAAGCACATGGCAAACTATTATGAAGAATAACGGGACCGGACTTGATATGGCGGAAGAAGGGCACGGACAATACGGTTGGGAGGAACCAAAATAGGATTTAAGTAGACATTTTACTTTCCTTTACGCTGCATATCGTGAGCGTTGAGTTATCATCCACATTGGCTTCTCGGGGAGCCGTTCTTATCGAAAATCCGTGTCTCCCCTGTCTGACCTTTCCTCTTTTTATACTTATCCTCTTTACCTCCGACCCCGTATATAGGTCATGTATAGCGCCGTATCACCACTCTGTGTTGTCACTCACGTGAGAGTGGGGCTGCTTGGGTTCGATATTTTTGCAGGTGGATACCCGAAGGTGCACCCAATAGGTTTTTACTGCGTTGTAAACCTTTTAATAAGATGTTTAAAAATAATGAGACCCAGAGATTTTTTGTCTTTCATCAAATAAAATAAATTAGGGTAACCCCCTTGTTTATTGGAACACAATAATTTTCGGATTAATATATAGGAACTTTCCCCAAAAAACAATATTAACACATATACACAAATAAATAACCACAATCTTCACCAAAATAAACCCCTTCTAAATTTAGTTATTCACCTAAATGGTATCAATGACGTCAATTACAAATATTACATCAAAATAAATGATCTATGGTTCCCTTCCCCTAACACAAAACGAATACACAGAGACAAATACAAAAAACACTCCGCAAAGTGTCTGTAACCAGTCTTATAACGTGCAGTGTTGGGCCCAAGCACATGCAGTCACAGGGTCCAGTTTACTCACGGTACCGAGTTGAGTTGAACGAAGAACAAAAAACATTGCAGGCCTGTTTGGTCTTGCAAAACATTGAGAGCGTGGCAAACTCGGGTCCGAAACCTCCGTCGCGGGTCGATTTAACCGGCACGTCCGCCCAGCCTACGCCCTCCGTGGCTAGCTAGCTCAGCGTCCCCGATTGCAACCTTCGCGCCTTCTCTCCCGCTCCGTCAGACGGGTGTCCGGCTTCGGTTCTCCTCCGTTTCCAGGCTCACAAACCTCCTGAGTCCGCGGTCCTCTCCTTCAAACCTCCCGCGACTGGTTTCTCCGCCTCCTTCTCTTGTTCTCTTCTTTTTCTCTCCCCTTTTCGAACGGCAGCGTCGTGCTCTTCTCCAACTCACCGCGCGCCTTCTTTCTCCGCCAAAACTCTAAACTTCTGGAACTTTCCCCAGACACGAGTCTCGCCGTTTTTTACCAAACCAAAACACCATTGGCTAGAAAACAGGAATACGAATGACCAATAACAGTAACACAAAAACAGTAAGTAATAAAAGTCTAACTGCATAAAACGTGTCAATATTATTTAACTAAATAATATATACTTTTGCCGTTAATTAATATTTCTTTATTTAGAAATCAGGTTTCCTCTATTATTTATTTAAATTAAAATAAACGTTTATCGTTTTTAAAAGTCCCAAATTTACCAGGGGACTACACATGCAATACACAGTGAACACATACCTTAGCAATCAATAAATGTCACAGCACACTAGTCACTGCAAACCAGAAACACACCATTACACTCAGCCATCCATTCCCAATAGGCGGACATCTGTCTTTTAGACAAGACAATTCTTTGTTCTCACGCTGCATTTGCTCATTGTTTGTCTGATCTATCCAACGTTTCCCATTTACAGCCCTACTGCAATTGCATTTCAGAATAATGAGAATTTTCTATAACAAATTCCAATTCAATTATAAAGTATTAAAGCTTTAGTTCTATCTACCACACCATGGCAACCTTAGCGAAATGACAAGATCTGTACTTTCATTTCTATTTTCTGATATTAGTAAGTGGATTCCCTTTTCACAAGCTCTTGTTAGTCCAGACAAGAGTTGGAAAAGTTGGAAGTTGGAAATTCAGAAGGTTTTGAAAAGCTTAGTTGGGTGTCCGACTGAGGATTCAACATGTAAAAATAAATAGTACTAATGAACAGCTGCTACTTAACAATCTGTATTCTCTTTGCTCTTTTACACTATCACAGATGACAGATTACAGATTCCTTAAACAATGTAGTAATTTTTATATGATAATGGAGGGGTTTCCTGGTCTTTTGCCGAGTGTTTCATATCGTGTTGAGTTGTGTATGTGTGTTGACATGAATCCATCAAGCCTGCAGTGCCAGCGAGCATGCATGTTTCACTGGATTTACGTCTGGTGACTTCTCCGTGATTGGTCCAGGGACAGCTCAGAACATCCCCAGGGGCTTTCAAGCTCGTTATCTTGTCAGAGGAGCAATCTAAGGCCAACTAGATTTACCCCACAGTTCCCCACAGTCTGGGTTGGAGAGGTCCAGCACCAGGCTGTGTTCTACTTTTCTGCACCCATTCCTGCTCTCCTCTCTTCGGGTGATAGATAGGTGGATATCACTCTTTCATTATGGCCTAGAGAAGGGTGGTATCAATCACTCTCTTCCTTTGCCTCCTCCGCTCCCCACCTTTTTTCCTGTCTGCACCCATCCAACTGCAGGCCCATAAGCTGTCTGTCAACCTGACAGGCCCATCCACTATATCACAGGGACGTGTGCGCTGCCTACAGGACTCTATTATATGAAATCTGCTCCCATAACACAGGCCGCCTACACAGGCCAGACACCCCACTATTCCTACTTAATCTGTCAGTTGTCATACAGCAAGTGAATCTAGATTGAGTTATAGTCAATCACATTAGAATAGACTAATGCTGTCAGTGTTCTATAGTGTTCTATTCCTTTCCTAATACAAAGAAAAGGTTGAGGAATTCATCATATCAATCCATGCATTTGCCAGTGGTAGTTATACATATCATTTCACAACAGCAGGGATTAGCGGCATTTATTCTATTGCTCAACTGTCAACGAGTTTCAAAAGAACATTATTATTTTTATTTGAGAAACACATGCTCGATGAAACACTGACATACATATCAAAGAATGTATGTTCTACGAGGGATTATATTACTGTGGCGGCCCCGCCCAACCCCAGCGCCTGGGAAGATGCCAGCTGGAGGCAATCAACCTCCAGCTGGACTAACGAGGTGCCTCTCCCAGGTGAAAAGGGAAACACGGGAGAGGCACAGGAGGGTGAAGAGCACATGGAGACACGACGTCGCGCGCAAGCGATGGCGGTGTGGACACTTAATAAAAGAATGGCGTGCACGTTCTCCGCGTCTCAGCGTCCTCATTCCGGGTCCCCTGAGTACCCACCCCGTTACAATTACTTTTACATTCATTTAGCTGACACTTATATCTAAAGCGACAAGTGCGTTTCAACATAAGGATACAAGAAGAACTAAAATCAAAGTGCAATTGTGCAAAAATAAGCCGATTTAACAATTTAGATAAAAGCCATAAGTACACTTGAAGTGCTACAATTTGTTCGAGTTTTTAGTCAAGGTATAGTAGGAAGAAGTGTGTCTTTAGTTTGTATTACTTAGTATCACAGTTTTTTTCGATTGTTTACACGCAATTTTGAACACTGGGTTTTTTTTTTTCAAACTATAATCACAACTAGGGCTGCTAGCAGCACTGGACGGGTCCTTTCCCCGCACGTCGAAGCACTGGCCAGACGGCTACCAATGCGGTCGAGGACGTCTGCGACCGTCTGATAACCCTTTTGGCCATTAGTTGTCGTCAACCGCAGGCGTCCTCGACCGTATTGGTAGCCGTCCGGCCAGTGCTTCGATGTGCGGGGAGAGGACCCGTCCAGTGCTGCTAGCAGCCCTAGTGTGTGTACAGATATATATTCTTTTTTTATGTTTAATGCCCATTGCGAAGTTCATTCAGCGAAGCGGAAGTCCATCCATAGAGAATGAATGGGAATTGTTTAAGGGATTTTACATAAAGATCCCCAGGTGCCATGCACATGTCCCAAAAGACCTATTTTCAGTTTGGCCTGACCTCCATACAGCAAGAGGTCCGTTAAAGTTGAGCCGTCTCTTCGGTCTCCCGGATTGACAGTCTTTGCACCGCACCACAGCGCCGAGTGGCCAAAGATATATATGACACCCACTTCTATCACCAGCCTGGTCATTTTCAGGTTATAATTAAAAGCAAACTATTAATAGTCACATGAAAATTCCACTTCAGGCAGAGAGTACACTTCCCCAAGGTGTGATTTGGTGCTTAACCAGCACATTCTGATGTACGATGCCAAAATTATGATTTTTCAAAATACCATACAGGAGCCATGTTCCTTCAAAATCTCTTTCACCAGACGACTTTGACGATGCTTCCACTCGCCGCCGTTAATCCAATTCTTATAATATTTACAGTCAAGCATTATCAAGGTCTTAAGTATGAGGTACCAACTGTTGAGAGGCGTCAGATCAACCTGTGAGGAACCAGGTGTTAAGTAAAAAAAACTCAACTTTCTGTTTCCACCAGGTGGCGCTATGACTAAGTTTAAAAATGATCATGTGGATGTCTACAGGGTGAAAAGTTCCTGAAATCTGAGACATATGGAGCAGATTAGATCAAAGACGGTCAAGTTACAACAACTTCAGTTTTTACGGAAACTTCAAACATTGAGATACTAACACGATTTGGGGTGGATCAGGGGGACATTGAACCAATAATGATTCGTGGAAGGTTTCGTCCAAATCCGACTGAGCGTTTAGGAGAAATCACTGCATGAAAAGTGGGATTTCCGACAATTTCCGGCACCGTAAATTGTCGTGGAATTTCAGGTTTACGGCAATTTGCGGGCAAAGCGAAAACTGCCGGAAATTGTCGGAAATTGACGTGGGCCTCCCTTGGCAGTTGGCCCCCCATGACTCCCCTCCTCCTAATTCTAGGGGAGGCTTTGACATGTAAATGAAAATGCTGTGAGCTATACAAATGCAAATCAGGGCTGCAGAGGGAGTTTTAGCCCAGGTGACATTTTTTTAAAAGGTAAGAAAATCTCTGGTACAAATAGATCAGGCCTAATTATAGACTCTTACATTTTAGCTTGTATTGATTTATTTAAGTATGCTAGATTACTATGTATGCCATTAACTATGGCAAATGTTATGTAAAAAAGATACACTAAATTATTTAAAACATTAGTTTCAATCTGAATCAACAAGGTAAAATGACCATTCCATGCAAACATTAGAATGAGAATGAAGGCTCTGCAGAGATCTCCTAGAGCTCAACTAATGTGCATAGTGGCAGGAATACAGTGACCTTTTCTTTAGTCTTACTTAAATGCACAGAGGACGTATTAACCACTACATCTCTCAGACATGGTGCTTCACAGGCACCGCGGTCTGGTCTCGCGAGTCCTTCCATGTAACAAATACCTTGTATCTTATTGGAGGATCCGGACCTTCAACTCGCGTTCAGCTCCTTTTGGACGCGATCAACAGCTTTCGGCCAGTCGAGAAGAAACTGCTGTTTGCTATCAGCGGACTGTCCGTCAGCTGAATCACCATCCTGCCGATATGAACGAGCGGGAGAGACTGACTCAAAGAAGAGGAGACGGCCGCATGAAATCCCAAGGTAAGAATATGTTTGATGACTGCTAGCTAAGCTAAAAGTAGCTTAGCCTAAAACCAAAGCTAAGAGTAGCCTTACAAAAGAACTAGTGAGCAGAACCCGCTTTATTGAAGTGTATATGGTTTAAAGAGCATGCGTTCATTGTGCGGTATAAGGAAATGGATGCCATAGAATAGATACCGATCATAACTGTACATTTTGTTTTCACAGACTAGTTTCTCCTCACAATGAGGCGCTGACCTCCTATTTGCTCGGAGCAACATTTGTAAGTGAATTTTTAAAACTGTTTTTCCTTCCTTATGTAATGTTACGGTGACTTGCGTGTTATTCATACCACTTTCATTTAATTGTTTTCCAGCCGCCTGTAAGACGTATTACGAGACGGCACGTCGGAGCTTCAGAATCGCGCCAGAATAACTCACTGCGGGCGGAAGAGCGAAGAGTTCCGCGCGAGAAGAAAGCGGGTAAGAGTTTATTTTGTGACTGTTTTTCACGAGCATTGATAGATGTGTTGTGTCCATACGCATCGCACAGTATTGATTCATTGTTCATTTACAGCTGCTGGAATGGAGCCAGCGGAGACCTCATGTCTGCCGAAGAAGAGGGCATGTTGGCGGGGTCTCTGGGTGGATCGTACGGTCGCCGTAATTTCGTTGGCCGGAGCTCTCTGAACTCTGTGCGAAGCTGCAGTCCCGGTGAGAGGCGACTCCAAAGTACAGAGCCGCGCACAATGTGCGTCTGCACAACGGACCTGCCTCGGAAAGAACGCCGCCAGTTACCTACAACCCCGAGGAGGCAAACTGACAGTTGTAGTTTTTGGATCGTCTGTATTTCCGGTCACTTGTCTCCCCAGTACTGTCTCTGTGTCTGTGTTCCCTGAGCTGCTTCACTCCCCTGTACTTGTGTGATTTCACTATTCGGGTGGTTTCGGGTTTTCGTGGTTTTCCCCCTTCTTTCCAGTCTCGCTTTACTTTCTTCCTGCTGATTCCTAGTTTTACTAACTTCTACTAATCCCTACTAACTTATAGATTGTCAAGTACTAACCTCACTAATTTACTAACATGTGAGTATTACTAATGGACTAACACACACTGGGTTTGGGTGTTTGATAGTTTAGATCACTATACTAATACACTAACCAGTCTCCCCTTTTCCATGCTGCGCTGTAGCTCCGCCCCCTTTCTTTCTAGCCTGCTCTAACGCTGAGTTCTGCAATTGCCTGCACCTCTCTCTCTCTGCACGCGTTTCACCTGCTAGACCCAGGCTGTCTGTTGTCTATGTGATTCCAGTCTGCGTTTTGTCAGTCCCCTGTCATTTAATTAGGTATCCTAATGTTCTTCACCTGGATGTTGTTTGTTACTCCGCCCTCACTCACTTATCCCCTCCTTGATTGTTACCTTCCCCAGTGTATAAATGTCAGTCTCCTCCACTTGGTTCTTGTCAGAACGTTGATCATATCCATTGTGCCGATTACTTGTAAGCCTTTGTTTATTAAGATTCTTGCGACACCCCTTTGCCCGACTTCGAGTTTGCCTGCCCCTTTGTACCTTCGCTATTTCTGATCTCCTGGTTTTTGACTTTTTGCCTGGCTTTTGACTTTTCTTCTGGAAACTCGATTCTGTACTGCTCTCTCTCCGATCACCTGACTTCGCACGGAATAAAGGCAACGTTTTTTGGATTTCCCTGGTCTGCGTGTGGGTCCTTACTCTGAACGTAACATCATCATCTACTCATGTGTGCGCAGATCCTTGCTTTGTATATAATTGTTTGTTTTAATAAAGCTCTTTTTGCATAAACATGTTCATTTCCTCTATAAATTCATTAATGTCCTTGGTGGTAGTCTAATAATTGTTTAGTAGCCTACATAGGATAACAATGACATGAGTATACAGTACAATATGAATGAATAAATAATATATATTGTATATATAAATTATTTATGAGGCTGGGTGACCAATAGTGACAGATCTGCCAACCAATCACGAGTGATTTTTCTTGTTTGAAAGTTGTGGTTTCATCCAATGAGGAGTAAGGAAACTCAAGCCAGGCCTGCCCAGGTGTGGTTTTGCTGCTAATCACGAGTGATTTTACTTGTTTGAAAGTTGTGGTTTCCTCCAATAAGGAGTAAGGATATTCAGCCTGCTCCGCTCGGCCACCCGCGGTTTCACTGCATTCATATGCTAATTGGGGCCATTCGCACCTCCGCCAGCTGATCTCCACCTACGTCAGAGTCTGTTTCCGACAATTTCCGGGACAGGTGAACGCGGCCTGTAAATTGTCGGAAATTAGGGAAATTTTCGGGCGTTTACGGGGACGGAAATCCCACTTTTCATGCAGTGAATCGCCAAAAACGTGTTGTTCACAAAATTCAAAATGGCGGAAAATCTAGTTAGATTTGCATACCATGATTGACTTTTTTGTAGAGCATGTGGAAGAGCACATGTTTTTCAATTTTCAAGTCGATCGGACATTCGGGGCGGAAACTGGCCTAGTAGGGTAATTTTCACTTTTCTAGGGGGCGCTATAGAGACATTTCTTTACACCCCAAGGGGGAGACTCCAAAATTACCAAATTTTTTAATAGTCTTTATCTTCATGCCAAATTTAACAACTTTTTGAACACGATAAAGCCCCCCAAAAGGCCCTTAAAGTGTGAGAAGTATAACAACTAGGACTGCGGGGGCAGTACTGAACGGGCCTGAGCCGCATGTCGGGGGGGCCAGCGGTCGGCCGGATATGCAGTCAAAAGGTGAAAAAAGAAAGCGAGAAAAAAAAGGCCAGTGCCAGCCAGGAATCAAACCCAGAACTCTGGTGTCTAAGTCCATGTCCTTATCTCTGAGCTACCATCTGATTTGAGAATTAGAAGAAAAAACGTCACTAAAATATGTAAGATTACGTCCATTCAGTCAATGCACAGTCGATCAGCTTATCACGCCACTTCTGCTCCATCAGAAAATAATAACTTGTGAACTACACATGCTGTATGACCTGTACTTTTATCAAGTGGACCTTTTCTCTCCAGTGAGGATGTGGACAGAGGTCCAGTCATGTCAGTCACAGTGGGACATTTGACCAACTTGATGAGTTTGTTTCATTCTGCTGATATGCAGGAGAAATATGCACAAAGCTGTGGCCTCCAAATGAGTGCACGTGCATCAAAGCAGTTGGTTGGCTGCGTTATGAATATGTGTAGGGGAACCTATTGAGCCAAAATGGCATTAGGTAGCATTGAAATCAGGAGGTGCTATTACTCAGTATTTCACATCAGTTGGTTCCGTTTAGAAGAAAATGAACAAAGTAACAAACCTGGAATAAGAAATGCAACGTTTCATTTTCCACGTGCATACTACAACCAACACAGCTCTCTACCTCAATAGCCCAATAACATTAAATAACATTCAAAATACAAATAAATAATGTTAATATACTATAATAACAAAATCATTATTATCATCATTTCATAATTTGCATGTACCTTCAAACATTGTGCACCATATTCAAGAGCACATTGAAAACTCCCCCAGAAGAGCCAGACAACAACGAACTGGAACAACACTTCACAAGTTTGACACTATAGAAGAGGTTTCTGTAAGTTAAGTCTTAACCTTTTAGGCGATCACGTCTGCTATAAGTTTGACAGGCGTGGTACTTTCTATTAGGGTACAGAGAGAGAGAAGCCCGAATTACCCACAATAAATCTCACGAACGTGAGGGCCAGCCAGCTACGATATCAACGTCATGCAGCGCTACAGCAGGGCTATAAAGCCGCCATACCCCTATTATGGTAGGCACGGACAGCCAGGCTGCCCGGCCGACTGAAGCCAGCCAGATGGTCTCAACCACCAACTTGCTTATCCTCATTTTAGACACAGGACCCCGATGTTGGGTAGTCCGAAGTACACAAACAGCTGTTCGGAACGTCTACACAGGACAGTTCTGTGGACGTAAGCGTCTAAGGCCCTAACCAGGCAGAGGAGGTTAGCTTCAACTGGTCCGACATCAGAAAAAGGAGGACAGAAGGCCTGCAGCACGATCGGCCCGACAATATTAGTGGGGACCTTAGGAACATACCCGGGAGAAGGTAGTAAGAACGCCTTCACGATACCGGGAGAGAATTCCAAGCAAGATGGCGACACAGAGAGGGCTTGCAGATCTCCAATTCTGTTTAATGAAGAAATAGCAAGCAGAAAGATCGTCTTAAGAGCCACGTACTTCTCTGCGACCTTCTCGATGGGCTCGAACAGGGCCCGGGAGAGGCCATCTAGTACAATGGCCAGGTCCCACTCTCATGCGAGCTGCTGGCCTAAGCCTCCGAGTGCCACGAAGGAAGCGAGATATCAGCGGGTGCCTCCCCAGCGGGGCGCCATCCAGCCGGGATTGGGACGCTGATAACGCCGCCATGTACACTTTTAGTGTAGAACCGACGCCGTCCTGGCGGACACGCTACAGGACTCCTGGGAGCAGAGAAACCGGGTGGAAAGCGTACAGGCGTGACCTCGGCCAAGCCTGTACCATATCATCCACCCCTAGAGGGACCGGATGGGTCAGGGAGAACCACAGAGGACAGTGTGTCATCTCTCTGGAAGCAAAACAGGTCAGCCTCAGTACGACCAAAGTCTCTCCAAAAGGAGCTCCACTACCTCGGGTGGAGTCTCCAATCCCCGAGCCTCGGGCCCTGTCTCGACAGGGCGTCTGCCCCCTGCTGGTTCCCCCTCGGGGCGAACCATTTGGCTCCTAGCCACCACTGCACCGGTATCATATACAGCAGGCCGCAGGGAATCACATTGGATGCAGCTGCCAGCAGACCGAACTGTCTCAAACTGTCTGACAGTGAGTGACTGGTTTAGCTTGGCCTGTTTGACGGCTGAAAGGGGGAAGCTACCCAAGTGGGAGACAAACGTGCCCGCACCGTGGTCGAGTTCCAGATCACGTCCAGGAAAGTGGTCCTATGCAGCGGGGAAAATACACTTTTCCTGGCGTTGAGTCTCAATCCCAGACGGTTGATGTGCGTGAGAACAACATCTCGATGTTGAACCGCTAGCTGCTCCGACGGAGCTAAAATCAAGGAATTTGTATGATCAGGAAGTTGTATGATCTAGTTATCCTTTCAGATCTGTTGGTGAAAAATAGATCTATTTTAGTTTGAGTGTTTCGTAATCCTTGTTGGTTGCTGAACAAGTTAAGATTATCCATTGTATGCTTTAGTGTTTTTCTGTCTTTCTTACAGTCCCAGTTCACATTAAAATCTCCGATTACAATGACTTCATTGGACTTGTTGAGTTCTCAGAGATCACAAAGAGCCGTTATGACATCACAAAGAATTTCTCGATCCGTGATGGATACCACAAACTGCAGCAGAGCATTCACCGTCCCACAGACTGTCTCACACTGTACATGTCTGTACACTGAATGTCGTGCTCTTTGTAAAGTTCTGTGGTTTATTTGTCGCTTAATAAACTTCTGTTCCATGTTTCACTGCTTCAATTAATTAAATGTCTGATTATGAATAATAGATATACTGATTTGTCCAGACAAGGATTCACACAAACAAAATAAATCTCTTAGCGCTATATGGTATAAATACACTTTATCTCCACTTATGCATTTTATCATCATCTCCATCTCGTCAGCAGGGACAAAATACTTTTTGCCGTTGTACTGTTAGAAAATCCTTGTTTCAGTGATCGACTCTTCCGCCTTCTAACGTAGCGCGCGCGGTTACCCTGGTGACTGGCATCTGGTTGAAACTAACAAGACAGTTTAAGTGTGCATCCGCCTTTAACAAACTGTGATAGCCTGATGTCAATCATCTCGTTAATTTGATCTGGATAATGGGACATTTGATCGACTTGGTTAAACCACGTACGAGGGGCAGAACTAAAAACATATGGTAGGTAAACAAATAAAACCCCATCTGCAATATTACATTAACCACCACACACAGATGAGAACATGCAAACGATAAAAATGAATTATAAAAATGGTAAAAGCATGCAGATACTAAAATCTAAAAAGTTAATGTATAATTAAAACACACCCTTAGGTGATGCTTGGGAAATCTGTGAGAGGTGGATGTAACTGAAGAGACTCCAATTTTACAAATAAAATATTTTTCATGAAAAAAATGTCTCTGTGGCCCAGTACCAAGGGGCCCAGAGGTTGGGGACCACTGCTTTATAGCATTACCTTCAGCAAGTTTACCTATTACTTTGACGCCTTTGAACTAGTTCTCACATGTAATAACCACCAAATGGGTAAGCTTAACAGTGTAAAATCGTTTCAACCAAAAGGTGAGCTGCAGCCCTCTCATAAAACTGCGGACAACTTCAAAGAGCCTTTTTTTACCAAAATGATTTCTAATTCCGACCGCACTATTAAAACTGCTTCAGATAAGCTCCTCTCAACCCCAGCCGAGCCTCCAAGCCTCGACGACAACCTTAATCCAATCGCAGCTATTTTCCATGGTAGGGCGAGCTGAGGCACATCCTCGGGGCTTGTCATTTCATTTTTGCCTCTCTTCCTTTATTGCGTGCCATCCCATCTGCTTTTTCACATTGCTCTACTCAGCTTTGTACTTCTCAGGCTAGTCACTCAAATAAATAATTAAAAAAAGGAAGAGCAAACGCTTATCCTGGTTTACCTTCGTAAACTTTAAACATGTGATGGTAATGAGCCGACATCGAAAAGGAGGTCAGATTGTGGGTAAAAAGCATCAACACCGCCAAGTAAAATGACTCAAGTCAAAGCTCAACAAGATAAGTATTATGAATAGGAATGGGTGTGATTGCTTTAGAACAACAACAAAAAAATTGAAAAAAGATTCAAATGAATTTATATTATGAATGAAGATACATGTAATTTCTACAGGAACAACGTTTTTATGTTAACAAAAAAGAACAATACATTTACTATTTCATTGAATAAATCTCTAACATCCCTCATGGAAATTTCTGAAGAATAGGAAAGACGATCATTCACAATCAGTCTCATCCTGTTGTCTGTCCTCGCATCCACATGTTTTATCTCAGAAACTAGAATCCAGACCTAGACCAGGCCCCCCAGCCTTCGGACACCTGACCACCCTGGCACAATAAAGCCCCTGTACTTGCACCGTTCCGACACGACATAGACACCCAACTGTCCAGGCATTGTCCCCAACCTGCTGGTCTACTGGCTTGTTTGGTCGATTTGTCGAATGAACACACGTGACATAGTGACACTATTACCGTATATGTAGCTCACATTCCTGGTTAATTCCGTTTGACGTCCCTCAGGCTGTGTGGCCCGAATTGGTTTGCCTTGTGTGTTTATATTTGCTACTGATATTGTGCAGCATGATTAAGGTTGAAAGGTCATTGAGTTGTTGTGTGTGAGTTTACATATGCGTGCATGTGTTTTATGAAGGATAAAGCACTGTTCAGTGTTGAACTCTGAACAAATGAAAAAAGATTTTGCTTTGGTAGAAAATATCACAGCTTCTTTTGTATTTGTCCCAGTCACCTTCACATGGTGTTTTCACAGGCTAGAAAAATCAAGGTATGATCAGGTTGAAAAACAAATGGTCACCTCGGAGCCAAGACATGCAGAGTTGGAGAGCAGGCCTGGGTCACTCCCTTCGGTTCCCACGATCGGCGGTTTAATTTTTTTTCTTCCTTTACCCAATTTTTACCTTGAAAGCAACCGTATTCACTCGTAGTTAGTCATCTAAAGTTGATCAGCAAGTGTAGACCACACTTTTTGTGAATTTCTATGAATATGCTTATGATATGGGAGTTAAAGCACTTGAATGAATGCTCCACTCTGCTGCTGCCCTATAGTTTCCTTTTCATTCAGAGGTGTGGAGTCAGGATTGCTGCGAGTTTAGTCATCCGAAAGAAAAGTTATACACTGGCTGTACATCTGAACACCGGAGGAGCAGAAAAAGAGGGAGGTGGAGGAGGAGGAGGCAGAGGAAGGGGAGGAGAACAAGACATGTTGGTGAAAAGGCGAGAGCCGGTTAAGGGCGGGAGAGCGTGGAGCTTATCTGAATAGACGGTGACAAAGAAGCTGATGGGTGAAAGCAACGCAGGGCATTTGGAGCACGGAAATCACGCAAGTGGCACACAGCTGTATTTGTAAAGAAGATGGCAGAATTTCTTTCCAAGGCTCAAACTTTCTAAACTTTTCTACCCAGCCGTGTGGCTCTTTGACAATGTTTGCTGGGACTGGAACAACTATAGGATGGATTGTAAGAGTTTGTTGTTCCATCTGTTGATGTCTTCAGGAGGAGGACTTAAAGTGAATTCATTAATCCTTTTATTTTTCATATTTTTAGTTGTACAATGTTTTTAGTGCAAATTAGCAAATGGTGGTATGCGTACTACCTAAATGAAGTAGTGAACATGATAACCATTATACCTTTTATACCATTATAAAATCAGCTCCTTAGGGTTGTCAAAGGTGTTTGAAAAAGGTGACAAACTAAACCAGACAGGGGCCAGGCTGACCGGGGGCGCGGACCTGAGAGGCATCCAGCTGCAGCCCGGCAGACTCACCTCCGGCTAGGCACCAGTGGATGGACAGCAGACGTCATTTCCGTATCGTCATTCACTTTTCAAATTTGACGCACCATGCAGATGTCAGCGGTAAGAAAAAATAATAAACTGTCGATGATTTATAGGTCATGTCAGAATTCAAATGCACAAACTAGCTAGTTAAAAAAAGTCAACATTTATATACGTTTTTTTGTTTTTGTTAATCACACACAGCTTTTCACCTACATTGTTAAATTCTAAGTTATTAATTGGATTTTTGTAAACTCATGAATTATAATCTATCCATCCGGGACGGTAGGTGGCGGCATGCACCGTAAACGTTTGATCTGAATCCGCCTCCGACGCTACATAACTAACCGCTAAGGTAAACCTTAAATCCCAAAATAGTGACCTAGGCTGAATTTAAGTCACAAAAAATAGAATGCTGTCCATCCAGCGGGGAAAACGGAAATTAGCCGCGAAACGGAAATGACGTAGACTGTCTATCCACTGGTGTCCAGCCGGAAGAGAGTCTGCAGGGCTGCAGCTGGATGCTATTGGATAAACTTGCGTGTCCATGTGCTCGCGCATAAAGCCAGCCGGCACACTCCGTGCTCAACGCTAATCATTAGGCGCGCAAGGGCCGGACGCCAACCCTCCCCCCTAACTGGATCTACACGATTCACGTAAATGACCTATTTTGATTTTGAAAACGGCGAAATTCGCCAAAAGGTGACTAGTTTGCAGGTATGATTAAACACAAAACTACACACATTTGATCATCTTGGAGGCAGAAGCCCACAAGGTAGAACATGTTGAACTAATTAATTTTTTCCTGCTGTCCTCGTGCACTTTGCTGTGCTCTCAACGCTGCACGTTTGAACTTCCAACAATCTCCCCACATTTAGCCAGGACGTTTTCCAAAATACTGTCTCTTCAGACTGTGTGGTGCGCAGTATAGATGTTGAGATTGAAGTAGCCTAGCAGCTAGCTTAGCCTAGCGATGCGGGAAGTGGTTCATTTACCACTCACCCCCCTTCTGCTAAAAGCTCTCTTTTACTACCGCCTTGCTCTCTCTGATCTAACTGCAACTAGCAGCGGTTTTGTTTCCGGGTCACCTTTGTTTACTTCCGGCACACGGAAAACTAGAAGTTAACAAAGTTGTGGTAACTGCATTAAAATATTTCATTGCATTAATCTCGGACACACTATTAACTTATTACACCACCCATGTAATATTTCATGACTGATTGTGTGATTCTCTATGGGGCTAGTAAAATGAAGTGTACGTGTGACCCTTCAACGCATTGGCTGATTGAGTGGTTGAATGACGTTGCTGTCAACTGTACTGTTTTTTTATACTATTTTTGAAACGTCCATAATATGTCAGACACACAAGGAATTTGACTTGGCGGTTGGTGTACGACAGCAGACAGTTTGACACAAGGCAACATAGTGCAAGGGGAATAAAATACAACACTATGGGATGGTGATCTAAGGCTATGGGTTAGTTATAAAATAAAATGCAGTATAAGATGCCGAAAACGGCCATTGTTCTGAAGGCCCGTAGCTCCAAAAATAGTCACTCTTCTTTGGATCCAAAAAGACATTTTGGCTTCTAATAGTTTGGAGTCACGGTCACAAACCTAAGGGAATAGCGGGTTAACAAGGGCGAAGCTTTTTTTGTCATTTTGATATAAAGGTGGGAGTCACCTCATGCCCATTTGCTTATACTACAATTAAATATTGTGAGATGTGTGTTTCTGTTTTGTAGAAAAGATTGTGTGACCGGATGAGACCATATAAGGCAGACAATGTGAACTGGGAAAGCACATGAAGAATGAAGATAAACTATTATCTGAGATAACGCAGCTGTGGCCGAAGGGAGAGCCAGTTTGAACCCATTTTCAGGGCAAGACAGAATGCTACGTGAGAAAGAACTGGTTTGAACTGGCTTTCAAGGACAAGAGAGGTTATAAAAAAGAGCAGAGTCAGACAGCAGACGGACTCTTAGAGGGACAGCTTGCGAAGCGTGTTTCAGGTCTCCAGGTATACCTGCGGAGGATTGCTCATGTAGCACTTTATCTCTTCTAAATAAAATGTTAACGTTTTTAACTTTAATTGAGGGCCGTATTGGATTCTTCTCATCAACCAACTCGGGGGGATAGGAAATCCCAACAATATGTAAACATTTGCCCCTCCCTCATCCCCCTGCAACCTCGTCTCACTAATGCAGATATGATGAATGATGTACACCTGATGATTAAGTAATTAATTTGTGACTTCTTGTGGAACACAGGAAAATAGCATTTCTCCAATAAGGCTAAGATTTGTGAATATCTCAATCAGGTGGAAAACCTGTAAAAAGGCAATGACACGGCTTATGACACAGCTCGTTATCCTGCTGGAAGTAGCCATCAAAAGATGGGTACACTGGTCATAAAGGGATGGACATGGTCAGCAACAAAACTCAGGTAGGCTGTGGCGTTGACACGCTGCTCAATTGGTACTAAAGGGCCCCCACACCATTGCACCACCACCAGCCTGAACCGTTGATACAAGGCAGGATGGATGCATGCTTTCATGTTGTTTACGCCAAATTCTGACCCTACCATCCGAATGTCACAGCATAAATCGAGACTCATGTGGGATGTGGGGTTCTCTGTGTGTGTCTTCTTGTATCTACTTTTTAGCTTGTAGAATAGATGTCCACTTGTAGGACAGATGGCGTGACCGGATCGGTCCTTATAAGGCAGACAATGTGAATTGTGGAAGGGAAAGAACAGGAAAAATTAAGATAAAATATTATCTGAGATAACGCACCTGTGGCCGAAGGGAGAGCCAGTTTGAACCCATTTTCAGGGCAAGGCCGAAGGCTACCATGGAGAACCATGCACTCATTGTTCGGGGAAGGCAGATAGTCGTCGCCGGATCATTAGACACCTGTCGTATATGAAAACCAAGGCCTGGCCATTGTGAAGCCATTCCTCTCATGTGTCTTTTCGCTCCTACTTTAAACTGCTCTCCCCAATGTCTCCCGCTTTCGACCTCCGCCTCGCCCCTGGATTCTTGGACATGCCGACATCGGAGGGAAAGGAACCCGGAGGAGGAGTACATCCGTCGTTGTGTGTGCACACTCAGAGAGCGGCTAATAAACATTGTATTCTTGCCTACGTCGAGTTGAGTCTGCTTTTGGGTCCGGACCTTAACACCCCCCTGAGAGAAACTCCTCTTTAACGTCTCTCACTGGTTTGTGTCGAGGGAACAAAAACGTTTAAAAGACGTTTCAGAGCGAGGCACACTATCTTTTACAATCTTATTTAGTTCACATGGAAACTGCGCTAAAATCAGCCTGATACAGATTAATTGAATGGATGAGGGAATGAAAGCGCGGCATGTCATTGGCTGGTGTCAAAGGGAGAAGATTGTGAAAGAAACTCAAGGTTTATTCAAGAAATCTGCTCTGGCTAGCGCACATCACAAATGCAAACAGAGAGGGCTTTCAATGCATGGATAAAATGAACTCCCTCGCCAACGCTGCTATTTGCTCTTAGTATGCTCCAGCCTTGATTTAACATCAGTGCGCTTAGATCAGGGGTGTCCAAACTACGGCCCGCGGGCCAATTGCGGCCCCTTGGGCCATTTTTAATTGGCCCGCACATGAAACTTGCACTTGAGTGTGTTGTAGTTCTTAGTTTTAACACTAGGTGGAACTACTGTCTTCAACAAGGCAGGTTCTCCACAAAACAAAATTGAGCAAATAAAATGTTTTGCCACAGATGACCAAAAATGGCAGAACGAAAGAAACGCAAGATAGCAAGTGAGTGCAGAAAATGGGAAACAAATGGGACACGGTGGGAAAATGAATATTTCTTCAAAGAAGCCATGGGGAAGTGTGTCTGTTTGGTTTGCAATGAAACCAAACATCAGACCTACACTGGTGCTGAGCGAGAAGAGAAAGTTAAGCAAATGGCAGCTAGCCTGCTAGCTCAACAACAGTATTTTTTCCGTGCTAACAAAACACAAGAAAATGCTACAGTAGCCAGCTACGAGGTTCTCAGATGGCGACTTCATATAACAGTGTCTTACCAAAGTCGCAGGAATAATGTGCCCGGAAAAGATGGAGGAATTCAACAACGTGAGCATGTGCAGAAACACAATTGTGGGGCGAATCGAAGACTTGTCAGCTAACTTACAACATCAAGTGTCACATAAAGCTTGTGCTTTGGATTTTTACTCGATTGCATGTGATGAGCGCAGAGATGCCACAGACACCGCACAGGTGTTAATTTTTTTGCGGGGAGTTGACGATAACTTTTGCATTACGGAGGAGCTGCTTGATGTTATGAGTCTAAAGGGCACAACAACGGGTAAGGACATTTTTGAAGCTGTGTCAGTTGCAATTGACAAGATGGGACTTAAATGGGACAAACTGTGTGGAGTTACAACGGATGGAGCTCCAGCAATGACAGGCGAGCGTAAAGGAATGGCCTCTATGGTGTGCGCCAAGGTGCGAGAGAGCGGAGGTGAGGCTGTTAAAATGCACTGCATTATCCACCAAGAAGTCCTCTGTGCCAATGAAGACAGTCCAGCTTGAGGATGTGATGAACACAGTTGTGAAAACTGTCAACATAATTCGAGCATGAGGGCTCTACCACAGAGAATTAAGCTTTCCTATCTGATGTTGATACTGAATACGGCGATGTACTCTATCATTCTGATGTGCGCTGGCCTTGTCGTGGCTCTGTGCTGAAGCGGTTTTATTCCCTGAGGTTGGAAATTGACCGACCTCTTCATGAACTGAGTGACCCTCTGTGGTTGGCAGACACTGCATGGAAAGTGGGATTTTCATCCCCGTAAACGCCCGGAAAAGTCCCTAATTTCCGACAATTTCCGTCAATTTACAGGCCGCGCATGCCGCGTTCGCCTGTCCCGGAAATCGTCAGAAACAGACTCTGACGTAGGTGGCGATCAGCTGGCGGAGGTGCGAATGGCCCTAATTAGCATATGAATGCAGCGAAACCGAGGGTGGCCGAGCGGAGCGGGCTGAATATCCTTACTACTTATTGGATGGAACCACAACTTTCAAACAAGAAAATCACTCGTGATTGGTTGGTAGATCTGTCGCTATTGGCCACCCAGCCTCATAAATAATTTATTCATATTGTACTGTATATCCATGTCATTGTTATCCTATGTAGGCTACTAAACAATTATTACTCTATCACCAAGGACATTAATGAATTTATAGAGGAAATGAACATTTGCCAGGAACATGTTTATGCAAAAAGAACTTTATTAAAACAAACAATTATATACAAAGCGAGGATCTGCGCACACATGGGTAGAGGATGATCCAAAAACTACAACTGTCCGTTTGCCTCCTCGGGGTTGTAGGTAACTGGGCGTTCTTTCCGAGGCAGGTCCGTGCGCAGACGCACATTGTGCGTGGCTCTGTACTTTGGAGTCGCCCCTCACCGGGACTGCAGCTTCGCACACAGTTCAGAGAGCTCCGTCCTACGAAATGACGGCGACTCCGCTGGCGGACTTCCAGAGTTCCACCGCGTCATCTGCGAGCACACGCTGTCTCCATTCCAGCAGCTGTAAAAAACAAAACAATGAATCAATACTGTGCGATGCGTATGGACACAACAAATCTATTAATGCTCGTGAAAAATAGTCACCAAATAAACTCTTACCTGCTTTCTTCTCGCGCGGGACTCTTCGCTCTTCCGCCTGCAGTGAGTTTTTCTGGCGCGGTTTAAAGCTCCGACGTGTACATCTCGTAATACGTCTTACAGGCGGCTGGAAAACAAATGAAAGTGGTATGAATGAAAATCAACACGCAAGTCACCGTAACATTAAACAAGGAAGGAGAAACAGTTAAAAAAAAAGTCACTTACAGATGTTGCTCCGAGCAAATCGGAGGTCAGCGTCTCATTGTGAGGAGAAACTAGTCTGTGAAAACAAAATGTACAGTTATGATCGGTATCTATTCTATGGTATCCTATTTCCTTATACCGCAGAATGAAAGCATGCTCTTTAAATCTTATACACTACAAAAATACACTTCAATAAAGCGGGTTCTGCTCACTAGTTCTTTTGTAAGGCTACTCTTAGCTTTGGTTTAGGCTAAGCTACTTTAGCTTAGCTAGCAGTCATCAAATATATTCTTACCTTGGGATTTCATGCGGCCGTCTCCTCTTCTTTGAGTCAGTCTCTCCCGCTCGTTCATATCGGCAGGATGGTGATTCAGCTGACGGGACAGTCCGCTGATAGCAAACAGCAGTTTCTTCTCGACTGGCTGAAAGCTGTTGATCGCGTCCAAAAGGAGCTGAACGCGAGTTGAAGGTCCGGATCCTCCAATAAGATACGAGGTCATTGTTACATGGAAGGACTCGCGAGACCAGACCGCGGTGCCTGTGAAGCACCATGTCTACGAGATGTAGTGGTTAATACGTCCTCTGTGCATTTAAGTAAGACTAAAGAAAAGGTCACTGTAGTCCTGCCACTATGCACATTAGTTGAGCTCTAGGAGAATGTGATCTCTGCAGAGCCTTCATTCTGATTCTAATGTTGTTTGCTTGGAATGGTCATTTTACCTTGCTGATTCAGGTCGAAACTAATTTTTAAAATAATTTAGTGTATCTTTTTTACATAACATTTGCCATAGCTAATGGCATGCACAGTAATCTAGCATACTTAAATTAAATAAATCAATACAAGCTAAAATGTAAGAGTCTATAATTAGGCCTGATCTATTTGTACCAGAGATTTTCTTACCTTTTAAAAAAATGTCACCTGGGCTAAAACTCCCTCTGCAGCCCTGATTTGCATTTGTATAGCTCACAGCATTTTCATTTACATGTCAAAGCCTCCCCTAGAATTAGGAGGAGGGGAGTCAAGGGGGACCAACTGCCAAGGGAGGCCAACGTCAGTTTCCGACAATTTCCGGCAGTTTTCGGATTTGCCCGCAAATTGCCGAAAACCTGAAATTCCACTGAAATCCCACTTTTCATGCAGTGAGACCTGGCATTTTTAGTTGATCTTACTGATCATCTTAACACACTGGACAAGAGCCTGCAAGGCAAAGACCAGCTTGTACCACAACTGTACGCACACATGAAAGCATTCTGTGTGAACTACGCAACTTCAATGTTGCGCACTTCCCCATGCTGTCCAAAATCAAATGTGGCCAACATTTCTGCTAAAAAGGGGAAATATGTGTCTGTGATCACGTCTCTTGTGACAGAATTCAGTCAGCGCTTCCAAGATTTTTCTGCCATTGAGAAAGAAATCAAGCTGTTCTTGACTCCCTTCCTGATGGATGCAGAAGAAGTGGAAGAGAGTCTGCAATTAGTGAAATGCAGTGTGATGATTCTCTGAAGAATCAACATCAGCGTCTCTCCCTACCAGACTTCTACCGGAGCTTGGAAAAGGCCAAGTGTCCTCTGATGCGCCGCCACGCAAAAAGAATGACGAGTCTTTTCGGCTCAACATACATATGTGAGCAAACATTTCTTCTGTTAAGTCTGAACAAAAGCAGACTGAGAACCAAAATGACCGACAGCCATCTCTGTGATGTCCTTCGCATCTCAACCACCAAACTTACTCCTGACCTGCCAGCAATCCTTCAGTCCAAAGCGCAGCATCACTGCTCCCACTAAGTGCAGCGCTGTTCCCATTATAGGTGAGTTAAAAATATATTACACATTATTATACTACTTTTACTATTATATTACACAGTATTCATGCGTTCAAACCCAATTACTTAATAAATTCAGGCAATTAAAGTTGATAACATTTTCTAACAAATGTTAGTTTGTGTTAACCTCAATAATAATTTGAATATGCCCGTCCCTTTGTCCCCTTATTTTCCCCTCTTTATACAGGGCTGTGAAGGGAGATCACGATCCTGACTAAGAAGCAATCTGAAGCTGTTTTGAGAATGAGCTGCCAACCCTTTTTGTTAAAAAAAAGTAATGAAAAAAAAAAACATGAATGGAAAGTTGTGCTGTTTTTTTTCTTTAAGCATATTCAATTATCAAGCATAATTTACCTACATTTGATGTATTAAAGTTAACAAAATCAACTAGAGGTGAGGGGATATAACTCACCTCTAGTGAGTGGCCCAGTCTTTCGTATATTTTTCTGTATGTGGCCCTCAGTGAAAAAAGTTTGGACACCACTGGCTTAGATAGATAATATGAATAGCCTCGATCCACAACCGTGAATTACCAACAAGAAATTCAGTGATACACAGATATGTTGTGTCATTGTTCGGCACAAGGAATCATGTCCCTGCAAAAGGTAGCATATCAGCATGTTACATCAATAAGGTTATCTAAATCATGACTACAAGACTGGTTAAATATGTCCCAGTCAGTGCAGCCATAACATTCCATTATTAATTCCTGCAGGCAGAGCACAGATTCTTGTGTGCAGTCTTTTAAGTCCTTCGTCTAGGCTTTCTTTCTATTAAACACCTTTTTAAAGCACATGGACACACTTTTTATCCGCAGCCCAGTGGAGGTATTGGGATTGATTTTACAAGCATTCTTTACTGGCCCGTGATACAGATCTAAAATTCTTATCATTACTGGTTGGATAGGGGACACATTGCTAAAAGTCTTTTCAGGGGAGACATGGTTAAAACCACCAAATGTGAAGTTTGGTGCATCCGGTGAAGTCTACTCTCAGTTTTTGCACTACATCAAAGATAGGGCTGGAGGCCTTTGCCTTCGGGTGGATTTTCAGTTATATTATACCCCTTCTGCTATGATTAGTGCCTTGGATTGTTATCCTTCTCTTTATTCCAACTTATTTCTTCTGTTACGCCTTTCAACTCCTTCACAATTTCAGCTATTTAAACCGTTCAAATTTTAAAATGTGCAGCTCATTTCAGAGAGGGGTGCTATGACTTTTGTTATGATATTCCTTATCCCTCCGAGTTGGTTGACGAGAAGAATCCAATACAGGAAATTAGTTAAACAAGTTTAACATTTATTTTAGAAGAGAAAGTTGTACATGAGCAATTCTCCGCAGATATATCTGGAGACAATGAAATATGCATCACAAGCAAATCCCTTCCAAAGTCTGCCTGCCTTCTGACACTGACCTGTTTTAATACCTCTGGTGCCCTTGAACGTTGGTTCAACCCAGTTCATCCTTCTGTAACAATCTGCCTTCCCCGAACAATGAGTGCCTGGTACTCCCTCACACAGCCTTCGGCCTTGCCCTGAAAATGGGTTCAAACTGGCTCTCCCTTCGGTCGCAGGTGTGTTATCTCAGATAATATTTTATCTTCATTTTTCCTGTGCTCTCCCTTCCACCATTCACATTGTCTGCCTTATAAGGACCGATCCGGTCACGCCATCTGTCCTACGAGCGGACATCTATTCTACAAGCTAAAAAGTAAATACAAGAAGACGCACACAGAGAACCCCACATCCCACACGTTCTATCTCTTATAATTGATTTTAAATAAAATAACATTGTTTCCAATGAAGTTAATCTTCAAAACTTCTTCAACTTCCAACCTTTTTAGCTTTGCCAATCTTTTAGTTACAGGCAGCACAATTTCAACTTTAAAATGTAGACACAAGTCTAAACTACTTTTCAATTTTTACAGCTTTTTGATATCTATTTTACTTTTTTCATAATCACTGATTATGTTTCACTCCTTTTCTGAGTTTTACATGGGTGTGTATGTGGAGCCTCTACAGTGAGTATTTAAATTTAGAGTGTACGGCTGCGTAAGAAAAAGGAGGATCTTTTGCACTTATGGCCACAATGTAACATTTTAAAGCTTCATTTTTGGATCAGAATGATGCCGTGCTTGTGCTGGTCGGAATGATGTGTTTATGGAATCCCAGAGTTCTTTACTTTTTGCCTGAGGGGCTTGAGAGTGAGACAAAGTCTGTCTCAGGACCCATAGACTCCAATACAAATCTGGTGACGAATTTAACAAAAAAGACGAGAAGGTGCAAGATTTTAAAACTGTTGCTACACCCATATTATGAATCCTAGAGGCATGTAAACTAGATGTCAGCTTTTCTCAGTTCTGTGTTTTCATCAATCCTTTCAAAGTGTTTTCAGCTCTTCTTCTTTCTATATTTTCAGCAATTCTTTCAGTTAATTTTAGCTTTTTGCATTCCAACGCATTTTCAGCAGGAAATGCATTTTCTAGTTCAATTTTATTGTGGGGTCTCAACCCCAACGTTATGGGAGAAGGCCACAAGGGGGCGCCAAAGAACGCGCCCTCTGGAGCCAATCACTGTGTAGGGAAGTAAGTGCTCAGGGGACCCGGAATAAGGAGGCTGAGGCAGGGTCCACATACAGGCCAGTCTTTTATTAAATGTACAATCAGCCATTCTCCGTCCGCTCCGAGTCTCCAGGTCTGAGACAATCCTACTGCTCGCTCTCCCATGCCTGTTTAAGTACTGGGAGAGAGCACACCGTTAATTCCCCCCAGCTGGAGGTTAATTTCCTCCAGCTGGCACCGTTCCCAGAGCCGCACCTCCTCTCTCTCCGCTGCCGACGTCCTGAAAACCACGCCCAGCCACCACACACTGGAATTCGGAACAGCTGCGAGAGAGAGGAGACCTATAAGGCCAGCCCGACGAAGCGTGTGGGTTGCGAGGTACGCTTCTCTGCTGAACCCTTTGTTTCGCTGCCTTACATCCGTTTAGAACCAGCGCGCATCTGTGTACTGACCTTCCGCCCTCTCCCGACTACGAACCTGCCTATTCCCTGGGCCAGATCCGAACTTTGCTTCCTATGTTGCTGAACCACTGCTTGTCCCCAGACTTTCCATATCGCCTTGTCCCTTGCGTCTAACGGCGTGCCTGCCGTCCCAAATAAACATTGAGAGCTCTGAGTAGCAATAGTTATGTGGCTGGGAGGAGGAAGGGAGGTGTGGGGGGCGATTTGATTGACATGTCACTTTGAATGATTTATGACAGGGGTGACGTTTGATTAACAGGTGTCATTTTAAGTGATTTACGACAGGGGTGAAAGGGTGACATTTGACCTTTTGAGTGATTTACGGACATTTTAGGATGATTTAGGGCGTGCGTGCGTGCGTGTAGCTACTCTCAGTAAGGGTACATTTGTTTACCTACAAATAACAACATTTAACCCTGTTAAAGTGATTAGTTTGTATGTTGTTGTTTGTAGGTTCAAAATCGTACCCTTACTGAAAGTAGCTATCATGCAGCAACAGTGTTTGCTTTCGACTCCCATGTTTTACAAACGGTCATATTGGAGCGTTGTCCTCTGCAAAAGAGATTTGGTTGTATGTTGTTATTTGTAGGTAAAAAATCGTACCCTTACTGAAAGAAGCTATTATATGGCAACAGCGTTCGCTTTCCACTCTCAGCATGCAGTTCGGCTGGGTCATTGTAAGAAAGTACCATTATTAGGGCACTGACAGATGGAAGACGCCAGAGCCTTAAACCAGTCGTGGTACGACGTGGCCTCTGACCAAGCTACTGGAAAACCTGTTAACTCTGACTCATTTTGACTCTCCAGTTTTTGTCATAGTTTTTGTGCTGGATGCACTTACCTGCCTTGGCGTTCCGTCCCTGAAGGTTCACCAGTATCACAAGGCTCAGATTCTGCTCTTCCGCTCCCCCTCTTACTCACTGGGGGTTACCCAGCTGGGCTTGAGGTCCCCTTCCCGGATACTGGTGTCCCCACTTCAACTCTGGTCAATCCATCTGTCACTCGGCCTAGCTCTGGATCCCTCGTCAGCTGCTGCTGCTGCCCTCCAGCCACTAGCCACCTACTCCCTCTAGAGTAGGCTCACAGGGTTTCCCCGACACTCACTCCTTCCCGGTTAGGTCCGCTCGGCTAATAGGTAAGCATAGCACGTTCTGACTGGTACTGGAGTCTAGCTGTCGATCTAACTACTCCGTCCTCTTGCAGTCTCCTCCGCCTCGACGTTCAGACCTCGCAGCTGCAGTCATTATTTCGTCTTTTGTGTTTGCACATTTCCTAATAAACTGTTTAAATCTATCTGCTGTCGCCTGGTCGTATCTGCATGTGGGCAAAACATCTGAAAACCATGACAGAAGAAGGCTCTGGCCAAACAAGCCCAGCAGATGCGTTCGGGCAGCAGATAGCCGCTCAGCAGGAGCAGCTGCAGTCACTGGGGTTGGCTGTAAATTCCACCCAGGAACAGCTCCAGATGGTAGCAGCGCAGCTTAGCCAACTAACCCACACCATAACTTCCGCGTTCTCGCAGCTCGTCAATCAAGCGCCAGTCACCCCGCCTTCTGCAGATCCACAGGTTAGTTCTCAGCCGCCTCCCCCCGAAAGCTCATCACCGAGTCTCTGGTGAGAGCGGGGATTGTGGTGGATTTCTATTCCAATGTAAACTAGTGTTTAACAGTTCACCTCAGACTTTCCCATCCGATCAGATTAAGATATCTTAAATTCTTCGTCTTTTGTCCGGTAAAGCCCTTAGATGGGCGGAGTCCCGTTTCCCTGACTGTCAGTCATTTGGTTGTTCCTTCCAGGATTTTGTCACCGAGTTTAAGACGTTTTTTTCTGCCGAATTAGATCCTGTCCAGCAGTCTCGTAATCTGTTATCTTTGAAACAGCGCGGACGCCGCATATCTAATTTCACGGTGGAATACCGTACTTTAGCCGCTGCCGAGGGTTGGGATTCCAAGCCGTTAAAGGCAGTATTTTTTCAGGCTCTTGACGAGGCCCTAAAGGACGTATTAGCACGGGTTGAGGAACCTAGTGCTTTTGAGGATTTCGTTGCCTTAGCAATTCGTTTAGATACCTGGTTGAGAAGCCAGAACCGGGTCCTTACGGATAGAATCTCGTGGACCGGTGGATCAGCTGTGTCTTGCAGTAAGCCTATGCAGATAGGTAAAGGTCATTTAACTCAAGAGGATCGACAACAGCGTTTTTCAGCTAATCTGTATCTTTATTGTGGCGGTGAAGGACACTTCGTTAGGAACTGCACCGTTCGACCAAAAGAGCGAGTCCGCCGCCTGTAATGGGGAAGTCGGCGGACAAGATTAGTTGTAGACCCCATAGTTTTGTTAGGAAGTTTCCTGATTCCCGGTTCTGTTTACCCGTTACTTTGCTTTTTGACCATGATAGTCTGGAGGTTTCTGCCCTGGTGGATTCTGGGTCAGATTTTAACCTAATCGATCGGCAGTTAGTTACTCAGCTCCGTGTCCCGATCGTGAGACTCCCTAAACCGTTAGATGTTTCGGCTTTAGATGGTCAGAATTTGACCCGTATTACTCATCAGACTAAGCCCCTCGAGGTTATTGTATCAGGAAATCACCGGGAACAATTATCCCTTTTTGTGTTTCCCTTAAAACTTTCCCTTGTGCTAGGCGTGGCGTGGCTAACAGTTCACAACCCTGTGATTAATTGGACCGAGTCCCGGCTCGAGTCGTGGTCTCCTGCTAGTCACTCACGGTGTTTGCATTCAGCTCGTCCGGTTTCTCGCTCCCCAGTTTCACCATCCTCTGTGGAGAAGGTGATTGATCTCTCTCGTGTTCTGCAGGAGTACCACGATCTCAAGTTGGTCTTTAGTAAGGATCAGGCCAGTTCACTCCCGCCTCATCGCCCCTATGACTGCGCCATTGACTTGCTGCCTGGAGCTCTGTTACCAGTCAGCCGCCTCTATAACATCTCGAGGTCTGAACGTCAAGCGCTTGAGAAATACATTAGCGAGTCGCTATCGGCGGGTCTGATCCGTCCATCTTCTTCCCCCTTGGGTGCCGGCTTCTTCTTTGTCGGTAAGAAGGATGCTTCCTTGAGACCTTGTATTGATTATCGGGGGCTAAAACAGATCACCGTAAAGAACAAGTACCCCCTTCCGTTACTTTTATTGGCTCTTGAACCAGTCCAGAACGCGAGCATCTTTGCTAAGCTCGAGCTTCGCAATGCTTACCATTTAGTTCGGGTGAGGCAAGGAGATGAATGGAAGACAGCTTTCAAGACACCATTAGGGCATTTTGAGTATTTAGTCATGCCTTTTGGATTATGTAGCGCCCCAGCTATGTTCCAGGCTTTAGTGAATGACGTCCTTCAGGACTTTTTGAATGTTTTTGTTTTTGTATACCTGGACGACATTCTTATTTATTCCAGCAACCCCGAACAACACAGACAGCACGTTCGTCTCGTGCTTCAGCGGCTTTTAGAAAACCGCCTATTTGCTAAAGCCGAAAAATGTGACTTTCACCAGTCATCTGTCTCGTTCCTCGGGTTGATATTAGAGGGAGGTCAGGTTAAGTCAGACCCAGAAAAGATAAGGGCTGTAGTGGAGTGGCACATCGCCGAGTCCAGAAAGCAACTCCAGAGGTTTCTAGGTTTCGCAAATTTCTATCGTCGGTTTATCAGAAGTTACAGCCAAATAGCATCTCCCCTACACGCCCTTCCCTTCACCAAGGTCCCGTTTGTCTGGGGACCTGAAGCCGAGGCCGCTTTTGAGTTGCTCAAATCTCGTTTTTCCCAGGCACCCATCCTTGTACATCCTAACCCCCAGAAACAGTTTACGTTAGAGATTGATGCCTCCAATACTGGAGTAGGCGCCGTTTTTTCCCAGCTCTCCGATACTAAGCTACACCCTTGTGCCTTTTTCTCTCGGTGCTTGTCACCTGCAGAACGTAATTATGATGTTGGGGATCGTGAACTACTGGCTATAAAGCTAGCCTTGGAGGAGTGGCGGCACTGGCTCAAGGGGTCCGAGCAGCCCATCATCATTTGGACTGATCATAAGAACCTCTCCTACCTATAGTCTGCTCGCCGCCTTAACTCCCGACAGGCCCGCTGGTCATTATTCTTCTCCCGTTTCAACCTCTCTATCACCTACAGACCCGGATCCAGAAACATTAAACCGGACGCTTTGTCTCGCCAGTTTGCTTCCCTGAGCAGGAAGGGGAGCCGGAACGGATTCTTCCTCCCTCATGCACGGTTGGAGCCCTTCATTGGGACCTGGAGGATAAGATTAACCAGGCTTTACGACTCGACCCAGACCCTGGTACGGGTCCTGCGGATCTTAAATATGTGCCTCAGGCTGTCCGCCCTAATGTTTTGCAGTGGTGTCATGATTCTAAGTTTTTGGCCCATCCTGGGATTTTTAGGACTCAGTCCCAGGTCTCTCGACATTTTTGGTGGCCATCTTGGTCCAAAGACGTACGTGAATATGTTACATGGCATTCCGGTCGACATACTCTCTGACCGGGGTCCCCAGTTTGTGTCTCAGGTCTGGCAACATTTCTACTCTGCCCTCGGCGCCCGTTATACCCTCACCTCTGGTTATCACCCACAGACTAATGGACAAACAACGCACGAACCAACAGTTGGAAACCACCCTTCGCTGCCTTACATCGACTTCCCCCACAGACTGGAATAAGTTTTTGCCCTGGGTGGAGTACGCTTTAAACTCCCACGTCTCCACATCCACAGGTCACTCCCCGTTTGAGGTTTCCCTTGGTTACCAACCTTCACTCCTACCTACTGATGAGCTCAGGATTCCCTTCACTTCTAATATACCTGATATAATTTTTTGTCAAGCAATTTGAAACTTGCATGGGGGGCTAAAATAATACACTCAGCTGAAAATTAAATTTTTAAGTTCACTCATCTGTTCTAAAAATCTGTTAAAAAAATGTGATGACGTCACATATTTGCATACTGCCGGAGGTGCTGCTTTACGGCCATTTCTTCGGCGATCTCTTCGGCACTTCCGAATCATGGCTTCCTTTCTCATGGCATCAGCAACATGATCGACAACGATAACACCAGCTGCTATTTGAGGTAAACTTCGACAGAAAGTCCTCCTAAACTTTATATTTCTGATACTGCTTTAGCTTCAGCTGCCATCAAACAGGGTCTCTGGTCGTAATCTGTCGCAATCCGTCACTGACCAATCAGCTTTCATTAGCAGAATGCTAGAGTGTTCCGGCCAACAACGGCCCAACCTGTAAGAAATCGAAAGGACATAAGCACTCATTCATTCGACTTTTGGCCTATAATCTGTATTGAACTTGCGGAATCAACAATAAAATCTACGTTGATTCAACGACATGCAGGAGAAAGAGCTAAATTTAGCTCCATAGAGTCCAATACAATCTGCACTCGCCTGCGATCACCTCCAGTGGAATTTAACGGAACTGCAACCAAGATCGATACAATGGGCCCGAATAGGGAGTGCCCAGGCTCTCCTTAGGCTCTGCTATCATTCAGTTAGCTGATACATTCAAAACCTGTTTAGGCTTAGTTCGTATGTATACACACGTAGATGTTTACTTACTTTATACTCCCGAGACGAAATTTGGCTGAAAGCAAATGTTACTTCCAAGCCCTGGTCAAAACATTATTGATCAGCTATTGATATAAAGTGGGCGCTGCAGACGCGAGCATTTTTTATTATGTCCTCGCTCCACTCAACACGTTTAATCGCCTGCAGCCACAGGCGCCGCCGGTTCTTCTGAAACGGCCGTGATCCTGTCGGAATCCTATAAAATTTAAGCCCCTTGGTGGAATAGCGATCAGTGCAACCGTAAACGCAACAACCAGACATTTTGATGCTTGGATGCTTTTCATAAGCTTTCGGAGTGAGTTGCTAACATGTTAGAGCTAGTATGGGGAACACTACTTCCGTTGCCAAAATGCGTGCGCTACTACTTCACGTGGGCTGTAAAAGGGTCTATACTTGTTTTTGAACACGCTTGTCTTTAATGTATTTAATTTTTTTTGTTGTCAATGTAAAGTTCTTCAGCCCCCTCCTTTTCAAGCAATATATTTTGAATCTCATCTCAGCTAAATTTATGCTTTTTTGTTCTATGCAGTGTATATAACTTTTTAAACCGATTTCCACTTTTTCAACTACTCTCACTACTTTTTCTTATGGCTTTAAACTATTCAACCAGTTTAGCTTTAGTAATTTATCTACTCAGCATTCCCATGCATTTTCTGCAGGAAATGCATTTTCTAGTTACAAATGCCATTTTAAATTCATTTCAAAATGCAGGTATATTGGGATAAAAGCATTTACCTTCTGCCCTGAAAAGGCTATGGTAAAGTTAGGGGTGCTAATACACTGCTTAGGAAGCTAAAGCCACATGACATAACTTGGGTGACATCACAGAGGGGTGTGGTGAGCATCAAACAGAAAGCAACCTCCTACAAAAAATTTACCTTTTTAATGCTGTTGTTTTTATCCGATTCATTGAACAAATAATCAACAGATTAATCGATTATTTTAATAATCGTTAGTTGCAGCTCTACCTGGCACCAATCCAACCCAAGAGGTTATCAAATGGGCTACTGGTTAACATGAAGTAGCGCTAGAAGCGCCACACCTTTTAGACGCACTTCCTGGAGTAGTCAGAAAAATTGGCAGAGCAGTTTACGGCGACGGATGATGTCATGAACCCAAACACAACAGCATAGTACAGACCAGAAATGGCTGTTATTTCCATGGTGTATAACGCAAATCAGGAGCAGCAGTCTTTAAGGAGATAAGCCACGCTTCCTTTCAGGTGTGAATGAAGCGAGAAAAAAAACAGTAGAGTAAATTTGCGAGACTAAACCGTTGAATGATGAAGCATTAGGGTCAAGAAAGGTACTGGACTTATGTCTGTTAAAGTAACCAACACCTATTTTAACTATAGATATGGTCTGTTCTCTTTCATAGTAACCTAGTTTCTAGTCTCAACTGTACATTAGTTGAGTCAAGCTGTGTGCCCTAACCCGCTGCACAGAGAGCGCCCCTCAGTTAGCAACTGAGCAGCAGCACCCTGTATGACTCCTAGAATCTTTACAATTAATAGCTGCTTAAAGACCCATGCCGCCTTCTTCTCATTCAATAATAGAACAACATTTAAGTATAGAGTAATTGAGAAAAGTGTATATGATGCACTTTTTTGTGGTTGCGTTGTAAAGTGGGAGAAGAACCAAACTTATAAACCATATCTTTCTACCTGAATACAGCTCTAACCCCCAAATTTGGCTACCTTGTCTCCCTGGCTGATTGCAACATAAACGTTCTTACTGTACAGCCTGCCTGTATTTATTACACAATAGCTTTATATAAACAAAACTAGCTTAAAAGCAACATAAGTTATGTTAAGTTTTGTCAAACGTGGCCAACTGTGAAGGATCAGAGTTAGGCCCATGCGCATGAGTACCACATCCTACAGTTAACTCACATGCCTTTCTCAAATTTAAACTGCACAAACATTAAGTGGACACGCTAAGAAAAAAAAAATGTTCGGTTCGATGAGCAGCTTGGGTTTAAGTAGTGATGTGTCTGATGTACCCTGGGGTACAAATCCACACCATGACCTAGCTGTTCTCTCGTAGATGGGTTACTAGCAGAGGCCACATGTTTTGCTTTTGGTTGTTTGAGAACTCTTCTACTCCTGCTGCTGTGTTTACTAGCGTATACGGCCCACTTCTAACTAAGTTTACCCACTCCAAGAAAGTTTATGGAAGTGTACCGTTTTTTGCTTTTACTATATGGGATGAACAGCATGAACACAAAGCTACACAAAGCATATCCAGCACAGATTCCGCCAGACTACATGTACTGTAGCTATCCCAGCAAACAGAGCAAGATTGACTGTGCCCGTTTAGAAATGACTCAACTAGCAGCAGTCAATAATTCGACCATTATGGTCTCGTTGTGCCAGTAAAATACTGATTGAACATACAGTGGTAAAGTGGATATTTTACTCTAATATTAAATTAAGTAAGCGACAGCTCACGTTTCATCCACTCAGTATTTATGGTCTGAGTGATTGATACTCACCTGTATTCATAGCAGGTAACTTTGACTTTCAGGGTCCAGGCATGAAATCTGCCTCCTGTAATTCACTATCACACACATCTAGTTATTTCAAAAGCCAACCATTTAGAACCTTGGATGTTGTAAATCTTGCTCTCCAACAAACCTAGACATCAGGTTTACGATTCCACATCAATTGCTTACACTAAAGCCCTTAAGTACTTTTTACACAAAGCAAAAAAGACCCTCCCTCGCAAAGCCTACCAAAAGGTCAAGTGATGAAGTATTTTCTAAAGGAGCCAACAGCTTTCAGTGACTCTGCAGTGCTTTGATGAATAGTAGCTACTGCAGCTCAACTTCACTCATCATCCCAGTGAACCCTACTCAAAGCTGCTCCTGGGGTTCCCATTAACACTGTGTAAATTACCAGCAATTAGCTCAGCCCGACAACTGACACACAATATGCAAGCTTTAAAACAATATTCCAGCATGGTTTTCAGAAACACAATTAGCCACACTGGCCCATGATGTGCGGTGATATTCCTTTTCATTGTGGTTTGTTATGTTCAGCCTCCTTTTCTCGTCAAGTACAGCAGTACAGCCAGTGACTGTTAGCATAGCCACATAGCCAATCTTTGATACCAGTTGGTTTGAAACGATCAGACAATTCTTTGCCCCAGGCCTAGACCTCCCTCGTATTAACTCCTTGAGTTTGGAGCAATTCTTCAAATCTATGATATCAGTAGATGCGCCTGGCGTCATTTTGACCTTAAAGTTCGCGGGGATTACACTTACAATGCAGCTGGTGTAGTGATGCCAACTGCACAAACGTCCAGTAATATCTCGATTTTAATTGGTCCATGTTTGATAGTAACATAAATGATTACTTTTATAACATCTTTACGTGCAAAGGCACAACAGAGTGGGGCTTTTTTGCCGTATATGTTGAAGAATACAGTGTTGAAATGCGCTTGCGCAACATGGGTTTTTTGCTCGTCGTCCGCAATGGATGGACAAGTAAAAGCACTTTTTATTTTAACCATTTGATTATGCGTAACTTTTACATGTGTCATCTTAAAAAATAATTGGAATAACACACCTATTGCATATGTAATTCATAAGAATAAACAGTAAGAATACAATTATTAAATAAAATGATTTAAAACATTTTTATGTTGAAGCCAAAATGTACAAGGAAATGATTGCATGTCTTGCCAGTATAATTACAGTGTGTATAATTTGTGTTTAACATCAATGATCAAATTGTGAACAATATTAATAGTCCAAATAATTAAATATACGGTATACTCAGACTGGATGGTTAAGTACAGTACGTGAGGGTTAATGCCCGAAAAAGGTTGCTTCACAGTGTATATTGTTCTTTGTGTAAAGCTTAGTGTTCAGCGTTTAGTTGTAGCGCGCGCATGTCCCATTTGTAGCGTTAGTGGTGGTTCCCTCTGACCACTCAGTGGTGTCAAGTGTTTCATCAAAATAACAATTTAGTGGGGCTTGAGGGTGGAAATATATCACCAATCCTGCCCAAAGCTGATGGCAATAGCCACGTTTGCACAAATTAAATGCCAACAGTGTTATATTCTCATTTAGGCATCACTTTTAATTGATCAAATGTCATTATCTAACCACATGGAAATAGTCCTCTGAACGGAATTTTAAAATATGATTTACGTGACCTGTTCTGCACAAGATAATTACAGAGACACATTCACGCCCGCACTTCATGCTTACATCATGAAGAGCCACAGGAATCGATTTTCATTCAGAAGGTAGCAGAGAAGGTTGCTAGGAAACCAATGTTGAATGGCGTTTAGTGTTAGTGCTCGCTGCATCGCCTCGAGGTATGGCTGGGATTTGAAATTTTGTCGGCGAGGTGCAAGTGGCTGAGAAGATAAGGATGTGGAAAGCGATTCTCAGTACTGGGGAATAGCAGGGATCAAGCTGAAAGGAGAATTCCCTCAGTGGTCTTGATCCTATTCTCCCTGTCCACACATGCATTTTTTCCCCACTTCTTTCAGCTTCAAATGAATGACTGCGTTGGTTGTAGACCCAGCACAGATAGCCTCCCTTTATTAGAGTCGAAGAAATAATTAGACAAACCTCAGGGGATTTGGGAAAGTGTAAAGAATATATCGCTGTTTTGGAGTAAGATGGAAGTGAAGGATTATGCTTGCCACAAACACACACACATGGACGGAGGCAAAGGCACAGGGCAAAGTTAGTAATTTAAAGGTGTTAGGCTGGCTGTGTTAACCTTAACTATTTTGTAATATCTGAAGGTTACAATTATATTAGCTCTTATCCTATGCTAGAAAAATAAGTAGTCTGCTGTGTTTTTTATTGACTGCATTGATTGATTTCCTCTGCCTTGGGATCGCAATATTATTTTTAGCTAAAAGTACATAGCTTCACCAATTTAATTTAAAATTATCGTAAAATGTTCTTCTCTCAGCCTGAGATATATCATGCTCTGGACGTGAAGCATAACTTCCTAAATTAAATTGGATACCAGTACGATCGCTGCATTTTAAAAGTTTTTCTAGTTATAAGGCTTTCACTGTCGAGCGCAGTGCTTGCTTTTTTTCGCCGTAGTTACCAGGGTTAGGGTGTAATAAGTTAGGTGAAAGTTAGGTGTAATATCAAAAAAATAAGAGCCAGGTATTACAAGGAAATTTTCTCTGCTACGTTTTTTTTTTTATTTAGAAGGGAACAGATTATAGAAGACAAACTGGAGAACTGACCAGGGACATTAACGAGACAAAAAACACAAAGCGTAATAATTTAATTTGTTATCACCCTTTCCAGCGAGCATAACGATGAGACAAAAAGGTTTACGGCGTAGCCAACATTTGATATACTTATATTTAAGAATACATCTTAATGTAAATCTCCCAGTTTTTAACCCTTAATTTTGTGTTTTGGTGCGGTAGTACAAGCAGCCTTCAACAATGTGATGTATTGACCCCAGCAATGATTTAGGTTAAATTAAATTACTATTCACATACCCTCTGTTGTGGCTGGGCGTGGTTTTCAGGACGTCTGCAGCGGAGAGAGAGGAGGTGCGGCTCCGGGAACGGTGCCAGCTGGAGGCAATTAACCTCTAGCTGGGGGGAATTAACGGTGTGCTCTCTCCCAGTACTTAAACAGGCACGGGAGAGCGAGCAAAAGACCAAATATGCAAGCAAACGACGGCGCTGAACCGGCATTAAATAAAGATGTTATTTATACCGTGCCTCTGGCTTAGTCTCCTCCTTCTGGGTCCCCCAGTACCAAAGCCCTTCACAGTGGCGCCCAACTCGGTGGGGGACCCGTGGCGGAAGATCCAGCCCAGGGACTGGGCTGGCAGATGGAGGAGTTGGTGGCGGCGCAGAGGGGGGGGGAGCTACACCGGATTATGCGGGAGCTCCAAGCGGAGATGGCCAGACGCTTCCCGCCCCGCAGCGACCACACCCGCAGCCGGAGCCACAAACGGCGTGACCAGAGACCGCCCGGCCGCCGCCGAGACCCGCGGCATCAGACGGGCGGATGCTCCCATGCCCGGCGGGGGTCGGCGACGCGCAGGAGGCCCAGGGGGACCCCTTGATGGCGGAGCAGCCCATCCCAGATTACGCGACGCGATATCCGGAAGGAGTACCGTTGCGCAATATCTCGGCGAAGAGCGTTGCGCAGGCGCTGTTTCAGAGTTCATAGAACGTTAAAAGCCATGATTCGTAAACTTATCAGCGACGATGAACATAATTGGGACAAATGGCTGGATCCTCTGTTGTTTGCAGTCCGGGAGGTTCCCCAGCCTCCACGGGATTTTCTCCTTTTTGAACTATTCTTTGGCAAATCGCCAAGAGGGGTGTTGGACCTCATTAAGGAAAGCTGGGAGGAAGGTCCGAGCCCCGCCAAGAACGAGATCCAATACGTCCTGGACCTGCGAGCAAAGCTCCACACGCTGGGTCGGGTATCACGGGAGAATTTGCTCCAGGCCCAGGAGCGGCAACAGCGGCTGTACGACAGAGGAGCCAGGCTGTGAAAAAGTACTTGTGTTACTTCCTTCTTCCAACTCTAAATTACTGGCTAAGTGGCAAGGGCCCTTTGTGGTCACACGGCAGGTGGGGGATGTCGACTATGAGGTGGTTCCAGCTGACCGGGCCGGTGCGACACAAATATACCACCTCAACCTCCTGAAAGCGTGGAGGGAGGCGGCGCCTGTCTCTCTTGTGTCCTCAGTATCAGAAAGAGAGGACCTGGGGCCGGAGGTGCCAAAAGCGGCCAATCCAACCCCGCTCCTGTGTGAGGATCATCTCTCTGAGTACCAGAGAGCAGACATTGCCGAGTTGCAAAAATGGTTTGCTAATGTGTTCTCCCCCATGCCAGGGCGGACGAACCTGATAGAGCACCGCATCGAGACTCCCTCGGGAGTGACGGTAAGGTCACGCACCTACAGCCCGAACACAAGCGAAAAGTGGTAAGGGAGGAATTAGCGGCAATGTTGGCGATGGGGGTAATAGAGTCCAACAGCACCTGGTGCAGCCCCATCATTCTGGTGGCCAAGAAGGATGGGCACCATTGAGAAGGAGTGCCTGGCCATCCGCTGGGCGGTGGACTCTCTGAGGTACTACCTCCTGGGGCGCCTATTCACCCTCTGTTCGGACCACGCCCCGCTCCAATGGCTCCACCCCATGAAGGATGTCAACGCGCGGATCACCCGTTGGTATCTTGCCATGCAACCCTTCCAGCTCCCGCGTCGAGGGGCGCCCTCGAAGCGGGGGCTGGCCCAGCTGAAGCGGTTCGCCAACATCCACATGAGCAGGCTTGAGACGGTCTATAGCTACCCGCTCAGGCCTGCCCCCCCTATCCACAACGAAGTTCTTGGACCCTCCCTCCAGGACACGGAAAGGCCCATCGTAGGGGGGCTGCAGCGGGGCCCGATGGCCATCGTGGTGGATGAAAACATACTTTGCCGACGGCAAATCCTTAGGAACATAGGACTGGGAAAGGCCATGGCGAGACGTCGGAATAGGAACGAAAGCGTCGGCAACGTCCCGGGACACAGCACGATGGGAGGCGACTGACCATGGGGCCGTGGCATCCGGAAGAAACTCCCCTGGGACGCGCAGGGGTTGGCCACACACAAGCTCGGCCGACGAGGCGTGAAGATCTTCCTTGGGGGCGGAACGAAGGCCAAGCAACACCCATGGGAGGCGGTCAGCCCAATCGCCGCCTGTAAGGCTGGCCCTGAGCGCGGCCTTCATGTCCCGATGAAACCGCTCGCAAAGACCGTTGCTCTGTGGGTTATAGGCCGTGGTACGGTGGACCTTTACCCCCAGAACCTCGGCAACCGCAGTCCAAAGCTCCGATGAGAACTGCGGACCTCTGTCCAAGGAGAGGTCGGACGGTGTGTCTAAACGGGTCACCCAAGCCATGACGAACGCCCGGGCCACCTCAGCTGCTGTAGTGGAGGACAGGGGAACCACTTCCGGCCACCTGGTGGTCTTGTCTACCATGGTGAGGAGGTAGGTGTAACCCCGGGAGGGAGGGAGTGGGCCAACCAGGTCCACATTCACATGATCAAAACGCCTCTCAGGCACTTTGAAAGTTGCCAAAGGGGCCTTAGTATGACGAGTCACTTTTGCGCGCTGGCACGCCACACAGGTCGCAGCCCAAACCTTGACGTCCCTCCGCAGGCCTGGCCAAACGAATTTAGCCCCCACCAGCTTGGTAGAGGCCTTCACCCCCGGGTGAGAAAGTCCGTGTATGGCATCAAAAACCTTACGCCTCCAGCCAGCAGGCAAGCCAGTGGAAACGTCGCAGAGGAGTGTAGCGTTGGCTGCGTCAAACACCACATCTTCCATGAGCAGCGCCGTAGGGGCCGTCCTGTAGGCTTGTACCTCAGAGTCTGCGGTCTGATCCTCAGCCATGGCTGCGTAGTCAAAGCCCAAGTGGACGGATCCAGTGATGGCTCGGGAGAGGCAGTCGGCGACAAAATTGTCTTTGCCGGCCACGTGCTGAATGTCAGTGGTGTACTCGGAGATGGCAGAAAGCTGGCGCTGCTGTCGACCAGACCATGGCTCCGAAGACTTGGCCATGGCGAACGTCAGCGGCTTGTGGTCAACGAAAGCTGTGAACCTCCGGCCTTCCAAAAGGAAACGGAAATGACGGGTGGCGAGGAAAAGACCCAGTAGCTCTCTGTCAAAGGTGCTGTATTTCCTCTCGTTGTCACTGAGCTTCCTGCTGAAAAAGGCCAGCGGCTGCCAGGCTCCACCCACCCACTGCTCGCACACCGCCCCCACTGCGTAATCCGAGGCGTCGGTAGTAAGAGCAACTGGGGCTGTAGGAGACGGATGTGCCAGCAAAGCAGCGTCGGCCAGCGCAGTTTTGGCAGCATCAAAAGCAGCAGCCATCTCTGTGGACCAGTCCAACTCGTCCACCGGCCTCCGACCCCGCAAGGCGTCGTACAAGGGTCGCATGAGTTGGGCCGCATGGGGGAGGAAACGGTTGTAGAAGTTCACCATGCCCAGGAACTCCTGCAGGGACTTCACAGTGCGCGGGCGTGGGAAACCAGCAACGGCCTCCACCTTGGCAGGGAGAGGGACGGCCCCCTGCGGGGTGACGTGGTGGCTGAGAAAAGTGATGGACGATCGGCCAAACTCGCACTTGGCGGGGTTGATGATGAGACCGTGCTCACTGAGCCGGCCGAACAGCTGTCGGAGATGCGTCAGGTGGTCGCCTGCGGACGCGCTGGCCACCAGAATGTCGTCCAAGTAAACAAACAGGAACGGCATGTCCCGTAGCACGGAGTCCATGAGGCGCTGAAACGTCTGCGCCGCACCCATGAGGCCGAAAGGCATCCGTAGGAATTCAAAAAGGCCAAAGGGCGTGATGACTGCCGTTTTGGGAACATCCTGCGGGCGGACGGGCACCTGGTGGTAACCGCGCACCAGATCCACCTTTGAAAAGACCGTGGCACCAGCTAGGTGGGCGGAGAAGTCTTGGATGTGCGGCACCGGGTAACGGTCGGGGGTGGTGGCGTTGTTCAGGCGACGGAAATCACCGCAGAGACGCCAACCACCATCAGCCTTGGTCACCCAGCCCACGGGCTGTTGGAGCGGCGCACGATGCCGAGGTGCTCCATGGTGGTGAACTCCTCCTTGGCAATCGCAAGCTTGGCCGAGTCGTGGCGCCGTGCTCGTGCATAGACTGGGGGGCCAATTGTGGTGATGTAGTGCTCCACGCCATGCTTGGCCACCGCTGATGAAAACGTGGGCGTGGTGATATCCGGAAACTCAGCCAGCAGGCGTTGATACAGGTCGCCGGAGGCCAGCGTGTTCAACAGACAAACCGCCCCCACCCCCCCCCCAACGTACAGGGGTACGAAGCAAAAGAGAGGGCGTCGATCAGGCGGCGGTTTGTAACATCCACTAACAGTCTGTAGGCACAGAGGAAATCCGCCCCCAGGAGCGGCGTAGACACAGCGGCCATGACGAAGTCCCAACCGAAACGTTGGCCGCCCAAACACACTTCCACATAACTTGTGCCATAGGTACGAATGGGCGTGCCGTTGGCGGCATCCATCGGAGGGCCATGCCCGCCAGCCATGGTGTCCGCAGGCTTCGCCGGCTGGATGCTGCGCTGAGCCCCAGAATCGACCAGCAGCCGCCGGCCGGACAAGGTGTCTGTAACGAACAACAGCTTGCAGTCACGGCCAGCGCCCATAGCTGCTAATGAGCGCCGGCCCTGGCTTTGACCTGGAGTCCCAAAACTGCAAGGCTGGCGACACTGCTTGGCCTTGGCCCCAAACCTGGAATGGTAATAACACCACCCATCCTCACGCTGCCTGGGGGGTCGTTGCAGAAGCTGCAGTTTCCGGGCCGTCCTCCGGGAGTGGGAGCGGGGCAGACGTGTGCTTGGGGGGCACCATCGCGTGGACAAACTGCTGCCGGTTGGCGAGGAAAATCCTGTCTGCCTCCAATGCCAGCGCTCGATAGTCTCTGGCAGAAGTGAGGGAGGAGCAGACCAGTGCGGTGCGCACAGGCGCTGGGAGCTGCCGCAGGAAAATGTGGGTGAAGAGGAATGAGGGATCCGCTGTCCCCAGCACAGCCAGCATCCTTTCCATCAACTCGGACGGCTTGCTATTACCAAGGCCATTCAGGGCCAGCAGGCGGTCTGCTTTCTCCAGCTCCGACAGTTCAAAAAGTTGCAACAGGAACGTTTTGAGCGCGTCGTACTTGCTGTTAGCCGAGGAGCCTCTAGCAGTGCCATAACCTTGGCCGTCGTCGAGGCATCCAAGGCCGATACGACGTGGAAATACTTCGTAACGTCCTGCGTTATTCCTCTCAGCTGGAACTGAGCCTTGATGTGTTGAAACCACGGCCGCGGGCTGTGCTGCCAAAAGTCCGGTAACTTAACAGTGGCAGCGTAGATAGCACCGACATTAGCTGCGTCGCTAACAGCGGCCGACGCCGCAGCCGCCGCATTCTCACCACCGTCGTCGTTCGACATGGTTCAGTCGTGTTCAACTCACGTCGGGTCACCAATGTGGAGTGTAGTAAGGAAGGAGACAATAGATGCGTCAAGTCAGCTTACGCTCCACTTTATTACATTCCTCCAAACTCAACTAACTGTCGAGTAAACTGACAAACTGAACTAACTTGAGTCAACTGCCAAACTGACCTAACTGGTGAATGTCTGTCATTTGTGGGTCACCACAAGATGTTCCCTCCAAGCCCTCTGGAGCAGTGATTCTCAAAGTGTGGTAAGCCAAAGAATAACTGAAATAAATATAAATTAAATTTAAAAATATATATACTAGGGCCGGGACTGTAACATGTTAATTAAGATTAATTTATTACACTAAAAATTAATGCTATGCAACAAGGAATTGGCATATCACTGCAGCACATCGAGCCTCAAGTATCACCTCAACGCAAAATATTTAGCATTGCGGTTTCGCTGCATTCATATGCTAATTAGGGCCATTAGCACGTACAGCAAGCTCTCCACATATGTCATAGTTCGTTTCCGACAATTTGTGGCACAGACAAACGGCGACAAGCGCGGGTTGCAAATCGTCGGAAACTACCGAAAAGGAGGGAGATCTCCGGGCGTTTTACGGGGACAAAAATCACACTTTTCATGCAGTGTAGCATGGACGTTAGCCCGACTCAGAGTACAAGGACCCACACCCAACCCAACTTTATATTCCAACCCTATTTATTAAAGAATTGTTATCCTATTCTTTAATAAACTTGTTGTTGGAATGCATTTTTTGTTTTGTCCCCTCTGCCTTCAAAACTGCCGCTGTTACCCCAATCCTTAAAAAACCTGGTTTGGATCCCTCCTCCCTCAACAACTACCGCCCAATATCCAACCTCCCCTTTCTGTCTAAAACCCTGGAACGCATAGTCGCCACACAACTACAAGCCCATATTCATGCCACTAACCAAGCTGAACCCTTCCAATCTTGTTTTTGCCCCCTTCACAGCACAGAAACCGCTCTCCTCAAAGTCCTCAATGACCTCCTCACTTCTGCTGACACTGGTTCCCTCAACATCCTTATGCTCCTTGACCTGAGTCCAGCCTTCGATACCGTGAGCCATAACATCCCGCTCACTAGACTGAAAGACCTCGGTATCGAAGGTACTGCACTCAGCTGGCTCCACTCCTACCTGGACAACAGATCCCACTTCATCTCTCTCCATAACCACACCTCTGCCACAGTCACTCAAGGTGTTCCCCAAGGCTCCGTACTCGGCCCCCTCCACTTCATCATCTACATCCTCCCTCTTGGTCAGATACTCCGCCACTTCAACCTGGACTTCCACTGCTATGCCGATGACACCCAGATCTACCTCAGCACCAAATCCCCACACAATCCTCCTCTCTCCCACATCAACTCCTGCCTGTCAGCTATTAAAACCTGGATGCAACACAACTTCCTCAAACTCAACAGCGACAAAACGGAATTCCTTCTCATCGGCTCCAAATCCACACTCAGCAAAACCAACAACCCCACCCTCACCATCGACGGCACCATTGTCTCCCCATCTCCCCAGGCCTGCAACCTTGGCATTATCTTTGACTCCACCCTCTCCCTTGAGCCACACATCCGTCAAGTCGTTAAAACCTCCTTCTTCCACCTCCGCAACATCGCCAAAATCAGACCCTCTCTCACACCCTCCGCTGCTGAAAGACTCATTCACGCATTCCTCCTGACTGGACTACTGCAACTCACTCCTCCTCGGCATCAGCTCTGCCAACATCAACCGGCTCCAACTAGTCCAGAACTCAGCCGACCGCCTCATCACCCGCTCCAAATCCTGGCATCACATCACTCCGGTCCTTAAACAACTCCGCTGGCTTCCTATCTCCCACCGGATCACCTACAAAACCCTAGTCCTCACCTATAAAGCCCTCCACCACCTGGCCCCCTCGTACCTCACCAACCTCCTTTCCCCGTACCAACCCTCACGGTCCCTCAGATCCACCTCAGCCGGTCTCCTCTGTACCCTAAAGTTTAAACTGCGCAGTTTTGGGGACAGGCATTTTCCAGAGCTGCTCCCAGGCTCTGTAACTCCCTCCCCCAAGAGATCCGCACCTCTGAGTCCCTCACCATCTTCCAGTCCCGCCTCAAGACCCATCTCTTCATCTCTGCCTACACCTAGCCCCACGACCTCCTCCCTCCTCATCTGTGCTGAATCCTGTTTTGTTTTGTTTTATTTATTTATTTTTTCCTTGTTTGGTTCTGTTTTTATAATTTATCCTGCCCTTTAAAGCGGCTTTGAGTTCTCGAAAAGCGCTATATAAATATAATTTATTATTATTATTAAAACCAGAATAGTTTTGCACTGGCAGCAAAACTATGCGCTCGTTAAACGCAGCTGCACCTGTTGCCACGGCTACGGACACCTGCACTCTGTCTGTTAGACTCACACAGCTGAATTACAAAAGGTGATTAGTGGAGTCACATGACAGCCCCTCCCCTCTCTACTCCTTCATAGTCACTCACTGTCTGTCTCTCTCTGCTTCGCTCTGTCTTTTTCTTTTCTCCCATCCACATATTAATAACTTCTTAGTTCAAATAACATTCTGTTGTTATTTGATTGTTTGTGTTTATTGGCTCATCCTGTCCTTACTATATTGTAGTTTCAGGGTTCACATAGAGCTCTATGAGGCCTGTGTAAATTATAATGACGCCGTATGACTACTTTTAGAGTGTTGGTGGATCTGCTATAATGTTAGTTCAGGCTAGCACTGCTCCATGCAGGCCCCGTTCATAGAACGATCATTTTTAAGTGTTTCGCTATTCGGTCTTGCCGATAGAAGCAACAAGACAGTGTTTAATGTTGCAAATAACCACAAAGGATCTTGTGATTAACACATTTAGTGTGAACGCAGCCTTACAGAGAATATTACCTTGCATGTCATTTAGAGGAGGCTGGACATTAATATTTGTATTGTTATTAGGGCTGTAAAAAATAGTGCACTAACGGCATTAATTAGATGTTTGGCGTTAATTATGTCCATTTTTTTTAACGCATTTCACGCATGCGCAGTGTGACAAATTATTTAGGTCAGGAATGTGTCCGAAATGCGGTTGTGGTTGGATTATTATGACAAACAAATCCTCCTCCTGGCGACTTTGGTGTCAAAAGCGACTAGAGACAAATCTAGTGGCATGTATATAGCATATTTTTCATAGTTTAAACAGGTCTCCGTATCGCTCTCTCCCCCTTCCGCAGCTGTTGACGTGTGTGTGTGTGTGAGAGAGAGACGAGGGCGTAAATCTTAGGGGGGTCAGGACCCCCCCATCTAAGGGTTGTCCCCCCTAGAAATATCATTAAAACAATGGTGTGTATTTTAAATAAGACAATGATGTGTAATTAGAATATCTGTGTAAGAACTAAAACAATACAAACTCCCAAAAATGCTTTTTAAGTTTCGAAACATTTTGAGTTCCCCCTCCCTTTGGTCCACTGCTTGCTAGCAATCTGCACTCGACTGAGTCACATCGGTAGTGAGAGGAATGTAGTAAGTAGGCGACCTAAGGCTATTTTATTCACATTAAACATCGGATGAAGTTTTTATTTTCTCAAATACAAATGATGCCTAGTAATTAATGAATTAGTCATGACAAAAAAGTCTGCTATGCTAGTGTAATATAATGTAGTGTTACCCAGCTTGTTTAATATGCCCCCCACTACAACTAGCTAACGTTATTATTTGTGTGCTCTTCAGAAATGTTATGTTTATTGCCCCCCCCCTACTGTGATCAGATTTACGCCCATGGAGAGAGAGAGAGGCAGACCGCTCAGCGCACGTTTTTGGAGTTTTACCTGCCAACGCTCCAGTTTTTTTACCCCTATCACCCCTATGTTATTTCTCCCGGTAAACGTTGCATATGTGGATTACTCATGATTAATCCACTGAAAACTCTGATTAATTTGATTAAACTTTTTAAGCATTTGGCAGCCCTAATTGTTATATATATTGCATTTGAAAGTTTTTAACCTGCCTACTGTCACTGTCATATTGTTTCCTCTGGTAGACAACAGAACATCGATCCGTATCTGCACTTCGGTTAGTAAGTATAGAAATGCTGGAAGTTAAATAGAAAACAGACCACAGAGCTTCAACCTGAATCACTGTTTAGCATATCTCGATTTTTGTGTTTCGTTAAAAAAAATTGTAGAGACTTGGCATATATTTCTTTCTTTGTGGAATTATTGTTATAGCCACAAATCAGATCTATTCAGTTAACTGTCATAAAGGAGTAAAGCAATCATGACATACTAACATTTAAGACGCTTGAATAACGTGCAGCTTTAATGTTGTGTCCCATGCTGAGACCGTTGAATATGTTTAAGTCCTTGACGTGCAATGAAACATTTTGAAGGGATACAATGGAATGCTGTTGATAACATAGTATTGGACTTAAGTGTCCATATGACATTAGATGTTGATAATAAAATAAGGAACCTTAAAGTGCTTCAAGTGTGTAGGGGAAGCTATTGAGCCAAAATGCCATTAGGAAGCATTGAAATCAGGAGGTAACTCACATAAAAGTGTAAACCTTTGCCAATAGGTGGCGCTATATACATATATATCTATTAAATCACTGCATTTTAATGCAGTGATTTAATGCTAGTGTGTTCAAGGCCTACACTAGCATTATGAGTATTGAATTCCAGCCAGAAATATCAATGTTCCTTGGAGTTATAGCATTTGACATTGTCAAGAAAATCACCCGTAATGGAGGCCAGTTCACGCCCAGGTAGTTTCACGAAAACTCTTGATTATAATACTATAGCACCACACAGGTGTTAGGATACATTTGCCAGAATTTTAAATCGATCGGGTGTAAACTCTCGGAGGAAATCGTTCGTATGTAAACCCAAAAATGATCAAATTATCGCCAAAAACGGCCGAAATTCAGCAATGAATAACAGCGCCCCCTAGTCTTCAAATATTCTGAAAAAATCTGGTGAAATTTGGTGAAGACAGGACTTGTAGTTTGGAAGTTCTGAGTCTTGTAGAAAGAAGCCACGCCCCTGAGAAGTTGATTGGTCTCTAAAATCGTAACCAAATGAGATATCAAAATTCCTTCAACAGGCCTGGGTGGCAGTAAGCCAATAATGATTTTCTGAGATTTTCAGGTCAATCGGATTTAGCGTCTGGGAGGAGTTTGGTAAAACGGGTTTTCCACAAAATTCAAAATGAGGGAAAATATTGCCAGGCGCATTTGCATACTATGATTGACTTTTTTGTAAAGCACATCCAAGAGCACCTGTGTGTAAAATGTCACGTCTATCGGTGAAACTGGAAAAACATTCCCCCAGAGGAAGCACATGCAGGGGGCGGTAGAGAGCCATTTCTTAAAACACAAAAGCCCTAATAATTCCATCAAATACAATAGGTTCCTCTCCGACGAAGTTGTAGCGAGGACCCTAATAATAATTCCATCAATTACAATAGGTTCCTCTTCGACAAAGTCGTAGCGAGGACCCTAATAATTCCATCAAATACAATAGGTTCCTCTCCGACAAAGTCGTAGCGAGGACCCTAATAATAATTCCATCAATTACAATAGGTTCCTCTCCGACAAAGTCGTAGCGAGGACCCTAATAATAATAATAATAATTCCATCAATTACAATAGCTTCCTCTCCGACAAAGTCGTAGCGAGGACCCTAATAATAATAATAATAATTCCATCAATTACAATAGGTTCCTCTCCGACAAAGTCGTAGCGAGGACCCTAATAATAATAATAATAATTCCATCAATTACAATAGGTTCCTCTCCGACGAAGTCGTAGCGAGGACCCTAATAATAATAATAATAATTCCATCAATTACAATAGGTTCCTCTCCGACGAAGTCGTAGCGAGGACCCAAATTAATTCTTTGTCCTCCTCTTCATCTCTTGATGAGTTTATCTTTAACTGCAGAGAACACCATGCCGTTTCAGGCTTAAAAGAGATGGCCCTGTGATCGACAAAAACCCTGTAAGTCATCTGTGTTTTTTGTTTCGATGTGCTATACATACAAAATCAAAACACATGTTTTCCCTGTTCTCTGGTTACATTCAATGTAGATTTCCACAGCTCTACATTCTCTTATACAACAGAGTTTTCATTTACTCAATGTTAAGTTCCTTCAATTTTTCCATTATTCAAATGCTGTTCAGTCAGCCCCCCGTGAGTGGGGATAAAGAGAAACGGAGACACGGGTGCGGGTGAAACATAAAATACAGACACTTTGTTGGCCCTCAGACCCCTATAGCATCTGTATGAGACGCACCAGCCGTTAAAGAAGCTGAACTGTAAACCCATGCTCATCAATATTACATGCTCCAGGAGTGTGATGATACGGTAATAAGACCCCTAAAATCCACACAGGGAGGGGAGGAGGAGGGCTGAGACGTAGGACAGGGTAAACACAGGGCTACTGAGCTGGAGACACTGTTCCTGTCTGTAGTACAGGTTATGAAGTGTATTTGTATTGAAACGTTGGCCCATTAAAAAATAAAACCAACCCATATTTTTACGATTGCTCATAAACTGCTAAATCATTTAAAAAACAATTTGTAAACTCTTCTAACCTGGATTAGATTTGCTCTTCTCGCTGTTTTGTCGAAACAAACCTGTAATTTGCCACTTTAGATGTCAAAAGAAGCAGCAGTTATGCTACCACACTCATTCGAAAAACACTGCAATTATACCTTGTTCATTTAAAAACACTTCATTCAAACTCAATACAAAGAAATAATTATGAAGCCTCTCTTGGATCTTAACTAAGATGAATCATGAATCAGTATTTCTAGTTTGGTCAAAAATTAAGCAGTATCACTTTGTGTGCTGCATTGTATCTCGTTTGTATCATGTTGACTTGTGTCTAGAGCAATGCATCATAATCTATACGATCATCATATCTTATAGAATATAATTATTTGAGATATTCGAGAACCACTTATGCCCATATAATAACATCCTGATTCAACCTTGTGATGGTGGTCCAATAGGCTTTTCTAAAGACTTTGTCCTTCAGTTTATTCATAGAAAACAATGTTTTGGCATAGCTAGAGATCCACTGTTAAAGGTTTTATGAGTTTAAAGTTTTGGCATGTGGCAATACAAAATGGTCACTGTGTTGGTTTCATGTCTGCCTCTCGCTTTATGAAGTGATGCCATTTGTCCAGTGGCTATGGCATTTCATCAGCCTACTCAGTATGCAAGGAAGCTCTTCCAGAGCAACACAGCTCAGTGGATACTATAATTCACCTGGCTCTGCTTTTAGAGACCTCGGAAAATACACCCATTTACAGACTGAAAGGCAATGGCTGCATTTCAATTTAGATTTATGACTTATTCTCGCCAATCAACTCAGTTTACCGCTGAAAAAAAGAGCCACAGAGAAAGGAAAAAGTGAAGAGGAAAGTGGTTCAAAGTGAATCTTGAGGCAGAAACTGAAATTTTACTATTAGAGAACCAAAAAGGACACACACATGTGGTTTGAGTAGAATGGTGAAAGTTGTTCAGTAAGAAAAGGTGACCTTCGGTGTGGTTGTATGGATGCCTTGTTTCTTAACATAATGGTGCCGTAAATCTGTTGTGTTCCATAACACTCTTTGCCAATTGATTGGGCTCTCAATGGTTGCATGAAAGAGGCATACTGATATATGGCGTCATCATAGTGAGTGATGTCCTTCGTATGGAGAAACTAGTGTCCTTCAGAGCAAACAATCAGCACTAGGAGGCACAATGGGTCGTTTCATGTGTGGAGATGTAAATCCGAAACTGCACTCAATGTTCAACAAGCACAGTAAAGTTCTACAACGCTTCAATTATCTGACAGCAGGCCTCAACTCACCCATGACTGAATGGCACTGTGAAGTCAAGACATATGAAAAGATATATAACGCAGAGCGGCCTTGGCGCATGGGAATTACCTGAAGCTATTGGCCCGTGTTTTAGTATGACTCCTGATACTGCCTGTTAAATGAAGCTTGCTTTTAAAACGTTTTCAAGTTTAAAGGCTCTTCTTGTCTGGCTCTTTCCCTCTCCAAAGATGTTTTGTTTTTGGGTCGGTTGTCGCGTTGAAATAGGAAGGTTCCTAACTGAGTGAAATGACCCGGAAGTACTTGTAGGATATTAGAAATAAGCTGACAACCCGATTCATAACTATTAATAAAATGCATTACAGCCATGATTCTGGAACTATATAATCAATAAAATACTAAGACTATAAAACCACCGTAATTTTGAAACTGTTATTAATAGAATACCAATGTATAGCTATGATTGTATTCAATGTAATGTAATCAAGCAAAATGCATGCATGTAACACTTGATAGCACCACAACTGATATTGACTGGAGACATTCGAAATCCAAGTTACACTAAACGCAGCATTCAGTGTAATACCTCATTGCACCACTTAACCTATGGAAAAACAACTAACACCTTGATCACACCTGAAGACGTCATGAGCTCAGGGATAGTTAGCACACCTTTTACAAATTACACAGGGAAAAAGTATTGAACACGCTTACTGAAATTTATTCGATACTGTACAAAAGCCTTTGTTGGTAATGACAGCTTCAAGACGCCTCCTGTATGGAGAAACTAGTGTGCTCTGGTGTGGTTTTGGCCGATTCTTCTGCACAAACAGTCTTCAAATCTTGAAGGTTCCATGGGCCTCTTCTATGAATCTTGATCTTCAGTTCTTTCCATAGATTTTCAATGGGATTTAAGTCAAGTGATTGGCTGGGCCATTCTAGCAGCTTTATTTTCTTTCTTTGAAACCAGTTGAGCGTTTCCTTGGCTGTGTGTTTGGGATCATTGTCTTGCTGAAATGTCCACCCTTGTTTCATCTTCATCATCCTGGTGGATGGCAGCAGACTTCTGTCAAGAATGTCTCTGTAAATTTGACCAGTCAGTCATCCTTCCTTCAATTATGTGAAGTTTGCCAGTATCATTTGCTGAAAAGCAGCCCCACACTATGACGTTCCCACCTTCAAACTTCACTGTTGGTATGGTGTTTTTAGGGTAATGTGCAGTGCCATTTCTCCTCCTAAACATGGTGTGTATTATGGCAGCTGAACAGTTCAATTTTGCTCTCATCTGACCACACTACATTCTCCCAGTATTTCACTGACTTTTCCAAATGTTGTGCAGCAAACTTTAAATGACCTTCAACATGCTTTTTTTTTTTCAGCAATGAAGTCTTGCGTGGTGAGCGTGCATACAGGCCATGGCGATGGAGTGCCTTACTTACTGTTTTCTTTGAGACAACAGTACCTGCTAATTGCAGGTCTTTTTAAAAGGTCTCCACAAGTGGTTCTTGGCTCTTGGACAACTCTTCTCATTATTCTTTTCATTCCTCTGTCAGAAATCTTGCGAGGAGCACCTAGTCGAAACTAATTTATGGTGGCCCAGACAGTGCTCACTGGAACATTCAGAAGTTTAGAAATGCACATAAAACCATTGCCATCATTGTGTTTTGCAACAATTAGGTTGCGACGGTCTTGAGACAGCTCTTTGCTACACTATAGCTGATATTAAGTTTTTCTCGATTGTTTACACACATTTTCTTGAAGCATGCCTCACACAATGAGTAAAACCCCTCAATACTCGAAACTTTACATTCAAAACAATGTTATTTCTTCTCAAAATGTTTTTTCGTTTTCAAATGACACACACAGACCATCATGAGTAGATATTTTTAAGAACCAGTTAAACACTGATGTGCTCAATGTCAAACACTATGATGAATAGAAAACACTTCTCCATTCATCATAATGACCTAGACCTTTTTCTTTGTTCCGTGTTACACTTACTACAGACAGTACATACTGTACATATGTGTGTTGTAAAATATTTTAGAATATTGTTTTTATACTCACAAATACACGGTAACAATTTTTTTTTTCTCAACAAAACAATGTACACAGTGTACATCCCAACCAACACAAATTTGCACATAAAGTGGTCCACATACAAAACAGAAGAATTTACTGTATTCAGGTACAGTAAAAAAAAAAAAAGCATCAACTGCTACATCTCCACATGCGTCTTCCACAGCTTAGAGAAGGGCTGTATGCGTTTGTGGACTCGGTATACTTTCCATCTTCGATCTCTGATTGCTAATTGTAACACTGTGTGACAGGTGTTTGCCCATGTGATGAGTCAGTAGAATTTTGAATGACAAAATTGTGCCAAATGTAGAGAATTGTGTGTAGTGTTTTGAAAAAAGGGGGTTTTAGAACGGCAATTTGAGTGTAAAGCAGGAATTGTGCTTTTAGTTTAGCAGAATTGGTTCAGGGGGTTGGTGCGCGAGTTACATGTTGTGGTAATTGTGTGTCAAGTACCAGAATTTGTGTGTAAACAATCGAGGAAAAACTATAATTTGCACTGGCAAAGGTCTGGATTGCTTTTTAATTACTGATAATTTCAGCTATTGTCTTGGCTTTCCATACATTTTTGCACCTCCCTGTCTGTGGATTGGAGAAGCCTGCAAATCCTCGGCCGAGGTGTTAACTTTTTAGCACCGCGCTCATTCTTTATTACAGTTTTTACCAACTGCTTACACACGTTTTCAAAGCTAAGTCTCCTTTTTTCAAAACTCTACACACAAAATGCGAAATGCCTCACATCTCCGTCTAAAATGCAAGACTGCATTCAAAATATTATAAACACATGTCAGAATGAAGCATTTGCATCAAATGGCAAACACTTCTTTCATAATAATACGTTTTTGGATATACCATATAAACACTACCATTCTAAATCTAAAGCTCTTTGGTCTTTCATAGGCTTATATCTACATTTCAAACAATGTTCTACAGTGAAAGTGATGTGCTGAGAGGGGTACAAGTACACCGGAAACGCCAATGCAATGTCGACACAGAAAATATTTACAGTTTTTTCCAACTGCTTACACACAAAATATTTTCATGTCACATGATTTTTTTAAACGATTTTTGAAACATATATGTATATATACCTGTATACATGACCATACAACAAAACTATAAACATGTAAACCAAAAGTACATTCTTTACAGTAGAATACAGTAAATTGTGGTGAAATGTAGCATTTTGATTGGTTGTGTTTGGAAAAAGGAAAGCAAGTCACTTCCTGATAGATCTTTGTGTTTTAGGTAGAGAATTGTGTGTAGTGTGTTTTGAAAAAAGTGTTTATGCAATTGAAAACAAAGTCAAGCTGAGAAATAGCTTATGGTTTTGAAGATTTGCCAGGTAGTTTTGCACTTTGAGTGAGAGGTTTCAAAAATCGTGTGTCATGAAAAGATTGTGTGTAAGCAGTTAGTAAAAACTGTAAATGGTTTTGATAACTTTTTATAACTTTGTACGTCCGGAGTTTCTTCATTTTGAATGAACATACTCACGGAAAGAAGCTTTAATGCTTCCTTACTTAGCTCTTTTAGCAGAGGAACCAAGGCACTATCCTTTGCGCAGGGAAATGAGATAATTCTGTTCCACAATTCCTTTCGGCACAAAATAATTAAATAACAAGGTGCAATATATTGCAACCTGGTTGTTGTCTGCGAGAAACAGCACTCTAACACATGGACGAAGGCATCTAAGATGCGCTTTTCTGTACTCCACATTTGGCAAAATTGTAGTTTCTCTGCTGCAGACTGACTTCACCAGCAATGCTCTCCCGTCACATCATAACCACGTAGCTTAGCGTAGTCACATGTCCAAAACACGGTGGTTGTTTTATTGTCATTATGAATTCTCCTAACCAGGACTGGCAACTCTCTGTCATCAGCACCATCATCAACTGCATCTTTAAACGGCAGTCTTCTTCTTTCCAGTCCACGCTGGATCTGCCCACCTGGAACCTCCATCTCCATCTGTCAGGCAAACAAATTTCACAGTGTTGCGTTTGGTTGTCTCAGGAGCAGCGTAGCCAAATGTGTGGAGAGTGAAAGTGTCTTGTCTTATCATTGATAGCTTCAGAGCCTTTAACTGCTTCCACCTGAACCCACACCTGGGTGCTTGGGGAGTCTGTGGCAGCACTGTACTTTCACCTCCATGGACTTAGGTTGCAAATGAAGAGACCACATCTTCTGCTTTGTCACTGGTGATAAGCGTAGGCTCTTGTTACGTTTTGTGGTGTTTGCCTTGGTCTCGTCCAGCCCATTTTTCCTCAATACCGTTTTTTTATAGGAGACAATAAAACTCCTTTATTTAGAACAGTTACCCTTGTGTTGGTTGTCCTCACTCACACCCACGATCCCATACCTTTGGTAGCCGCTCCAGCAGGGCTCATGTTTGCGGGGGTTGCAACAGGTCTGCACCATTTACGCATACAGCACTGTGATGTCTTTTTCCACGTTGGCAACATGATGCGTCTTTAATTCTGCAGTTTCTTGCTATGTGCCGTTGTCCTAGGCACACGTAGCATCTTTCCATTCTTTTTGAATATCCCGCTGCTCAGTCACATGGGTGACGTGTGAGGGACAGTATTTCAATCCGGAGAGACTTATTAAAATTTGACCACTGTTTTATTATAACAGGCATGAATATTGATATTGCTGAGCAGAGATGTGGCATATCCCAGGTTATTTTATGAAGGAATAAAGTAAATACTTACGGCCGATGAGGGGGTCCTAGCCGGGCTTGATCTGGAGCTGGTAAGACAAGGGTTAGCTTGGTAGGGGGACATATAGTAGGTCATGTGGGTTAGAGACTCAACAGAGGCCACGGTTTACCAGAAAGGCAAGGAAGGTCTCGTTGAACCACAGACAAGGACATGGGGTCAAGGAAAGCCGCAGGGTATAGCGACCTCTGTTGGTGGCCGGGTTGACCGGGGTGTTGGCAGTATATACTTGCGCGTGTCCATATGATCGCGCATAAAACCTGCGGAAGTGTGCCGGCGAGCCGCACGAAGCGGGCCAGGGGGCGGCAGTTTGGGGACCCCTGGTCTAGCTGGACCATAGCAAGGCGTGGTGGGATTTCAACAGATCCTGAAGTAAAAGAGAGGGTCTGCTAGACCAAAGGACAGTTAAGGTCAGGGGTGAAGATTGGCCCTAGAACAGGACAGGTTGTGCTTGTGTAAGCCTGCAGACAAGATAGGTGTGGTAACAGCAGACCGTGGAACAGGACAGTCAGGGTCAAGGGCGAGCGCAGAATAAACATAGTTGCGGAGGGCCCCTCACAGAACAATTTGACCGGGTGCGCTCAGGCCATGAAACAGATGGTCACATGATGTCCCTGACTGATCCTATACGTCTGCTGACCAGACCTGCGTCGCTTGACTGGGACGATTAGCTCTTATCTAGTGACCAGTCGTGGGACTGCGAAAAGGAAAGGTAGTCAGCTTGACTGGCTCCGTGAGACTGCGAAGAAAAAAGGTAGTCGTCAGGTTGAAATTGATGATTGACGTTAGAACAGTAAACATTAAGCTAGGTAACGTTAAACCTAGGAAATACAACCAAGTTCGACCCAGGTCACGTTCACCTACACTGCATGAAAAGTGGGATTTCCGGCATCGTAAATTGTCGTGGAATTTCAGGTTTACGGCAATTTGCGGGCAAAGCCGAAAACTGCCGGAAATTGACGTGGGCCTCCCTTGGCAGTATATAAATGCAAATCAGGGCTGCAGAGGGAGTTTTAGCCCAGGTGACATTTCTTTAAAAGGTAAGAAAATCTCTGGTACAAATAGATCAGGCCTAATTATAGACTCTTACATTTTAGCTTGTATTGATTTATTTAAGTATGCTATTCTCATAGAGCTCAACTAATGTGCATAGTGGCAGAAATACAGTGACCTTTAGTCTTACTTAAATGCACAGAGGACGTATTAACCACTACATCTCGCAGACATGGTGCTTCACAGGCACCGCGGTTTGGTCTTGCGAGTCCTTCCATGTAACAATGACCTCGTATCTGATTGGAGGATCCGGACATTCAACTCGCGTGCAGCTCCTCTTGGACGCGATCAACAACTTTCAGCCAGTCGAGGAGAAACTGCTGTTGCTATCAGCGGACTGTCCCGTCAGCTGAATCAACATGCTGCCGATATGAACGAGCGGGGGGGACTGACTAAAGAAGAAGAGACGGGCACATGAAATCCCAAGGTAAGAATGTGTTTGATGACTGCTAGCTAAGCTAAAAGTAGCTTAGCCTAAAACCAAAGCTAAGAGTAGCCTTACAAAAGAACTAGTGAGCAGAACCCGCTTTATTGAAGTGTATAAGATTTAAAGAGCATGCTTTCATTCTGCGGTATAAAGAAATAGATACCATAGATACCGATCACAACTGTACATTTTGTTTTCACGGACTAGTTTCTCCTCACAATGAGGCGCTGACCTCCTATTTGCTCGGAGCAACATCTGTAAGAGTTTTTTCTTTTTAACCGTTTCTCCTTCCTTGTTTAATGGTACGGTGACATGCGTGTTGATTTTTGTTCATACCACTTTCATTTAATTGTTTTCCAGCCGCCTGTAAGACGTATTGCGAGACGGCACGTCGGAGCTTCAGGTAAACCGCGCCAGAAAAACTCACTGCGGGCGGAAGAGCGACGAGTTCCGCGCGAGAAGAAAGCGGGTAAGTGGGCGAGTTTATTTGGTGACTATTTGTCACGAGCATTGATAGATATGTTGTGTCCATACGAATCACACTTTTTTTTGATTGATTCATTGTCGCAGTCCCGGTGAGAGGCGACAAAGTACAGAGCCGCGCACAATATGCGTCTGCGCAACGGACCTGCCCCGGAATGAACGCCGCCAGTTACCTACAACACCGAGGAGGCAAATGGACAGTTGTAGTTATTGGATCATCATCTACTCATGTGTGTGCAGATCCTCGCTTTGTATATAATTGTTTGTTTTAATAAAGCTCTTTTTGCATAAACATGTTCCTGGCAAATGTTAATTTCCTCTATAAATTCATTAATGTCCTTGGTGGTAGTCTAATAATCTGCCAACCAATCACAAGTGACATTTCTTGTTTGAAGTTGTGGTTTCATCCAATGAGGAGTAAGGAAACTCAAGCCAGGCCTGCCCAAGTTGTGGTTTCATCCAATAAGGAGTAAGGATATTCAGCCCGCTCCGCCACCCGCGGTTTCGCTGCATTCATATGCTAATTAGGGCCATTCGCACCTCCGCCAGCTGATCACCACCTACGTCAGAGTCTGTTTCCGACAATTTCTGGGACAGGCGAACGCGGCAGACGCGGCCTGTAAATTGTTGGAAATTGACGGAAATTAGGGAGATTTTCGGGCGTTTACGAGGACGAAAATCCCACTTTTCATGCAGTGCTAGGAACCTAAACCCGTTTGCAGCTTCTAACCTGTAAAGAGTCTGCTCGTGTCCCTTAAAGTCCTACGCCAGATGAGTAAAGATCCCCTTAAATAACTTGTGGGACTACTTAGTGCTGAAATACGCACCATACTGCTACAACAGGCCAAATGCAAAATACCCAGAGATATGTAAGATTATGACATCAGTAAATGAATGACTTACCAGACCTTTTTAAGGCTTCCCTGAACTCTACTTCATCCTTGATGTTGGTGAGTGTAGAAGTTAATGCAGCCCAACGTCCTATTCGTGTCAGGGATGGAGATACCTTGTGTGGTGGCGGGCATGGTTTGGCTCAGCTGCAGGGGGGTAAGAGGGGGAGTGGCTCGGGGAACGGTGCCAGGTGGAGGTAATTGGGCCTCAGTTGGGGAGGATTTGTTAATCATGTAAGCCCTCTATTTGAGCACAGGGAGATGGCGCGAGTGGTGGGTTGGGCACGAGTGAGCAGGACGCCACCACCGGAGAGTGTGATTGCTATATGCTGTGCCAAATAAAAAGCATTGTCAAACACCAGAACTTGTGTCCTGTGACGTCCTTCCGGAGCCCCCCACAACCTGTTACACCTTGGTTTATAGTTGCAGTAGCTGCCTCTAGCAGAATGTCCTGTGTACATGGTGCAAACTGCCTTAAGCAGCTAATCGAGCCAGCCAAAGAGTTTTAACCCTTAGTTGATAGTAATGACTGCGCTTAATTGTCACTACCTGAAATCAGCTGAAGAAAGGAGGCCATGGTCTAGCCAGCTGTGGCTTTGACCAAACTCCCCCAAAAAGCAGATGGCCTGCCATGTCTTGACGTGGAGTTACACTCCACTAAAACCACCGAGTACAGCTCCTGTTGCGCCTGTCGGGACAAATAAGACTATGTTCTGCTAGCAGCGTGTGCCAAAATACTCGCTCATACGCAATCTCTTGTCAACATTCAACTGAGTTGAAGTTGCCCCGATGGACTCTTTCCAATACATGGTTCTAAAAGGGCGTCCTGAGGAGAGACCGCATCAGGAAGCCGGTCAATACCGCAATCGTACGCCCGGTGAGGTGGCAAAGAGGAGGCACATACCTTGCTGAAGACGTCCAACAGCTCGGCGTCTCAACGGATCCCGGGTGTGGAGTCTGGAATAGGTGTCGACCGAGATGGACGCACCCCAACCCGTGATGCGTTGGGTTGTGTCGCTGCAACCATGTGAGCCCCAGCATCACTGGTACCTGGGGACAGGGGAGAAGCAAAAATTGTATCTCCTCCCGGTGGTTACCGTAGATCAGCATGGTTATAGGAGAGGCGGCTATGGTTATAGGAGAGGCGGAGTGATCCAGAGCTTGAGCGGGGAAAAGCCCCCATCTGGTTTGCCAAGCCGGGACTGTTTTTTGGTGTCTACCATGACAGGGAAGCTGGTCCAGAAGAAGGTCGCCTCTATTCATCCCCATGTTGCCACGCTGATTGAAAACCTCTTGGACTTTGAGTGGGGCTTTATGTAGCCGTCTGGAAAAAAGACCAGGATGCAGTGTGCTACCTCTCCTCCTCCTCTTGGGTAACACTTTTTGTTTTTCAGTTCCCTAAAATGTAGTTCAAAACCTTGTCTTGGTTGTAGATTGTTGAGAATGTGTTCTGTGTTGTTTTGAACAGTTACGTATTTTGAATGTTTTTTGTTGAATATGTTTGCATTTACATTAAATCCAATTTTGTTACTTTTATTAATTGTATTTTTTAAAATGTGATTACTGTTATGTTTCGCAAGTCTAAACATTTTCTTTAGAAATGTAAGACTTTAAAATCATTATAACACTGTCATACTGTAAAACATTTTACAGTAACTGTTCATGGGAACGGTAAAAAAACTTACTTACTTGCTAATGTCTATGATGGTAATAGGAGGAAAATTAATGCATTTTGTCATTTAACATTATTTTCTCTTTCTCAAAAATAATGATATGGCTATGTTCCCACTAGTACTGGACTGAGCCATTTGCACGTCATTTAATCATCCACAAACGGAGTGCATTTAAGTAATCTGAGTCTAAATACATATTTACCTTCGCAAAATGCGGAGGTTATGTTTCGATCACTGTGCATTTATTTATGTATTTATTTATTTGTAAATATGTTTGTTTGTTTGTTATTTGCATAACTCAAAGTATTGAACCGAATCGCATGAAATTTGGTGGGTTTATTGGTCATTATCCGGGGCACATTTTATTAGATTTTGGGAGCGATCGGGTCAAAGGTTGAGGTCAAGAAAATGACACTTGACCATAACTTCCTTCATAATCGAGCTATTGTCATGAAACCAACGCCATATTGTTCTATGACGAAATACCTTTCAAATAATCCCATCCGTCATAACGTCACAAGATGACATAAATTTGCAATTTTCGAACTTTTCAGTTTCAACCACTTTTGACCATGTAATTATATAGGACCTACCTCAAGGAGGTCACACACCAATTTTTACGATGATTGGACTAACCGTTGTGACGTCTGAAAATGACTTTTTTCAATTGTGCCTAAAATGTCCTAATATATTACATTCAAATATCTATATCAAATATCTAACAAAAGTTAGATATTTGATAAAAAGTAGCTGCGGCGAAGGTATGCGCTCAACCGAGTGCCCATTCTAGTTGTTTATGCCTCTATAAATAAAAACAGGAAATTCAAAAAAAGACTGTAGAAACAAATCTTGTGAAACCAAAACTAAATCAGCAATTGGCTATTTCCATAGTGATTTATTGGGCTTTAGACTCTGTGGGCTCGGTTCCATTAGGGTGCATCCTTCCCGTCACTTTTCCAATCTGTACTGTAAATTAATCCTTTTTATTTTTTTTCAGATTGTTTCACATTGCCTGAATTTGTATTTAGATAATCTATGTCACTTGTATCCACTGACAGCAGATTATTATACTATAAAGCAATTCTACACTATTTAATTACTGTTCATATCAATCTGGTGTTGGGCTTGGCAAAAGGGCGTATTTGGTTAATAGCTAGTGGGAAACTAAATTGCTGACTTCACCTTAATAATTCATAATTACTTTATATAATTTACAAAATAAATAAAACCATGATGAAAAAGGGCATAATTGAGGCCATCAAAGGTCGCTCAGCATTAACTGTAAGCTACATTAAAGATAAACTTTTAAAACATTTTTACAATTTAAGCTACACCGGCTCCAAGGCGACGCAGCCACTTTGACCTTCACAATGCTTTTCAGAAAGCGTTGATTGACGTCAATATTTTACAGTCTATGGTCTGACTCCACCTTTTCGCAATAGACATTTCTGTTTGGTTTGCCAAGTTCCATCATATTTCCGCAGGTCAACTTGCAAAACGTCAAAGCAAAATAACTTCATTGGCTTAATAAATTCTAGATATTATGTCTGTACTCCCAAGTCCAACAAAGACTATTAACACAAGAAAAATGATGTGGTATTTAAGTATATGACATCTTGCGCAGCCAGATCTTAACTCTCCTAACCAAAGTGTGTACCGTTGACCCTGATACGTATGGCTGGAGGGGATGAAAGAATGTCTTGGGTGTAAGTAAGTATGTGCCTTACTGTTTCAGATTTGGCGGATGTGGGTCTTTGAAGTTGATTTGTGGATATTTCTAGACCCTTTCTAGAATCTTTTTCCACTCAAAAATAACAAATGTCCGGGGGAAACATTTTTCTCGCTTTTTTCAAGAAAATGGAAAATTTTCAGATGAGGATATTGAATGATACAAAAATTGAATAACAATAACAAGTCTAAAAGAATTAACAAGCACAATTGCAACTAAATGAAATAGTACAGCAATTAAATTAATTAAACTACAAAATTATAAGGAAAAAGATAACGTATGAATGATTCTATTGTGGTGAGGCACCTGAGACGATCAGGCACCATGGAAACCGGCCACGCCCCCAGCTGGGGCCAATTACCCAAACCACACTTAAGCGGCAGGCTCACACCGAAAAGGGAACAATCTCCCGCGTGAGTGGTAGAGGTTTGTCCTAATAAAGCCTGTTACGTTCCCCAGTTTCTGTGTATGTTTGGTGTGGGCGTGTTATGTTTTTCCAACTCGCAGGTGATTGATGCCAGGAGCAGCTGTCCCCAGATTGGAAATCTGGCCCCGCCCCCTCATCAGTGCCTGCACCTGGAATCCTTAAATCCTGGAGTGTCTGTGTGTTTTGTGGCTCAGGCTCTGCTCGGTTGTGATTTGTCCGTGTGTGTGTGTAGAGAGAGAGCAAACTTGGTTCTACTGTTCTGTGTTGGTTGTATATCTCGGTAGAACTCAACTATTGAGTTGAGTGACCAGTTTGTTTTGTGTATTTTTTTTCAGTTGTGAATCTAACCCCATTTCTTTTTGTTCCCAGGGAAAAGGGGGCTGTTTTGTTCTTTGTTTTGGTTCCGTCCAGGGCCTGTACCATGAAGCTGGTTCAACAAACTTAGGGTTCCAGAATCGACAAAACCAAACCGAAGCAATCAGGCTTTATTGGTACCATGACGCCGCTTATCAACTGAGTTTGTCAACCAGGCTTTGATCCTTCAACTCTGATTACTCCGTGCGCGCACATAAAAGATGTGACGTCGGAACCGAACAACCAATCACGTTCGATATGGAGAGGGCGAGAGAGATATTTTCCTCGGAGGAGCAAGAAATTATTCTTCAGAAATATGAAGAATATAAAAATGTTTTTCAAGCACGCAGTAACACCTTCTCTGCTGCCAAAGCAAGAGAACAATAGAGGAACATTGCTGAGAGCGTTAATGTGTAAGTTCAAAAAATATATATAAAAATATAATTAAAACCATTTGCGGTACAGTAAGTGCGGCTTCGACAAGTCATATGTTATTTGCGGCTCAACAAGTTCGCAAAGATAAGTTATTCCTTCTGCGGAATATCTGTATCTTTCATACACGGAAGTATCAGGAAAGTCAAGGGGATTTTGTCCCTAAAAACTCTACGAAGTGCTCTTCTAACAATCTGCGCTGAGATGTCCACAGGATTTGGAAGAAAAGGTGAAGCCGCAATGATCGCAACAGAGAACAGAAGCTAGGAATTAACTACGTCAGCTGTTTCTTTGCTCACCGCTGATTGGTCAAACTTCTGACTAAGAGCTCGGATCCAGAACATAACCTGCCCCGGAGCAGGTTAGCCGTGCAGCGTGAGTTACCATGGCAACGAATACCGATTGAAGCCGAGCCACTTTCATGGTACCGAAAACCCGGGGTTGGTGGAAAGTAAGCTGAAACTTAGCTGGCTAGCCACCTAAACCAGCTTCATGGTACAGACACCAACCTCTTTTCACAAGCAACCCGTATATTTTAAATAAACGTTTTTAACGGGTTATCTGTGTTATGGGCATCCTTGCTTGCACCGACACTCACTGCACATTTTCTCTCCATATGCACTGTGGCTCATGAGCGGCGGGATCATTGCGTTCCCTCCCCCAAGAGGAGTACGCAGCAAAGCCGTAGCTCGCAAAACTTTTGCTCCGCGGCAGCAATCGGTGGTCCGCCGGGCGGGGATTCGGCACTGGGCACTTCCGTCCCGCTCTGTTTTCGGGCAGAATTTGCTAACTTTGAGGGTTGTCTGCTAACCTTGGAGCTTTGTAATGAACCACAGCTTATCCCTGGAGCTCCAGACAACCCTCAAAGTTAGCAAATTCTGCCCGAAAACGGATCGCCTAAATCGGACACTTGTAATGAACCACAGCCTAGTTGTGGCGTGCCTCCTACGGAGCCACAACTCATCCGGACTCAGATCAGACGAGACAACCCACTGAATTTCAGCATATTACTAAACTAACAAGGATTCCCTCAGTAGCGGCGAGCAAAGACGGAAGTGCCCAGCGCCGAATCCCCGCCCGGCGGACCACCGATCGCCACCATGGAGCTAAAGTTTTGCGAGCGAACGCAAACCTAGCCCCAAGTACATACCCTTTCTCATGTTTTTTTTTTTTTTTCATGTCACCTCCTGGGCTCCGTAAAAGTCTAAAGCCCAATTACTTAATAAATTCACTCAGGGGGGCTCAGCACCCTAAGAACCAATCAGAGGCTCACTGAGAGAATGACTTGCCAACCTTTTTGTAAAAAATACACTGAAAATCTACCAATGGAGAGCTATGATGGAGGCTTTTTGTTCAATTATCAAACGTAATTTACCTGCATTTTATTGGTTTTTCCAAGTGTTAACTTATAGATATAAGAAACGGAAGCCGAATATAGGTTAATGATATTTATTACATATAGGTCTAATCCGACCCCACATACACAGACACCCTGCAGGCTCCGAGCGCCCCGAGTTACCCTGCAACACACCGCGGTCAAACCCGCTTAGCACAGCACAGCACACCTGTGTATAAGGCCACCCACGGCAAATCACGGCATACACTGCAAACACCCCCCCTTCAGTTCACACTATAGGTCAGGGTTTGCCCGGAGCACTGCAGGAGGTGTACCTTGAAATGTGGAGAGAGTGATCAGAAAACAAACTAACAAAGAAAAACTTTAAAGTGGTTAGTCCGCTCTTACATCTAAAACACGTAAAGAAAACAAAATACAATGGACCAGGAGCGGACTAACCGCTGAAAACAAAAAAACAAAACTAACTAAAAGGACAGCAGGTAGCGGGATAATAACTGCAACACAAAGATACACAATTACCAACAATGACCTTTTAATTCATACTTTAATTTAATTAAAAACCCAACATACCTGCTGCATCAAACTCACACCCATTCATTCCCTCCTTGCCCAGATCGGTGCCTCTCCTCCCGATCCTGTCATGCAAAACTCCATTAAAATCTACCACCCGTACATAAGAAAGAATAAACCAACCTATTTACAAATCAAGAGAGAATGGAGCTGTCTCACCACTACTGGGGGCCGAACCATACCCTGGCCACCCAACAGGAAACTGGCACTTCATGGCAAAGTGCCACTTCCCCTTTTATAGGTGCACCACCTTGACCCCACAGCGCCACCACATGGTGCCACCTGCTACACAAGATTAGTGCATTAGAAGTAAGGCAGCGCACCTCACAGTCTAGTGAGTGGTCCAGTCCATCGTATATTTTTCTGTTCGTGGCCCTCTGGAAAAAAAGTTTGGACACTCCTGGTCCAGAGGGACAAAATTTGAAAATCGCGAAAACGGCAACACTTGATGTCCAGGAGTAGGCGGTGGTTCATTACGAAGGGTCCGATTTAAGTGCTCCTTTTTCGGGTACGATTTACTAACTTTGAGGGTAGTATGGAGGTCCAGCGCTACGCCGTGGGTCTGTATGAAGTGTCCGATTTAGGGGCAATTTAAGGGCTTCTTTTGGGGGCACAATTTATTTATTCCTTGAACTATCTTGCCCTCTTGTTTTTGTCACAAGCCCAATATAGCTAATATTCATTGTCTAGCTGTAAGTGATCTAAATTCTACCAGCCTTTATTTGGTAGCATGTTTTAGCCATTGGCAAATCGTAAGGTTCCCTTTGTTTGGCCTGTTTTTTTTTCCAAGCTGGTTTTATTGTAGGCTAGGTTTAGCCATAATTATGTTAACGTTTGTGAAGTTACTGTGCATTAATGATTCTCATCATAGTTTCTTTTTAAACTGAAATTCTTAGCCTAAGAGCCCTTCAAGCCATGGATACAGCTGAAAATGATCTTTTATTTTTTTCCCTTTTAAAGAAATGCATTTTATCTTGAGTTCTGATATTGAAGCTGACCTCATTAACAAAATTTCTTCAGACGTAAGTTTGTTCATGAACATTAGCACCTCGTTTGAAATCCTGACACGCTCCAACCTCAATTACCAACCTAGATGCAAAACATTTGTGAGCACTTCTGCGCACGTTATCTTTTAATTTGTAGTGGGGTAGCTATGTTTGATCCACAACAGCTCAGTCTTTTCAAACAATTACCAAGTATTCTGAAGTGACCCAGCAACAAAGTTTTTGCTCAAAGCGTGATGAAAAAACGATTTTATTGAACACAAACAAAAAAAAGAAGCCACAGTCATTAATAAATGTCGCTGTGGATGTCGAGCATCTCGTTCCTTGAACCATGGTCCTCGTTCCTAGATTCTAGTCTGTTTTGTTGCCTTTTGGATTTTTTGAGTTTGTTTGGAAGTTTGCCTATTAAAGTCCTTTTTGAGTCCTGACTTCTACCCGCACGCACCTCGTCGATCAACCATTCTGACAATTGCGGCAAAAGGAGATTCTTCTACGAGGGAAGAGCTATCAATCTGTCAATCCTTTCCGTGAGAGAGCATGACAGATTTGTAACATAAATTTGTGTTGATACAATTGAGCCAAACAAAAGGAATTGCCCCGCTCATAATGATTAAAGCTCTTCATGCTCACTGTTGCAGGTCAGAACCGCTAGTTTCATTTGACCTAGAAGAGAGACTTGCATGTTTGGATAACAAGGCTTTCAAATGACTAAAAACGTAATTTCTTTGCCCATGACATTTTCAGATTTTGTGCCACGCAAAATATCCCAGAATGCATTTAACCTCAGCAGGCTATGATGGAAGATGAGTCAGCTGCTGTTCCAATTGCGGAAATAGCTGTTCTCCGTTCTCCCGTACCCGCGAATTTAGACTCCCGAGTCCATCTCCTGAGTCTATTCTCGCGGGAACGCAAGCCCGTTCTTGCCGTCTTGAGTATTGAGAAAGGGCCTATGTAAGGATGCTTGCCACAGGGGCTTCTTCTTCTTCTTCTTTTGAATTTTAACGGCAGCTGGCACCCAACTGGTTGCATTACCTTATATTCTGTAAAATAAACCCTATCCATTAAAAACTTAACATTATTTTTCCCCTCCCATTTGACCCTATTTCTAAAATACCTTTCATCGATAGATCTTCTGCTCCAATCTCTCTAAAAGCTCTGAACAACTCATGCCTGTGGGACTCATCATTTTTACAGGGCATTAAAACGTGCTGCACTGCCACAGGAGCTATACACCAGTATGTCCTTTGCAGAAAGGTTTGTGTGCCAAAAACCTATAAATGAAGCGTGGAACCAAACGCAACACTTCCAATTCCTCTGTTCTAACCACTAATAACCTTCATTGATTTTGTTATGGTTTTTTGTTGAAGGTAAGCAACATCCAATTCAACTGCTAATATCCCGACACAACTTTTTTTTTGTGGATGTAATCAATCAGTCATGTATAAAATAATTTTCGTTATAGCATCTCTGTAAAAACACATGCACCCGCACACAACAATGTTTAATAAAAACCATTTGACATTCGATGGTTCCTGTCACATTATGCCACGTTATCATGGAATTTAGTCAACCTAACATGCATGCTCATCCAACAGAGAACATGAAAGAGTGGTATGAGTAAACAACGGAAAGCTGATCAGCTGTTAATTGACATCTCTTTTAAATGATGCTCCGAGGCGAGGAAATGTCATCTGTTAAACACCTCTTGCCGTGCCTCGCGGGACTTAGATGCAAGGAGACAGGTCGAGGAGAAGAATGAAGAAGGATCTACACAGGAAATATTCCCATTGTTTTTACTAATTGCTCAAAATCCTAAAGTGGTTGTGCTTCTACCCCCTCGGCTTGTACGACAATGTAAATAGCTCCTGTCATCCTTTCAGTGAGTGATGTAGAGATTTGCCGGTCCTTCCTGCTGTCATACTTCATAACCAAAACTCTGCAATCATGTGCAATACAGATGATATTGTAGACCCAGCCTGTTTGGTTTAGCAGATGGGAATGGCACTGTGTCCTCCTTAACCGGTTTTAAACATAGTCCCACCGGTGGAAAATGTGACTCTGAATCTAAAAAAAGTTATTGAAAGAGGGTAGGACCATATCAGTGTGTATTTCTTTATATTTCTTGTTTGATACAATTTATTAATTTGGAAAGAACAACATGTAAGTAAAACAAAAGGTTTTCCACTCATATATGAACATGAATCAGAATCAGAAAACATTTATTGCCAGGGGTATAATTGGACATACTAGGAATTTTACATGGCGTTTTGTGCAACAGAACAACAGACGACAGTAGAGGACAGGACAAGGAAAAAGTTATATTTTATCATTTTATATAATACAATCCGATTACTGATACTAATATATATGATATGCTGGAAATATTTGTTGAATCTGTAAAGGACAGGCATATCATTTGATTTCATAGACAGCCGAATATTGTCTCTTTAAATGTACCCGCTGCAAGGGATTGTGGGAAGTCATTATCTCCTGTCCTTTCATAAAGGGTGTCTCCTATTATAAGGAGACAAGGCAGGGATCATGAGGCCTCCTTTCCTTCTCATTTAGAGGATTCCAGCAGCTCCGATCACATAAAATTCTGGGATTATTTTTCCAGTTCGAGTTCTTGCCTGTTTTTCTCCCTGTTTTGTTGGAATGCGGCCTGAAAACTACTTCAATTAAGTCGGTGCATAGTTTAGAGTTAGAATAATACTAACAATACTTAAAGGCGTGAAGGTATAAGTGGAAAACCCTATACTGACTTTAATATTGACATCTGGTTTTGGTGTAAAATCTCAAGTGCCTCAAAGCTGCAATAGTTTTAGACTATTTTAGACGAGTGAACGTGTCAGAATTCCAAACTGATTCTGCCCCTAAGAATTTGTGCCTGTGCTTTCTGGAGCAGGGGTGCCCAATCGGGTGGGAGGCAATCACCCAATAACCCCCTTCGGGTAGATCGCCATGACTTGGTCGGTTGAAAAGTAGCTTGCAAGTTGGAAACCTGTGCGTACCCCAGTTCTAGCGCATACGCTGCCAATTCGTTTTTGAAATCCCTTGCCAAACTTTAATTTCAATAGAGTGAAGTAGTAGAGCTTTGTCTCAGCAGTTGACTCTTGCTCTTTAGTTTATCAAGTACTCATGTACTCATTATATTTGACAAAGGACACCTTCACTATTCATGGAATATTATGGATTGGGAAAGGTATAATATGACCAAACATTATCAACCCAATCTTAAGGATGGCAGGTGCTCTCACCATCGCCAGTGGCCATGATAGTGAATTTGAATCGATTACCAATTCACTGTTCGCAACGATGCGTCACCCATCTGGTGATGCTTCCATAAGTCTTTAGGCAATTATAGATTAATAAATTTCATCAGTGGCAGCTTGTGCAGGCAGGCTGTCTAAGTGAGGGTGTGTCAATTATCAAATTCAATTATTTCTATTTTGCGGGAACAAACAAATAGGTTTGGTTTGAGGCAATGTCAAATTAACATTTTAAAGATGCTTAACGATTTTAAAACATTAAAAAGGCACACTATGCAACATTTCAGTTAATTGTGTTCCATACCGTTTTGGATGATTAAATGAGTCATTTCAGGTCGAACAAAGGTTTTCTCGGCCGCTCTGGTGATTTGTAGGGGAAATACCGTACTTGCAATTCCAGGAGCCGTCGACCCATACCCATAGACTCAGAAGTCTTTAGTCAGTCGCTTTACGGCAAGAACTGCTACACACACCCCCCAGCTGAGCGTCTTTACGACAGTGCACTTTTATTTTCGGCTTCTGGGGAGACCCTCGCTGGTGTACCTTTTTAACTAATCTATATCAGGGAACTGAAAATCTCTCCTAAGGGAGGCTGACAGAAAAAGGAGTAAACTACTGCCTATGAAGGCTAAGGACTAGACTAAAAAGAAAATCGCTCTTTTGAGGAGGGCAAAAAAAACGTAGGACCCATTATGGCTTTGAACGTGGCTTTGGTGTTCTGGCAAAAGGCTAAGGGAGACGCAGACTATTAAACATGAGGGTAATGGGGAACAGGTGGACACAATCAGGAATTAGGGACGACGGACAGGTAATACAAGAGGAAAGGCAAGTGATCTGAAACGAGAGGGAAGTTAGACTTTCAAAATAAAACAGGAAATGACAAACTAATAACCCAAGACGAGACAACCTCTCCGTGGTGTGAGAAACATTTTAAATACAGTGGGATATATCCTCTTTGACTGAAAATAACCTACCAAAGTCATTTTAAAATGTGTTTTCCTCATCTTGTGGTTTACAATCTGTCTGAAGACTAAAATATTCAATAGAACACTAGTGAGAGACTTACTGAAAGTGTTTTTTTCTACCCATGGCCCTCGGCTCCCCAATGCCGTTTAGAAATAACCTTATTATGCCCTGTTGAGACAAAATTTGCTCTTGCCCTTGACCAAAGCAGTAGTCCCAGAGCTGCAGTCAGTCGCCAGGCAAAGCCAGCTGATGGGTCAAATGAGGAAGAATTTCCTCTTGGGGATGAATAAACTTACTAACCTCCTGTGGCCTTGCCCCGACTTTCTCTAGCCCTGTTGCCCGCTCCACTGTAGTCCCCATTTACTGCAAGGGCATCAATGTATTTTCGAATGCCTCCAGAGAGAGGTGACCTTGGGGCTATTCCAGAAAGGAGGTTCAACAAACTCTGAGTCTATCTATGAACTCAGAGTTGACTGAGATGGGAAACTCCGGTTCCAGAACAGCTGATCTGCGTTAGTTCAGACTCTGAGTATGTTCACCTTGAGTTAAGTGCGTGCTTGACGATTATAAAAAAGCATCATCAATGGAGCCCCGATACCACGAGTCACCATGGCAACAGAAAACAAAAGCGCAGCCATTTCACTGCGGTGGAGTTGGAGGTCCTTTTGCAGGCCAACGGTGAACGTGAGCGTGTATTTTGCCGCAAATGCAGCCCGAGTCAACGCGCAAGTTTGAAAGTACTATTCCATTGACGTAACATTTATCTGTAAGACCGTAGCAGCCTATTGTTATGAATTTAAGTAGGAATAAAATCTGATTTTCCTTTTTTTCCAACAGGGAAAAAAAGGGTGCGGAAGCAGCTAAAAATGAAATATAAAAACATAATTCAAAAATGTATGGCATATATTGCTAGGCTATGATTGCACCTCACTTTTTTTTTTTTTTTTTAATTGACTTAGGCTATTAAACGATATTAAATAATAATTCAGTGGCTACTGAAACAGTAAATGAAACCCCTAAAAAACACACATATTTATTTATAGACACATTATTTTATACCTATTGGAGTCATTTAAAATGTGACGCTGTAGCCTACACCAACACTCATTAAAATACTAATTAAAAAACAAAGAAACATTGAGGTCTGTTCAGCCAACAGAAAGAAGGCAGAGGCCCGAAGAACAGGGTGGAGGGCCACCTACACCACCACTGACAGAGGCTGAGGAGCTGGCCCTCAGCCAAAACAGTGGTCGACCGGTGGCTGTAGGTATCCCTGGGGAAAGCTCATCCGAGGCTGTCATCCCCCAGGACATAAGTGCCTACATCAGATGCAAGTATACACTTCTTTAAAAAAAATAAAACTAATATATACACTACTAAAAGTTTGTATGTTTCTCTATCCACTAAACAGTGGTGGAATGGTGTCGTCTGCCTAGTTCAGCCTCCTACTGACACCGTTGTAAACCCTGCAGCTGTAAGTATTCCATACTAAGATCTTTCCTCAGATGGTAGTTAAAGGTATTCAGAATCAGTATCTTTTCCTGTATCACAGGAGGATGATGATGAGGAAACGCTGTCTGCTGCCACAGGGAGAGATCCGGAGGGGCCTGCTGAAGTGTGTCTTAATATTATCTACTGGCAGTGCTCTACCCATTCACATTCTAGAGTGATATTTGGAGTTTGACATGTAGACTAAAGTGATGAGCGTAGATAATGGCTAACTAGCACATTCATGTCCTTAAACAGAACATGGTTGGGCATCACCAGGAGGAGGGTCCATCAACTTCCACAGCACAGCTTGAAACGGTGAGATTTTCTGGTCAATACCATATTAAATCTGTGTGTGGAACTGTAGGAATAACATGTCCATATGTTTACTAGTTACCAGTAAAGGAGATATACAGGGTGCACCTGCTAAAAACAATTGAAAAGACTGAGAAGGAAATGGTGTACCTTGATCGGCAGATTCAAAAAGCCGACCTTGAAATTCTATTACTGGAACAGTTGAAGTCGGTGTATTGTCATGGGGAAACGGTGAATATGTTAAACCTCCTGTTGCCCTCGGGTCAAAATGACCCGCCACTATGTTAAAAAAAAACAAAATATCCTCAACGATATTTTTTTAAGTTGAAATGTTATGACTTTGCCTAGATTGGCCCCAACAGTAGAAAAGGTGAAATGTTGCTTTTATTCACATTTCCATGTAAGCTGTACAAAAAAAGGTACAAAGGTGGTCTTTGGGTCAAAATGACCCAATAGAGTTGAAATCAAGGTCACATAGTTATGTCTCAGATCAATCAACCCTGAAGATGAAAGATTCCATTCCTTTCAAAAAATGGCAAAAAAACATGGTCCTCAGCAGCATATGACCAATACGGCAGGCATTCAGAACCAAACGTCATGAAGATGATCCCAGGACTCACTCCACGGTCCAAGTTACCTTAAACACAAAAACACAGAAACTGCAATTAAAATTGGCAAGAGCTAAAGCAGACTAGCTTGGTTTAAAAAAAAAAAAAAAAACATACTTAGTTAGATTTCAAGACGCCTGGATGTCTGAAGACCGAGTAGTCAAGATGCACACTGACCAGTTCAGGTCCAGGTATAAAAGTAAAAAGTGGCAACTGGTACACAATTCTTGTCTGTAATCCTCACACTAGCGAAGTCATCCGTCGGGCCAAGGTGGCCCGTATGCTTAAAACTCTTGTTCCAACACCTCCAAAGGCAATTATTCATTTTCAAGTATTGATAGAGATGATCACACTGCCTTGGTAAATGCGTTAGAAAGTGACGTGGTCACTGAATGAAAAGTGGGATTTCCGACAATTTCCGGCACCGTAAATTGTCGTGGAATTTCAGGTTTACGGCAATTTTCGGCAATTTGCGGCCTAATTATAGACTCTTACGTTTTAGCTTGTATTGATTTATTTAAAGTATGCTAGATTACTGTGTATGCCATTGGCTATGGCAAATGTTATGTAAAAAAGATACACTAAATTATTTAAAACATTAGTTTCAATCTGAATCAGCAAGGTAAAATGACCATTCCATGCAAACATTAGAATCAGAATGAAGGCTCTGCAGAGATCACATTCTCCTGGAGCTCAACTAATGTGCATAGTGGCAGGAATACAGTGACCTTTTCTTTAGTCTTACTTAAATGCACAGAGGACACATTAACCACTACATCTCTCAGACATGGTGCTTCACAGGCACAGCGGTCTGGTCTCGCGAGTCCTTCCATGTAACAATGACCTCGTATCTGATTGGAGGATCCGGACGTTCAACTCGCGTTCAGCTCCTCTTGGACGCGATCAACAGCTTTCAGCCAGTCGAGAAGAAACTGCAGTTTGCTATCAGCGGACTGTCCCGTCAGCTGAATCACCATCCTGCCGATATGAACGAGCGGGAGAGACTGACTCAAAGAAGAGGAGACGGCCGCATGAAATCCCAAGGTAAGAATATGTTTGATGACTGCTAGCTAAAAGTAGCTTAGCCTAAAACCAAAGCTAAGAGGAGCCTTACAAAATAACTAGTTGTTACGGTGACTTGCATGTTGATTTTTATTCATACCACTTTCATTTAATTGTTTTCCAGCCGCCTGTAAGACGTATTACGAGACGGCACGTCGGAGCTTCAGAATCGCGCCAGAAAAACTCACTGCGGGCGGAAGAGTTCCGCGCGAGAAGAAAGCGGGTAAGAGTTTATTTGGTGACCATTTTTCACGAGCATTGATAGATGTGTTGTGTCCATACGCATCGCACAGTGTTGATTCATTGTTTTGTTTTTTACAGCTGCTGGAATGGAGACAGCGTGTGCTCGCAGATGACGCGGTGGAACTCTGGAAGTCCGCCAGCGGAGACCTCATGTCTGCCGAAGAAGAGGGCATGTTGGCGGGGTCTCTGGGTGGATTGTACGGTCGCCGTCATTTCGTAGGACGGAGCTCTCTGAACTCTGTGCGAAGCTGCAGTCCCGGTGAGAGGCGACTCCAAAGTACAGAGCCGCGCACATTGTGCGTCTGCGCAACGGACCTCCCTCGGAAAGAACGCTGCACGTTTCCTACAACCCCGAGGAGGCAAACGGACAGTTGTAGTTTTTGGATCATCATCTACCCATGTGTGTGCAGATCCTCGCTTTGTATATAATTGTTTGTTTTGATAAAGCTCTGTTTGCATAAACATGTTCCTGGCAAATGTTCATTTCCTCTATAAATTCATTAATGTCCTTGGTGGTAGTCTAATAATTGTTTAGTAGCCTACATAGGATAACAATGACATGAATATACAGTACAATATGAATGAATAAATAATATATATTGTATATATAAATTATTTATGAGGCTGGGTGACCAATAGTGACAGATCTGCCAACCAATCACGAGTGATTTTTTGAAAGTTGTGGTTTCATCCAATAAGGAGTAAGGATATTCAGCCCGCTCCGCTCGGCCACCCGCGGTTTCGCTGCATTCATATGCTAATTAGAGCCATTCGCACCTCCGCCAGCTGATCGGCACCTATGTCAGAGTCTGTTTCCGACACTTTTCGGGACAGACGAACGCGGCTTGCGCGGCCTGGAAATTGTCGGAAATTGTCGGAAATTAGGGAAATTTTCGGGCGTTTACGGGGACGGAAATCCCACTTTTCATGCAGTGGGTGAGCTCAAAAAGTCTTTATTGGACGTAAATATGAGTATCCCATCTGTTATAAGAGTGGAATCCTCCCTGGGTAGTGGGAAGCTAATAAATGGAATTAAACTGCCGGGTTTCTGATGGAGCATTAGCATTACTGTAGCACTCAGCTAAGTGATTCTGATGTTAACTTGGTGGGCATAATTAGCATAAACGTGAATTATGGCTGAGGTCGTGGGAATATGTCTGCAAGGATCAGGGAGGGATGGGGCTGGTGTGTTGGTGGAGTGGATCAAGGCAGTCTTCACGTCGGCTGAGTCAATAGAACAGGGCGGTCGTCCAGGCGACAAATCTGCTGAAAAAGTAGTTTGTGGGAAAGCCTCAGATGTCCACCTCCCTGATAGTGACAGGCCTGTAGGGTTGGCTGAATTCTGTGAATACATACGCGTGTATGTGATCATGTGATCATGTGTGATTACACATAATAACTCCAACATGTCATTGTGGTGTCTTCCAACTAGGCAATAATCAGGGGTGCCCACACTTTTACGGCTCGCAAGCTGCTTCAACTGACGTAGGGGGTTGTGTAGTAGTCGGGCAGTACCTGAACTGAACAACAGCGCTGCGTGCCGCCAGGTTGCTTTTGAATGAAATGAAATGCGTCTGTGGGTAAGCAAGGATCACTAATTAGCATTCGTTTTCAGTTAGCTTACACGGTCGACTGCGCATGCGTGATGTGCACTGGTCGATTGAAATAAGAATTATTATTGTTTTCCAGATGTGTGTCAGTGTCATGAATGGACTGAACCTTTTATACATACGAAGAGGTGAACTTGCAGCCCTAACCTCGGCCATGGCTCCTGTTATATGTCTCTGTGCTGGAGAGAGCGCGACACTGGGATAAAGGGCGGAGTTGGAGATTAGTTATTTCACTCTAATGGCGAGGGAGAGGGACTTCATTAGCCGTGCTTTGACTGATGTGCTCATCAGACGCAGCAGCTGATAAATGATAAAAAGGAGAGAGAGCGAGATAGGAATATGGAGCAGGGCAACAGAAAGAAAGGGAACCAGCAAGTGAGAGCCGAAGAAAGATGAAGAGAAAGAGAGATGAGGAAAATTAGAGCGAGAGACAAGCTAGAAGAAAGCTAGTGAGCAGCGGGGCCGATGGGTTGAGGGCGGGCTGTGATGGGCTCTGTTAATCATAGCTTGCAGGCCTAAAGCCCCCTTGTCACAAAGCGGAAACTACGCCACCGGGAACATTGTTCAGAGAAATGCCACAGACACCGGTTTGAGCTTGATCCATTCTGATGAGATAGCTGTTTATGGAAGAGAGAAATAGTTCCCAATATCAGCTCCCGCAACGCAAAGACAAGAATACCCACATGTTACTGTATGATGCCCAGGTTATTCTATTTTGTTGAGCTGGACTAAGTGACTTCTTGACTTCTCACTGGACTTGAAACGTAGGCACAATGATGTAACTGGATTTTTTGAAGAGATTATGTCCCACTGAATCTGGGCCGGCTTTGTACCACTTTGGAAGCTGTTGTGCATGCAGATGCATGGTGCCTTCACCTGAACCCTCTAACCCATTGGGCATCATTAGCACATACAGGACTGTAGTGGAGGGTAAACGCTGTTGACGTACCTCTGGAATTTTTTTAATACCATTAACAGACCACGAAAAGTTCCCTGCGCCTTGTATTCTTCCGTTGGAATAATCCGAACTTGGTGTAATTTTAAAACATCTAAGACTACGTTCATATGGTTGAACATATAACTCTGTAGTCTGAATCATTTTCATCTGTGCTGTATGGTCTGTGACCCTCCAATTAGTGCCGTGTGCTTATTGTTAACTACATCTGTAGGTACTAAATTAAAAACACTTTTTAGGAAGTGTGGAAAGAACAAGGGAACAGAGACAATGTCTTCAGGAGGACTTGGTGTTCTTCAATGTGTGTCTCCAAAGTATGACAATTGAACATTTACCATTAACGTGCTGCATCTCATCCTCAACATATCATTTTGTTAACCCTAACCAATGCTTAATTACAGGCAAGGTGGCCCATGTTATGTTGTTATCTATGTAATTAATATTATTATAAAAGCATACCATTCATTGAATTACGGGTCCCTACAATATACCCATCAGAAGTTAAGGGGATTTGTATCTTTGCTGGGATATAAATAATACAAATGTTTACACCTCCAACACTTCATGTGCATATCCAACTTCCACACAGAGCTCTGCACAGAATGTAACAGGGCCTCTACCCCTTGTCAACCTACTGGAGCATGTCACTTTGAGAAGTTTACTCTTGCAGCCACTTACTCAACTTTGTAGATAAGGGACCCAGCGTTATCCAGGGCTCAAACCTCTGCTTCAAATTAAGCTAGTGGCCGTAAACAATATGCAAATAAGATCTGACCCGGTGCCAGGGAGCCACTCTGGCTCTCTGAGAATATTCATGAAGTCTCCTTCAAGGCGACGTGCATTACCATTATGAGTTCAAATCACTCTGCACTGCTCACAAACCTCACCCAACCTAACCACAATTTATTTCTGTGGGAAGCCACAGTACGACTGATTCATGTTTATATCCCTTTTCAGATAATGCAACTGTTTAGCTGGAGAGGAAGAAAGGGAGAATGTAAAACAGCAGGTCTTCAGTGATTCATGTATTCCGTTTAAGTTACGTGGGCATACTTAATAACCAAAATGAAATGTTTTATATATTGTTTGTGAAATGACTGAAGTGAGTGGCCACTATTCATGACCCTTTTATCCACTACAGACAGACACACCTCCCTAATGTATTGTTAACCATCGCAATTTCCTCCACTTTTATATATAACACTCTGAGTGCCTTCATACGTTAACTCTGACTGTCACAATGATCCATTGTACAGAACAGTGTATAATTCTTTAAAAAAAAAATGAACATTTGTAACAGCTTGTCAGGACTGTTCATGTTATATAGACAAAAGCTAGAGACAGGTAAGTGGTTAACAATCACGTGAGTCATTTCACTTTTATTTGTATAGCCCATTATCATTAACACATTTGTCTTAGGAATGAAAAAGAACTGTCAACAAACAACAAAAGTTATCACGTAGTAATGTGCAAAGTTTAATAAATAATTCAAAATTAGCGCATTGTGCAAACACTTAAGCAATATTCCTTTTAAACTAGAGCAGGTAAAATATTTCTTCTAAATCTCAACATAAACAGTAATCAAGACAAATGTCACCCACCAATATCTTAAACACAATTCCAGCCAAAATATTTTCCTGACAGTTTGAGTTTTGGTCCTCACCATTATAAAAAACAGTTGAATAGAAATTTGATTCATTTGAATAAAATGTGTTTTCATTTTCCAATTATATATATTTGAGCTTATATTATTCTGTTGCATTTTTTAGATTTTTCAGATTTTGAAATGTATTTTTTTCACTGTCAGACTTTTGGCTCTGATCTGGTTTAGGGGGTGCGGCTTCAACTGAGAGGGCTGTAAAATCCAAATTGATGAAAACTTTCCTCAACCGTGTTGCCTTCAAGAAATGTAGGCCGTGCTCGGATTATGAATCAACACTCAAAGATGGCACCAGGCAATGTCCACGTCAGTGTTATCAGTTAGATTTTTCAAGTTTTCTTACTGAACTAAAGCTACACTGTAAGACTTTTCTGTAATTTCCACAGCAAAATATTACAGTAACTTGTTCTGTCATTTTACAAGGTTTATCTGTATATTGCAATGCATTGTGGGTCAACAGATTACAGTAGCTGACAGCTTTTTTCAACATTAATATATTCTGAAATTACAGGCATATGTGCCCTTGACTGTAGTGATGCAGTTATACAGTTATTTACAGTAGATTGAGTTGCACGAGGCGGTTAGCTTAGTTGACTCAGCACCATTTGATGGCGGATTGCAGAGGAGCAGCCACATTTCCACTCCACTCATCCAGTAATACGTAAGTATTACTGACCGCGGCCACTCAGCCCGGCCCCCGGCACAGGAGGAAATAGGTTTGGGGACCCCTGATTTAGATTCATGACTTAGACAGGCATCATTAATGTCGGTAAGCAATTTAAATGTGAGGCTAATCCAACATAACGTGTGCTTTTCAACTTTTGCATCGTTTTGCCTAGCTACAAGTCGAGGAGGCTACATCCTTATATGAGCGCCATCGCTGCAGTGATCAACAACATACATGGCTGAAGACTATTTTCAGGTGAAAACATTTGTCATTTATCTGATGATGCCTGAATGTATTATAACACGTTTTCATTAAGCTTATTTTCATGTGATTTCAGATGCTTCATCAGACTGAACACCTCCAATTGGACCAAGAGTGGGAAAGTACAGGGGAAGAGGAGAAACTCCATTTAACCGTCACGTCTCATCTCTACTCAAGCAGCTGATGGACTTTGAATGACTTGTATTGTAAGCCATAAAAAAGAGTTCCTCAAGGACGTTGTTCGAATTTTTTATTTTTGCCTGTTGTCAAGGATGTTTTGAAAAGTTAGTGTTGTATTGAGTTTTAACAATAAAATGTCATAATTTTGCATCTCGAATTCTTGTTTTATTTAACAGTTAAAGAGAATCTAATGTAATGATTTTTGGATTAAAAGCAAGCCTGGTCTTATTTTAAACACTTTACAATAGGCTTCAGCAAAGCTGCGAATGTGAAAAACAAAAATGAATTTTTTTTAACAACATATTGTATTGTGAAATATTTACAGCATTTTGCTGGCAACTTGAGTTGCCAGCTATTTTCTGTAATTTGAAAAGAGTACAAGACAATGTTGTAAGCTAAATTACAACAAAGGGTTGTTTTCCTGTAAAAAAAAAAATCCAATACTGTAGTTTATATACAAAAACCTGTAAAAGAAATCCAATACTGTAATTATATTTACAGCAATTTTACAGGACTTAATTGGCAACATTTTTGCTTGGTAGTTACTGTAAAATCTCCAGTCAAAGTCTTACAGTGTAAGTATATACAATGTGCCTTCACAAACTATTTGTTCAGGAATATGGGGTAATCTGTTTCTTGGATCATCTAACTTGGTAAACCTTTTTCTTGACTGGTATCGATAGCCGTGGCGCTACTTTGCGCGTTGCTTGTCTGGGACTTAGGGTCAAGCAATTGTACAGTTGTGGTCTAAAATGTACATACACGTGTAAAGAACATCATGTCATGGCTCTCTCGAGTTTCCCGTTACTTCTACAAGTCTGATTTTTCTCTGATAGTGTGATTGGAACAGATCCTTCTTTGTCACAAAAAACATTCAAGTTTGGTTCTTTTATGACTTTACTATGGGTTAAGAGAAAAAGTGACAATCTGCTGGGTCAAAAATATACATACAGCAGTGCTAATGTTTGGTTACATTTTCCTTGGCCATTTTCACTTCAATTAGGCGCTTTTGGTAGCCATCCACAAGGTCCTGGAAAACTTCTCGTTGAATCTTTGACCACTTTTCTTGACAGAATTGGTGCAGTTCAGTTAAATTTGATGCCTTTCTGACATGACTTGTTCAACATTGTCCACATGTTCTCAATGGGATTTAAGTCAGGACTTTGGGAAGGGGTCCGTGTACTTGATGGCCAACAGATTTTCGTTTTGAAAGGAGAAAAACAAAAATGAAAAACGGCCAGTTTCCCGATTACCGTTAGTAAATAGGAAAACAAAAAACGGAAAACAACCCATTATTCGTTTTTTGTTTTGATATTAAAAAACGAAAAACAATCTCGTTATCCGATTTTATCGTGACCCGGAAGTTACTACCGCCACGCCAAGACCCACTCTTCAATATTGTGACGTAACAAGTGGTTTCAGACCCTCCACACCAGACGGTGTCCTCCATTCTAATGTGATCGACGTAATATATTCATCATACCAAAGGCAACATGTTGTGTCCAGTCCCGTAGCTCAGCGTAACCAGTGCGCGTTCACCCAACAGGTTACTGTTTTGCTCCATGGGTTCGAATCCTGCTCGGTTCAATGTTTTTATATTTTTTTCGTAACTTATTTTTTAAGTGGCTACGCTATGGCCCTCTAATTACAATATAATCCAAATGTGCCGGTCCAAGGCTGCAGCCTCGCGGAAAAGTAGCGTTACACATGTTTGGAAGTAGCCTACTACACGCACACCAGTTATCTCAGATCCACTACACAAAAAGGTTTCCTGAACAGTGATCCACATCACCGTAATGGATAAATAACACCAAGGGTGGGAATATTTTGTCCATGTCTGTGGCGCACTGATTAGAGCATTTGGCGCTGTGGTTTTTTGAAGTTGTGCTCTATGCAAGTACCATTCGTTCATTTGTTTTTCAAAATAAAAACCAAAACTCAAAAAACTAATAATGACTTGTTTCCTCAATATTCGTTTCCAAAACCAAAAGGAAATAACGGATAACAACTTGTTTTTCCCATTTTCAATTGTGTGCTCAAATGAACAAAACGGATAACAGGCCTTTCAACCCGTTTCATCCCGTTTTTATATTTTATATTGCGTGGGCACACGCGCAACCTCCCCGGGACGGGCCGGCTCTCACTTTCATCGCGCCATAGGGGTTTTGTACCGAGCCCTCTGACTCGCGCACGCATTGGACTCCTTGGTCCGTCTTTCAAGACGGGTCGGGTGGGTTGCCGACATTGCCGCTGACTGCTGACGCCTTTTACGAGAGCCGGCCCCACCCTGGCGACGCTATATGCGTTTGGAGTGCACTGCAGACAGTCCGCCCCGCTCGACAGTCGCGCCGGGAGCGAGCGCGCAGCAAGTAGTCCACAGCCGCCGGAAGCGGCAAGGTGTAGGCGGGGGAGCGATGTAGAGCATGCGGCTTTCACTGCGGAGGAAATGCACCACGGCCAGGGCACAGGCCAGCACTGGAAGCGGGAGTTAGGGTTCAAATCGACCTCCAGAGTTGAGAGCCGAGCTTCGGGCAGCCCATACTTTTTGGCATCACAGAGGGCAAAGGAACCGTCATTTTTGACGTTTTAGTGACTTTTTCCCCACCAGGCCGAATGGAACAGAGCTGGGACAAGGGCTTCGATGCGGCGTCTCCACCGGATAAAGTGAATGTTTTCATGCGTGGCTGTGATGTAGTGCTCACTTATAAAATTGTAAACGCTGCAATGGATATGTCATGCGTTTTGTAGATTAGAAGCCATATGTTTGTGAATGTTTGGCAGAGGCGGGAAACCAGCAGATGTAGAAACCAGTAGGGACGTAACACCGGGTCACGAAAAAAATGAATGAGGAATAAGATTTATACACCCGTATTTTAATATCAAAACAAAAAACAAATAATGGGTTATTTTCCGTTTTTTGTTTTCCTATTTACTAATGGTAATCGGGAAACTGGCAGTTTTTGTTTTTTTCCTTTCAAAACAAAAATCCGTTGGCCATCAAGTACACGGGAAGGCCATTCTAAAACCCTCTAAAGCACCAGTTCCATTGGCAGAAAAACAGCCCCATAACTGAACTTGTAACAGTTTTGTTGCAAAGCACGTATTATGGTCAAATTACTAATCTCGTGTTTGTTGAGTTAAAACCGAATAATTGTTGTATAAGCATTAAGCAACATAGCAAAAAGGCTATTAGCCCTTCATTCATGAAATTTATAATCATACAGAGAGAGAACATGGTTGCATACCTTTTAACTTTCGCTCGTTTCTCCTCGTCTTTTCTTTATTTTCTAAATTGGGCACCACAACAGGAAACACAATCATATACAACGTGAGTATCTGCACACACATGGGTAGAGGATAATCCAAAAACTACAACTGTCCGTTTGCCTCCTCGGGGTTGTAGGTAACTTTCTGAGGCGGGTCCGTTGCGCAGACGCATATTGTGCGTGGCTCTGTACTTTGGAGTCGCCTCTCAGTTCAGAGAGCTCCGTCCTACGAAATGACGGCGACCGTACAATCCACCCAGAGACACCGCCAACATGCCCTCTTCTTCGGCAGACATGAGGTCTCCGCTGGCGCACTTCCAGAGTTCCTCCCCGTCATCTGCGAGCACACGCTGTCTCCATTCCAGCAGCTGTAAAAAACAATGAATCCATACTTTGCGATGCGTATGGACACAACACACCTATCAATGCTCGTAAAAAATAGTCACCAATAAACTCTTACCCGCTTTCGTCTCGCGCGGGGTTTACCTAAAGCTCTGGCGTGCCGTCTCATAATACGGCTGGTAAACAATTAAATGAAAATGGTATGAATAAAAATCAACACGCAAGTAACCGTAACATTAAAGAAGAAAGGAGAAACGGTAAAAAAAAAAAAAAAAAGTCACTTACACATGGTGTAAATCCTTACTTGCAGATATTGTTCCGAGCAAATAGGAGGTCAGCGCCTCATTGTGAGGAGAAACTAGTCTGTGAAAACAAAATGTACAGTTATGATCAGTATCTATTTCCTTATACCGCAGAATGAAAGCATGTTCTTTAAATCTTACCCGAGTTGTGCAGACGGCGCACCGCCTCCTGTAAATGACACAACAAAAAACATACACTTCAATAAAGCGGGTTCTGTTCACTAGTTCTTTTGTAAGGCTACTCTTAGCTTTGGTTTTAGGCTAAGCTACTTTTAGCTTAGCTAGCAGTCATAACAACATATTCTTATCTTGGGATTTATGCGCCTGTCTCCTCTTCTTTGAGTCTGTCTCTCCCGCTCATTCATATCGGCAGGATGTTGATTCAGCTGACGAGACAGTCCACTGATAACTTCTCCTCAGTCTGCGGACTGGCTGAAAGTTGTTGATCGCGTCCAAGAGGAGCTGCACGCGAGTTGAACGTCCGGATCCTCCAATCAGATACGAGGTCATTGTTACATGGAAGGACTCGCGAGACCAGACCGCGAGATGTAGTGGTTAATACGTCCTCTGTGCAAGTAAGACTAAAGAAAAGGTCCCTGTATTCCTGCTACTATGTACATTAGTTTCTCTAGGAGAATCTCTGCAGACCCTTCATTCTGATTCTAATGTTTGCATGGAATGGTCATTTTACCTTGCTGATTCAGATTAAAACTAATTTTTTTAATAATTTAGTGTATCTTTTACATAACATTTGCCATGCCTAATGGCATACACAGTAATCTAGCATACTTAAATTAAATAAATCAATACAAGCTCAAATGTAAGAGTCTATAATTAGGCTACTGAGCCTGATCTATTATTACCAGAGATTTTCTTACTTTTTAAAATGTCACCTGGGCTAAAACTCCCTCTGCAGCCCTGATTTGCATTTGTATAGCTCACAGCATTTTCATTTACATGTCAAAGCCTCCCCTAGAATTAGGAGGAGGGGAGTCATGGGGGTCAAGTGCCAAGGGAGGCCCACGTCAATTTCCGACAATTTCCGGCAGTTTTCGGCCTTTTTCTGTCCATCTCTGTGTTTATTTGGCACTGACTCGACAATCAACAGATTTCCCATCACCCCCAGTCAGTCATGACTAGAAGTCAAGACTAAACCAATTAACCTTGGTGACAGCTGACACATAATCGTTTTGTATTACCAATGTCAGGTCGAGGCGCAAAACAGGATTCAATCGCCGAGGTGTCAAAGAGCCGTTTTTATTGCAAAGAACAAAAATACTTCGTGGATAGACTGGTCATACAGAAGAGGGGCGGTGAGCACCGGCAAAAATCGAAATCACTCCTAAAGGAGGAAAACGATTTCAAGAGGGAACTCTTGTCTAAACTATAATGGGAAATAGATTCTTCTCCAAATGGAGGCTGACAAAAGGGGGGTTCTAATGACTAAGCAGGGAAAAAGGGATAAACTAAGAAGTTCAACAGAAATTCACTGTTTCGAGGAGGGCAAAAATGTACGGGCCACTGTGGCTTTGTACGTGGCTGTGATCTTGCCGTGGCTTTGGTGTTCGGGTCATAAGACGAAGGACACTTTGGCCCAAGACAAAGGGAGACGCCGACTATTAAACACATGAGGGTAATGGGAAACAGGTGGACACAATCAGGAATCAGGGACAATGGACAGGTGATACAAGAGGAAGGGCAAGTGATCTGAAACGAGAGGGTTAGACTTTCACAATAAAACAGGAAATGACAGGCCAAGACAAGACAACCTCACCGCGGTGTGACAGTACCCCCCCAAAGGGCCGGCACCTGACGGCCCAGGTAGTTCAGGACGGGGCCTCATCAAATCCTCTTTGAGGGAGCGATCCATTATGAAGCGGGACGGGACCCATTGGCGCTCCTGCGGGCCGTACTCCTCCCAGTCCCCCAGGTACTGTTTGCCGCGGCTCTTTTGACCCGGTCACCCTGGTGGACGAGGAGCTGCCGGGCGGCAGCCCAGGTCCGTCGGCAGCGACGAATCATGGCGTGGGCGGAGTGTACCGACACCTATGGTTCAAGGTCTGCGAAGACAGGAGGATCGTACCCATACGCACACTTGAAAGGTGTGAAGCCTGTGGCTGAGGTGGGTAAGGAATTGTGGGTGTACTCAACCCAGATCAAGTGCTGGCTCCAGGCCGAGGGTTTCTGGCACACTAGACATCGGAGGGTGGTCGAACCCCCAGATGGCAGGAAAGCAGCGAAGTGAGCCCAGTGGATCACCTGTGGGCACAGCTCAACCAGGACAAACCACCGATTCTCAGGGCACCCACTAGGTTGCGGACTCACACCGTTTGCCTGCTTGACCTTCTTTTCTATCTGCCAAGACACTGCTCCAACCACACAGGTCCGTGGGAGGATTGGCTCTGGTTCTTTGGCAACAGGCACGGGGTCATAGAGGCGTGACAGGCCGTCGTGCTTGACGTTCTGGGACACCGGCCTGGAAGAGAGGGAGAAAGTGATTCGGTTAATAAAAAAAGAGTCCCCACCTTGCCTGCCGTGAATTCAGTCTCTTGGCCCTGCGTATATATTCCAAGTTCATAATTCCGCTCCGCCTTGGACAGACGGCGCGACCAAAGGAAGCGCTTCTTTTTAGAGGTGAGTGCATGGAGTGGAGCTGCTATTGCGCTAAAGCATCTGATAAACCGCCTATAAAAGTTAGCCGCAAAAAGGTCCAGCAGTTCCTCGGTTTTGATATCAGGTGTGGGCCACTTGGCCACAGCGCTCACTTTAGCTGGATCCATCTGCACCCTTCCAGGGGCTACAATGAAGCCCAGGAAAGAGATGGTGTCAGCATGAAACTCACTCTTTTCGGCCTTCACGTAGAGCTTGTTTTCCAAAAACTGTTGGAGGACCTGGGTTACGTGATTCTTGTGAGTCTCTAAATCAGGTAAGTAAATGAGAATGTCGTCCAAATAAACGTACACAAAATGGTCTAAAAAGTCTCGGAGCACATAATTAATCATAGCTTGGAATACCGCTGGGGCATTGGTGAGTTCGCAAGGCATGACTAGGTACTTATAGTGGCCGCTAGGAGTGTTAAAACCGGTTTTCCATTCGTCCCCCTCACTGATACGGTTTAAATGGTAGGCATTGCGTCGGTCTAATTTGGTAAATACCTTAGCCTGTTGCAGTTGGTCAAAGACTGAGGTCATGAGGGGCAATAGTGATGGCATTTAGGGGGCTGTAATCGATACAGGGTCTAAGAAAGCCATCTTTTTTCCCCACAAAGAAGAATCCGGCCCCAGCCGCTGAGGAGGAAGGACGAATAAGCCCTGCCCTCAGTGATGAGTCTATGTACTCCTTCATGGCAGCCCTCTCCGGCCCGGAGATGGAATATAACCTGAATTAAGTCTGTGGCACAGTCATAGGGTCGGTTTGGGGGAAGTGACCTTTTTTTCCATCACCTCTCGGAGGTGGTGGTAGCAGGTGGGAATAGAGCTTAGGTCGGAGATCTCGGGTCCTATGGCAGAGATGGCAGAAAAATGATTAGTGGAGGTTAGGCTATTCCCCGGGACCACCGTGGGTCGGCAGTGGTCCACACAGTCTTTCCCCCAACCAATGGTTGCCCCCGTTTTCCAGTTTATGTGGGGGTTGTGTTGGCACAACCAGGGATTACTCAGGACTAGAGTCTGAGCGGGTGATTTGAATAAATATGGGCTTAGGGGTTCTCTATGCTTCTGGATCTGCAGCTCCAGTGGTTCTGTAGTGTGCGTGATCAAGAAGAGTTCTTTGCCGTTGAGAGCCCAGGCCCTGATTGGGTGGAAAAAGGAAAGCCCCTGGTCAGCCCAGTGCCTCCGCCAAATCCAGTCCGAGAGGAGACCGCTGAGAAGCTAGGCCGAGGAGCGGGAGCGACGAGAGCCTACCAGGAATCCTGTCAGAGTGAACCACAAAACGATTCCTTGAGCCGAGCAGCGTGTCTGAGGTGCTTTTGGAGCTAAGTCTGACGGGGGGGGGGGAGCAAATCTCGAGAGCCAAGGAGAAGGATCGACACAGCGGGCCGTCGCGCTCGGACGGATGCTGGGGGAGATCGTGGCAATGCAGTGGGACCAAGCCGAAGCCACCCAGCACTTCATGGGAGCGCTGCAGGCGCAAGCAAAACGGCAGACGCAGGTGTAAGAGCGGCTGGCGTGCCCGCAGGTACCCGATTTCCCAGCATACGAGGGAATGGTCCCGCACAAGCTCTCGCCTGCAGACGACGTGCAGGCGTTTTTGGAGACATTCGAGGCGATGGCAGGGACGTGCGGCTGGCCGGCGAACGAATGGGCGATGCAACTACTCCCGCTGCTGACCGGGGAAGCGCAGATGGGACTGCGGCAGGTCACACTGTATGGGTGAATTGCATTGCGGGACGATTGTTGGGTTTGTTTGGATCCCTGTCTGTTGTGTTGTGCTCATGTCCTGGTGTTCAAGTTGTGTGTGTTGGTTGAATGTCCGGAAGTGTGGCCACCACGACCAAGCTTAGTGTCGCCGTGGATGGGGTTCAGGGTTAACACATCAATGAAATGTCTAGTTCCTGGGGTCTTGCGGTGTATGAAACACAGGGAAAAGGCAGTTAAATCAATCAGAGTCTCGCGTGTCATTCTTCCACCCGTGCTCGCCACATTGGTGTCAGAAGTGGGATTAGCTGTGAGGAGAAGAATGGAGATTGAAGAACTGGAAAGAGCCCTAGAGCAGACCCAAGGCCACTTAAGAGACTTGATGCGGCAAAAGGTGGAGGCTAACAGGGAGAGACGACGCCCGGTACTCCCGGATGGCTGCAGCACCAGACGGCCACACGAGTGGGGGAATACCTCAAGGCCCCGCCCTCCACCTATGGCCATGGAAGACTCCCAACTGACGGGGGCGGCCATTACCAGCGAGGACGAGCGGCCTGCCGACGTCCTTGGGCAGCCACGGGCCTCCACATCTGACCTACGGGCCCCCCAGCTAAGCTGAAGACGCCAGTCAAACTTCCCAAATACGACGGGACGACGCAGCTGGAGCAGTATTTGTCACAAGTCCACCTGGCAGCCCAACACAATGGGTTGGACGGCGAAGAGGCTGCCACCCATGGCACTGGGAGGCAAGGCAGTGCAGGTGCTCCGCGACCTAGCTCCAGCGGAACAAGGAAATCTGCAAGACCTAACAATGGTGTTAAAGAGGAGGTTCGGACAGCGGCTTTCCGTCGACCAGAGCAGGGAGGAACTAGCCAGCCGCCACCGCCAAGGAGAAGAAAGCTTGGGCACCTTCGCAGCGGACGTACAGCTACACGCTCGACTGGGTTACCCGCACTTCCGAGCAGCGGCGCAGGAAAAACTAGCCCTCCACGCTTTTCTGAGAGGACTTGCCCCCCAGCAACTGCGCCAGCATGTCGCTCTCGTCAGACATCAGACCCTTAGTGATGCACTCCACGAGGCCGAACGGGCGGAGGGAGTACTCACTGCATGGTCCGACCAGAAAAGAACTCCCAACCAACCGCCATGCGTCAGGCTGACCAACTATTACCAGGGAGAGGAAGCAGAAGAGGTCCGGCAGGTGAGGCCCCCGCCACAACGGATGCAGCCCTGGCCTCCGGCACCCAGGCGGCGTCTCACGCAGTCCACCGACTGCTGCTATCGCTGCGACGAACCGGGTCATACCGCCAGAGAGTGCTCAGCCCCGACGCCAAGGCCCCGGGCCACCCCGCCGGCGGGAGACGGCGGAGGGATGGTGTAGCGAGGGGTTCACCCTTCTGGCCTCCGACCCCCCTCCATGGCCGATGCACCTTAGCTGGCCGCCTCGGACACTCTGAAGGGCTGTACTTCCACTGCAAATTGGATGGCCAACCGTGTCGGGCGCTGGTTGACACTGGGTCCACCATCTCCCTGGTACGACCGGGTGTCCTCCCTGGTACTAGTGGAGACCTTCCAGAGACTTGGTCAACAACCGCCACTCAGATGGTCATGGTAACGGGGGAGCGAGCAGGGATGAGAGGGACCAAAGCACTGGAGGTCCAGGCGGGGGCCCACAAGTTCTGGCTTGCTGACATACGGGACCCATGTATTATCGGCTTGGACCTGCTGACTCGCTGGGGCGCCTGTGTCGTCCACCGCCGAGGCAAACTCTGTTGGGGCAGCTGAAGAGCCAGAGTGTGACTCTGAAATAACGTTAGCAAGCAACTCGGCTAACGTTAGCAGCACCATCGTTGCATCTAACGTTAACGTTTTAGATGAATTCGAAAAGCCCTGTCAGCCAAGCGACTTGTTATCCTGGAAGGAGGTTCGGGACAGAAACTTTTGAACGGTCTTTTCAGCCAGGCTGGTACTCAAAGTGGCTACATGATGTCGGATAAGGTAAGATAAGATAAAAGTGCTGTGTTATGTGCTAAACACGGTGACGCATCGCCCCCTCCTACTGCGCCCCGTCGTCTAACCACAAACGCTTCGCTCTCCCGATCGTTAAACTTTACATTAAAACTATGGAAATGGATTTTTAAAACACCCCAAATCAAAAAGCTCTGACGGTGTTCTCGGGTATCTCAAAACACAAAAAAAGGGAAGTCCGCTCAATGTCAACCGGGTGTTATTCAAATTTTTTGGACGTTAAGATGACAAATGTAGCAGTTGCGCATAATCAAATACAAAAGAAATGGTAGAATAAGCAGTGCTTTTACTGTCCATTCATCGCAGACAACAAGCGGAAAACCCATGTCTTGTACGGGAGAAAGCACAGCTCGGTTGTGCCTTTGCACGTGAATAGAAGTGCGCGTCTTGGGGTTGTAGGGAGGGCGCAGAAGTCGGAGTGCTGTCGCGGAACATTGGAATTTGTGGCTGCCCAGGACTTTTCTAAAACCTCTCGCTATCACCCGCACACCGCACTAAAATGACGTATTTAGCAGTCAAAATCTGAAACATGTCCAGGGGGGACAAATCGTCGGACATCCATTATTTTTGTTATTCAGCACCCCTGGTCAAAAATAGGTTCCCGCGCGGAACCTATTTAACTTCCTGACGCAGAAGGAAGTTAAACAAATCTGATTAGGCATATATTTGAAATCAGTGTTGAATTGCATTCTTATTTCCCAAACGCCTTTCTGTTTCACATGAGTAAAAAGATCAACACAAGTAAAAATAATGCTAATGACAGCACTAATATACATGTATAAATTAAAAAAACATGGTTTAATGAACTTTTCAACATACATATGAACATATTTGCAGCAACAGATCACATTTGTCGTCCTTCTCTGTACAATGGATTTGCCAAACCAGTGGTGAAGTCTACACCACTGGTTTGGTAAATCCATACGCCGTATACCCACTAGAAAAGTCAAGGTTTTCTATAAACCCACCAACAAAAGCGCGATGATATATAACATCGTTGTGACAGAATGTTCTCAATGTCATTAATGAATTCACCCCGTCTGAAAGCTCTCATCTCGGTCTTTAGTCACGCACTCCCGACGCACATCTAATTTTTGACGCAAAAAAAAAAAAAAACTGAATTCGGTCCGAGCAGCGTTGGTCCCAATTCAACCTCCCGGCAGCCGCAGCGTAGCGTCCGTGGTATAAAGCGTTAAACGCCACATGGCTGTCTAACAGTTTAATACAACGTTAGTATGTTGGCATATTTAACAACAGCATTTAGGGAACGTCAGCTAAAACACTGCTGTTGTTACGCTGCCTACACGTTAAACAGGAACTGGAAGCTGCTCAGTCACGTCCCACTCGGTCGAAGCCATGCCCTGGGGATCAATTGCTTTTGTACTGTTCTACTTGACCAATCCTGATCAAGAATGAGGTTCGACCTGCCTGAGCTCATTTACATACGGACACAGAAATGTTTAAATAAATTAAAGGAATAAATACAGAAATGTAGAAATTGATGTATTTAATTGTGTTCTGTTTAGGTATCAACTTATATTAATACATTATTATTATTATTATTATTAAGTCATTTTTGGTCCTCCATACTCAGACACTTCAGTAAAACCGGCACATTTAGCACATGATCACAGAGCAATTAAAAGTGTACAACTTATGACCGCAAAACCTTTTGCCGTTTTCTCGCGACGAATGAAGGTCTAGTGAACAATTTCCTGTTTAAAAGACCGACAGTCCAATCCGAAGGCTCCGTTCTCCGCTAGAAAGGACCTACCCTTTCCGTAAGAAGCTAATGTCGTTGTGTTCTGCTATTTGTCGTTGTGTTCTATGATTTGTTGAAGGGTTTTCCTATTTGCCGTTGTGATTTTCACTTTAGGGCCACCGTAGGAATGGTCAGTAGGATGGAGTTCCTTTCTAGTGTAGCTTTTACACAAAATGCTAAACAGTTTTATTTTTCGATTCAATACAAAGCGGTTGGTGTCACCATTCCACGCGTTTTAGCCGATGTTGGTCAGCTTGCAAAACAGTAGCCCGATTCTCCACTGGTTCTCCTGACAACACAACTCACTACTTTTTGTCTGGGCCTGGTCCTTTGCCTGCCGAGCAAGTTCAAAATGATGCAGCTGTGGTTAGTCATATGCATATTAATGTGTATGTTCAACCTGATCATTGTCAAACTAGCACTGGGATCCAAACATGACCTACTTTTGTCTTTTTCTAGTTTGCAACATTACTTACACTTTTGTAATGTAAATTGGTCTCCAATTGTATGTATAAATGATGGATAGGTTGTTCAATTATATTATTTCTAAGTTAGTAATATTCTTACTTTGCACATTTAAATATAGCATCTGCGCTGCCCAAAAATACATTTTCACAACTAGCTGTTGGATAAAATAATCTTTTTTTCTTACAACCTGAATCCACACTCCCAAATTTTATGTTTTTCTTCCGGTCTCACATTTCCCCTTTACTTCTCTTTACAGTGAGTATATGAGCCAACCCTCTTTTCAAGGTCTACTATTTTCCCAGGGACAACAATATGTCTGGATTCCTGACATAAGTCTGACACGCAAGCTGCTTGCACTGTCAAAACTGGTAGGTCGTCGGGGTGGAGGTACGGACCGGAAGGAGGGAGACACAGGCGCAGGGTTCCAAAAACAAAAATACTTTAATGTTTTGAGCTTTTGACTATTAAACGGTTTGCGAAAACAAAGGAACATCTAAGCAACGTGACTTCAAACAAAAGTCAATGACTCGACACTGGACGACAGATTCACACGACTTAAATACAGAAGGCGATTGGAAACAGGTGGAATCACTCAGAAAATCACAAGGGGAGACAGGACAAGGCAGGAAGTGAAGCTACCCAGAGACACCAGAAACATGAAACTTAAGACAAGAACAGGACCAAACCGTGACATGCACTTTGTTCTCTGGGAGTCTGATACAGTGAGGCCACTGAATCCAATTTCCAAAATTCCATAACAGAAGAAAAAAGTCAAAAACAAAAATTCAATGGCAACTAATTTGATGTGCTAGTTTGGCATCCATCCATCGTCAACCGCTTATCCGGGGTCAGGTCGTGAGGGCAACTGCTCCAGCTGAGGACCCCAACTTCCCTTTCCCGGGCCACCTCTACCAGCCAGTGCAGCGATATAATCTCTCAACCTAGTACTGGGGCCTCTTCCCAGCTGGACGTGCCTGGAACACCTCCCAAAGGAGGCCCCAGGGGGCATCCTTACCAGATGCCCAAACCACCTCAACTGGCTCCTTTTAACGCTTTCAACTGGCTCCTTTTAACACAACGGTGCGGTAAAGCGAGTGCAATACCGCCCCCGCTACTCAGATTCTCCGACCAAGCTCACACTCCATCTTTCCCTCACTCAGAAAACGAGACCCCGAGGTACTTAAACTCCTTCACTTAAGGTAAGAACTAGAGATGTTATACGATATACGTCCAGTGAGTACCGATACCAGTGTCCCCTTAACTTTGGTAAATTTGTCGTGCTCTTTAGTGTGACATGTCTTCAGATGTTTGATTATGTTGTTGTTGTTGAAATTTGCACTCGTGCCACCACTCAAAATTGCTTCTTTGCACTTGTTGCATGTTAGCGTCTTACTGGTGGGAAAAGCCACTGTAAAGTACTGCCAAACAGCCGACATGATGCGCTAACATTAGCTCCTGAGCTAATGTGCAAAGGACCCAGAAGACAGCCCGAGCAGCACCGAGACCAACGGCCGTTTACAGTAGCGGTTACCGACACGGATAAGAGGACCCGCAACAATAACAGTTCAAATCTAATGTGTTGTTCGGTACAGCGAAAGTTGCCAGAGGCGAGTGCCCGGATAGCGTTAGCTAGATTCGTTTGCTGTGCGTGACGTTCCACAAACCCGGTTCTCGCTAACGTCCGCTCCTGAGCTAACATTAGCGCCAGACGTTAGCTCCCTTTAGGTGAACAATTCTTCGCCCCTCTTAAAGCGGCGAAGAATAACCGTGTCAGCGATGTCGGAGCTTTATATATATGTCAAGGGAGCTAACCAGTAAATGGATTCCTATTTCTATAAAAGTACGTTTTATCGGATCGGAGCCTGGACTCCAGTACTCGCCGATACCCGATGCCAGCATTTTGGCAGTATCGGAACAACTCTAGTAAGGACACATTACCCAACCTGAAGTAGGCAATCCATCAGTTTCCTGCTGAGAACCATGGCCTGAGATTTGGAGTATTCCTCCTCATCCCAACCGCTCGAGTGAGTTGGCGGTCACTATGATGCCATCATGACCACATCATCTGCAGAAAGCAGCGATGAAATCTGCATCTCCCCGAACTATAGACCCTCCTCTACCCGACTACGCCTCAATATCCAGTCCATGAAAACCACAAACAAGATTGGTGATAAGGCGCAGGCCAACCCCCACCGGAAACGCCTCCGATTTAAGGCCGATCACAGCTCTCGCTTTGGGTGAACAGGGATTGGATGGCCCCAAGTAAGGACCCATACTCCCACAGCACCTCCCACATTTTCTCTCGGGGGACCTGGTCATACGCCTTCTCCAGGTCCACAAAACACATGTAGACTAGATGAGCATAATCCCAGGCCCCTTCCAAGATTCGTGAAAGAGTAAAGGGCTGGTCCGTCGTTCCACGACCAGGACGAAAACCATATTGTTCCTCTTCAGTCCTTGGTTCGACTATCGGGCGAACCCTCCTTTCCAGCACCTTTATAGTAGTGTGTAGTAGTAAAGTGTTAAGTACTTGTGTTATGATACCACAGAGTGCAGACTGCGATTTTCACACTACTGATGCTATGACCATTTTAATGTAGAAGAGCGGCTCAGGTCTACCTCCACACCCTCTTACAGTGACGGATATGTAGCTGAACTAAGGGGACAACTATGTCCACCTCCTGGACGGGAAACTGAGGCGGCTGGTACCCCAGGGAGACCTTGAATGGGGTGTGGCCAGTTGCTAACGAGGTATGGGTGTTGTGGGCATATTCCACCAGGACAGGTGCGTACTCAAGATGGAGAGATTAGATGCGACCACGCAGCGTAGGAAGGTCTCCAGTACCGGGTTTAGTCTCTCTGTCTGCCCGTTCGGTTGAGGGTGGAAACTAGAGGACAGACTGATGGTTGCACCGAGGGCCCGGCCAAAGGCTCTCCAAGCCTGAAACAATGTCCACCGGTATCCCATGTAACCGGAAAACATGGGTAACTATGATGTCAGTGCGATGAAGTGAGCTGCTTTGGAGAAGCGGTCCACCACCATGACAATGACAGTGTTCCCTTGTGAGGGTGGCAGACCAGTGACAAAGTCAAAGGCTATATGGGACAATGTGGTACTGGAAGGGGTTACAGCAAGCCCGTCTGGGTTCGGCGTGAGGCCTTGTTGCGTGCACAGGTTGAACAGGCAAGGACAAATGTCCGCCTCCAGTGACGTCCACCAAAATGTCTGCCGAAACAAGTCAATGGTGCGTCTGATGCCCGGGTACCAGAAGGTATGCGCCCATTGGAGCCCTTTGGAGCGGTTAGGCGCGGGAACAAAGAGACGACCAGGAGGCACACCTCAAGGTTCTGACTGCGTCCAAAGAGCGCCTTGCACCACAGATTCAATCACCTATTCAAGCCACGCAGGTTTCATGGAGGGTGGTGCCAGGACTGGAGCAGTGACCTTTGGAAGAAAACTGGACAGCCCAGGTTGTCGTCAGGCAGGATCAGGATGGAGGCGGATTAGAACCGTTCCTTGAGTTGAAATGTCCATTCAGCCTCCAGTGTCCATTGGAACATGGTCTAGGAGGAGGTAAGTCCAGGGAGGGGTGCTGCTAGCCTGCAGTACTTCCTGATGAATCTGAGGTAAAGGTTGGCAAACCCCAAAAGTTGAAAATGGAGCTGTTTCCGAGAGGAGGGTGTCGGACATTCAGTCACCGCCTTGACTTTCTCCGTATCTGCCCTCACTTGACCCCTCTGGATGATGAACCCCAGAAACGGAAAAGAGGTCACATGAAACTTATTTTTCAGTAGGCACTCGAACACCATGCGGACACGGTGTTGACACGGCGCTGATGCTCTGGCAAATCCACTGGATAGATGAGGATGTCATCTAAATATACTAACAAACAACAGTTCAAAAGTTTTGAAGTACGTCGTTTACCAACACCTGGAATACGGCGGGGCCGTTGGTTAGTCCAAACGGCATGACCAAGTACTCGAAGTGGCGGAGGGGGTATTGAATGTGTTTTCCACTAATCCTTTGCACGGATCCGCACCAAGTGGTATGCATTGGTGCGAGCTTAGTGAAGATCATGGCTCCAGACAATGGTTTGAATGTTAATCAGGGGGAGAGGTTAGGACCCAAAAGCTTTAAACCACTGAGGGGGGGAAACAGGACCTTGTGACTCGACACCGGAGGGCAGGCGTCCCATGGCTTGACACTGGAAGAGAACAGCGTGTCAGTCTTTTGAGCAAGCAACAAGCAAGTTACTCAGAGGTACCAAGACAGAAGACGATAGGGACTGACAACCCAGGTCTACACGACCAGGGTTGATCTACTGTTGGTGGTAACGAGCCAGATCGTCCGCTGTGCGCCGATTCCGCAGAATTTTCACTGCAAAATGGAGGCGGTAACTGTACATACCTCGGAATACATAATTAGACACACTTTTTGCATCCCCTACCATCTTCTTATAGGAAATTCTTACTTTCCCCTTAACCTTCCCATTAATGCATATGCATGACACAGAAAAGTGCAAATTTCCATTTTCAGTTCCTGCGACACGCAGTCTACGCTTTTACTTTAGGGCGGTAGATACCTGTACCGTATCTTCCGCACTATATTGCGCACCGCATTATAAGGCACCTTCAATTAATGGCCTATTTTAGTGTTTTCATATATAGGGCACACCGGATTATATGGCGCATAGAATAGAAGATACTGCAGTCAAACTGGGGTTGCGTTATCCATCCACTAGTTGGAGGTGTGCTAAAGGGAATGTCAACCAGTCAGATGAAGTCAAACTTTAAGCGTTCTGACAACTCTGTTTACTCATGGTAACGTTGGTCAAACGTTAATGTGCATATGAACAATATCTCGCAGTCTTGCTTACTCCTCTCATAAACGTGGAGGGGGACTTTTCCCTGATTCAGTAAACACGTAGTAAAAGAAACAGTCTGATACCACTAAATCAAACGATAGTGCTTAACTCAACATTGTTCAGTTACGTATAACACGTAAAGCTCACTTTTTCAGTTCATTTCCCGTCCACGAATCCCTTGAATTCTTCTTCAGTGTCCGAATTGAACCGAATTGGGCGACTACGGCGTCCAAGCTGCCTGGCACCCTCTCGTCATTATCCGAGTCAGTGTTGCTGCTGTTGCCTGGCAGTTCAGAGTTTATTCCGCCATTAGCTAACTACTTTGGCAACCGTCATGCTAGCCTAACTGAAAAGGACCATTTCCGGATAGTCTTTCAGAGTAAAATACTTCTCAACACCCATTTCAATAGTTCTTGAACTACCCAAGCTAAAATACAAAATGGATGTATATGCTTCTATTACAGTTTTTCTCGATTGTTTAAACACAAATTCTGGTACTTGACACACAATTCCCACAACATGTAACTTGCGCACCAACCCCCTGAACCAATTCTGCTAAACTACAAGCACTAAAAACACTACATACAATTCTCTGTATTTGGCACAATTTTCATGAAGGAAAATCTTGTTTTCACAAGGAACACACTGTCATTCAAAATTCTAAAGTCAATTGCCCTACTATGCACAGTGACAGAATTAGCAATCAGAGATAGGAGATGGAAAGTGTATGACCGAGTCCACAAACGCATTCAGCCCTTCTCCAAGCTGTGGAAAACGCATGTGGAGATGTAGCAGTGGATGTTTTTTTTTTTTACTGTAACGGAATACAGTAAATTCAGTTGTTTTGTATGTAGACCACTTTATGTGCAAATTTGTGGTGGTTGGGATGTACACTGTGTACATTGTTTTTGTTGAGAAAATAAAATATATTTGTTACCATGTATTTGTGAGTATAAAAACAATATTCTAAAATATTTTACAACACACGTATGTACAGTATGTACTGTCTGATCTGTAATGTGAATAAAATAGCCTTAGACCACCTACTTACTACATTCCTGTCACTACCGATGTGACTGAGTCGAGTGCAGATCGCATAGCGCTAGCAAGCAGTGGACCAAACCACTGTGAGGCAAGGGAGGGGGGGGGGGACTCAAAATGTTTTGAAACTTAAAAAGCATTTTTGGGGGTTTGTATCGTTTTACTTCTTACACAGATATAATATTTACAATACACACCATTGTTTTTATGATATTTCTAGAGTGTGACAACCCTTAGATGCGGGGTGCTGACCCCCCTGGGATTTACGCCCTCGTCTCTCTCACACACACTCTCACACACACACACACATAAAAAGTTTACTTTTATTTTCCAAAACACTGAAGATCCAAAAAACTCAAGAGGTACGAAAAGGCAGGTCAGAGGCATGGAGCAAGAAAAAGAAAGAAAAATCCAGGAATAGCAACAAAATGGCATAAAAGAAGCAAAGTCCTCGAAAACACACAAAAAGGTTCTTCAACCGTACAACAGGTAAAAGTCCAGAAAGCACAAGAGAAAAAAGTCCTAAAGAGCTCACCAGCAGAGTGGATGTGAAACAAAGACTCCGTGACTAACAAATAAAACACAGGGCTTAAATAACCAACCTAATTGCTCTCATGACAAACACAAATGGCAACAGGTGGGAGTGGAACAAAAATGGAGGGAAACATAATGAGAAGGCGGGGCAAGATCACATGATAAACATGTCAAACGAAAACAAACACACAATCAAAACAAAGGAAAATGACAGGTGTCCCACAGTGAACCCTAGTGGCCAGAAGAGCCATGGAACCTAACAGTATACATGTCACCAGATTTGTCTCTAGTCGCTTTTGACACAAAAGTCGCCAGGAGGAGGATTTGTTTGTTATAATAGTCCAACCACAACTGAATTTCGGACACTATCGTGACCTGAATAATTTGTCACACTGCGCATGCGTGAAAATTGACGTAATTAACGACAAACATCTAATTAACGCAGTTAGTGCACTTTTTGCATTTTTGACAGCCCTAATATATATAGAGTGCCAGGTCGAATTTAAGATTTATAATATTGCATTGTTGAGTGAAATCCCGCCAAAGACTTGTTTCTCTGTTTGGGGGTAGCTGATAGTGTATCTGACAGGCCTCCTCTACAATCTATTATGTTTCTGTGGGTTGTGCTGAAGAGGTATCGATGCGATGCAACTACAGGCTTTCCGATTTATAATTCTGATCAAAAGAAGTGATTTACCTTTCTGCCATCCCTGCCTTGTTGAAGATAAATGGCAGATGAGATAGTTTAGAAAAAGGAAACACAAATTCAGAGTGCCTTTGGAGTCAACCTTTCTGACGGGTAAAGGCTGGCCTAGACCCGGCAGCCCCTTAACCTCTGCCTGGACGCCCCCTTGTCCACCACAGATAGCATCTCTCCACATGGTCAGCAAGGGGCTGGATAAAACCTCCTTCATATTTTATAACACAAGAAAGCCAACAGGAAATGAAAGACCCTTTGCCTGGAGGACAAATAAATAGAGGAGGGAGAAAAATCAACGGCAGAGAGGGAAAATCCACTCTCCAGAGCTATGGAAAGAGAACACTTTCTGGTGCATGTGTAGGAAATATAACTGCAGGAGTGCACCGTCAGGAGAGGTTTTTTTTTTTTTGCCCTTGCCAACTCTGTCTACTTATAAATGTTGTCATCCTTCTTGGGGCGAAGGATTAAAAGGGAGGTTTTGGGCCGAGTACTGGAGCTCATTTGTTATGTTGAAGACGAAAAGTGCCTGCAGCTACACAGTTAGAGAAGAGTAGAGGAAAAGAGAGGGAAAGTAGGCAAGAAGAAATTCACTCTGGCAGATTTCCTTCTTGAATTCAACCTGTGCCAGCAAGTTTTAATGCATTCGGAGCTTATGACTCTTTTTGCTGCTTTTCCATTTACCATCAATATATTTAGGAACACTATTCAAGCTTATTCTAGAGGCTTTATAAATCTTTCCTTACAGCTGGTTGAAATAAGCTTGTTTTAACTGTACCTTTATCTCTGTCAATGTTCTTCAATAGATCACTCAATAGAAGGGGAGCGGTAGGCGGACCTCTGCATAAGCTTGCGCGTGTCAATATGGTCACGCTTAAAGTCCACGGGGCCGAACAAACTGCGCCGGCGGTCTGTGATTGGAAAACGGGACTGGAACTGAAGTTATGTCTTGTAAGCACCCCGCTATCCGAGAAGTTACTGCTGTAGCTGGTGGGTGGAGACACTGTACGTATGCTCTAAGGGGGTGGGAATATTCAAATATTTCGGCTTGTGACGTGTGAAGCCATGGCGATTTTGAACAGCTCACCAGAGGCTGAAGGCGGGATCAATTCAGAAACCCGTATCTCACTCAAAACAGCATGGATGGTTTTTCTTCCAAGTTTGTATGCGTGTGGATGCACCAGAGACACACAGTAACACCCCAAATCCCAGAAAAATGGATTTTTCCATAATATGGGCACTTTAAGGTAGAAAGGAAATGGAGTTGCAACATTTGATTAATCCCTATAGGGTAGTGGGATGTAGGGGCTCCCAAAGGAGGTCGCAGACACGCGTTCTTGGTGAGTGGCAAAAGCGTTTGTTCGAGCACAGCACATAGATATATTAACGTTATCGATTTCATCGACCAGTTCACTCGTGCAGGTCCCACCTCGCTCACTGCCGCCTCACTCCTAAATATACAAGCAGAGTACAGGGTTAATTACGCCCAGCTGGCACCATTCCCTGAGCCGCTCTGAAACCACGCCCAGCCCCCACAATCCCCTAAACCTAGAACTAAAAATGAGTCATTTGAGATTGTGAGTGCATACAGGAAATCCTTTAGTCACAAATGTCAAGACTGTGGCGTAAATCTTTTTTTAATACGCACTAATAGTGCTTGTCAAGTATTTACTTTCTGGCCTTGGCCCTCGCGGCTCATGATGATAAAGCAGGACGCAGTAGAGAGAAGTTGAAAACTAGAGTTAAGCCAATTACTGAATTGTCCTTCTATAACATGGTAGCTTCTTCAAATAGAAATCGCTTTCAGTCTTTAACTCGGTCACACATGGTTTTAGAACCTAGCAGAGAACGGACCTGGAGCTTGTAGCAAGCAATTAGAAAACTGTTGAAGGAACTGGATTCCTCTGTACATAGTGCAGGGAGGAACAGACATGTAATTATCTCTCCTCTTGTCATAATCCGACTTCAGTGTAAATGCAGCTCACATGCTGGTTTTGCCCAAATGGAAGTACCTGTAATTGGTACTTGTTATTATGGTTAACATCAAAAGCATTGCGGCATCAAATTGGCATGGATTTTCTATTTGGAATCCACACAAGGACACAAACTGAATGAGAGCAGTGGTTGCCCAAAGGGAGATAGCCCAGCAAGATGAGGTTGGTGCGTTCCACTGATATCAATCATCCCTCTTGACCGGTGGGATGTTTGAGGAGTAGCTGCGATGGCCTGAGAACTGGTAGGGCACCAGGATGTACACACATACACTTGGACAAATGAGGCGCGGATGCGAAGTGCGTAAGGTTTTCTAGAAGATTGGTACGATAAAACTGGGTATGAGTATTGTGAGGAATAAAGCCCTGGTACATATTGTGTACTGTACCAATGGATTTACCACACAAAGGATGCAGTCAGTGAGAAGGGAGAGATGCAATACATCTTGTATTTCCGCTGAATTGTTACGGTCTGTTGCATTCACAGAAAGTGATGGAATAGTGATGTGACGAATGACTTGCAACTTGCCTGTGGTCTTGATTATTATATAATGCTACAAAGGTTATTGGATGCAAAACCCAGTCAATTATGACATCAAAAGCAGGCAGAGAGAGGTGCCATCCATGGTACAGTGATCCAACAAGGACACCGTATACAGCAAGAGAAAAAGAAAAAAAAACTATAAGGGGCGTATTTGTGCTGAGAAAGAAAAGGGGGAAAGAGTTCAAAGTCTGTATTACCCCCACCCTCATTGGACTGATCTCTGGTGGGGATGAGTCCACCTACAGGTGGTAGTCTGACCATCTGGTGACGTGATGCAGCCAGAACAACCTGTATCTCAACGCTCTTGAGACAGTGGAGATGTTGTTGGATTTCAGGAAAAACGCAGACCCACCTTCCCCCGTCACCACTGTGGAAATTTCCGTTGACGATGGAGCATGTTTCTTGGGCTCCATCATCAAGAAGGCTCAGCAGAGGATGTTCTTCCTGAGGCAGCTGAAGAAATTCAATCTGCCAAAGACGATGATGGTGCACTTCTACACGGCCATCATCGAGTTCATCCTCTGCTCCTTCATCACCGTCTGTTACGCTGCAGCCACAGTCAAAGACAAGGACAGACAGCGTGTCATCCGCTCAGCAGAGAGGGTGATCGGCTGCAATCTTCCGTACCTCCAGGAATTGTTCGCTTCCAGGACCCTTAAGCGAGCTAAAAGATTGTAGCCAACCCCTCTCACAGCAGAAAAACACTGTTTGTGCCCCTCCCATCTGGCAGGAGTCTGAGGTCCTTCAGGACCAAGACCTTCCTCCAGAGTAACAGTTTCTTCCTGTCAGCAGTCAGGTTCATCAACAGAGCCCGAGGCCACGCACTGACCAACCTTGTCATCCCTCTACACCAGTCACTTAACACTTTTTGTTCGCTCGTGCACTTTTTAAACTTTATTTTCAAATAGTTTATTTTACACCTCTTTAGTCCATAGCCTTATACTTTATTTGATACCGCGGGACTAAAACATTTTGAAAGTCCTCCGCTCCTGGACTGCTCACCATGAGGTCCAGTCAGATCTGTAGGTGGTTCAGACACAAAATGTGAAGCACCAGCTTGTGTCAGCAAAGCTGTGGCAACTTAACAGCAGACAGAGTGCCAGCGTGTCAGATACATGACTCAGTGTGACTGGTCTACATCTCTGGTAGACCATGCTATGTGTCCAAGGGACATATTCCACACCCTCCTACACACACACACACACACACACACACACACACACACAATGCCCCCAGCCGAAAATATCACTAACATGCTGAATCACTCATGTACACAGCAATGAGTACAGCTTGAAGGAGGTCTGGTCTGGGGAAGTTTGCCTCGTGGGTGCTGGCTAGTGGTGTCGCATCAGTGGAAGACCTGGTTGTTCACTGGTTGGCTGTGTGAGTGCCGGTCGTGTTATCCTGACTTTCATTTTCTTGCAGTGTTCATCACAGTATCTCTTGGAGCGTTTCTGTGGTTGATTGTTTGCTGTTGCTACAAAGGGCAGCAGCATTCTGCCTCTTCTAGCAGCAGATCCACCTGCAGTTTAATGGGACTCAACAGCCCAGATAAAGTGTGATAGGGCCCGCAGGGTGGAAAGTATGCTTTAATTTATTAAAGTGGTGTTGGTCAATCCTGTTTGAGTTGCTGAGCAGTTACAGGACTTAAGGAATGTAATTACAAAGAGCCAACAAAGAATAAACCACAGGGGGTGAAGTGACACCCCTGTGACTCTTCCTTGTGACCGCCTGGTCAAACAGTAACCTAACAGATGTGACTCAGGATACGGGTCAATAAAAGTACCTCTGAAATGTCTTTGTTTAGACATTTCCACAAAACCCACAAAAGACCCGCGAGGCCCACAGCTGCGTCTAAAAAGATGGACGCACCTGAAAGCACACAGATTCAACTCCTCGTAAGAGTGGGAGTAGTTTTTTGCTGCAGCCTCCTAGTTTTTGTTGTTTTATGACCTGTGTTATCTCATGTATGCGCTAGATGGACACCAAGTTTGTAAACGCCTCTGTAGTCTCCGTCGCAATTAACAGTGTTGCCTTAAGCTCATTATTTTCCCCTGTCCCAACATGACCTAGAGGAACACGACGATGTTTGTTAAACCGAGTTCAGTATGATATATCTGCTTTAAACTCCTTTGTAGGAACAAATAGGTGCGGATGTAAAGAACTTGCCCCCCCACGGTCTAAGAATACTCAAATCAAAAAGTGTTGTTTGTAACCAAAGTATTGTTTAAAAAAATGTATAAAGTAATGACATCTGAATGCAATGTGAAGTGAATACAATTTAATTAAACATAATTTCTGGAATATCCTGTTATGATGTTATGATTAGAAGACCTGGGGACGGCTTGCAGTATTTCCGTCTTATGGATTTCTCCCACTGTTTTCCCAAAGAGGTTTTGGTAGGAGTTTTTCTCTCCTGGCAGGCAAATAATAGTTAATAAACCACAAAGCATAAACAGGAGGGAAATGATGGGGCCCGCAAGGTGGAAAGTATGCTTTAATTTATTAAAGTGGTGTTGGTCAATCCTGTTTGAGTTGCTGAACAGTTACGGGACTTACGGAATGTCATTACAAAGAGCCAACAAAGAAGAAACCACAGGGGGTGAATTGACACCCGTCGTGGCCGCTTTCAAAGAAAGGTCCCTATGGCGAGTTCTGGAATGGCCCACAGTAACAATTGTCTTTGAAGTATGCTTTACCAGCTGGCCGGAGCAGGGGTGAAGCCCCGCCCTCGTATGTAAATCTGTTATCTTCTGTGAAAGTTTTTGAATAAAACTCGGAGGTCCGGGGAGCTTAGGCGATTTCGGCACGGCAAACGCGGTGTGGCTAGAATCCCCATTGCAAAGTAATACGACTTGTCTGTGGTTTTGTTCTCGCCTCTCTAATGGTAACAGAAAATACCTGACAAGTGTCAAAAGAGAGTTATCCCTTAGCTAGGTAAAAATGGCAGCAGTGAAGAGCAATGATTGTATGTAGTTTCGTCTTCATATGAGGACTTAAACATACATTAAGCTCATACAACAACACAATATATACATTTACATTACACTTTGTATCTACAGTACTTTGTTAACTGAGAGTGCATTAAACCTTGAATGTAAACAAATAAGTTCACTCGTCCTGGATATTTATTTTGCTACAAAACAATAAAAGTCAACAACTGTTCAGTTTATTAGACTTAAATATGTTTTTAACTATGAAAGAGTAAACACAATGTTCAGATTCATTATGTTTAGATACTTATTTATAAACTTAAGTAGGATTAACTATTACAAGAAAAAGAACAACGCAGAATATAAAGGAGATGAATGTGCTCTCCACTGGAATTAACCATCAGTTTCAAAATTGGCATATAATGATTCCCCATGTTTATGTTACCACTTAAAAGGTACTGACTGACTAGAAATAAAGTTCTCTTCCTCCCTCCCTTACTCTTTCCTTTTCTCCCTCTCTCTTCCTTTTTTCCCCTCTCTCTCTCCTCCTCCATATCCCCATTTGTGTCTATAGCGGTCCATAATATTTTCTCTTTCCACCCTTCATCTCCTTTCCTCCCCCACCCCCCTCAATCCCTCCCTCTCCTTAATATTTCCATTTGACCATCTTTCAGTCCCTGTGCATTCCTCCCTTTCTTCTTGCATATTCCTGTATCTGAACAAGGTCACAATAATATGAGGCGGGGCAGACATGAGCACTGTGCATGAGCATTAGCATATGCTTAAAGGGGGGATTATGTATTTCACTCTGGCCTCTTTTTATTCAATCCAAACCCATTCATGTATTCTAAGGAGGGTCAAGTGATGCTAAAGGCAAAGGTCGGGAAAGGTAACCATATAATTACCAAATGTTTCCATTATCCATAGGGAAAGGCATTGAAAATGTTTTTCCTTGACAAAGTCTCCTTGATATCTAGTCTTCCTGTAAAGTATTAAAGTTCATAGTATTTAGTGACAGAGCTTGCTGACTTCATGAAGATTAATTTTTTTAGGTAAAAAGTAGCTTAGCAATAAGAGTTCAGAACTCAATTTTATCAAACATAACAAATATAACAGTGGGTATACATAATATTTATACATATATATATACATACACACACACACGTGATACATTATATATATATATTACGTATCACAGTGTTAAAAATAAAACACCCAGGCGAATATCCGCCTGCCGTGTGGATAAGACTTCCTACGCCATAGGGGTGTTTAGATTTGATGATCTCCTTATGTGCCAAATTGATTCCTAAAATGAATATCTCTGGGCCATCCGCAAGGTTTTTTCTCGTAATTAAGCAGCACTTGCTAATACCACATCCACTAAAGCTTAAGGGCATCTCCTTTTAAGTATGGCTTTGTGAGGCCTCTTCATACCGCTTCCTCCATCCTTTGGGGACTTAATCAGATGATTGGCCGCTACATCACCTGGCATTATGTTAGATGACTGATAGAGATCAGAGGAAGGTCAGTGACAGGGCGGGGGGGTGGGACTCCACCATTAATGCAGCATTTGTACCCGTCATTGACCTTTCGTTGTTAAATGTTGTTGAGTGATAACCAGACAGTCACACTCCGTATAATCGGAGGACGGTGAGCTCATCCTTTCATTTATTTCTTTAGCTTTTCTCTCGCACGTGTTGGTTTATTTGCCTCTTCTCGTAAATTACTGCAGGGAGGATTGCTGCTCTGTTCATTATTTCAATGGAGGTTTCGGTGCTTGAAGATGATACCGCGGGTTGAAAGGTTCATCCACACATTCAAGGGTATTTAAAAGCAGAGGCTATTTTTCAAATAATTGAGTGATTATCATTACTGTAAGTTTATAATTGCCAGCTCATCTAATTGTGTATTTACTCTAGTTGGAAATGATGAGAATGTTAACATGTAAAAGCCATTTAAGGATTCTGGTGCCAGTAATCGTCAGTTGTAAACTGACATTTCCTTCTGCAGTGCCGACATTGACGTTGAATAGTATTTAATAGAATGATAAAGGCAATATAAGAAACTATGTTATACTTGCAACACAGGTGCTGGTCCTTTAAAACCATCTACTTAACTAACATAATATAAAAACTATTGCATAACGTAGAATATGCAGTATGAATCACCTTTAGCCTCAGTCCCTATCACTCTCAATCACTGTAATGGTGGGTAAGCAGCTAGTTTAGTTATCCACAGCAGTGCAGTACAGTGTTTGGATGTGTGAGGGAGCTGACTGCGGTTTGTAATTAATCTGTGGCGAGCGAGTGGGGGTAATGGAAGCTCTTCAGCTGAACCACTCCGGCACTGCTAGACAGTGTTTATACGATGGAGGTACTGTTGATGAAGGAGCAGTGGCATTTTAAGTGAAGATGAGAGGATTGATGGGCAGATGGGTTACAATGTCAGCACAAGCATTCCTGGAAGGAAGGTGGAACTAGTCTAAATGTATGCATTAGGTACTCTAAGATGCTTTCTTTCTTTTCCGGGCTGCACTTTAGTCTCTGACCAACCAGCCGCCAGGCTGCATCGTAGTCTACGACCAGTTATCTATCTAAGTTTTAGGGCTGTCAACATAAACACAGAGATTAATGCAACAAAATATTTTTATCAGGAGAACTGTGCAGAGGAATTCCTCCACATGTCAAACAGAAGGGGGTGAGTGGCAAACTGGTCACTTAAAGCACCACTATGCTAAGCTCGCACACAGTTTTCAGAAGACCACCACTGTGTCCCTAAAAGACTGTCCTATCTAAATGTAGCGAGATTGTTGGCACTTGTCTAGTGTCTGAAATACACCCTTTCTAAAGTGATTACTCATTACTTTTAAGATTGAGTCTTTAGAAGTAAAAACAACATTCACTAAAAACAACATTGACCAATCACCATTAATCGAGATTAATAAATTTTGATTAATAAAAAAAATGTAATCTATTGACAGCCTTATTATTTTTCAAGGGCACCATCCCTGCAATGCTTTGGTCCGCCAAGATTTGTGATTCTAAAACACAGTGGTTTGGTGACATATAGCTAGGACTGACTCTTCAGCACTTGCTGAAGTTGCACTGAATTTGATTGTAAAGTATTTTTAAAAATGTATCTGTGACGGGCTTGGGTACTGGGGGGACCCGGAAGGAGGAGACGGAGTCAGAGAGACGGTCTGAGCGAGTCGTTTAATAAATGAACGAACAAACGAATGCGCTTGGGCGCCGTCCTGCGGCCACGCTCTCTGTGGCGCGTCCTGCTACTGACTGACTCAGGGCTAGCAAACAATTTTGTTGTGTAGGAACAATGACAATAAAACACCTAACTTTTTTAAATTAGTATTTCAGTGGGATACATAGTGCTGTCAGATGACTACGTACGTTATATGTTTAGGCAACAGAGAGTTTACCTTAAACAATACTTATGTTAGTATGTTTTCACTATTCCAAGGAATAGTTGTATGCGCTCCGAACACCATGACTTACCTATTGGGGCTTGCTTGGATGCACTAAATGGTTCACTGACAGTCAGCTATATTACTAAAATGGTTTAACAGGTCCAACTGAAAATGCATTGCTGATCAAGAGTGTAAATCTCTAAATACTGAACTTAGCAGATTTTTTTTGATTTGTCGTTCTCTTCTTGCTTGGATGCTTGTCTTACACCCACAACTGCCTGATGTGTTGCCAGACTCCTCTATTGAGCATTAAATAGGTTGTATTTGAAAGACAAATTCCCAAATCACCACCAAGTTTCATCAGACAGTATAAAATGTTTAAATTGTATTTAATTCCGCCATCTGGGAACATGCATCCCCCACTCTGCCCCCTCACACACACCCAGAAAGCTCTTGGAGCTCCATAAAGGTGTTCATTTGCTCTCTCCCCTCCACTATTAAACCCCCTTAAACTAGTCCATCTTCTGTTCTCTCCATGCACTCTTGGAACTGCAATCAGAGCTAGAGAGGGAATGCTTCGCAGCATGCCAACGAACAGAGACAGCCTCTTTCTTCTTGCGGCCTGGCTGATAAAGCAATGAGGCAATCGGCTGTTCCCATGAGAGAATGAGGCCTGATTTGTCTGGGCTTACCACCCTTTGTCAGTTTTCCTTTTGACTCACTTGTTCATTCTGCTACTCTTTTTTCTTTTCAGTACTGATTTTCTACATACCCTGCCGACAGCATTGGTGTTACAATTTTACTTCATATTCAGACAGGATATAAAGTAGTAGCTGCTCCACGGATGGCAGTGATGCGTGTTGTGGAAGCAGGATGAGATGGGGGGAAGTGACTATGAGAGAAGTGAATGATGGGCTTCCAGGAGCAGATCAATAGCTCAAGGCCTGATTGGCCAGATTGGCTCTTCCTCCACAAGGAATTCCCTTTGGTCCTCCCAGAATGTGCATAAAGCACAAACACTTATGCATTCCATTTTGCATCCCGTAACTTTAAGATCCGCTCGTGACCCAGTCTTGGACCCAGCCATGCCTCTAATTCCTGCTGCTTTGGTTTCATTCATCAAAACTAAACCGCATTATGAAAGTATAATAGCTCAGTCACAATCTCCCCCTCTTTCAATCCAGTCCTGCATCAAGCTTTGGCAGCGCTCAAAGCCTCTCCATCACTCAGTGTTTAGACATACATGATGGAGGTTCCTTACTCTGTCTCTCGGTAAAAGCAGTTGTTTTTCTGACATCGAGACCAAAGAGATTTCTTTTGAGTGCAGAGCTGAATCTTGATCTCAAGCTTCTTTTTTTTTTTACCTGGCTTTGAATTATATGCATCATGGCTAACGCCAGCAGTACACAATACACCTATTGCAATACACCTCCAAACACATTGAAAGCTTGTGAACTTTTGTGTGTTGTTTGTTATTTTTGATTACAAATTGAAAGTAAAACAGCTTAATTTTCCATGGAGCTTATAAATCAAAATCAAGGATTTTGTTTTGTTGTTTTCCTGAAAGTTTCCTCCCATGTCCAAATCACCTGCACCTTTCCACTGTATTTAAACCATGTTTGTCTCTTGACGGGCCATTGAATGTCTGATTAGTTGAATTAGTTTTTCTCAGTGCTTTGATGGTATTTTGTTTGTTCTTAGCTGATCTCCGGTTTGCCGCTAGGGATCTTGATTTTGGAACTCAAATAAAGTAGTTTTTCAATATTTTTCAGTCTGCAATTGAGTCCTGCTTCCCGCCCTCCCGTCGTGAAAGGTACACTTAAACGGTAGACAGTAATATGCGGACAGGGGTGTAAATATAGAAATGTTAATATGAAATTTGGCTGTGTGTAAAAGTCAGACAGTGAAATTACATAATTGCACAAAATCCATTTGTCGTCTCTCGAGAGAAGGGTCCATTTCCTGCTTTATTTTGTGCGGTCATTCTTCGAAGGAGGGTCATGGTGGAGGACGGACTTTGGCGGAGCATGCTTGAGGGTTCATTGTGATTATAGAGAACCACAAGGCCTATATGTACATGTTAATTTTTTTCAGGTTCTCACTCCAACTTTCACATTCTTTTCGCGGGCACATACACCTCTGTAGAGCGTCTTTTGACATTTTGACTTCTGGCACGATTTCAGACTTTGCCACTGTTACAAGGACCTGGGGATCAAAAGGGAGGGGATAGCAGCGATTCAGAATAGCGCATTAGAGCACCAGTTTTCCACGTTTTGCGTTTCAAGCCTGGGACTCAGACCAGCCGCTGACCCTTGGTTTGGATGGCGTGGAGCTTTTGGGGCAATGGATAATTAGCTGGATGGATAGAAAAATCAGTGATCATCTTGTGCTTCTAGTCTCATCTATTTGCCGTCTCCTCAGTTGATTAACATGTTATGTTAGTAATAGCTAGAATGGAAAAAACATTCCTGCAAAGGCGGTAAAGTTGGTTGCACAAAAGTTAGTTATTTTTTGTTTGAATCTATGTGTATAATGTGTGGATAGAAACATACTCTAAACCTATTGAAATGCTTGTGTTATGTTGCTCTGTTCTAAACTTCTTAGCAACTTTTAAGTTACTTTAAGTTATCATCTGAAATAGCTTCTACTCCAGTATCATCAAATTTGGTTTGGAACCGAGCCAGAAACAACTTTGAGAAGCGTTATTGTGTACTCATCACAAACGAAGCCAACTTTTAAGAGGAGCAGTTATATAGAAGACATCCATCTCATTATTGACGTGGTAGTCCAATAAAAGATTAATCATGAAAAGGCTTTTTTTTCAAGCGGGAACATGTTAAATTCCATGACAATCCTGTAATTAAAAGCTATTCATTTTTGTAATGTGCTTGTGGTGGTTGGGCGTGGTTTCAGCACGGCTGCAGCGGAGAGAGGGGGGAAGCGGCTCAGGGAACGTTTCCAGCTGGAGGCAATTAACCTCCATCTGAGGCGTTGAGGGGTTGTTCTTTGGTTTCAATGTATTTCATTGTTAAAAATCGTAAAAAAAAAAAAAAGGTTTCTGCTTCGCAGATTTCGCCTATTGCGGGTTCTTTTTGGAACGTAACCCCCGCAAAAAACGAGGGATCACTGTAATAACTAGGGGTGTAACGATTCGTTTTTAACAACGATTCGATCACGATTCGTGGTTGTCGATACGATTCAAGGACGATATTGGTTAATTTAGAACGATACGATCCGATACGATTCAATGACTTGAAATCGATTCAGTAACTTTTTAGCCAAAAATTCAACCAGTGTGACTGAAATAAATTTCCTAGATTTCCTGTTGTTTCTTGTAATGGAATCAGGTATCAATTAATTATGAATATAAATAAACAAGTAAACAACAATGAATGGCAAATGCATTCACATTTTATTTAAATAAAGTGCAAACACTGCTGTAGCAGTGTAGCAGAAAAAAACCCTGTATTAGTGATATACACAAAAAACACCCCTGCAATAATGGTTTCCCCCTACCAACCTCCGCAAACCCCCCCGCTATTTCAACCCTTTTGGAACGTCCTCTCGGATTTTCCGTGAAACCCGGAAGTTGAATCGGGGCTCGGGACAGCGGGACCTGCATACTGCGTGAGCACATCATGGCTCAGTCCGCGACAGCCTTTATCATTAAAAATGCTAAGAAAAAAGTCTGACGTGCTTAAATCCAACGGGTTATTTCCTAGTATCGATACAATCGATTTATTACATTTTAAATCGATCTTTGATCGATATATGTCGTCCATATGGCCAACTCGCCGAGCACAGATCGATGTAGTTGGATCGGAGGAATAGAAATCGATACGTCGATGTAACAGCTGAATCGTCACACCCCTAGTAATAACATATTGCACACACACACATCTACCGCTTTTCTTCTTCTTACTACAACATCAAGAGGTGGATAATCAGTGTAGTTGTTCTTGTACGGTTAAATGCACAAACCTTACAATAAATTAAATTGGCGATCTACCTGTACCTCTTCAATGTCTACATTATTAGTCAGTAACCTCGTTGTATATTATGTATATAATATAGTGATCAATTAGGCTACATACCGTAAGATAAGTGACATCATTAGTGATTAATATCAATATCTATGACCATGGTGCTAGTTAGATTTTATTTATTTCGTTATTTGAAAATACTAAACACTTTAAAGCATAATTTGACAGCTAGTGTGGATATTTTCATTAATTGATACCAGAAAACATTAATCAGATTGTAGATTGTGGCTCAGCACGTCACGTCACGTGAGCACGTCACGGCTCAATCCGTGACAGCTCTCATGTAGGAATTGTGGGTAATATGGTCGTCTCTACACCTTGATAGACAGTACCACGCCTGTCAGTCTTGTAGCAGACGTGATCACCTGAGAGGTTAAAGTTACAGGAATCCTTCCATAGTGTCAATATTGTGGAGTGCGATTTCAGTTTTTTTTGTTGTCTAGCTCTGACGGAGTTGTCCAATGTGCTCTTCGCTGAATGAAATTTCAGTAGATGCCTTGAATGTATCCAAGTGTTGCCTGCTGCTTTGTTGTTAAACAGCTATCAGGCGATCAGCTATAGGTGGATAATCAGTGAAGTGGTTATTGTACGGTTAAATGCACAAACATTACAATAAATTAAATTGGTGATCTACCTTTACCTCTTCTATGTCTACATTATTAGTCAGTAACCTCATTGTATGTTTGAAGAATGAATCACGGATTGGTAGGTAACGTACTTCCTGGTTCACCGCGGGGCATTTTGGGAATTGTAGTTTACAGGTGTAATTTCCTGCTCATAGAAAAGACTGCATGCATTTTGAATAGGCTTTTGGTGAGCTTGAATATGGTGCATAATGTTTGAAGGTACATGCAAATTATGAGATGACAATGATAATTATGGATTATTACTATTATTGTCATAGTATATTAACAATATTATTATTTATTTGTATTTTGAATGTTATTTAATGTTATTGGGCTATTGAGGTAAAGAGCTGGGGAGCTGTGTTGGTTGTAGTATGCACGTGCAAATTGAAACGTTGCATTTCTTATTATTCCAGGTTTATTACCTGGTTCCGTTTAGAAAAGAATAAACAAACTGATGTGGAATACTGAGTAATATTCTATGTACGCTGGGTTGCCCTTTCCGTGGGGAGAACACGGGTTGCAGTATATTATGTATATAATGATATACATACTTTGTAAATACTACAATACTGTGTAAATATATATTGTTTCCTATTAAATCTAATCTGTAATTGACCAAATGTAGTCTTGTGATAGACTTTGAAGGAAATTGGCTCATGTTTGTTATTTTGAAAAGCTATCATTTTGGAATCTGAATGTCCTGGTTATCACAGAATGACACCTTGGGGATGTGACTCTCTGCCTGAAGTGGAATGATCATGGAATGATCCGGTTAATTCTAACTTGAAAATGACCAGAAGTTGGCTGGTGATAGAAGTGGGTGTCATATACCTTTGGCCACTCGGCTTTGGCCACTTGACTGTTAGGGATTTCACTAATATCAAGCTTTAGTTTCGTTTTCATTCAAAACTATAAATGATATATATATATACATTAGACGTTAAAATATATATATATATATATATATATATATATATACATATATACACATTAAAAAAAACAATTTTATATATATATATATAATATATATATATATATTTATACACATATAAATATATATAATATAATATATATGTGTATAATATATATATATATATTATTATACACAATAATAATATTATATATATATATATATAATTATATATATATATATATATATATATATATATATATATATATATATATATATATATATATATATATATATATATATATATTATATTATATAATGTTGTGCACACACTAGGGCTGCTAGCAGCACTGGAAGGGTCCTCTCCCCGCACGTCGAAGCACTGGCCGGACGGCTACCAATGCGGTCGAGGACGCCTGCGGTTGACGACAACTAAGTGCCGAAAGGTTTATCCGACGGTCAACCGCATTGGTAGCCGTCCGGCCAGTGCTTCGACGTGCGGGGAGAGGACCCGTCCAGTGCTGCTAGCAGCCCTAGTTTTACATTGTGCTTTGGGTTTCATCTCGATGTGCAAACATCCAGTAAAGTCCCTCTTCGCTTACAGTGATTCCACAGCCGCATACTGAAAGGATGATCGCTGCTTTATTTGCCCACAGAGACAAAGCCCCCAACCTCTCTTGCTGCCTCCTCTGAGCCTGGCACAAATCAAAATAATGGCCCCTCTTCACTCAGGCTCCAAACTAACATTTACACCAGGCAAATGTTTAATACATGTCAACTTTTATTTGTCCAACAGTGCATGAAATTGGCACAAAAAAGCAACAAAGGGCCCAAGGGCCCTGAGGGCCATGCAGGATGGTGCTGTTTAAAGGGATGGAAGTCGACAGGGAGGGAAAAGGAAAATAATGCATTCCATATTCTGGTAAGTGGAATATGATTTAGCGACTGTTTGGTTGCCTTGGAGGCCGAGCCAGCCGCAGAAATGTAAATACTTATATTAAGTTCCTGTTCAATATTTATGCAATTTTAAACCTGTCGAAACTGGGGGCCACCAGGCTTGGCTGCTGAGATGCTTAGGGATGTTACCAAATTACCTTTCAGAGTAGTCTGAACAACTTGAGTTCAACATTCTAAAGACGAGTTCAGATGGATAGCCCCATCATTGGCTGACATCTGCTGTCCCTCTTAGAACAATAGGCCTGTGGGTAGGACACATTATCGCTGAGCCCAGTAAACACAAACCTTTTTAAATCAACCAAATAGCTCACACCCCTAAAGCAGTCATCCTCAAAGGAGGTTGACACATTCTCATCCTGAACCATGGCCACACATCATTAATTCTCCACATCAAACTCTTTGTTACATCAATGGTGTTAAACTCATAGGCGATGGTCAGGCCGAAAGGTGGGTCCGGTGGAGGGGGGGTTAGTACATGTAACTCTAGCCACCATGTGGCAATGTTCCACTAAAAGGCCCTTGTTGTAGAGGATGAAATCAAATAAATGAACTAATGAAGGGAAAGAACCTACCGATCAGGCAACATTCGTCTGCTCCAGAAGGCACAAAAGGGAAGAAATCTTAGGGAGAGCGTCAGAAGAGGGATCCCTCTCTGATTGGAAGAAAGCAAGGGTTGCTTTTGAATTAAGTTAAATGTGTTCATTGGCAAGTAAAGCACTACCAAGTGCACATCATCGCACAAGTGTATGCGACTCAAACTTTTGACTTGCTGTCAAAAGGTTCATTGATCTACTCTGGTCTCGCTGATGACTTTTGGTTTAAGTGATTTTCACTACAAAATGATTTAGTGTTTTTGTAGATTGTGGCTCAAATGTAGTGTTTGAGTAATTCAGGCACCTAACTAAACAGTTAGATATAGGAATGAGCACAAGTGACAACAGAAAACAGTTAAATGCAAGAGACTACTTCACAAGTGTGTCATCAATGACATCTAACCCTAATGGGACCCGTTCGATGCAGTTTTACCAAATTCATGATCAATTGCATTGTGCTTTTATTACTGTGTAAATAGACAAGCTACAGTGCTAATGCTTCACAGTACTACAGAGTGTATGAGGGGGGACTTTTTCTTCACTTTCAATCAAGCTTCAGTACCTCTGGCTGACCTGTGAGAAACCAAGGTACCTGTAACACAGGAGATATACGGCCTCTGCCCTGCTGCAGAGACGAGGGGTGTGTGTGAGTGTAACCAGTCGCGCACACTTACCCACATGCACAGCACCCTTGAGTCCAACACTGGCCGTAAAACTGTCCGTAAAACGATGGTTTTGATGGATGTGGAGGGCAGCACTAGGAGTTTGTTTAGCCAAACATGAAGGCAGAGGAGCTGAATAAACACAAAGATTTCTCATCCTGTCCTTTCTTTCTCTTCTTGTTGGCCCTGATACCCTTGGGACTGCAACTCTTCAACCCACCCGCACACACTCAAATAACCTCTTTTACTGCTTACCAGTCGATCCCAGTACAGTTTGTCTTGCCTTATCAGCCAATAGATCAATGATCTAACACAACGCTTCAAAGGATTAGGCCTCTGGGGTTTTCCCTTTCCGTTACTGTAGAACTAGATTACAGTACAGTAGGTTCCGCAATGTTCAATATACAGTACACGTTCACAGGTTTCCATGGATAAGGATAAGGGTTCTATCTGGACCTGCCTCTGGCCTTTGCCCTGCTGACAACTGCTGCTGCTATTATTATTTTAAGTATTAATCACATTACTATTACTGTCATCATAAACCAACATTCCCCTCTTTGTGCTTTACTTCACCACATGCTTCTGTTGGTGATAGTGGTTGTCCCTGCAGTGGTCCTGGCTTACTACCTCGCAATATTTGAAGGTGTTATCATTATTCTATTAATTTGATTTCATCCTCTACAACAGGGGGACTTTTAGCGGAACATTGCTACACGGTGGCTAGAGTTACATGCTGGCATTCAAGGGACGCTGCAGTTTGGCCTGCGCGCACACACACGCCGGAGAATGCGATCATAAGTCTTCCTGACCACTCAGGGACCAGATTCATCATAAGCCAGTTTCAGAGCAGACTCTTTGAATTTCACTGGCAATACAATTTGGATGATGCTGTCCCCAATAATACAGTGACAATGAGACACCCATGTCCTTACCAGCACAACACAACACAAGGATTTTATTTGTGGTGTACATAGAAATACTAATGTAAGACATGTATTTAATCAGCACTTTAATGTTTATTGCACATTGGGTAAAGGAAAGAATGATTAGAGAAGTAATATTACTCAAAGTGTCCACAATGTTGGTATAAAAGTTGCTGGCGCGTGGAAGTGCCAAGTGATCTGATTTATGTAGTTTTGTGTCTGTTCAGTGTGAAAGTGCAAATGTCAGTTTAAGTGAAATGTGTCTCTCTCCTAAAAATAGCCACCATTATGGTGATACTGAAGACAGTGATCGAGAGCCTCCACCCAAGAAGGCACCAACACCATCAATTAATCAACATCGGCCAGCTTCAGGACCATCACGATGGTAAATATAACCAATATTCGTCTGATTGGGAAAATCAATTGGTAAACTATAACATTGCTGTTTTTAGTTTTTTTTAGAACTCTTCTGTTCCACTTGTCACAGAAATATCTCCCTTATAACCCTTCCCTTATGTTTTACATGTATTGTTTAGCAACCAACCAACTCCAGGGGTCTGAGAATGTCTGAGAAGGCCACAGACATGGAAGTAAACCACCATGCCATCCGATGGTTTAATGTGGCTTGCGACCGCGGGGGTGGTCGCCGTGCCCGGTCCCACCCAACTAATTAGCTAAGGGTTTTACTTGGTTTTGTATTTTTTTATTTGAATAATTAATGTTGATTATCATATATTTTGTTAATTAAGCTCCATGAAAATAAGGTTTTAAAGGTATTTTCGTTTTTAGAGCTTGTAAATGTGTTTGTCATCAGCAAGTGTTCCACAGTGCCTTAAAATTCAGACACATCGGGGGTCTTTAGTTGGCTGTTATTGTTAGTTATCATTAAAGTTTGTTTATATTGTCTGGAATGCACAATATGGTGTTTCTTGGCAAACTGTCCATGGGGCCTTTCTACTGTACAATAATTTCTGTATTGGATTTTTGTTTTGATATTTGTTATGTGCAGGTACATCCTTGTGTGATTTCAAATGTTAGTTTTGAAATGTGCTAAATTGTTAATTACCATTAAACATTTTTCAGTTCATTAATGTGTTCCATACCATTTTGGATGATTTAAATTCATTTCAGATCAAACAAAGGTTTTCTCCACCGCCACCACAGGCTCAGAAGTCTCATCATCGCGAGAGTTGGTCGCTTTACGGCGAGAACTGCAACACGACCCCAGTGAAAGGCAGGTTTGTTGCTTGTGCAGTGTCCATATTTTGCAGTTATCATGGTGGAAGGAGCGACAAAACAGCAAAATCCCATGTCGGAGCAGGCAAGAAAGAGGAAAAGAGCTCAGGATAGAGAGGAGTCGTACACGTGTGAACATCGGGCAAGCCTTTTCTGAATGGCGAGAGCTAAAAGAAAAAGAAGGCTGCAAGGGATGCGGACCTCGCGTTTCTGCGATTGTAAGTAACATTGGAATGGTTTCGCTCTCTCTCGGTGCATGTTCATACTTTCACTGTTAGTCATTGTTTGTACTGCCGTTCTCTCCGTTCGCCTGTCTGCTGAGCTAAAAAAAAAACGCGTCTGGCTTGACGGAGAAACCAGGAGAACAGCTGAGCGTCTTTACGATAATGCACTTTTATTTTTGACCTCTGGGGGGAGCCTCGCTGGGATATCAACCCTTTAAATATCAATATGTGTTGGCATGTGTGTTCTGCTCAACGCAGCGTGTTCTAAGCCTCTCTCTCCGATGGTTTCTTTTCATAGTTCACTAGTTCAGATTTATGCATTGGAGCGTCTTTTAAAAAGCCTCAAAGTAATTTTGTTTTAACTCCCAGTAACAGATATTGAGACGGTTATTAATATATGAATTAATGTTCATCATATATTTTTGTTAATTGTCTACAGATGGTTGTTTATACTCTCTTTCCTTTTTAAAATAAAACCATTTTGAAAAGGTACAAATTGTGTGAGCTTTAATTCTCTGATAGCCTATGAATCACAGACCAGGGCCAGATGAGCCCCAGATGTAAAATGTGAGTGGCAGATCTGTACCACACGTCATAGTGTTAATATCTGTACTGGGATAGTTCTGGCGCAGATCTGTTTCTGATCCGTAATTCCAACCTGTTCCGGTATTGGGCCCTTGGAAAGAAAGATCCCGGTACAGGTCCGTTAAGCGGATCGGTGCCAAATGATAATGAAAACCTGGTCCAAATCTGTCCCAGATACATTTTGCTGTCTGGGGAATACCATAGAATAGATACCGATCATAACTGTACATTTTGTTTTCACAGACTAATCTCTCCTCACAATGAGGCGGTGACCTCCTATTTGCTCGGAGCAACATAGTAAAGACTTACACGATGTGCAAGTGACTTTTTTTTTTTTTTTTTTTACTGTTTAATGTTACGGTGACTTGCGTGTTGATTTATATTCATACTGTTGGGATTTCCTATCCCCTCGAGTTGGTTGATGAGAAGAATCCAATACGGCACTCAATTAAAGTTAAAAAAGTTAACATTTTATTTAGAAGAGATAAAGTGCTACATGAGCAATCCTCTGCAGGTATACCTGGAGACCTGAAACACGCTTCGCAAGCTGTCCCTCTCAGAGTCCGTCCGCTGTCTGACTCTGCTCTTTTTTCGGCCATAGGTGCGTTATCTCAGATAATATTTTATCTTCATTTTTCCTGTGCTTTCCCTTCCACAATTCACATTGTCTGCCTGACAAAAAAGATCACGGTCACACCATCTTTTCTACAAGTCAAAAGATTATAAAAAAACACACAAACAGAAACCCACATCTCACAGTGTCTATAGCTGAAAGATTGGCAAAGTCGACAAAGTTGAAGGATTTGGAAAACCATGATAAAAAGTTTATGATCTTTAAAAAAAATAAAATTTTATAAATTCAGTTATAAGAGCTGCAAAGCCAGAAAGGAGCTGGACATATTAATATTCAAACGATTTAAATAGCTGAAAGTGTGAAGGAGTTGAAAGGATATGTGCTTCAAAGCATTCCAACAATTGACCTATAGCTAAGCCAATCACAGTGCGTATAGCCATTCCCATACACTCTGACATTCTCTTCACGGACATTCATTGAAAATCATTGCAGAAAATCAGATTTCGTCCGGTTTTGCGAGGTTTTTCTGAGATTTTAAGTTTAAAAATGGTCAAGGTAAGTCAACATCGTATTTAAGGCAACATATTGTCATTTTGCTGGAAAGAAATATAGAGTTATCTTTAACATCTCTACCGTTAGCATAACGGTAGCCTAACGTTAGCTAGCTGCGTTGTTCATCATGTCACTTTGTTTGCTGGGAGTTCATTGGCCTATTTTGTTCTAGCTTTTGTACTTTAGTGGTCGTACATCATTGTTAGCTGTTGTCCAAAAGGCTCTAGTTAAACTCACGTTAACTTCAGAAGAAAAAATCTGCTAATACAGAGCTTTAAGCTAAGTTTACATGAAAAAAATAAGCAAGTAGCGATTAGCATAGCCTATTTTCCAAGTCACGTCAAGTTAGGTTAATTAATTGTAGGTAAATAACACTTCTTACCCTGCAGTGCATGAACAATGCTGATCCTCTATCTTGTTGTCTGAGATGGTGATGGCAACGAGATGCGGTTTATCACGTTTGCACTGGGACCTGTAAATTTTGGCTTGTAACTGAAGCTTTTTATCGACCTTCTCAACAATAACATGAATAATATATCCCTCCAATGCATAGCTGATACCCTTTTGGTGACTTCTAGATGATATCTGATCTTTCTGTCTTCAAAAATCATCGATGGCCTCCTGCGAAATGTCTCCTACTGTGACACCTGCCATAGCGCCCGTTAATGAACGTTGATTGTTTGTCCGAGGGAGTGGAGGGGGCGTGGCTTAGCCATAGGTCAATTAAGATTCGAAGAACAATACTTGGAATGCTTTAACGCATTCCAACAGTGAATGATCATTTTTATTAATAATGTCATCAGCAGCACCAAACAGAGAATAAAAAACGCAGTAGCTGTCCTAGCAACTTTTGGCCCAATTTTATAAAGCAAATCTCTCAATCATGGTGGTTAGGAGCGTGGGAACTTTGGTGAACCATGGGTTGCTGGTGTTCCTGAAGAAGGAGCGTTTGGTGGCGCAGCTAGTTCCTAGGGGCGTGTCTGTGGAGGGTATGTACCGTGAATTGGTTTTCGCACACCGCTGCCGGGCATCCTTTTCTCCAATGTGCGGTCACTGTGCAACAAACTGGACAAACTTCATCTGCTGTGGAGAGATACAGACTTTTCCACATCCCCTGTTTTGTGCTTCACGGAAATGCTTCTATTCCAAAGCAATGACGTAACAGTGATTCTACAACACTGTTCTCCTGATCTGGAATCTTTTATCATTAACTGTAAACCCTTTTACTCCCCCGTGAGTTCGCTTCATTCATCCTGGTTGGTGTTTACATGCCGACATGAAACCTGCAGGAGGCACAGCGGACACTCGCCGACCATACTCGCCGGCAGTGTGTTGAGCAGACCAACCCAGACTCCTTTGTTAAAGTCCCTAAGGACAATAACCAAGGCAAACTGGTTCGTAGATGATGCTGTCAACATGGCCCTCCGCTTCATCATTCAGCATCTGGACTCCCCAGGAAACCTACGCCGCGAGTCCGACTATCTGGTGATGTGGTGCAGGCAGAAGAACGCGGAGCTCAACGTTCTGAAGACAGGTGTAGATGGTTGTGGATTTCATGAAGAACGCAGTCCCACTTTCCCCCATCACCCTGTGTGACTCCCCCGTTACCGCTGTGGAGTCCTTCAGTTTCCTGGGCTCCATCATCACCCAGGACCTCAAGTGGGAGCTGAACATCAGCTCCATCACCAAAAAGGCTCAGCAGAGGATGTTCTTCCTGAGGCAGCTGAAGAAATTCAACCTGTCAAAGACAATGATGGTACACTTCTACACGGCCATCATCGAGCCCATTCTCTGCTCCTCCATTACCTTTATCAGCGTGTCATACGCTCTGCCGAGAGGGTGATTGACTGCAATCTGTGTCTCTCCAGGACCCTAAAGCGAGTTAGTAAGATTGTTGCCGACCCCTCTCACCCCAGACAATATCTGTTTGTGCCGCTTCCATCTGGCAGGAGGCTGAGGTCCATCAGGACCAAGACCTCCCGTCACACAAACAGTTTCTAGCCGTTGGCAGTCGGGCTCATCAACTAAGCCTGTGTCCCCCACTGACAACCCACCAGTCACTTTCTTCACACCCCACATGCACATCCACAACACTTTCACTTGTCACTTTCTGTTGCAGATGTCAGCTTTTCAGCGTTTTATGGTGAGTGCTATTTGCTTACGGGCAAAGTGAAGAAATCACAGATTCTCAATTAAAAGAAGAATTTAAGAAATGCGAAACAAGTTTTTTTCACTGGCCTTTTCCCAAGATGGGGGGGAACTCACCGCCCCCCTGCTCGCTACCACACCCAGAAACGTTAAATTACGTGAAGCAGTTAAGAAAAGTCTGTACTTTAACTGTGTTGAGGGCACAAACTGCTCTGGACTGTGTGGTCAGACAGACTCGGAAAAAAACGGACCTGGCCCACAGTGAATGACTTTACATAAACCTCCCCTCAAGAAATGGACTGCCGACCTCCGGTGGCGGATTTTACCACTGCATGAAAAGTGGGATTTTCATTCCCCGTAAACGCCCGGAAATCACCCTAATTTCTGACAATTTGCAAGCCGCGCACGTCGCGTTTGTCTGTGCCACAAATTGTCGGAAACAGACTCTGACGTAGGTGGAGAGCTGGCAGCAACATTGGAGTTTCTTTCAACATCAAGAGGCTGGGAATCGTCCTGTAGGCGAACATGAGCGCCAACCTCACTCTCAGGTGTCAATTTAGTCGTTTTATTATTGGGTCCTGAAAAGTAACTCGATATGCTGCTCTGAACACGTTTCATATTTGGTTCAGTGCTGTTTTCCCTGGGAAGTTCCCGCACTAAAATGTTACAATGTTTTTGTGTTCGATGATATCAGCCGGCAGACGGTGGATATTTCTGAACGTTGACACTGAAGATCGTTAGATTTCAAGAGTTTAAGTAGGCTGGCAGTTAAGTTGCATTCATCGCTATCAAGGGGGGAGAATCCTTGTCCCCCCCGGCGATAAAAGAGGGGGGGATAGGAAAACCAGAGGGGGGGAAACCCCCCCCCATAAATCACACCCTGCATATATATATATTATATATATATATTTTATATATAAAAAATTATTCATTCATATTATACTGTATATTTATGTCATTGTTATCCTACGTAGGACTACTAAACCATTATTAGACTACTAATGAAGATATTGAGCCAAAATGCCATTAGGAAGCATTGAAATCAGGAGGTAACCCACATAAGTGTAAACCTTTGCCAATAGGTGGCGCTGTACATTATACACACATATATACATAATTGATTAGATTATCGCCAAAAACGTGCAAATATTCAGCAATAATAACAGCGCCCCCTAGTCAAAAAAATTCTGGGTGTGTTCTGGGATGCAATACGAACATGTGATATCAATTTGGTGAAGACAGGCCTTGTAGTTTGGAGGTCCTGAGTCTTTCAGAAAGAAGCCACGTCCATTAGAAGTTGATTGGGCCATAAAATCGTAACCAAATGAGATATCAAAAAGCTTTCAACAATTATAGATGGCAGTAAGCCAATAATGCATTTGCGAGATTTTCAGGTGAATCGGACCTAGGGTCTGAGAGGAAGCACTTGCAGGGGGTGGTAGAGAAGCCATTTCTTAAAACACAAAAGCGCGACCCCAAGAATATCTAAATTTCACGCACTTACGATGCCCGTGCCAAGTTTCATCAGTTTTTGAATATGATAAAGGCCTCAAAAGTGCGTTTAAAGCGGCAAAAAATAATAATTCTTCGAAACACAATAGGGCTTCGCCCGACTTTGCAGTCGGCTCAGGCCCTAATTAAGCTGAAAATTACAGAACAGCTCATAGGGAACTGTCAACCGTTGTTTATAATTATCAGAGTGTTTGTCACTTCGAGCAAACCCTCTCATATAACACAACTAAAATTAATAGGTTTCTTAATAGGTTTCTTTAGCAACTATAGACAAACGATGGATAAAATGGCACAGTTTTAACTCTGCACTATATTTGAGCGTTGTCCTATGTCACTCCTCTTCGGTGCTAACTAAAATAAAAATGTACAATAGCACTTCGTGAAAATGTCCCATTACGTTATGGTTTAATCAAAATGTAATTTCCAAAGCATCACTGCTCTATTGTTTGAAATAATTGTATTTTAATGTAGTGTGTTTGGAGTGATTTGAAGTGGCTCATTTCCTTTCACATTATGAAAAAAACAAAATGCTCCCGACTGCTTTCAGATTTTGGGTTAAATGGTTTCTGATGAACCCCATCATCATATCCCATTCATGAAGAAATGTGCATTTTTTCATGGTTCTGATCATTTTCCTCCCTTGGCACCACCCAGTATTCATCATTATAATGAAACTTCCATTTAACTAAACTGCATTGCCAATATGGCAGTTAAAAGACACATGGTCAATATTGTTTGAAGCAAAAAACAACAAAAGTAGGTACATTTGTTATTTACCGTAACTTTGTTGGCAAATTGACGAAAGGTTTCTTCCCCAAAAAAGGAAAGAAACCTTAGGGAGAACGTCGGAAGGAGGGATCCCTCTCACAGGATGGACAGACTGCAATTGATGTCATGTGTACAGAATGACTCATACAGATGTATAATACATTCAATTTCTATAACAGGATCGATTCAAAGAATTCCAAGTAGCAAGCCAGGTGTAAGCCAGGACCACTGCAGGGGCGACCACCGTCAGATAGAACCACCATCCACAGAAGACTGTGGGGAAGGGAAAGCATAAAGATTTTAGGAAAGGGTAATGTTGGTTTATGATCACACAAATAGTAATATGAATCATATTTAAAGTAATGATGAGCTGAATTAGTCATGTGCATTAATGCAACGTGGATTTTAGTAGAAGGAGAGAGTGAGAGGAGTTCGGTGTGTCCTAAGAAGTCCCCCGGCAGTCTAAGCCAATAGCTGTTATGGTCTTCTAGATGACCCCGCACACAGAGATTCCACACAGGACACAAACTAGAGGAATGGAATATTTAATGAACATCCAAAGCACATCCAAAGAAACTGAGAGGGGAAAACAAATGGAGGCCGGGGTTTCCGGAAAGGGGTCAGGTCCAGGGGAAGTCCAAACAGCAGGATCTGCACAGAGGAAACTGTTTAAGTAGTAGGAGCAAATTGCCACCTCAACAGTTCGAGCCTTGACACGTATCCCAGTTACTGCGCAAAAAGGAGTGTACGATCTGGCGCTGGAGAGGTGAGCAGTCCTGGCTTAAATACAGGTGATCTGCAATCACTGGAATGTGGGTCAGCTGGCCGGAATGGGATGCCACGCCTCTCGTGGGTGGAGAAAGACAACACAAACAGACATGCAGGGAAAAGGAAGATAGAACTGCCAACTGCCCCACAACAATAGCGGCGTAACTAAGAGCTGGTCCAGGCAAACCCAAGCCAGCCCTAACTATAAGCGGCATTAAAAGAGGAAAGTTTTAAGCTTCATCTTAAAAGCAACTGACTGAATCTGCCCCCCGGACTGAAAGTGGAAGCTGGTTCCACAAAAGAGAAGCTTGATAACTGAAGGCTCTACCTCCCATCCTACTTTTAATAACTCTAGGAACAACAAGTAACCCAGCATCTATAGAGCGCAGCTGCCTTGCAGGGCAATACGGTGTTACAAGCTCTTTAAGATAAGATGTAGCCAGATGACGCGGTGGAACTCTGAAAGTCCGCCAGCGGAGACCTCATGTCTGCCGAAGAAGAGGGCATGTTGCGGGGTCTCTGGGTGGATTGTACGGTCGCCGTCATTTCGTAGGACGGAGCTCTCTGAACTGTGTGCGAAGCTGCAGTCCCGTGAGAGGCGACTCCAAGTACAGAGCCACGCACAATGTGCGTCTGCGCAACGGACCTGCCTCGGAAAGAACGCCGCCAGTTACCTACAACCCCGAGGAGGCAAACTGACAGTTTGTTTTTGGATCATCATCTGCCCATGTGTGTGCAGATCCTCGCTTTGTATATAATTGTTGTTTTAATAAAGCTCTTTTTGCATGTTTGCATTTTACATGTTCCTGGCAAATGTTCATTTCCTCTATAAATTCATTAATGTCCTTGGTGGTAGTCTAATAATTGTTTAGTAGCCTACATAGGATAACAATGACATGAATATACGTTACAATATGAATAAATTATATATATAAATTATTTATGAGGCTGGGTGACCAATAGCGACAGAACTGCCAACAATCACGAGTGATTTTTTCTTGTTTGAAAGTTGTGGTTTCACCAATGAGGGGTAAGGAAACTCAAGCCAGCCCAGGTGTGGTTTTGCTGCCAATCACGAGTGATTTTTCTTGTTTGAAAGTTGTGGTTTCATCCAATAAGGAGTAAGGATATTTAGCCCGCTCCGCTCGCCACCCGCGGTTTCGCTGCATTCATATGCTAATTAGGGCCATTCGCAGCTCCGCCAGCTGATCGCACCTACGTCAGAGTCTGTTTCCGACAATTTCCGGGACAAGCGAACGCGGCATGCGCGGCCTGTAAATTGTCGGAAATTAGGGAATGTTTCAGCCGTTTACGGGGACGGAAATCCCACTTTTCATGCAGTGGTTCAAACGACCAACTTTGTTTAAGGTTGACCAAATGGTTAACCTTTGATGCAAATGAAAATAAAATAATACGATGCATGGTAAATAAGCTTGAAGAAGTTGTATATCTCTTTACTATTTGTCCAACAACTGAAAGAACTTTTACATCACATGTCATTCATCCATTCACGCCTATTTATATACTGATGCCAGGCGCTACCGTCACCATTCAAACAGAGACATGTCAGGTTTAAGCATATTGCAAGGTACATTGTCATGGACTGAAGGGCGACGGTGGCTCATGGAGTACATCGGGAACCACAAGTTTGTCTCTGAGCAAGACCCTTCACGGGTGAGCCCTCACAGCTGCACACTACTCCAACTGTGTGGGATGGGTTAAAAAAAAGTAAATCCATGTAAGTTGCTTTGAATAAAACCGTCAGCTGTGTTGGATGTACCTCTGAGCCACAGACACCTCTAAGTACCAGGAAAATGATCATTCTGTACCTTTTTCACATATGGCTTGTTTTTTGGATGCTGTTTCATTGACAACAACAGGCCCGGTATGATTAATGTAAATTTAGAACCCTGTTAAAAGGAATGACGACCTGCTGGTGAGGGCCGGCTAACTTACAGCTGGTATTTCCCCAAACTGGCAGACAGTCAGCCCAGCCGGCCGTCGGATAGTCAGCGCCACGCCTCCATATGGTTTTAATGGTCTGGCCCGCTTTCAAACAAAGTGGCCAGTTTCTGGCCCGAACCTGAAATGAGTTTGACACCTCTGGTCTAAATCATCGTTTCTCGATGCAACAAACACAACAATACAATGACATTGTTAGCCTATAATCTTGCTGCTGTCTCTTAAAATATGATGTCTATTTACCTTCAGTACATTCATGCTGCTGATAAACATCCCTCCACCTCCCCCATTCTATCAGCTTCATCAGCCAACAGGACCACCAGGTCTGGACCACCAGGGAATTTATTTCGGTGATGCTCAGTGCAGTTGTCAATAGATTACAAATCTTCCTGTAATGTCTGAGTGACTGAAATTTAGAAGAATTCAATAACTTTAAAAAACTTTAACATTTTCTTAATCTGACAAGTCTCTTCTGATTGAGCCGCTTACCCAAAAAGGTGATGTTGGATTACCAGAATATCAGTTTTATTAATGTCCCATTGACTTCAAACTGCTACTACTCCGGTCCACCAATATTAACTGCTATCTCTGTTTGCTGATGTACAGCTCCATGTGTTCATGTCTACCAAGTTGACTTTCCTATTCAACATGGCATTGTTAAAATGTGTATGAGAGCTCTAGCACCTGGCTGTAGCTGCAAAATGCAAATCTTTAAAATGCGGGTATGAACTAATTTAACTTTTAGGTAAGAAATTGATTCAATTAGTTTGTGCAAAATTATTAAAATAAAGTCATGGTTTAACCAGCACAAGGGCTCTATCTTATGTACTTAATAGCTAAAAGCCATCAAAATAAATAATATAATTCCCTACTCCTACTAAGACTGCACAAACAGGCCTGATTATTTCAAGGATCTAAGATTTTGACATAACACGTTGAACATTTTCTTTTCAGAAATTTCACTTCAATAAAAACAAATTCGGTTGGAAATCTGTAAATTGAGACGCCTGAGGCTCTAAGATGAGATTTACCATTCCAACTTAAGTCCAAATGAAGCACTGCATTTTTGTGGAGGAGCAGTTTGTGCTTATGGAAACGGGTTTTCATATAAGATGCCCGAATGAATCACACAAGCAGCGGGGTAATGAAGTTGAGGCACGTTGATATTAAGATTTACTGCAATATCTAAAGATCTACAGCAATGGCAGCGAATAATACATCTCAATTCCAATTCTGAAAGAATCTATTGCTTTACCACTCTTCCCTCTCCTGGGCCAGCATATATCTCCAAATGTTATTAAAACTCTTCCAGAGAGTTATTGCAAAAAGGAAATTGTGAAGAAGGTTAGTGTAATTTATAAAGAGTGGTGAAGGAATGTAGAATGACTATGAATGACACTGACCTGTGATGGAGAGAGCTACAGTTAAGATATTCTATGAGCCATGGAGTGTCTTTTCCATAACAAAATGTTTTTGTCTTGAAGAAACGCTTCTTGCCACCTGTTTTTTATGATGTTCTCAGACTGCACAAAAAGGTTTGTTAAATGAATTTGGGGGATGACTGGACATACAAGACAAGGGACTTCCGGAAACATTTATTGATGCGCCCTGCTATATAGTATACACTGTTGCAGATGTGCCAAGAGACGATTAAGAATGAGAAGATCATAGGCCCATAAATCCTGACGTCCAGTGTATCAGAAAGAAAGAAAAAGTCTGTTGGATTTACATAAAAATAATGGAAATCGGTTGCACGTATTAAAGTTACGCTTACGATATATACATGTGTAACGGGGTGGGTACTCAGGGGACCCGGAATGAGGACGCTGAGACGCGGAGAACGTGCCTGCAAGTCGTTTATTGGTCACCAACTCCGCCATCGCTTACGCGTGGCGTCGTGTCTCCATGTGCTCTTTCCTGCCCCTGTGCCTCTCCCGTGTTTCCCTTTTCACCTGGGAGAGGCACCTCGTTAGTCCAGCTGGAGGTTGGAGGCAGCTGGAGGTTGGAGCCAGCTGGAGGCAGCAGCGGCTCTGCCGGCCGGGGCTCTGCTCCCGCCGGGCCGGTATCGGCCGCCGAGCTGCCGGCCACTGCTGCCTCCGCCGGGCCGGTATCGGCCGCCGAGCTGCCGGCCACTGCTGCCTCCGCCGGGCCGGGATCGGACGCCGCTGCTGCTTCCGCCGGGCCGGGATCAGACGCCGTGCTGCTGTCCTCCCTGCACGCGCACTCCTCTGCCGGCTGTCGCTCCACCGGCCGCCGAGGGGCTGGGACGGGCCGCTCCGCCATCGGGGGGTCCCCCTGGACCTCCCGCGCGTCGCCAACTTCCCCCTGCGCGCACCCCTCTGCCGGCTTTCGCTCCACCGGCCGCCGAGGGGCTGGGACGGGCCGCTCCGCCATCTGGGGGTCCCCCTGGATCTCCCGTGCGCCGCCGTCTTCCCTCCGCACGCTCTGCCCGGCCGTCCACCGCTCGAGCTCTGCCGAGAGCCGCCTCAGCTGGTCCTCCCGACGGGCCTCTAACGCATCGAGCGCCGCCAGCCACTTGCGCCTCGCCTCCGCCATCTCTTCCGTCCCGGGTCCCCCGCTGAGTCTGGTGCCAGTGTAACGGGGTGGGTACTCAGGGGACCCGGAATGAGGACGCGGAGAACGTGCCTGCAAGTCGTTTATTGGTCACCAACTCCGCCATCGCTTAAGCGTGGCGTTGTGTCTCCATGTGCTCTTTCCTGCCCCTGTGCCTCTCCCGTGTTTCCCTTTTCACCTGGGAGAGGCACCTCGTTAGTCCAGCTGGAGGTTGATTGCCTCCAGCTGGCATCTTCCCAGGCACTGCGGTTTGGCGGGGCCGCCACAACATGTTCTATACAATAATAAGGCTTGTTTCCCAAAAAATCGGCCACAAGCAAAAGGGGGGAATTCTTTTAGTTCCATAAATTAAAGAACAGAAAAAAAATCCTAGGTAGTTCAGGTTCACAACCTAGCCATCGATTCCAATGTCTTCTGGTTTATCACTGGCATCTCTTAGTTTGAAGACGTATATTTCTATAATGGTCTCCTCAATGCGTCCTTGGATGAGGACTTATCTGCAGGCTGTCGAATACACAAAATTAAACAAACTGAAATTACACTACATGCCTTGTGTGTGTATAGTGAAGTAAAAATAAAACACGATCACTAATACATGGCATGTACTCGTTTTCAGAAGCTGAGGAAAGGATAGCATCATCTTTATACAATTGAAACCTGGAAATTCCCAGCATTTAGTATTACTGCATTTACTTGTAAATGTCCGCACCAATGGTAATTCACACACAAAGCAACTGATTTTGATATAAAATCACTACTATATTATCTGACGGATCCTTTTCCACTCAAGGGTGCCCCAATTGGGCTCGAACGCTCACAACTCTTGACTACGTCAATTTTTTAAACGCATTTCACGCATGCGCAGTGTGACAAATTATTCAGGTCAGGAATGTGTCCGAAATGCGGTTGTGGTTGGACTATTATGACAAACAAATCCTCCTCCTGGCGACTTTTGTGTCAAAAGCGACTAGAGACAAATCTAGTGACATGTATACAGCATATTTCTCATAATTTAAACAAGTCCCCTGAAGAGAAACAGTATCGCTCTCTCCCCCTGCTGCGCTGTGGGCGTGTGTGTGAGAGAGAGACGAGGGCGTAAATCCCAGGGGGGTCAGGACCCCCCCATCTAAGGGATTGTCCCCCCTAGAAATATCATTAAAACAATGGTGTGTATTGTAAATAACATAATGATGTAGACTATCTGTGTAAGAAGTGCAAAATGCTTTTTGAGGGGTTTTTTTTTTTTAGGACAAGTTCAGCGGGCCGTATACGGCACAGGGCCAGTACTTTGCCCATGTCTGATTCAACTACATCCCTGGGTTTTGCATTGCTGAATTTAAAATATTAAAATATGTAGACTACTTTGATATCGCTGAGTTGGTTTCCCAAATTGTGTTGCGGGAGCAACGTTTCAGCAAAGCATATGTCAAAGTGTAGTCACACACTTAATGTCAGAAGGACAGGCACCGAAATCCCAGTGGGAGAGTTCGGTGCCTGTCCCTGACCTGGTACCTCCTGCTTGTTACGAGGTATTCAGTTATGATCGTTCCATTGAAATGCTGCCTGGGGTCTCCCTACTCAAGGGGAGACTCTATAATATCTCCAGACTAGAGCAAGGGGCTGTGGAGAATTACATCAAGGATTCGTTGGCAGCTGTAATCATCCGTCCCTCTTCCTCCCCGCTGGCCGCAGGGTTTTTCTTTGTAAAGAAGGATGGCACACTCAGGCCATGCATTGACTATCAGGGGTTGAATAACATTTCAGTCAAGATCAAATACCCCTCACCACGGATGAACACTGCTTTTGATTCCCTACAAGGTGCTACTGTGTTCACCAAGCTCAATCTCTGCAATGCCTACCACCTGATCCACAACCGAAAGGGGGAGGAGTGGCTAACTGGGTTCAACACTCCTCTGGGTCACTTAGAGTACCTGGGAATGCCATTCGGTTTAACAAACACCCCGGCTGTTTTCCAATGCCTGGTTAATGACGTTTTACGCGACATGCTAGGTTTTTTTTTTTTTGTCTACCTGGATGACATACTAGTGTTTTCACAGAGTCAGGAGGAACATAAGAGGCACGTCCGTCAGGTCTTACAGCGGCTGCTGGAGAACCAGCTCTTTATGAAAGAAGAGAAGTGCGAATTTAACACTAGGTGCACAAGCTTTCTAGGCAATATCATCGCTGAGGGAGAGATAAGGATGGACCCCAAGAAGGTGCAGGCCGTCTAGGAGTGGCCCAGACCCAACTCCCGCAAGGAACTACAATGGTTTCTGGGGTTTGACATTTTTTATAGACTGCTCATCCGTCATTACAGTCAGATGGACTGACCGTTTGTGGTGTGGACTGACCATAAGAATCTTGAATACATCCGGACAGCCAAATGGTTAAACTCCCGATAGGCCCGGTGGGCGTTTTTGTTTTTTGGACGATTTGACTTTGTCTTGTCTTACAGACCCGGATCCCAGAATGGGAGGCCTGACGCCCTGTCCAGGGTCTTCTTGAAAGAGGACACAACAAGGAAGACGCCAGAGACCATCTTGCCGCTGAGACACGTAGTCGGAGCCCTCCAGTGGGGGATCGAAGGAAAGGTTAGGGCAGCCCTTATGGGGGGCCCAGGTAATGGATCTCCGGGTAGGCTGTTTGTTCCTGAGCGGACACGACCGGCAGTTTTGGAGCGGGGTCATTCATCCCGGGATTGCATGTACTGTGTCCTTTTTTGCGCCGACGTTTCTGGTGGGGCTATGGGAGAGGACACTCGGCCATATGTGGCGGCTTGCCTCAAGCCACAAAGGAGGGGTACTGTCAGAGTTCCCCCCTCTGGATAAAGGCTGGTTTAGGTCTCCCTCTTGTGGATCTGGGAGAGGTTGGCAGTTGCACGCACTTGTCACTGTTCACGTAATCACACACCTGCATTGGATCTACAATTACTAGGGTATGAGAGGGCGAGCCTGATTACCAGACGAATCGTTACCTATGTCACGTATGCCGACCGCAGTCGTTGTCCAGTCGCAGTTGCGAGTTGTCGAGTCAAGCAGAGAGATGTTTGTTGTTTTTGTTTCGTGTCAGTCAGAGTTCCGTTACTTACCTCTCATTTAACCTCCTCTGGTCCAATTGTAGCTGTCCGTTTCTGCTCATTGGATTATCACTGGACACCGTACACCATCTGGGAAATCGTCACCCTGGATTCACCTTCATCACCTGCACTCCTCACGCCTACTCCCGCCGCTCATTGTTTCATTCAATAAAAAACGGACATTGTTAACTCGCTATTGGACTGCCGTGTCGTTTCGTTCTGCGTTTAGGTTCAGCCTCATAACAAACCTGTCAGTAAACTTGTTTAATACTTCGTTTCAAGCGCCAATTTGAAAAGACAACCGATTTCCTGTTCTCGAGCCCGCCCACTATGTCGGGCTTTTCCATTTCGGGCTGATTTTAAACATAACTTTTTTTAATCTTGACTGAAACATGTAGATTCTAAATTCCTCAAAATTGAATGCCTTTAAAATAATTAATTATGGTTCTCAAAGAAATATAAATAAATCATGTGGTATATATATTAAATGCATATTTATAAATTGAACAACCCTTGATCTTCCATTTTTTCAGTGTACTAATTATGTAAATTAATTAGATTGCTTTATATAAAAAAAACTCAGGGTTTTCCGTGGATTCTTTAAACCAAATGGCAGTCATACACCTATAGTGTTTCATGACCTTTTTTTCCTCATTAAAGGAATACACAATCATTTTTGTGGACCCTTGTTTTCTCCCCCTTCCCTGGTCCTATATATAAAGAGAAGACACAATTGGACTGTTTTCAGATGAGACTGATTAAGCCTCTTCCCAGCACCAATCCCTGAACCACTCTCATTACATTTTACGTTTAGCCGACACCTTTATCCAAAGAAACTTGCATTGCATTTTTAATGCATGGCTTATACATTTTTGCCCGTCTGAGACTAGTCTAAGTTACATTTTCTAAAAGCCTTGCTTTTATCGAACACTAAACTCACCAGCAGTCACCAACATCAAATTGAGGTCAAATTAAAAGAGATTGATCAAGAGGGATGTTTCCTTATCCTCTCAAATCGATCGACAGCCCACTTCACCTCTTCTCTGTAGGGTCCATTCCTACCTGCACCCAACACATAAAGCAGTGTCCCTGTCAGCATGTTAGTGTTTGTTTGTGATGACTCCAGGGAGACGCTAGTCAAGGTTGATTTCCAGGTAGCTCTGCTTGGCTGATCTGGCTTTGATTCTTAAAAGATAAGAATTGCTGTTTTTTCATCTCATTTGATTTAATCCTATATTCCTGTAACAATTGTTAAGGTAATTGTCATTGCAAAATATTCTTTCAATTATCAAAGTAATAGTCTGACCACAATCGCCTAGTATTAGACGTTCAGCCCTTAAATGCTTAGCAGATGGTTATGCTGAAATAACTTTAGTCACTCAACTGTTGGAATTGTTAGCGTTCTTTGACATCCAAACAACATTCAATGTGCTCAAAAGGAGTAAAGAAAATGTAACAACTTTTTCCTTACTGAGTGTTGATCTATGTCGCAAAGCCGATAATAAACATTGTGACCGTAACTCTTCTAACTAGGAACACGTAATGGTAGAGTCTGTTCATGATAACTGGGCTAAACCCAAATTAATAGCGCTTGTTTGTGAAAAAACAGTCAACACAGGCTATCAAGCCCTGAATGTCTCTTATATGTTTTAAAACTAGAAAATGCATTTCCTGCTGAAAATGCGTTGGAATGCAGGTGTAGGTATTGTTGTATTGATCTTGGTAGTTGTAATCATATGGTATTGTAAGACATAATGGTATTGGATTATTGAGGAGCGAAGGAAGTTTGTAATAAATCCTTGGCAGTCCTGACTTCTCTGCATCCTCGTCCTTCGCACCCGCTCCGGCACTGACAATATTAGTACAAGTTGAAGCATTAAAAGCAGTATGAAAACTAAAAGCACTAAAAGTACTAGTAGTTATACTCAGTTGTAGAAGTACTAATAGTAGTGCTAGTAATATTAGTAGTAGTACTATTATTTGAAAGAGCAATAAATATTTCAACAAAACAGCTTCATTCTGGGCTTTGCGGTTAAGGCCCAGATAATCATTGAGGCTTTTATTTTGTAGTGATGGAATTGGGTGAGGAGTGGTGGGGGGAACAGAATGTTTGGCTTGAATGTTCAAGCCAACTTTTTACTCGATAGGCCTCATCTAACATTACAGTAAGACAGTGGTTCTCAACCGGTGGGTGGGGGGGCGGGGACACTTTCCCAGGGGGGCGCGAGAAAAAAGGGAGAAAAAAAAAATTCACGAAAATTCCCAAATGTTGAAATGCGGTTGTGGTTGGACTATTGTAACAAAGAAATCCTCCACGTCCACAATTCAGACCAGAAAGCGAGCGAGATAAATGTCCACAATTCATGGACTCGGATCTCCGTATTTTTGTGTTGGCAGGTTTGGTTTAACTCTGAAAAGTTAACCAAAGTCAACCACAGGTTCCCGTTGATCTTATGATGGACATGTGTTGCGATATAAACCATCAACGGTGAAATAAAAGCCTTGTATTAACGAGAGCCGTGTGAGAGACCTCCAGCTTACAGCGAGGTCTCTGCGCAAGACTAGCCCGGGCACGAATGCCCTCAACTCTGTGACGTCGCCTTGAAGAAGATTCTCCTCCCTTTCGCGTTGACATATTTGTGTGAGGCAGGATTCTCAAAAGATGACTGCACTAAAAACGAAATATAAACATAAAGGATAAACATAAAAAAAAAAATAATAATAATAATAATTAATGTGTGGGACTAAAAATAATCTATGCAAGATAGGTGAGGTGGGGATGGAGATGGGGACGGGAAGGGGGGCCCCGATTACCATGAACCAGCTTTGGGGGAGCCCAGCTTGCAAAAGGTTGAGAACCCCTGCAGTAAGAGATCCCTTCATGCTTAAGGTATAGTTAATCATTGAGGCTTTTATTTTGAAATGATGGAATTGGGTAGGGGGGGTGGTGGGGATTCTGTTTAAGTCACTGCTTTGTGTCTGATCAGCTCGTTAAACGCAGCTGCACCCGTTGCCACGACTACGGACACCTGCACTCTGTCAGTTTTCAAAGAAAAAAAAAGTTTTCCCACTAAAAACGGCCCAAATCTGTAATATTAACATGTATTTTTCAAAATAACCATGATAGAGCGAGTTCATCACAAAGTTATTAGGTGTAGATGTATTATTAAGGAATGAACAGGTGTGCACTCAGTTAGGCAGACATTGTGTGGCCTTCAGGCACACTCACATAATAATTGTATATGCGTACATACTCAATCACATCACAGTTTTGGATTAAGTTCATGTGTTCCCGAAGACATGCAGTCTGCTACTGATCAATGCTTGAATTAAAATGTGATCACTCAGCCTGCAGTATAGTCCTCTCATGATAGGAAGATGGTCCCACTAGCTGAAATGAACGAGCCAATATCGGCTATAATACTGATGACGTACTATTCATAAATAAATACTTTTCAGAAATTTGGCAGTAGAAAAACAAGTCGATTTAATGATACGATCTTTATTCAACCAGTTGATAAACTATCAAAGTTCATTTGTTTCAAGCTGTCTCCTATTAGCACAGATGCGACGACAACCCCCATCTTCTCCGCACGCACCTTATCTGCTTCTGGCATATTTTATTGCTCAGCAATTTTGTCGGACAATGTCGTTCATCATACTGCTCCAGATCTTCTTTGAAAGACCATTTGCTTTACAAATGAGACACCGCTGACAGCACCAAGGACACATTTGGATGGACCATAGTATCATTACAACAACTAACACATATGTAAGATTATGTGATAATAAGCTATTTGTGTGAATCTTTGGGCTAGTGCAGACATGGGCAAACTACGGCCCCCGGGCCATATACGGCCTGTTAGGCTTTTTAATCCGGCCCGCCGAACTTGTCCAAATTATACTAAAAACCCATGGATGTGTAAAAACCTCATTTATTTCCCTTTCCCCTGCAATACCCTCGTTTCCCCGATAGATGGCGCACTATTCTAGGTACATTGACTTTTGTTGGAGTGTAACTTTCCAGCTGCCATTTCACCCCTTCAGTAAAAATGAGCGGGCCAAAGAAAAGAAAAGTGGATGCCAAGTGTTTAAAAAGGAGTGGACAACAGAATATAAGTCCGATCAACGGCTGTATGTCTGATATGCCAAGAAACGGTCACAGTTTTAAAATAGTACAACATCAGTCGTCACTTTGCCACAAGGCATGCTAACTACGCTAGCAATCAGTCAACACAAGAACGGGCGGCTAATTTACAGACTCAACAGAATTTTTTTCACCGACAAACTGCGATTCAAGAGTCAAGTACCAAGGCAAGTTTTTTGTTGGCATACAAGATAGCAAAGGCTAGCAAGCCTTTCTCCGAAGGCGAGTTTTTGAAAGAATGCATGGTAGAGACAGCAGATATCTTATGTCCGGAAAACAAAGGCAAGTTTGAAAAAAAATCATGCTTATCACGCAGGACAGTAACTCGTTACTGGAACTGATTGACGAAGATATAGTCAGCGAGTTAAACAAAAACGCAGAGTCCTTTAATTTATATTCACTAGCACTGGATGAAAGCAACAACATGAAAGACACTGCTCAGCTCCAAACCTCCGGAGGACGGCTCAGAAGATGCTGGCGTTGTTTGGCTCGACCTACGTGTGTGAGCAGACTTTCAGCGTCATGAACATCAAGAAAGCCCGTCATAGATCCCGGTTAACTGACCAACACCTCGGATCCATTTTGAGAATTGTCACAACAAAACTAACTCCAGACTTTGATGCACTGGCAAAAAAGGGAGAACAACACTGTTCCGACTGAAATGTGAGTTTCTCTACCGTGTTTTGAAAAACACTTGCGCATTTACGCACAGCAGCAGTACAGTAGCTTAATTTACACGGCCGCACATCGCTCTCAATTAAAGACCCCTTTCTGTCGATGGGTAACAATATGTTCTGAATGTTGAAAGTGATTCCATTGATCTTTTTCCACTAAATGTTGATTTTCCATACATTTCAATCTCTGGGTTTGATAAATTACATTGTGTGTCCAAATGCTCCCGGCCCGGCCCCCCTGTCAAATTTTAGAACCCATTCTGGCCTGCAAGTCAAAAAGTTTGCCCACCCCTGGGCTAGTGTGTGTGTGTGTGTGTGTGTGTGTGTCTGTTTGTGTGCGGAAAGCTGCTGACTGATTTATTGGGAGTTCTGATTGTGATTTCCTAATTTGCTGTTTAGGCTAACACGTAAACGGCCCACACGCATGGTCGATGTCAAGAAATATCCAATCCAGCTTGCTCCCTCGCTCGCACACGCACACACTATAGTCAATGCCCAACATCAGATTTAAACCATCTTTATCCTTCTAATACTCAAGGCAGGACTGAAAGTTGTAACATTATTGACTGACAACTAAGTCCGGCCTCTCAGACCTTATGGCTTAATTATAGCACAGCCGCCAATTGTGTTTGTCAGTCAGCAGCAATGAAAACACACACTCATTTATTAATAATGAAGGGAAATGGCTTGTAGTCGGTTCTTTTCAACCACACTTATTCATTCTACAATAAGCCCGAAATAGAAATATTTTTGCATAAAATCCATCCACTGCTCTTTCCTCATAATGACGTCGAACACAGCATTGTAAAACTCGTCTTAACAGGCATTCAGTTTGCATATTAGCCTCTAATTAACAGAATGGTGAGCGCTGTTGCCCAGTTTGGCTCCAACTGTATTTTTCTTCAAATTTGTGATAATAGTGGACACCGCTGCAGTCATTTTTACTTTGAATTTCATGGGGACTAAGCTTACATTGTAGCTGGTGTAGTGAAGTCAGCTGCGCAGTGCTTGTCCAGTAATATCTTGATTGGAATTGGTACATGTTTGATACGTAATGTAGCCGATTAATGACATAAAATGTTTACATGCAAAGACACAGCATTGTTGTTCTTTTCTCATAGTGCACATGCGCAACATGGATGTTTATTAAAGATGATTATTTAATAGACATGTGTATGTTTTAATTTAGGCTGGGTAGGTACTGACTACCTTGCTACTACTCATTCGCGCGACAGCAATCCTCCCCCACGCCCATCTGTTGTTGTATAACAACAAAATGTCAATACAGTTCAGCCTAATCCTATAAATATGCTTGGTTTATCCAGCAAATTGTACTAAATTGTTTGTGCGAGCAGTAATGGATTTTATGTGGAAAGTAATCAAATATGACCGAAGTGGTTAAACCTTCAAGGCCAATTCTAAATGTTCCTCAGAATTGCATCACAAATTACAATATAAAGCATATGTAATGTATTGTATTTTTGAAAAATGGCCTGATAAAGTGGTCCAAGAGCAGAGCAAAGTGTGTATGTGTAAAGACAGACAATTATGGTTTAAAGTTGATTCGATATAAGTCTGTATCCATCATAGATTCATCCGTCCATTCCAGTTTTTTTCCCTTAAATCAGATGTTTATTCTGATGTATTCAAGAATAAATAAGTAAAAACTAAGGCTGTCAATAAATTATGTAAAAGGAAATAATTAATCTATTACTCGCAGATTTTGTCTTTAGAAGAAAAATAAACGGGCAATTGTTTATCGTTGTTTAAGTGCATGTCTTTTTAAACACAACTACACACATTTAATCATCTCCAAGACAGAAGTGCCAACAATCTCCCAACATTTATCCAGGACGTTTTCCAAACCACTGTCGTTTAGGGACACGGTGGTGGTTCTGTGCCGACAGAGCTGTGCAAGGGAGCTGTAGGAATGGAAGCGTAGCAATTAGGCAACTTCTAACATGTTCCCGGCACGATCAGTGCCAAAAGTGGTCCGTTTTCCACTCATCCGGTTTCTGTCTGACCCATGGAGAAATTCCTCTGTACAGTTATCCGCCGTATCTCGCGCCTCTGAGAGCGCTTTTTGCATTGGAAGTAAAACCAACAATCTTCAAACTACCCTCTTGGTCTCTCCAATCTAACTAACTGCAGCACAAAGTGATTTTATGTCAGGGGTGAACGCACACTGGAAGTAAACAAAGTTCCATTAACTGCGTGAAATTTTGCCACAATTATCTGATAGATTAACTTTGACAGCTTTAGTAAAAACTAGGGATCGACCGATAGATCGGGATATTTGCACGCCGCTTCCGTGGGCCGACCGAGCGCCGGCTGCAACGTAGAAACTAGATCGGACCAGATCGGACAGAGTGACTGGTAAGCAACAAATACCAGTACATTATACCTTGAATGTCATGGTTTGGTCTCTTTTCCTGTTTTATTTTGTAGTCTGATGTTTCTGGTCTCCCTGGGTTAACTTCACTTCCCGTCTTGTCCTGTGTCCCCTTGTGATTGTCGATGATGATGATGATGTTGACGTATCTGAATCTGTTTGTTCTTATGTGTATTCCTGAGACAAATAGAGACGTGGAGGCCTGTGGACCGGGGCCTGTGGGGGGACGGAAGAGTGGAGAAGGGAGGAGGCCTTCAAAAGATGGGATGGTGTTTGGATGGAGGAGGGAAAGGAGAGGACAAGTGGAGGTGGTGGATCCCTCTTCAATGAACAGGGACCTGTCTTCAACAGGTCATGCACACACCAACACTAACACATGGAGAACAGGAGAGAAGTACAACAAATGCGAGATCAAATAAATAATTTAACTCGGAGAGGATGCAAGGTAATATTTCTGTGAAAGAAGCACGCAAATATATTTCAATCAGGACTCATTTAATAGTAAACCAACAATTTATTACACAAGCATCAAGTATGAATTGCAACGCCTTTGGCGATTGGACTCCATCCTGAAGGACTATCCCCGAGGGCTGGGAATACTGCGGTCCAAGAGCTCAATCCCCCAGGAGTCCAGACACTGGTGGTGGTGATGATGATGACGACGATAAGAGGCATAGCAGCCACCTCATGTCGAACCAAGAACGCCGATGCCGACTGGAGGTGACTGGGTGGAGGAGGGTCGTATCAGCTACACACTGAAACTGACAGCGGACAGCTAACAGAGGGGAGAACGCTTTTAGAGTTGACAGCAACAGCGTGATTGGCTCCCGGAACCGGTATGTAGACTGATTGGACGCAACAATGTGTACGCCCTTCAATCAGCTGATTATCAAACAGATACAGCTGGTTGTCTTCCTGACTGAACTTGCGCGTAAGATATATATATATATATATATATATATATATATATATATATATATACATACACAAACAAACCTCACAATAAATAAAATAGGAATAAATGGGTTTATTAATTGATCAAATGTCACGATGAGCGTAAGACTACAAACAAACACCAGCACACAGAATATCTGTCGGTGCAATTAGGGATCATAGATCCAAAAACAGGTTTACAAACGAGACAACTATTAGTATTATGAAAGATTTGTTTAAAATTCTAAATGAATAAATGCTGTTGGGATAAAGCGTGAGAGACTGTGAAAGACATTAACTCAACGAGCAATTTTGGTTTAACTATAAAGGGTAATTAATCAGTTACACAAAGCCTAAAGGATATTCCTCCTCTGATAAAACAAGCAAATTCTAGTGGAAGATGTATGACATTATTAATGAACAGATCTATAAAACATGGATAATTGGTATTACAATTACTCAATAAAGTAGAACTGCCTAAGGAAACGGAGCGTTTAAATACATAGCAACAATTGAAGGTGAAGTTTTAACAGGAAACCACAAACCACCTGAACATCTTTCTTAAGGAAAAACTGAGAATGCAGAAGAAGGTAAACGCATGTGGAACTTATTTGGCTATGATGAGCATGTGTTAGATTAACAAATGCTCAAAAGGGGGGATGGAAGTACTGATAAACATTTGTTGGCATGCATTGATTGTGAAAAACACAATCCAAGATTGAAATGACAAGAAAACATAAGTATGGACTTCATTGTACTAAATCAATGTAAGGTTATGGATTATTGTCTGATAATCATAGAAATGTTTTTTAATTATAATGAACAGGAGGTTTTAACAAGAAAAAAGCCTCAACAGAAGAAAGAGGACTGAGACACCAGAGGGAAGGTTTTTAATCAGCACACATTGTGTCAACAAAGGAACAACCGATCTGATTTGTTCTACTTTTGGGAAGAAAGTGAAATAACGTTGCTCTTATTATCCAGAGTCAACAGGACTGATGGAACAACAAGAAATTAAAGGGGCTCTAACATTTGAACAGTTAGATGATGGAACTTATTATCTTATTACCAAGCTTAAACGAGTCGTTAAAGAAAATGAACAAATGGGAGAGAACAAAGCAGAAAATATGAAGAGAAAAGAAATGATGTTGTCTGCTCAATGTTTTTCCTACATAGAAGCTGCCTTATAGGGCCATGAAGGCCACAAAGGACCTGACATGAACCGAGCACACGAACAAGCAGAGAGCGAGAACACTGGATCCACCGTCATGCAGGATCACAACCAGGAGCAATTTATTGCGACGTATGCTACACACATAGAGTCATTTGTCTTAATGGGGATTGCACCGCTGATGACTCAGTTTTTCAGATACCCGACTCCTCCGAGGCGTGGCTGGCTAACCAGGGAGGTGAGTACAATAGGGTCACCTAGTTGTAACCAGTGAAGAGCCCAAGTGTAAGCCATTAGGGTCACTTATAGGAGGGACCAATAACGCCCGGAGGTTTAGGGGGGGTCTGTAAGATGGAGCTCAGTGGGGAATCGGCAACGCAGGAATTGGTAAGCAATGGTGCCACCTAGACCACGAGTCAACTTACAGGTACTTCGGTCTTGTTAGTTTAATGGCAACAGAAATACAAATGGACACATGTACACACACACATATTTAATCAAAGCGCAATTCCTAAATAAGAAAGCTAAATAGCCAACAGGAATCTCAACAGTATGATGGAAACTGCAGCATGTTGGGGGAGTCATCTCGATCCCCTGACCTATTATAGCTAGGCCTCAATGGCCTTATTTGAAATAAAATTCTGACACCCGATTATGAAACAATGATTTACTAGTCAAGGAATTGCAATAAGTTAAGAAAGTATTAATAAAAGTGTTTTCTGTATTGACAAAAACAGTGAACAACATGTTAAGATATTTAGTAACACCCTTCAATTAGTTTGTGCAAGGTGTAATGAGGTATAATGCTTAATCCGGGGAAAAGGTTATCAATAGTAGGCTCAAACCAGCCTACACTCACAACAAGTGTCAATCAACTGACACCATCATTGCAGTCGGGCAGTCCGACCGACAGACACCCAGTGCATGGTGTTCTGTGTCGACTGTCTACAACGAAACGTGAAAGAAGATCAAGAATACAGTGTATAACTATCCTCCCCTCTGTTCTATCTTTCTGTGAAAAATCCCAACGCGAAAAACAGTTTTGAACCTGAAAATATGAAGAAAAAAAAATGTATGTATTCAAAAAAATAATCAAACTCAGTCAAAACTATATTCGACCCAAAAATATTTTTCGTCCACTTATTTTTATTTTGGATACAATGTTGTATTTTTCAATGTCAACAACAAAACGGCTTCACTTTTTTTTGAATGAACAAAACTTTTTACCTGGATTTGGCTCCATAAGTTTCGCCTACCAGAGGGCAGGAGTTGAAAAAGGTTGTATCCAGGACAGTCTGCAGTTATCTTTACTGCCTGTTTCCTGACTGGAGGGATACAGGTCCAGGATAGAGGACAGAGTGGAGCTAATTTGGTGTGAACACAGCATTCGTCTAGTCTTCCTAAATCGCTGATTCTTTTTTTAGTGAATGAGGTTTGGTTTTGTTCCATACATTTCAGTTACTTTGAATTACTTGTATTTGATATATTTTTACAGTGTATTTCCGTTGTGACATGAAATCATAATGGTCCGGTTTTAACACTGTTTGGATTTTTGAGTTTGTTTGGGCATTTGACTATTAAAGTATTTTTCTTTTGAATCCTGGAATTTGAATCCTGCTTCTCCCTGCAAGCACCACGATTGACCCTTGTGACTCATCCATTAGAATGCAGCACATTTTCCAGCCATGTGTTGTTTGTAGTCAACCTTAAGTCTGGTCAGTCTAGCTTCAGTGGCCATGCATGTAAGACTTTTTTTTTCTTTTCTACAATAGCCATATATCAATTGTCAAGCTGCAGACAGTGTATCTGTCTGTCTGTCTTGACCCACCCTCACCTCTCTGTCCATTGCTCGTCATAACTCGCTTAGTCCTCCCTTCTCTCATTAGGCTGAGCAGAAGTGTCAGGAGTTGCCGAGTTTGAGGGTAGGTGACAGTGCTGAGGGTGGAAATGAGGAATCAGTTTAGATTTCAATTTCCTTTCTAGTACTGTGAGCAAAAGGTTGGCGCATCGCTCACCACATCTCCCGCTGACGGCAGTTTTTTACCTTCCCATTTCGTCTTTAGTTTTGTCATGTTGCCAGAAAGAGGGCCATGGAAATTGAGACATCTTTGCCGAACCACTGAACAAATATTGACTTCCATCCTATGCCAAGTAAACTGGCAGAATTACATTTGGAAGGATATTCAATTAAATGTTTTTTGTTAATGCGTTTCTTTACAGAGGTTAACATAAATTGAATGTGCAGAGGTTATGACAAGGGTGTTTGGTCTTAACAGAGGAAATTGTTAATTTGTTGTTAACACAGTAGGTTCAGGGTTGTGAGATATTTAAATATCTCTTATCTCCTTTAGTTCTCATTACTCTGCTTCAACCTCAGAAAAGTGGTAATGTCATTCATGTTTTCATGGTCACAATGCACTGCTTCCTTTCAGCACCCCGAAAAAGGTTTCAAACTCAATAAGCAGTTTCATAAATCAATGTGAGACAAGAAAATGTTTTCCTAGAAATTTTATGGAAATGTCATTTAATCTGCTTCCGGAGGATGCACATATGCTTAAAAGTCCTACCAGTATTGGTTAAAAACCAGACGTTCCTCAGCATTTTACAAGGACATGTCTGTTGTTTCTTCACACATTTGTTTTTTAACGTGATAAGTTGTCCGAGGTTTAGACTTTGGGGGGGTTCAAATGAATACACTTCCCCATAATTTTTTTTTAAAGCAGGTATTGGGCAGCTATGGTGTAACAGTGATCCTGTGTGTTCTCTCTGATTGGACATTTAATTAACTGAAGTTCATGGATGAGATTTCCTTTGTTAAAGTCCCCAAGGACAATAACCAAGTCCGCTTTACACGCCATATTTGGTCGGTGAGTGTCCGCTGTGCCTCGTGCACGTTGCCCGCCAGGCAAAACCATCACAATCCCTGCTCCTTTAGTAATAGTTTCCCTGTTTGTCCGTTTCGGTTGCAGCGCAACAAGGACAAGGCGGGAGGTCAAGGATCACCGGTACCTGTTCCCAACCGGTTTCCAATTGAGCAATCAACACATCTGGTCCTGTTCATCGACATCGTTCATCGTCGACAACAGTATCTAAGCCGAGAACTGACATCCAGTCCCTGCCGGATTGTTGGCCGTATTCGTATGTGAGCTTGTGTGTCAGCCCCACCAGCAAATAATTCCCATTCTAAAGTCCGCGTCTGGCCGACAGAGAAGTTAGTTTAAGCAACATTTCTGCGGTCAGCTTGTCAACATTCAGCCTTTGTAAAAATTTGCTCCATTGATGTCGGAGATGTGAGGTGTAGTTAACGGGACCGAGCGGTCACCTCATTTCAGCCCGCAGAGAGCAGCCTGTTCTGGGCGAGTCTCCTGTGAAATACTCTAATGGTTTTCACGTCTGTATCGCGGTTATACATTAGCTGGGCTGAGCCTTCATAACGTGGTTATGAAGGCTGCATGTGGTTGCAGAGACTTATGTTTGTTCACTGGTAACGTTACGTCTGTTTGAGGAGAAAGTTTAGATTTTACATTGTTTAACTTTAAGGTTGTGTCTGTATCCACAGTGTGCAGCTTGGTAATGTCTATCATTGTGCATTAAAACTAACAATGTTTTAATTAAAGGACAAGAGGAGACCATCATCGAGACTCTTAACCAGCAGCACATCAGCTTCAAAGAAGCTCTGAAGCGTAATACTAATAATAAATAAATATTTTCCACATATATATTTTGTTGTTTGAAAATGTAAATCATCTGTTGCACCATTGAACACTGCATCATAGATATTAAATACGATAAAGCCTCATTGATCACTCTATTATATACATAAAATACTCATCTTAATAACCTAATATAGAGACACAGAAGAGGTTCAGGTACATCACCAGTTGGATTTATAGTGATGTTTGTGCATTTAACTGTACAAGAACCACTATCGGCCTCCGTGGTGTCTGAGTAACAAGAAGACAAAAGGTAGGCCTCACCAACGGCACTTCGGACCCTCTCCATGGGTGCTTACTGTGTGTTACTGCCGCCCTTTTTCCCCTACAATTACAGGAGGAAAGTACTGCCGCATTTAGACATTTGGCTGACCTGTGCGCCAGCCCAGCAGCACAGGGTACTGCTCACCTCCTCTCACGTTGCTCAACACTTCTCAGAGTTCTTTTCTGGAAGAACCTCTAGTCACAATTGAAGGGTTGAGTTTGCCATCCCAATCCCTGCTGCCTTCAACTAGCCTGGCCACGGGAGGCCCTGACTAGTGCTGTACTTGGGTTTCCCCAGTCCCTCCTATATGCCAGTCTCCCTCCACCCTTGGAGTATAGCCAGCCCCTATATCGGGACAGCATACCATGGTCAACAAATGAGGCAGTAGGAAGCACTGGTGTCCCATTACTTTGTGGCCTAATGCACCGTCTCTTCTGAGGGGGCTATTTAGCCTACCCCCCCAGTAGGAGCGTGAGGTCCGGACTACCGTGCCCAGTGCGGGCCCTCATGAGGCGACTTGGAACAGCAGTCACAGGTGCCTTTGTAGGTATGAAGACTTGACTTGCACGATTCAGAAGATAATCCACCATTAAGCACTGCCTCCGGCGGTCACGTGCTATCGCCCTGCAATGACTTCCCTGGCCATATGGCCGTGACAACATTTTTTGTCACTCAAATATTGCGCAACACATGTGGGGCCTGAAAAAAAAGGCTATTTGGAATGCTTCTACAATTCAGTTTATTCACAATAGGTTATACAAGGATAATTTCAGTTGGTACACCTAGCATTTACTGTTACCAAGGAGTAAGAAAGCAACTTTTAATTTCACTCAACACACAGAAGTGCTAATCAACCGTCTAATCTACTAGCCAAGTGTATTGGCAGTGTAAAACCCATCCAGGAAATGATGCAATTCGTTATTTTTTTTCTCTTGTGTATGTGTGTTTGTGTACGTTAGACGCTAAGGAACTGTGACTGATCAAGTGATTATAAGGCAGGTGATCAGTACGAAACATAGCATCTCTATCAACAGATGGCAAGAGGAAACACATGCACACACAGATAAATACATTATTTTTGTAGTTTAAAAAAAACAGATGATAGTGACATGTTACTATTATTGCACAAGAGGTGTTCTACTGGGAGCAGGCTTGGTTAAATCGTCTTACTGCAGCAGGAAGAAAGGACCTGCGATACCTCTCCATCTGGCACCGTGGGTGGCAAAGCCTGCCGCTGAAGGAGCTGCCCAGTGCTGATATAGTACCATGTAGGGGGTGGGAGACGCTCTCCATCAGGGATGATATTTTTTTCCTCATCCTCCGGTTTCCCACCACCTCAACAGGGTCAAGGGGCCAGCCCAGGACAGAGCTGACCTTCTTCACCAGTTTGTTCAGTCTGTTCCTGCCTGCAGCCGTGATGCTGCTACCCCAGCAGACCACTCCGTAAAAGATTGCCGATGCCACCACACAGTCATAAAAGGTCCTCAGTAGATGGAGTCTGCTCTGGCCTTTTTTGTACAGTGCGTTTACATTAACAGTCCAGTCCAGTTTATTGTTCAGGTGAACACCCAGGTACTTATAAGAGCTAAGCACTATTGCCCACCCTTAGAATGATAGATTATAGGTGTCACAGATACGTACATAGGTCCTCAGGGGTGGTAAAATCAAAAATGAGTCCTAAACATAAGGGAATAACAGAGAGACTCATCATAGACATAGGAAGGCGCTGTGAATGCACAAGAGTTGTTTTGACAGTTGACATTTAGCGTTCTGGTTTCTCAAAGCGCCTCTGATAAACAGTCATGCCAATAAAGCACCCTAGTTGAAATGGGAGAATGACGAGGCATGCAGAGCTGCTGCTGTGCCTGCATTCTGACCAAGGGCCCTGCTCCTCTTTCACGTCTAATGTCGTTGCAATCTATCAGAGCCTCCATCTGTTTACTGCCACCCTGCCAGCCATCTATCCATCCATCAGGACCCCTGCCTCTCTCTCTCACACACACACAGACGCACCAACACATGCAACATTTCCAAGTAGACAGCCCCTGGCACTGCTATAAATCGGTACACCATCTCCACTTCCTGTGAACCCAGACGTTCCTCAATCCAGAAACCGCACAGCTCCTCAGTGGTTGATTGAGAATGCAGTGTTTTTGAATGTTTTGCTCTGCAATGGTTCATAGTTGACTCTTGGCAGGATGATTTATAGTTGATCCTTGGCGGCATGCAGGATTAGTTTTCTATGGTTTTATTCATTTTTTCTGCCTGTCAGTGTTCTACGTGCTGAAAAAGCTCAGCTGGATGAAGTGCTTCTTTTTCCCCATCAATTTGATGGACGGTGATAAATTTGAAATGGACTGGACTTTATACATCGTCACCTTGAATGAAACACCTTCGATCTGACAAAAAAGGGCAATTTCAAAAAGTTGAACAGAAAAGAAGCAATTTGACAAATCAATGTTAACTTTCTCCCCTTCAGTTCAACACCTCACTAGTTATTTTTTAATTATATAACAAGGAGTATAGTTGTTCTCATAGTTTTTTCTGGAGACCAACTATTGTTTTTGGGAAATCATTTTGTTTCACTTACAAATTTCCTTAGATAAAACAAAGCGCTATTTTGATAAAAATATTAGTATTCCTGGTCATCACCAAAGGATGCAGATTGACCCATGCCTTACAATGATAGCAGGACGTGATTTGTTCATAAGGAACATGTTTTTAAAATTAAACAAGGTAATTTTCTTTGTCTCTGTTGCCAATGACCCCCCCATCTTTTTTTTGTTAAATCCTAGAGGTTTAGAATAAACATTAAGATTTGTCAAGGGCAGCTAGGAAAGACAACATCTAAATATCTGGAAAGTAGAGATGTTCTGATACCATTTTTTCCCCTCCCGATACCGATTCAGATATAGGTCCAGTGGGTATTGGCCGATAACGAGTCCCGATACCAGTGTCCCCTTAACTTTGGTAAATTTGTCGTGTTCTTAAGCGTGACGCGTCTTCAGATGTTTGATTCAAGTTGCTGTTGTTGAAATTTGCACCACCCCTCGAAATTGCTTCTTTGCACTTGTTGCATGTCGGCGTCTTACTGGTGGGAAAAGCCACTGTAAAGTACTGCCAAACCGCCGACATGATGCGCTAACGTTAGCTCCTGAGCTAATGTGCAAATGACAGAGAAGACAGCCCGAGCAACACCGAGACCAACGGTCGTTTACAGTAGCGGTTACCGACCCGGATAAGCGGACCCGTAATAATAACAGTTCAAATCTAACGTGTTGTTTGGTAGAGCGAAAGTTGCCCGAGACTAGTGCCCGGATAGCGTTAGCTAGGTTCGCTTGCCGTGCGTGACGTTCCACAAACCCGGTTCACGCTAGTAGTACGCTGGATCTCGCTAACGTCAGCTAACGCCCGCTCCTGAGCTAACGTTAGCGCCTGACGTTTGCTAACGCCCGCACCTGATCAAACGTTGAACAATTCTTCGCCCCTCTAAAACAGCAGCTGCTGATGGCAGCACAGCGCAACTTTTTTTTAAAGCTGCAAAGAGATCGCTGACACGGTACGTGGTATCGGATCGGAGCCTGGACTCCAGTACTCGCCGATACCCAATGCCAGCATTTCGGCAGTATCGGAGGCTTTTCCCATACTAGTATCGGAATCGGAACAACTCTACTGGAAAGTGAGATCTGAACACACACCACCATCAGTGAAAGATACTGGACCCTTTCAAACTTAAAAAACGACTAGAATATAGGATATATGATCTCTCATTGTTACGTCCCCTGTTCTGTGTATGGTGTTTGTTCACAGGTGGTACTGATCCCCATTCATCTTGGCTCCACCCCCGCTCGTTACCCGGTTCAGCTGTTCCCCATCATCACAAATCCCATCATGCCCTTCTGACAGCATATGTACCCCTATATTTGTCATTCACAGTCTCACGGTCTCGCACTTGGCTGGTGTATGTGATCAGTGGTTAGTATTGTGGTTTGTGAGTGGTTCTGGTGATTTCGGAATATTGTTGTGTATTGTATGAATAATCATGGTTCTTTTCATGTTTTGTTTTCAGGGGGATGAGGAGTAGTTTAGTCCTGCTCCAGAGTTTACATACCTGCACGTAGGGTAACTCTCCTGTCTAGAAACACTAGCTACGCCTGGCTGACCCACCTACTTTAAGCTTGGGTAGGGCGCCTTGTTAATGTGCCAGTTGGTTATATGTGTGGGAGATGGGACAGGTATGGGGGTTGGAGGCATTTTGTTTCTTTCTTTGCTTTGGTACCACCAGCCCTCCTCATTTCCCCCGTTATGTTGGCTAAATAAAAGCCTGTTTTTACGTACTTTCTGTGTGTGTGTCCTCACTTTTTAACACTCCCGCTTACTTTTACTGGCCACAGGGCGTTCCTGGTGCAGTGGGGTGAATCCCACTCCCCTTCTGGGGAGTTGGACTGTAACACTCATCATTTCTACTAGTATTGCCACCACAATATTTTTCAGCTGACTCATTTTGTTAGTTGAAACATCTCATCCCCCACGCTTTCATTCAAAATGAAATTAAAAAAAAGCAGATTGGCAGGTGTGGGATTCAAACCAGTGTCCCATGTGTCCCAAGCAAAATGCTTACCACTGAGCTACCTGAGGAGCTGGGTTGCATAGCTTTTTGGGTCGAGCCTAAGGACTAACTATTATTCTACTTCTGTACAAAAGTTTGTAGAGGAGAAACTCAAGAGATTACACGGAGTTGGCTCTGCTATCACAGAGGCCACACTCAATAAAACAGGCTATTGATTTAGGTGAGTGCTTATTCCTGAAAGGTGGGAGGTCCCTGTCAGCCTTCACACACCTCAGTTCAGACTTGTTGAGCAGCTTGCTGCTTAACGTAATAATAAGCATACTATATTGAAAAGATGTATGAGAGTCGCTTTAGTGATTTTCTATGAGTAATAACTAGTGGTGGGCCGTTATCGGCGTTAGCGTGCTGCGTTATGGTGAGACTCTTATCGGGGGATTAAAAAAAAATGTCGCCGATAATCTATTCTCAAACTTGGGTTGGGAGGTGGGTCTATACTACGCAAGCTATGATGACTTTCACCTTGGTATTCTAGCGCGGATGTATACCTAGCCAAATTGCACTGTAGGGGACGAGAACGAGTCTTCGGACCTGTGCCTACTGTGAAAGTTACCACATCAAAGGTGACGTGCCAACATGGATGCAGCTACGAAGCCACCGGGTTTGCTTCAGCTGCGCATTGTGCAGCATTAATTTGTTCTGACATGATGCGCAACGGTGTTGCTTTAGCGTTGAGTGTGGTTGGTTGGGCGTTGATGCTAGTTTGCGTCGGGAAATAACACTGCGTTGTTTATAGTAGCAGACAGCTGTCTGAGTAAAGCGGTGATGGAGCGACGAGCACACGCTATGCAGGCTTACCGGGAGAGCGCTACCCCCGGACATGATCTCCACCAGCTACTGCGGGCCATGGAGGACGGTAATCACCTTCCTCTCCAATGCCGGGAAACGTGGTGCCATTCCGTGTAAAGCAGGTCCCTCAAGCGGCTAACACTTTGCATGGCAAGTCGACCCTCGGCATCCGAGTCACTGACCGTCCAGCGGGTAGGCATGCAGATGCTCAGGTGAAGATCCGCGACGCAAGCTATATCCGGTTAGCATTACCCGGCCGTCTCCGTGTGATGCTAGCTGAGCGGCGTGAGGTGACGCGCTGTTGTGTTTTAGTAACGCTCCACGGTTGAGCACGTAGCCTGGCGTCAATTACCGAGTCGGTGGTTGTGTGGTGTAAGGTAATGTACACCATGAGAGGGGGCTTGACCTAGACTCCTAACGGCTGGGTAGCGATCTCAGCGTGAACTACAGGAGTGATAGTGCCTTAGAAGTGGCGCAGTATTTATTTATCTGTAAATATCTGTTATTGACAAAACTATGCTGCTCAACTGTTCGTCATACCTCATCCTGTAATACTTCCCACGTCCCACTGCTATTTGCACTGCTATTTGCACCCTTGTTATATTATGCTGTGTGTTGTGTACGTATGTAACTATGTGTTTCTGCACCTTTTTAAGGCTTTCAAATATTAGAATAATTTATGAACAGGAAGCGTCAGGAACTTTATCATACGGAAACAATTGTTCTCAAAGACTTGCTTTTAGTAATTATTTGGGTAGCACACATATTCTGAATGCCTTCAACAGAATTCAAATGAGCCATTTTAATCTAGATTAATTTCAAGATTACAGTGAGATTAATCTATGCCCACCGCTAGTAATAACCAACTATAGCATGTAACAGTTACAGTTATTTTTACAATATCAGCCGCCCTGTTTGACAAAGTAAACCGTAAGTGTAATTTGTCAATCCAGGACTCACAGTGAAGCTTAATTTGAGACGTGGTTGCTTAGCGATGGTTTGATTCAACTTGAGGCGAGAAACAAGTACGGGGTTCACATTTGAAGTGCCTTGTGTTGTGGTCTATTAATTTACCAACTGCGAAGTTACTGGATGTATATAGATACATTTAAGGTATGTTTGCGTATCTGCCTTTTTTAAACTAAAGTGTTTGAAATATCTAACTAGAAAATGCATTTCCTGCAGAAAATGATGAGTAGCTGAAGCTAAACTGGTTTGGTAAGCTTAAAGCCATAAGAAGAAGTTGAAGTAGTGAGAGTAGTTGAAGAAGTGGAAATCGGTTTGAATTTAATCAAAAAGTTATATACACTGCATAGAACAAAAAAGCATCAATTTAGTTGAGATGAGGTGTGAAATATATTGCTTGAAAAGAAGGGGGCTGAAGAACAAAAAATTAAATACATTAAAGACAAGCATGTTCAAAAACACACTTCCACTTACTTTATGCGTGATATGGCACGATATATATTAGGTGAACCTAAATCGGACACTTTTGTAATGAACCACAGCCTAGTCCTGGACCTTCACACTACCCTCAAAGTTAGCAAATTGTGCCTGAAAAAAGGAGCACCTAAATCGGACACTTTGAACCAGGTTGCAGCAATACCCGTCTCGTGGTACCTGCTCTTCGCGGCTAACGTTAGTAGCATCTAAGCTAGTGCTGTTTGTGCTCGGTTGTTTGTTTCTTTCAAATGTCCTGACTTTCGGTCCGTGTACTTGATGGCCAACGGATTTTCGTTTTGAAAGGATAAAAACAAAAACTAAAAACGGCCAGTTTCCCTATTACCATTAGTAACTAGGAAAACCAAAAAACGGAAAACAACACATTATTAGTTTTTTGTTTTGATATAAAAAAAACGGAAAACGAAAAACAATCTCGTTATCTGATTGTCCTTGATGTGTTTATAGCTGAGACTCGGAAATTAAAATACGGGTGAATAAGTCCCAGGGACGTCACTAGGATTAAAAGACAGGGGGGATTTAGCCCCCAGGCAGGGTATTTGTAACTTGCCTTTGCATAATCTTTGCACCCACATCTTTTGCTACTGTATTAGAGCTACACTTATGTCAACAACCAGTTAAGAAACGTGATAGACATATCCTCTTCTTCCATTTCTAGCCAAGCTAGACCAGTCACTCGTCTGACTAGTCCCAGCGAGCGTGGGCCTGAGGGCCGCTTGCTTCCTGCACAGCACTACGTAGCCATCCCCAGCGAGCGTGGGCCTGCGGGCCGCTCGCCTCCTCTGAGGAGGAGTCCAGGGCTGCCAGCGAGTGTGGGCCCGAGGGCCGCTCACCTCCTCTGAGGAGGAGTCCAGGGCTGCCAGACCAGAGTCTCCCTGCCAGTGCGCTGCTACAGGGCACTGTGTCTGCAGGCCCGTTTATCCCAAAGAGGGATGGAGGGCTGTGCCAGTTACTCATCCAACTAGAGTCCCAGCAAGCATGGGCCCGAGGAGGTACCCGGGTCTGCTAGAGAGCAGAGCTTCCCTGCCGGCGGGCCGTTACAGGGCACTGTGTCTGCAGACCCGACTATTCCAGAGGCCGGTCTCAAGAGACTGGTACCTCTAAGAGTGTTCTGGTGGAGTGGGTGATCGCTCCCTAGTGTATCTCGATGGGTCCTGCACACAATCGACGGAGGCTACGCCATTCAATTCAGGGCTCGCCCATCGCAATTCAGAGGGGTTCTGCCGTGAGTGGCAGACCCGGAGCAGGCTCTGGCGATGGAGGAGGAGGTACAGACTCTGCTGCGTAGGGGGGCTATAGAACGAGTTCTGCCTACCAGCAGGGAGTTGGGCTATTACAGCCGGTACTTTATCGTTCCATCCTTCCACACAGGAAGTTCCTGAGGTTCGCTTTCTGGGACAAAGCTTACCAGTATCAGGTTCTTCCGTTCGGCTAGCTCTCTCTCTCCCCGTATGTTTAAGAAATGCGTGGATGCAGCCCTGGCGCCACTGCACTCCAGGGCACCCGCATTGTAAAACTACATCAATGACTAGTTGATTTTGGGCTCCGTTGGAGCAGCTGTTCAACATCGAGATGTTGTTCTCGCTCACATCAACCGTCTGGGATTGAGACTCAACGACAGGAAAAGTGTATTGTCCCTGCTGCATAGGACCACTTTTCTGGACGTGATCTGGGACTCGACCACGGTGCGGGCACACTTGTCTCCCGCTCGGGTAGCTTTGACCCTTTTAGCCGTTAAACAGGCCAAGCTAGGCCAGTCACTCACGGTCAAACAGTTTCCGAGACTGTTAGGTCTGCTGGCAGCCGCATCGAACATAGTTCCTGTGCGGCCAGCTGTACATGAGACCGCTTCAGTGGTGGCTCAAAACCAAGGGGTTCTCACCCGTGTCGCCCAATCAAGGTCACGAGGCGGTGCCTTCACGCCCTGGCCATTTGTAAGGGCCCCCGGTTCTTATCCTAGGGGCCCACGCTGGGAGCAACCTGTCGTCGTGTCACACTTACGACAGATGCCTCCCTCACGGGCTGGGGGGCGATCATGAGTGGTCGCTCAGCCTGGGGGCTGTGGCTAGACCATCATCGCTCATGGCATATAAATTGTCTAGAGATGTTGGCTGTGTTTCGGAGCTCTGAAACAGCCTTGATGGGCCACCATGTCCTTGTCCGCTCAGACAACACATCGGTGGTCTCCTACATCAATCATCAGGGGGGTCTGCGCTCACGCTCGCTGTACAAGCTGATTCGCCAGGTCCTCCTGTGGTCCCTCGGGAAGTTCCTCTCGTTGAGAGCAATCTACATCCCGGGGTACCTGAATAAGGGAGCAGACGCCCTGTCGAGGCAGTGCAAAATAATAAAAGAAATATAAAATGAAATACAGTACTATGGGTTAGTAACTAAGGCTAGGGGTTAGTATATAAAAAGTAGAATAAAGTTATAAAATAAAATCTAAAGTGCACCAGCAAACATGAAGAGACAAATGAAAGTGTTTGTACATGTGCAGTGCCAGAAAAGTGACCGGAGGGGTGACAGAGGCAATCAGAGTCAATCAGTGGGGGACACGGGCTCTGTTGATGAGCGCCACTGCCTACGGGAAGAAACTGTTTGTGCGGTGGGAGGTCTTGGTCCTGATGGACCTCAGCCTCATGCCAGGTGGAAGGGGCACAAACAGGTTTTGTCCGGGGTGAGAGGGGTCGGCAACAATCCTTCTAGCTCGTTTCAGGGTCCGAGAATCGAACAGGTCCTGGAGAGATGGCAGATTGCATCTGATCACCCTCTCTGCAGAGCGGATGACGCGCTGCAGCCTGCCCTTGTCCTTGGCTGTGGCTGCAGCGAACCAGACGGTGATGGAGGGGCAGAGGATGGACTCGAGGATGGCCGTGTAAAAGTGCACCATCATCGTCTTTGGCAGGTTGAGTTTCTTAAGCTTCCTCAGGAAGAACATCCTCTGCTGAGCCTTTTTGATGATGGAGCTGATGTTCAGCTCCCACTTGTGGTCCTGGGTGATGATGGAGCATAGGAAACGGAAGGAGTCCACAGCGGTGACAGGGGAGTCACAAAGGGTGATGGGGGAAGGTGGGACTGCGTTCTTCCTGAAATCCACAACCATCTTCACTGTCTTAAGAGCATTGAGCTCCAGGTTGTTCTGGCTGCACCACGTCACCAGATGATCAGTCTCCCATGTGTAGGCGGACTTGTCCCCCCCAGAGATCAGACCAATGAGGGTGGTGTCATCCGCAAACTTCAGGAGTCTGACGGACTGGTGACTGGAGGTGCAGCTGTTGGTGTACAGGGGAAAGAGCAGAGGCGAAAGAACGCAGCCTTGAGGGGAACCGGTGCTGGTGGATCTGAGAGCCTGAGACGTGTTGCTTCCTGTCTCACAGGAATGTCGGTGATCCACTTGCAGCTAGGAGAGTTTGTCCTGCAGCAAAGACGGGATGATGGTATTAAAAGCAGAGCTGAAGTCCACAAACAGGACCCTTGCTAAACCTGTATTTAGACTCTGTGTACAAGTCTTTGTCCCAACTCCTAAATGCCTAGTCCTTCTGCAGACGTAGTTTCCTGAGTTCCGCTGTGAACCAGGGTTTGTCGTTGTTAAAAGCCACCCTCGTGCCTGATGGTACACAGCTGTCCTCACAGAAGCCGATGTAGGAAGTTACAGCCTCTGTGAACTCGTCCAGATCGTTTGACGCAGTCCTGAAAACATCCCAGTCTGTAGAGTCCAAACACGCAGGAAGATCCTCCAGCGCCTCACTGGTCCACTTCTTGAATTCCTTCACTACAGGTTTGCAGAGCTATAATTTCTGCCTGTATGCAGGAATCAGATGGACCATCACGTGGTCTGAGAGTCCCAGCGCGGCACAAGGGATGGCGTGATAAGCCCTGCTTACCGTGGTGTAGCAGCGATCCAGCGTGTTCTCCTCTCTGGTTGGACATTTAATAAACTGTTTGTACTTCGGGAGTTCGTGGTTGAGGTTTCCCTTGTTAAAGTCCACGAGGACAATAACCAAGGAGTCCGGGTTGGTCCGCTCCCCACACTGTATCTGGTCGGCGAGTGTCCGCTGTGCCTCCTGCACATTGCCGACCGGCGGCAAATAAACACCGACCAAGATGAATGAAGCGAAACTCACGCGGGGAATAAAAGGGTTTGCAGTTGATGAAAAAAGATTCCAGATCAGGAGAACAGTGTTGGAGTAAAAGCAAATTCCTCCACCCTTCGTCTTGCCGGAGAGCTCAGTGTCGCGGCCCGCTCTGAGCAGCTGGAAGACGGCATCGATCCACAGAGCCACGTCTCCGTGAAGCACAAAACGGAGGATGAAGAAAAGTCTCTGTCTCTCCTCACCAGCAGATGGAGTTTGTCCAGTTTGTTGCAGAGTGAGCGCACGTTGGGGAGGAAGATGCCCGGCAGCAATGGGCGGGAACCACGCTTGTGGAGCCGCACTAACGAGCCGGCCCGTTTTCCTCTCCGCCGGCGTCTCACCGCGTGAACAAAGGTGAACGCACCTTTGACTTAAATGTTCAGTAATTCCACTGACGGAAGAAGAAAAGTTGGAAGTAACTCCGGAGAGAAGAGCTCTTCTCTGGTGAAAGAGCTCCGGGAATTGCAGCAGGAACCAAAATTAACGACAAAAAACACTGAGTAGCTGGTCATCCCCCGCAGTTGAGCGGAGCAACGTATGCGCACGCATATTGACAACGGAAGTATGGTGAGGATCAGTAGTATGTCAAGCTACGCGAGCGGATTAAGCAACACAGAAAGTTATTTCAAAAAGTTGACTTTATCAAATGGTATCCGGCTACCCAATCTGTGTACTATAATGGAGTGGATAGAAGACGTTAGCAGATGGCCAGATATATATATATGTATTTAGTTAAGAAACCGAGCGTGTACACCCGAGAGGAATTACGAGCATATAAATCACTGGATGCTTATGAATACGTTGCCTGTGGTCATGTACAGAACGTCAAATACCATGACAGAGACGAGTTTTGTGTGTTGAAATCAGAAATTCTTCCTAGTCAAAGACAAGGACACAAGACAACGATGTATGAGGCTTGGGGTTATAATCAACGAACGACAGAAGTACGTCCTCACGTCGAACTGCAACTGTATGGCAGGGTAAGTAGGCTATTTGGTGTTTGTAATAGCCTACTTGCCTTTAGATATTCTCATAACCAGGGTTTGAAACTACAATTTTCCCGAAATACACAGTGCCAACAGTGTTCAAAATAACAGCAGCCAGCCAATATCATTCAGTTAGCTGCTAGGCTTAGGTCGTATGTATAAAAGCGATGTTTACTTACTTCATAGTCCGAGACAAAATTTGCTGAAAGCAAATGTTTCAAGCCCTGGTCAAAACAGTATTGATCAGCTAGTAAATGATATAAAGTGGGCGCTGCAGACGCGAGCATTTTTTATTGCGTCCTTGCTCCAATCAACAACATCGCCCCCAGCCACAGGCGCCGCCGGTTCTTCTGAAACGGCCGTGATCCTGTCGGAATCCTATAAAACTTAAGCCCCTTGGTGGAATAGCGATTAGTGCAACCGTAAACGCAACAACCAGACATTTTGATGCTTTGATGGTTTTCATAAACTTTCGGAGTGAGTTTCTAACACTTTAGAGCTAGTGTGGGGAACACCACTTCCGTTGCCAAAATACGCGCACAACTATTTGATCATGTGGGCTGTAAAAGGGTCTATAGGACACTTTCAGCGGGGGGGGGGAGCGCCCCCCTGTTAAGATGATAGGGGAAACACTGCCTGTATTCTGTTTGTGACTTTGACTGCCCTTTTTGTGGATTTTGCTTGCTTCCAGTTGGAATTGTTTTGAGTTATTTAGTAAAGAACCACCTTTTTGTTTTTAAAACCTAGTCTCCAGTGTCAAATCTCTGAGTCATTATCCAACCCCGAAACGTGACAGTATGGAAACAATCTATAATTTCTACCGTCTTCATTCATAGAAATATTAGCAAGACGGCATTAAAGACATATGTTCTGGAGTCAGTACATAAATGGCCAACCTAGAACAATATCAAACTATGCACATGTATTCCTATGATAAAAGTGGGTTATGTTGTTTGTTCTCATGGTATGGGATGTAATTAATGTTTTCATGTTTGAAGAGTTGTATTAGTTGGGAGGTGGGATAGTCCAATCAGACGTCAGGGGAAGTGACGATGAGTGTAGAGTGAGGGTTTTTTGCGCTTCGTGTTTTGTGGGGTTGATGACGGGAGATGAGAAAACAAACGATGGCAAGAGCGAGTTTAAGGGGAGTTTAGATAGGCGGTGCAAGAATTGTGGAGAGAGAGTGGGAGAAAAAGATGTCAATCCGGCCATTTTTGCAGGGTACTCGAGGCACTCAAACTTGCCGACAACGAACTCGCAACCAGCACCCCAAATTATTCTGCTAACTTTATCAAGAGGAGCGAAAACGTCAATACGTGTCATTTCATCACAAGGCGACTGAGCAACATACACATATGGTGACTGAAACTAAGGATTCATTACCTTGAAATTATTGTCTGGGACAGGAGCCCGTTACGTTGGTGTGGTGGCTGGGCGTGGTTTTCAGGACGTCTTGCAGCGGAGAGAGAGGAGATGCGGCTCTGGGAACGGTGCCAGCTGGAGGCAATTAACCTCCAGCTGGGGGGAATAACGATGTGCTCTCTCCCAGTACTTAAACAGGCATGGGAGAGCAGGAGGACTGGCGGACACACAGCTTGGGACGAGAGGGCTGTCTCAGACCTGGAGACATGGAGCCACGCGCAGACTGGCATGTACGTGGACCCTGCCTCAGCCTCCTTATTCCGGGTGCCCTGAGCACCCACTTCTTTACAGTTAGCTAGCTAAAACCAGACCGAGCAGTCAGTAAAGTCTTTCTCCTCCCAAGTTACTGCCATTTTTTGGTTAACAGCCAAACCTCTGAGTAAAATACAATTTCTTGTGACTGCAGGTGAAGGTTGAAATGTGTTATTTGTTTTTTACAGAAGCATGGGGTAATCACGACAGTCATTTATCTAGAAGAGAAAAAGTGTTACATGAGCAATTCTCCGAAGGTAATACCTGGACCTAAAACACGCTTCACAAGCTGTCCCTCTCAGAATCTGTCTGCTGTCTGACCTCTTTTATAACCTCTCTTGCCCTTGAAAGCCAGTTCAAACCAGTTCTCCCTTCCGTGCCATTCTGTTGCACGTGCCCTGTGTCAGATGGTTTATCTTCATTCTTCCTGTACTTTCTAGGGGTGTAACGATTCGTTGTTAACAACGATTCGATTCGATCACGATTCATGGTTGTCGATATTGGTTGATTTAGAACGATTCGATACGATCCGAAACAATTCAATGGCTTGAAATCGATTCAGTAACTTTTTAGCCAAAAATTCAACCAGTGTAACTGAAGTAATTTTCCTAGATTCCGGTTGTTTCTTGTAATGGAATCAGGTATCAATTAATTATGAATATAAATTAGCCAAGTAAACAACAATGAATGGCAAATGCATTCACATTTTATTTGAATAAAGTGCATTAGATTTGATTATTGTTTTTGCCTCTCATGCTGTATTATTGCTTTGAGATCTCTAGAGAACTCAAATTCTTCTTGGTGAAATTGGGCAGGCGTAAACCAACGTTGCAAGCAGACAAGGGCAGGGTGAAGGAAGAGGTAGGAAGATTCATTTCAGCCTTAATAAGAGCGTCTGGTTTAGTGGGAGACTGAGGGTGGGAGGCAGGTAGATTGACCAAAAGAGAAAGTAGACAAATGGGTTACGAGTTGAGAAAGCCGAATCAGTAGCTCAAATAAGAACATGATATTGGGATATGGCACATTGACTGTTTTATATCAGGGAGGAGATGCAGCTATATAGTTCTCCTTTACTATGAGAATATCATCATTGTGAATTTGATACCACAGAGCATCATGAATTCCTATTGATAATAACGTTATGTGTCGAGGTAGAGGCTTCTTAGTCATCTTGGTAACTCAAGCTTGTGCATGCCGCAGCATTACACCAACATACAGTAAATGTCTGATGAGCTGGAAGCCTAGAAAGGTGGTTCAGTGTGACGAGTAGTTCTAGAAAGTCAGGTTTTTATTGCTGTCTACTTATAATTGCATATTTGTGTAATCTAATCAGAATATCCTAGAAGAGTCTTAGGCCTAGGGTCTTCTAAATTCTCAAAAGGCTATGCTCTTTGACATATTGGCAAGGCCAATATCATCGTCTGTATAAGTTTGCATTCGTACGTTTAACATCAGCAAACTTATAATTTGTCCTGCAGGGTGTTGGAAATGAATCACATTGCACTTTTTAGATATAACTTACGTTTTTTGAACCTGAACATATTTATGCGTCAGCAGACGGAGAAAGAGCAGAATAGCTGTGAAAAGGGGTAGGACGAGCTAATGTGCGAATCTAGTAGATACTGTGACTATTCCAATTATCTGTTCAATAAATGATGAAAGATATGAACGTTATCACATCACTGATTTTTCAAAAGTACTTTTCAACCACAAAAGGGCACTCGTTACATTTCACAAATTATAAATGCCTCAGGTTTATTCAAACAAAAAGGCTGACACAGAGTAAACAATAATCATGCTTCAACTTCTGTATAGAAGGCAAAAGCAGTAGATAAATCTAGCAATTAGATATACTATGAAAAATCAGGAATACAATTGTTTTTATGCCACCAATTGTTGGTAAAATGCACATCTCACAGGATATATTTACATTTTCAAATTCGCATATTCATACCATGACAGTCGGTATTGGATTTGAAAGTTCAAAGATAGAATTTTACGAACCTCCTTGAGGGAAACTTGGATGTCTTCTGTTAATCTGAAGTGAAATACATTTCTAGTTTCTTTCTAATCCTGTTTTAATTTGGATCTGGATTTTGAAGCACTTTTTACCTTCACCCATTCCCTCTAATCTTGCTTTGGTTACCTGAAAGTGATTTATAAGATGCTTAAAATGTTGATGACACACTGGTATTAGCCAGTAATGACATGCTGTCATTCTTCAAAGAACTGCCTGACATGTAACAATACTGTTGGTATTAAAAGGTATGTTCTCTGTGGAAGCATTGGCAAGGGTGCATCCATTCTAGCAGCTAAACAGTGTGTTTTCAAAAAGAACACAAACTCGTTATCCTGCTCTAAACAGATTGAGGAATAATATCAGTGTCTCTGCTGAAGGTGGGAAAAGGAACACACACACATTTTAAGACACACAAAGACAAACAGGGGAGAATAAAACGATTTTAAATAGTGCACTGGACCAGAAATAATTCTAAGTAAAAATCAATTCCCCATTATAGAAATAGGATACAGAAAGGAATTAAAACTTATTGAGGCTTTCCAGCTAGAGTCCACCCACTATTTAACCCTACACTTTGCAAAGCAGTGTGTCACGGCAGAATGCGTCTTTCGGAAAATTCCGCACTCGCAAGCTTCTGAAGATGATGATAATAATGCTGCTGCATTCTTCAAAGCTCCCCTTTCCTCAAAGGTATTCAAACTCATTTCTCTCCCCCTCACTCATACACACATTCTCCATGTTGGCAGTATTGATCTGCAGTTGATCTACGTTGACAAAAGACAAAGCTTTTTATGTGACAGGCAATTAGATGGCTGTGGAGCTGGCGAATCCCAGCCACCGCACGGGTTGGGTAAATACTATCGACGTCACTCACGGCGTTGTGTTTGGACAGAGTGGAAGGAGCAACAGGAAGTTCCTGTTGTCTGTTCTGAATGTGAGAGATAGCCACGCCCCCTGATTTGCATATAAGAACTAAAAGTCCCTTGAAATAAATGTGTACTGATGAAATAAGTCTCTCAAAATAAATAAATATGGACTTATGAAATAAAAGTACCATGAAATAATTACATTTATTTAATATTTATGTATTTATTGCCTCATTTATTTCACGATGTATTATAAATGCATATTTATTCATGTATTTATTTAATTAATTGTGAATAAAACGGCATTCCATAGATGCAATTAGCATGTAACAACCTACAGGGCCTCTCAGTTTTTTTTTTTTTATCAAAACATCATATAAATACCACAAGCCACACAAGAATAAAACCAGGAATCATACAAGAAACTAGAACAAGAACTAATACATAAGGGCACAGTTCTACATTTTTAGGAATATCCTTGTTCACTTCCACTTTACATGTCTTTGCCTCTTGACACAACAGCACACGTACTGGACACGCTTGTTCTCCATTGTTCCGGGAAGCAATAATTTCCAAACTTAAAATTTGTTTAGTAGCCGATTGTCTTGAAAACCGACGGACATATTTTTCAAGGCTCATTGCTCCTTAAACACTATATCCAACACTATATGCAACAAGCACAAAAGCCACATGTCATGTAGAATTACATTTGAATGTACATTTTTCCTTTTCTACTGATTTTGATTGGTTATGTTTATGATGAAAGTTTTCAATCTCATCCCTCATGCCTAAATCTAAACAGCCAGGCCGAAAAGCCTTCGAGGATTAGCCAATCCAAGGCAGAGACAGGTGGGACGTACCAGTGCCTAATGAAAACATCTTTTAATCTCCTCATTCTTCATAATAATAAGCAATGAGCTTTAGTTTGTTGCAAGGATGTGTTTTTTTAATGGCCTGTTTCTGGGGCTGTGAAATAGCTTTCAGAGACATTCTGCCGCCCTAACAATGAACAGATACCATCATGGTATCCATATAGCTTGACGTAAACTCATGGCAAACGCCGGGGAAAAAAATGACTATTAGCTATCTGCACAGTTTCATAAAATTTTATTGGATATACCATCTGTAAAACGAGTGATGAAGTTGTCTGTAACATCTTCTGATCTGGAGTATGCCGCTACAACTATAATAGCTGCATGGAAGCCACTTCCCTTTGGAAAGCAGTGGACCCGTAGCTCCGTGGGGCTGCTAGTTTTCTTTCTTGACAGAGATTACTGGATATTCGTTAGCTCGTTGACAGTCTGTCAACAGTGAGTATGTTTAATATTAAACGAATACAACAGCTTGCCATTACATTATTAAATTGCGATCAGTGATCAGAATAAAAGTATTAAAAGTAAAGATAAGGATAAAAGAAGATAAAAGTATCTTCATTGGCAAACAAGTAGACAGCATTTTTAGGGTCCTCGCTACGACTTCGTCGGAGAGGAACCTATTGTATTGGATGGAATTATTATTAGGGCCTGAGCCAACTGAAAGTCGGGCAAAGCCCTATTGTGTTTCAAAGAATTCTTATTATTTCACCACTTTAAACACACTTTTGAGCCCTTTATCATATTCAAAAACTCTTGAATTTTTGCGTGGTTATTGGAAGTGCATGAAATTTAGATATTCTTGGGGTCGCACTTTTGGGTTTAAAAAAATGGCTCTCTATCTGGTTACGATTTTAGAGACCAATCAACTTCTCAGGGGCGTGGCTTCATTGCTGAATTTCGTCCGTTTTTGGCTATAATTTGCGTTTTTTTGCGTTTACATACGAACAATTTCCTCAGAGTTTACACCCGATCGATTTAAAATTCAGGTAAATGGATCCTAACACCTGTGTGGTCCTATAGTATTAGAATCAAGAGTTTTCGTGAAACTACCTGGGCGTGAGCTGGCCTCCATTTCGGGCGATTTTCTTGAGAATGTAAAATGCTATAACTCCAAGGAACATAGATATTTCTGGCTAGAAGTTAATATTCATGATGCTAGTGTAGGCCTTAAAGTATTGCTATGCAGTGATTAAGAATATATATATATATATATATATATATATATATATATATATATATATAGTGCCACCTATTGGCAAAGGTAAATGTCTTTGCCAATAGGTGGCAAATGTCCCCGCAAAGTCTTTACACTTTTATGTCCTAATTTCAATGCTTCCTAATGGCATTTTGGCTCAATAGCTTCCCCTACACGTATTGATGAAGCAGCCTAGATACTGCTCTACACATTTTCATGAAGCAGCCCAGAGACTGCTCTGTTCCAGGTGCACTCATTTGGAGGCCACAGCTTTGATAGGGCTGTGCCTATTCCTGCATATCAGCAGAATGAAACATACTAATCAAGTTGGTCAAATGTCTCTCTGTGAATAACATGACTGGACAGAGCTCCAGTCATGTCATTCACAGAGAGAGTGAGGACATTCTCACTGGGGAGAAATGATCCACTTGATAAAAGCCAAGCTCTGTTCTCTTCAGGGAGCCACACAGCGTGTGTAGTTGTAAAATGCTATAACTCCAAGGAACATTGATATTTCTGGCTAGAATTTCATATTCATGTTGCTAGTGTAGGCCTTAAAGTAGTGCTATGCAGTGATTCAAAAAACGATATATAGCGCCACCTATTGGCAAAGGTTCACACTTGGAACCAAGGAACCAAACCTTGGTTTGATTCCTGACTTGCACCAGCTTCGCTTTTTCTCATTTTCTTTTTTCACCTTTTGACTGCATTTCCGGCCGACCGCTGGCCCCCCCGACGTGCAGGCTCAGGCCCGTTCAGTACTGCCCGGCAGTCCTAGTCCAAGTAGACAGCATTTTTAGGGTCCTCGCTACGACTTCGTCGGAGAGGAACCTATTGTATTTGATGGAATTATTATTAGGGTCCTCGCAACGACTTTGTCGGAGAAGAACCTATTGTAATTGATGGAATTATTATTATAAGGGTCCTCGCTACAACTTCGTCAGAGAGGAACCTATTGTAGTTGATAGAATTATTATTATTATACTTCTCACACTATAAGGGCCTTTTTGGGGGCTTTATCATGTTCAAAAAGTTGTTAAATTTGGCATGAAGATAAAGACTTAAAACATTTGATAATTTTGGGGTCTCCCCTTTTGGGTGTAAAGAAATGTCTCTATAGCGCCCCCTATAAAAGTAAAAAGTACCCTACTAGGCCAGTTTCCGCCCCGAATGTCCGATCGACTTGAAAATTGGCAAACATGTGCTCTTCCACCTGCTCTACAAAAAAGTCAATCATGGTATGCAAATGCGCCTAACTAGATTTTCCGCCATTTTGAATTTTGTGAAAAACACAAAAAAGAATTTGGCCATTTCTCCTAAACGCTCAGTCGGATTTGGACGAAACCAACGAACTTCGCAATGGGTGTGGCTTAATCTGGCAAGATTCCTAATTTCCAAATTACTTGGCCTGCCCTCACCAAAATATGTAACATATGTAGACATTGAACCTCTGAACACACCCACATTTATTGAGAATATTTGAATAGGGGGCGCTGCAGTTAATCATTGAAAATCTGCCTTTTGGGGCCATTTTTGGCCTATTTTCATGATTTCTTGGGGTTGTAGAAAAAACATCTCCTCCTAGGGATTACACCAGATTCTTTTAACTGATGCGGCATTGTGTTCTTAAGACCTCGGGCTCTAAGAATCCTATTTTGCCGGATGAATTTCCAAACTATATGTGTAGGGAGCATTTTTGAAGAACCACCATTTGGCATAAAAATTGAAGTTGTTGTAACTCAACCATATTTCATCTAATCTGCTCCATATGTCTCAGATTTCAGGAACTTTTCACCCTGTAGACATCCACATGATCATTTTTAAAATTAGTCATAGCGCCACCTGGTGGGAACAGAAAGTTGAGGTTTTTTTACATAACACTTAGTTCCTCACAGGTTGATCTGATGCCTCTCAACAGTTGGTACCTCATACTTAAGACCTGGATAATGCTTGACTGTAAATATTATAAGAATTGGATTAACGGCGGCAAGTGGGAGCATCGTCAAAGTCGTCTGGTGAAAGACATTTCGAAGAAACATGGCTCCTGTATGGTATTTTGAAAAATCATAATTTGGCATTGTACATCAGAATGTGCTGGTTAATCATCAAATCACACCTTGGGGAAGTGTACTCTCTGCCTGAAGTGGAATGATCATGTGACTATTAATAGTTTGCTTTTAATTCTAACCTGAAAATAACCAGAAGTTGGCTGGTGATAGAAGTGGGTGTCATATATCTTTGGCCACTCGTCACTGTGGTGCGGTGCAAAGAGTTACTCTGTCAATCAGGGAGACCGAAGAGACGGCTCAACTTTAACGGACCTCTAGCTGTATGGAGGTCAAGCCAAACCAAAAATAGGTCTTTTGGGACATGTGCATTATGTAAAACAACCTTAAACAACTCACATTCATTCTCTATGGACGGACTTCCGCTCCGATGTATGAACTTAGAAATCGGTCAGAACTCTTGAGTCCGTCCATAGATAGTCCACAGCTAGGAGAAAACGGAGACCGGTTATTTCTGCAACTGGAAGAGCAGCTGACTTGATGACGTCACCACCTCAGCTGTCTTGCTAATATTTTTTTAATACAGTTCTTGACTGTTAAGCTTGATATTAGTAAAATACTTCAGCTTTGTTTTCATTTAAAATGATAAATGACTATTGTTGGGATTCCCTATCCCCCCGAGTTGGTTGATGAGAAGAATCCAATTCGGCACTCAATTAAAGTTAAAAAGTTAACATTTTATTTAGAAGAGATAAAGTGCTACATGAGCAATCCTCCGCAGGTATACCTGGAGACCTGAAACACGCTTCGCAAGCTGTCCCTCTCAGAGTCCGTCCGCTGTCTGACTCTGCTCTTTTTTATAACCTCTCTTGTCCTTGAACGTTGGTTCAACCCAGTTCATCCTTCTGTAACAATCTGCCATCTGAACAATGAGTGCCTGGTATTCCTTCACGTAGCCTTTGGCCTTGTCCTGAAAATGGGTTCAAACCGGCCATAGGTGCGTTATCTCAGATAATATTTTACCTTCATTTTTCCTGTGCTCTCCCTTCCACAATTCACATTGTCTGCCTTATATGGTCTCATCCGGTCACACCATCTTTTCTACAAGTCAAAAGATTATAAAAAAAACACACAAACCCACATCTCACACTTGCTAAAATACTAATACGAGGAGGAGGAAGTGGGGTTGCGCCGTGTCAAAACACTTTTGCTAAATTCATAGACTGTGAATACAAAAAAAAAAATGAAGAAAGTAATAGCGTTTAGAACATCAGGAAAGCTCCTGAATGAAGAACAGGAACTTGCTCTTGTCAACATGGTGATAGCTGACAATGAAATAAAATGGAAGAACATTCAGTCCAGAGTTGTGGAGGACAACCTTGTGTTTGGGAACATTGCAGCAATCAGCATAACATCCATTTCTTGGCTCTGGCAGAGTCCGAATGAAACAACTATACAAAGCTCCTTTCGAAAGGAACAGTGAGCGCATCAAAGAACTCAATCACCAATACGTCCAGGTAAGGTTATGCAATACACTCATTACTGCACTTTACACAGCGTGTTTTGCAGTAAACTACTCTATAGACCTGGAGTACATTAGGACATACAGTAGATATACAGTACAGCCCAGCAGTTACATACACTGTGTCTAATTACTTTCGGAGAGTCGTGGAGTCCCACATGAAATTATCTATGTTGACGAAGCTGGCTTCAACTTCGCAAAAAGGTGTTGCCGTTTTGACAAAAGGGCCACAGTTACCGTGCCGGGCCAGAGAAGAGCCAACATCACCATGTGCGCCGTAATCTCCAACAATAGTGCCTGCATAAATGTGAGATTGGCCCCTACAACACAGACTGCCTTCTTCTGTTTTGAGAAGACCTGCACGAAAGATTGGTGCCAGAGGTAGAAAGGGGGCAGGTGGGAGACCACTTGCCAATATATGTGATCACATGGGACAAAGTGGCATTCCACCATTCCTGTACAATCACAGCCTGGTTTGACGCCCATCCAAGAATGATTTCCTTGCCCCTTACTCCCCTTGAGTTTGTCTGGAGATGGAAGGTTTTTGACCATCGTCCACATGAACAAATGGATGCTGCATGCCAAGACATCACAGCTGAACACTGCCGGGGGTGGATAAGGCATGGAAAAAGATTCTTCCCACGATGCCTTGCCAGAGAAGATATCAGGTTTGATGTGGATGAGAACATGCGGTACGTCGCTCCCGGGCCGGGGAAGGGTGATGGAGCGCCGGCAACCCGGATCACCTGCCCCACCTCCATCAGGGGGCACTCCCTCCGGGCCGCCCGCATCTCCAACAGACCTGCCCTGGCGCTTGAGAACCCCTCTGTGGGTCGGGAAGGGCGCCGGTGCTTTCTCTCTGCGGGTTCCGGTGGTGGCAGGGCAGCCCCCGATCGCGCCGCTAGCTGCCCAAGCGCCTGGGCCTGTCTGCCCACCTCGGCTTGAAGCGCACCCAGAAACTTGACAATTCGCCTCCGCCTGTTCACGTTGGATGGCCAACAGCCGCCCGATCATCTGACCCAGCGTCGTGCCCGACGCTGGGTCAGATGATCAGAAAGTGTGTTTACCACAACACACTTTCTGGTGAATCGCAACACATTTATTGGGCACAATGTACCCAGAAACACAATCGCCGGCGGCTTCTTGCTCGCTCGTGCCAAACCACTCTGGTCTTCTTCTTCTTTTTAATTTAATGGCAGATCGCAACCAACTTAAAAAGGTGCATATACCGCCACCTACTGCACTGGAGTGCACTGCCATTTCCAAGTCCCAACCCCGCTTACTCTCCCTAACACTACAAAACCACCCTCTCCATATCATACCTCCCACAGACAAACAGCACATGCTCAACCGTTACCACCACCTCACAGCTGTCATGTTTTTCCACAACTCTCAATGTGCCATTCAACTCTGTGTGCCCATACCTTAACCTACTACACAATACCTCTTCCCTCCTACACTTCATCACTCCCACAACCTCCCTCACTGACCTATTTATACCCCGGAAATGCCTCCATTTACCACCTTCACCCCACTGTCTCTCCCACTCCGCAATCCCTGCTTCCCGTATCAACGACTTAACCTCCCTGCGCCCTAACGTCACCCTTACATCCACCTCAGTCCTTCGTACAGCCCTCTTTGCCACCATGTCAGCCACCTCATTACCCTCCACTCCAGCATGAGCAGGAACCCAACAGAACCTCATCACTACTCCCTGTCTCTCCAACCCCAACAATATCCCCATAATTTCTCCCAGTAAGTCGTCCCTGTCAGACCTACCATCCATAACACTACTCAACACTGCTGCGGAGTATCAACATATCAGCACCCTACATGGTACCACATCCTCCGCCCATCTCAACCCAATGACCATAGCAACCATCTCTGCTCTGTACACCGACACATTATCAGTGACTCTTTGATAGTCACTTATAGATACTTATATTGAACTCAGGGACATGCACCCCTGCACCCACTCTACCTTAGCCATCAGCCACCCACTTACCCATCAGTATACACCCTTAAAAAATCATAAAATTGTTTACATACATACGTCTCCACACACACGCTCACGTCCCCTTGCCCCACTCTCCTCCATCGGAAAAATCCACAGAAGTATAGGCCCCAATGCAATCGCCGGCCCCATCTCTATCCCCTCCAAGCCATACTCTCTCACTTTCTGCCCAATTGTCCACCAATACATCGTCAGACTACTCTTGTCCCTCTCCCAACACTCCCTAGTTGCCACAACCGCCGTGTGGCTTTCAGCACACTCCTTCAGCCTGCCCCAATACGCCAGCGCCAACTTGTCCCTCCTCAATCTCAATGGCAATTCCCCTGTATCCACCTGCAACACCACTACCGGAGTAGTCCTGATAGCCTCAGTGCTCGTGAATGCACCCTGTCCAATCACCGTTTTGGCCGCAGCACCATAAATAAAACACCCATAATCTATCGTTGATCTAACCAGTGCCTGATACATACACAACAGTGTCCTCCTATCTGCCCCCCAGTCTACACCTGCCACAGCCCTTATCTGATTCAGCACCTTTCTACACTTCTGCTCTATAAACTCCACATGTCTCTTCCATGTAAGCCTCTCATCAAACCACAACCCCAAATATTTAAACTCTAACACCCTTCTAAATAACCACTACGGTCACTGCCGCCTCACTCCTAAATACAGGGGAGAGCACATTGTTAATTTCCCCCAGCTGGAGGTTCATTGCCTCCAGCTGGCACAGTTTCCCAAGCCACTCCCTCTCTCTCTCTCTCTCTCTCTCTCTCTCTCTCTCTCTCTCTCTCTCTCTCTCTCTCTCTCTCTCTCTCTCTCTCTCTCTCTCTCTCTCTCTCTGCAGCCGAGCCAAAACCACGCCTGCCACCACAGTCAGGTTTAAAAAGGGAATCTAAAACTCATGCACCGACTGCGTTTCAGTTGTAAATGCATTAATATTTTGGAGCAGCAAGGTGAATAAAACCAACTTAACAATGGGGCCCTTGGGTTCTAGAGGAGGCCTAGATGTATTGTGTAGAAATTGGTTACTTAAAATATGATGATAAAAGCTTCTACTTCTATAAATGGCACAAGGAGGTAAGGTGTCCCTAGCATGTGCAAGTAAAGGCAGGTATGGCAGGAGTCCTTCCCTGAAATGAAAAAAATGTAACTAACAGTAACTGTTAAGTTATTGTTTTTTTTAAAGCTTAACATTTCGTCTAGCTTTCATGTTATCTCTTATTTGACTTTTAGTCTTGCTGAAATCATATGGCTACATTACTTTTAATAAGCATTGGGAGGCCAACTTACCACCTATATTAATAAGTTATAGCTCCATTTTTGAAAGGTTTATATGTCTTTCTCTTTGTGAAGCCAGCCGTAGCAACATCCTGTTGTTCTGTGTTCATTCTACCATGCACACAGCAGGACATATGTTTACGTACATTTTCATTTTTTTGTTTAGTCCCTGTCGACCAGCTTGCCCTGACCACCCCCCTTTTAGTGTACACAAGTTAACAAGCGAATACACCCACACTGTGGCTGTTCCAAATCTAAACTAAATCAAGTAAGGCTGTGAGACAGCCTGGTCACTGAGCAGGGACTAAATAAATAATTTCCATACTTTTGCTTTGGAAGCCTGGTATCCGTCGGAAACATGTTAAAATTGCATGAATGAGTGTTCAGATATGCATTAACCTTGCATTCCAGGCCAAAACAAAGGTGAATTAAATCTTTCAACGTCCTCCAAGGGCATATTTAAAGGCACACTATGCAACATTTTTCAGTTAATTAATGTGTTCCATACCGTTTTGGATGATTAAATGAGTCATTTCAGGTCGAACAAAGGTTTTCTCGGCTGCCCTGGGGGTCTGTAGGGGAAATACCGCACTTGCAATTGCAGGAGCCCTCGGGTCGCCTCAAAAGGCTCAGAAGTCTTGTGCATCGCGAGAGTCGGTCGCTTTACGGCGAGAACTGATACACGCCCCCATTGAAAGGCAGGCTTGTAGCGCAGTGGCGATATTTGTGCAGTTATCATGGCGGAGCCAGCGACAAAACAGCGAAAGCCCATTTCGCAGCAGGCAAGAAAGAGGAAAAGGGCTCTGGACAGAGAGAGGACTCGTACACGGGTGAACATCGGGCAAGCCATTTCCGAATGGCGAGAGCTAAAAGAGAAAGAAGGCTGCAAGGCTGATGCGGACCTCGCGAGAACAACTGATGCGATTGTAAGTAATATTGGAATGGTTTCTACCAATAATGTATGAAAACATGCTACAGTTTCAGACTTGAAAATTGGAACACAATAGTCACTTACCTACCGCAGAAGACATAGTGATTCGTTGCATTCGCCTGTCTGCTGAGCTCAAAACAAACGCGCCTGACCGGGGGGGAGGGGTTGGTAGTGGTCGCTAACCTCCGCATACACTGGCTAACCCAGTGTTGGGAATGTTCACTTTCTACATGAACTAGTTCAAAGCTTAGTTCACAAAATGAACCAGTTCAATTCATAGTGTTGGGATTCCCTGTCCCCCCCCAAGTTGGTTGATGAGAAGAATCCAATACGGCACTCAATTAAATTAAAAAAAAAGTTAACGTTTTATTTAGAAGAGATAAAGTGCTACATGAGCAAACAGAAACCTACATTTCACAATAGTTCATACTTCAACATTTTTGAACTAAGTTCACAGTTCCAAAAAAAGGAACTAGTTGTTATTTTTTTCACAAGTTGCTGCAAGCTATTATTTTTAAAATGTATTGCCACAGCCCATAGAACCACAGACAGAAATTATTTTGTCATTTTTAACTCTGATGCTATGCATCAGATTCAATCTTCATGTCCAATTTTGAATCCTTATCCAACCAGGGTTTACACTAGCATTGAGAGGACAGCATTTCCCCATAATGCAATGTTACTGTCCATTCACTCCACACTAGCAGCAGCTGCAGTGTTCACCCCTACAGTACATTCTCAAAAACATGCTGCTTGAATGGTCATTTTAAATAAGGAATTATTAAATCATTAAAGTGCAAATATTTTTATAATTTTCTAAATTATTAAAATCAACAAATTTAATTTAATTACATGTTAAAACGAAATATTAACAGAATATAAATTGTAATCCTGGAAAAATTTACCAGGAATGTTAAACAAAAAAGTGACATGAATAGTAACAACCTCAAAGGCTGCAGGTCTACAATAAACTGCACCACCAGGCTGTCCAGCTGCGGCTTGGAGATGACAACGGAACCGCTACAGTACGCAGTTAATGGGGTTTGGTTTGAGGGTCTGTCTTAACTGTCTTTTTTTTATTATTATTTGCTTGCACATATCTTGAAAGTGTGAGATGTGGGTTTCTGTTTGTGTGTTTTTTTATAATCTTTTGACTTGTAGAAAAGATGGTGTGACCGGATGAGACCATATAAGGCAGACAATGTGAATTGTGGAAGGGAGAGCACAGGAAAAAATGAAGATCAAATATTATCTGAGATAGCGC